>CM053624.1:225122075-225141912 GCA_028646595.1 Phalanger gymnotis
AATGGGCTTTCTGGGCCTGGAGTCTTTTTGTCAAGATGTTGGAATGGGGAGACTGGTTCAAGTTTTTGCTGCGGTGGGGCCTAAATAAATTCCTTGTTGTTTTCTCCTTAGAGAATCTCTCATACCTTGCGATTTCGGACCATTCAAACATATACATGATTATATTTGAGATCATAAATTCGGCCTTCCTACTACAGCTTCACATATAGAAGGCACCTAATAAAAATCTATAATCCAGGCCTGGGCAATATAAGCTAGGAGTTGATGCAGTGAGTAAAGCACTGGCCCTGGAGTCAGGAGGACCTGAGTTCAAATGTGACCTCAGACACTTGACAAACTTACTAGCTGTGTGACCTTGGGCAAGTCACTTAACCCCAATTACCCTGCCTTCCCCCCTGCAAAAAAACTAAACCAAAACATTATATTCCAGGAGTAAGGTATGGGCATGGCTAACACATTAAGAAAAAGGGTTTCAAGCAACCGAACTGCCTGAAACAAATTATTTCACCTAGGCCAAACTGGCTTGGGACCATTGCTGCAAACTCCCTCAAAGTCCCACCTATTGGATTCGATTTATTTTTTTGACATCTGGTTTGTTCTAGTATGACATTCCAGATCACCCTAATTCTTTTTCCCCCGGAGGGCTCTCTCTTAAGTCCTGTAAAGGCCCTTCTTTCTCTTACTTAATTTTAATTTCTCGGTTCTCATTCCCTCTGGGGGAAGAGATCCCACATTTGATGAGTAAATGAATGAATGACTAGAATATTCAAGTACACACACTACATATCAAAACTGCCTTTCAAACTGTAGCAGTGGTCACTACGTACAATATCTGTTTTCCCACTGTGTTTATTTGCAGTCAGGTTAATTACTGAGGCAGTGTTTCTTCACCTTAAAGATGGCTTCACACAAGTTTATTTGCCTACTTAAAGGCCTGCCTTATTGACGCATCTTCTACTCCTGTTACTACTAAACAAAATCACAACACAACGATAAGCACCAGTGAACATTACTATTTTCACATCATAGTGTCACGCTAAGAGGCAGAAGACTTGGGCTCTAACCCTGACACTGCCACCTACCAGTTGTATTGCCTTGCCCAAGTCACTTCACATTTCTAGCCCTTCATGGCCTGATGGGAATAAGCTCCCTCGAGAAGCTGGACAGATGGTCCCTTAAAGTTCCTTCTTGCTCTTAAAAGCTATCATAGTATGGCGAATGCCATAGTTAATTATCTATTTTTATCCTCATTAGCATCTTATGATAATAGTTATTTTCATTAGTCAAGAAGATTTATTATTATTCAATTTCTACAGGTTGTGTGGCCCTGATAAAGTGACAACTTCTCAGTCCCCTGGGCTCAATTCTCTTCTATAAGCTGTTCCATGAAGATATGAACCAGTAGAGTTTCTTTATTGAGAGTTCCCTATTCCAGAGAAATGGCAGGTCTGTTCATTTTTTTTAAACATATCATATAGATTTAAAAATTTTTTCCAGAAAAATCTACCAATATCTCACTTTCATATAAACATCATAAACTCAAATTTCATTCCTACTAGTTCTTCCTTCTTTTTCTTTAAAAAACAAAACAAAATAAACCATTGTCAGAACAAACTTGGTTTAACCTATCAGTGGCTTCCCAAAGTAAATACCCATACCCTCACCTCCATTAGTACCATCTCTTAATTATAAAAAACAATTTTAATAGCTATCTTCTGTTTTTACATCATATTCATTTCCCAACACATCCCTTCCCAATCCTTCCTTTTCTCAAAGCTCAAATTAGCTTCCTAGCCAGTTCCCTTCCTGCCTCCTTTACATACTTGGACTAAAGGTTTTTGAATTTCTGTTCTGCCCCCAGAGAATCTTTCCCCTTCTAGGTTGTTACTTTTTATTCTTTCTCTTTCTGCTTTTCTATATAATAATCTAATTTGATCTTTATATTTTACGTAAAATATATTTACATAGATAAGCAAATATAACTGTAAATTATTGCATTTTAATTGGCTCTTGCCTATTCTTTCCCAAACTTAACTTCAACATTTAAATTCTTTAGTCATTTGATAACTATGTACTTCTAACTACAGAGATCAAAAACCCTGCACACTTTAACAGGTTTCATTCGTTCAACAAAAAATTTTTAAGTACTTCCTATGTGTCAAGCACTGCTCTAGGTACTAGAGATAAAAGACCAAAAAACAAAAAAAGAAGAGTCCCTGCCTCTAAGGAACTTTTATTCTCTTGGGGACATTCAACAAACAGACAAATAATTAAAAGGAAGATAATTTAAGGGGCTAGCAACTAGAGGAAGGAGGAAACTCTACCCAGGACATAGCACAAGAGACAGGCTTTGAAGGAAGCTAAGGATTCTGAGCAGCAAAAGTGGAGAGCATTCCAGACATGGTGGACAGCCTTTACAAAGCCACGGAGACTGGAGGTGGAATGTCAAGTTCAGGGAGCAGTGAGTAGCCTAATTTTCCTGAAACACAGCATTGGTAGAAGGCAGTGACAGGAAAAAAATCTGGAAATATCGACTGTGGCCACATTGGGGAAGACTTCAAAATGTCAGCCCAAAGAATAGCTGTGATCCAAAGATCCTTTACTTGGAAGACAACCTTCTGGTGAAAATCCTTTCTGAACTGAGTTAGACCAGTGCTTAGATGGCATAGTTTGCCACTGACTGCACATGAAGCCTTCCCCAGCTTGGTTGGACATTCCACGACCTGGACTCCCTTGACATAGCCTGTAAGGACCCAGAATGACATCCACGCTGTGACAAGGCTGAATCATAGATGATGAATCACTGAACTGTCAGAACTGAGGGGAACAACAGAGATGACTTAATCTAGCCCCTTAGATAAGGAAATTGAGGCTCAGAAAAGGGGGGTGACTTACTTGCTCAAGGTTATCAGTTATCAGAGGAGGAATTTAGTAAAGATTTCCTCTTCCTAGTCTTTGCCAATTGATTGCAAAAGTGTTTTACAGTGGTGCTTTATCCCCTCCCCCTAATTTCATTCTCTTGAGCGGGGTTAATCTCTCCTACCCCAGAACTTTATATTCTCTCTCATTAGTAGCTTTTATGTAAGATTTTCTATGTGACTTCGGTTTTGCCCAAATCCCCCCACTTCTTCCTAGTATGTTAAAGATCTTTCTGGTCTCCTTACTTAACCTATCAATGTCTGGATGGGCCTCTTCTTTGATATTCCTCTGAGCATCGGTGGCTTCACCTGTAAAGTAGGGCTCATAAGATCATAGCCCCGAGGTCTTCTGGTTCAACTGCCCCCTCACTTTACAAATGAGAAATCTGAGGCTCAGAGAGCTAAATTACTTGCCCAAGGTCATACAGACTTTAAGGAAAATGAAGTGTGTACTGTCAGTAAATAAAGATCCAGCGTCTATAATGAAGGAAATAGTATTAAAACCCAAACAAGGTAAATTGCTAACAAAAGTCAAAGGGGTGTAGGAGTGGTAGAAAAATTTGAATAAAGGAATGGAATCAATGAAAAATAAAATTCTCAGGCTCAAAGGAAAATTGTCAGACACAGCAGAAAGAGCAGCAAAACAAGATATTGTCTCATAGGGTTATTAAGAGGAATTGATTTAGAAACCATAAAGCATTACCTCACACTTACTTCAATGGATCTATGATCTCATCAGTGTGGGTACTCCCTCCAATAGCATAGATCACAACTGATTCGGTCTGATTTTTATTCATTTTTGGTATAATTTTCTCCAGAGAAGGTCTACCAAATGTGATAGAGAGCAGTCTCAGCATCCTTTAACGTTCCACAGGGACAAATAGAGCAATCAGATTACCTATCAGATACCTATGTTATTGGTCTGTGATGTACTCTTGATGTATGACTGACTGACTCATCCCCTTGTCTGATAACACATTTCCTGCATGAGAACAATATCAACCATACTTTTAGAATGAGAAGAATGGTCATTATTTCCTAGTCGGTATCTTTCAGGGACCCGCTTTCATACAGTCCATGCCTGACACTAAGATGCGGCTTCCTCACACTCAGAGCTCACTCGCTCACTTCCATGCCTTCTAGTGGGCTTCTGCAGTTTGGCTTCTTTGCGGATTGGGGCATTCTATGATTCTCAGCCATGCTGTCTGACTAGCATGATAATTCTACTGAGCAGAGAGCTTGGGCCAGTTAAAGTGATGCACAATCTCCTAAATGCTATCCAGAATGCTCTAGTCCTTCTATCCAATTCTTGGCATTGAGAATGAGCAAATGAATGGCCAACGGTCCCCCTAAAATGAGGATGGTGATAATGAGGATAGCTGACATTTCCAGAGCACTTTGCATGCATCATCTCAATTGTACCTTATAACTAACCAGAGTAAACTCTGAGCATCTCCATTTTGTAAAGGAAGAAAAAAGCCCCTGTGATTTTGACTTGTGCTACACATGGCGATAGGGCTGGTAAGTGTCAGAGGTGGGATGTGACCCCCAGTCTTCCTGACTCAAGTCTAGTTATTTACATGTGTCATAATTATTATTCCACTGTATACAATTTTCTTCATTTTCTCTTCTAAGTCTACTATCCTTCATACTGCCATCTTAACAACCACTTCATTTTTGCAGATTACCCCTTCCCTTCTTCAATAGAAAAGAACTTAGTCTAACTTTTTCATTTTATAGAGAAGGAAATAGAAGTCTGCCAGGAGGAAATGACTTAGCCAATGTCTCTAAGCTTGTGGCAACAGAGCTGGGATTTGAACTAAGGTCTCCTGACTAACTACAATAGCTCATAATTACATAGTGCTTTTTAAGGTTTACAAAAACGCTTTCCCTACGACAGCCTCATGAGGAAAAAGAACTAGGGAGGTTGGGTAACTCGGCTAGTGTCAGGCTAGGACTTTTTGTCAGGTATTTCCATTGCCTGTCAAGGGAATCTGTCCTAGCTTCTTTCCATTATAATGTTAGAGGGAAGTTTTTCTCTGATGAGCCTCAGTCTCAAAGACCCAAAATGTAATCACAAGGTATTAATGAGGTGTTAAACAAATTGAAAAAATGTACCTATGCCTTGATTCAGGAACACTTTTCTCTGACAGAATTAAAGGAAACGAATTCATTACACAAGCAAAAATTAGACTTGTATTTGTAAGACTTTAAAAAAGTTAAGCCCCAGGGACAGCAGTTTGGATGGAGACTTGGGAACACTTTGTAGTGGAGATCCCTACAAGGGTAGACCAGGGGATATTTCTCTCCTCTTCCATCAGTCATGGCAATAAGCAATGATTTATCTGGAGGGAAATATTCCATCTGGTGGTTCTAGTGTTTTAGGCCCAAATGAGAGAGCAGAGACATTCTCTAGACAGACACCAATAAGGTGTCCCCCTCAAAGAATGGGACCCTTGACAGCAGAGAAGAGTCAGCTATGAAGAGGAGCAGATTCTGGGAAAACAGCTGACCTACTCACACCCAACAGGGATATTATACTTAAGGGGAACTACATGAAGATTCTACATAGAAAAAAAGGACTTGGGGGCCCTCTAGTACCAGGATTTGTGAGGTGCCTTTCCCACATATGTACCCTACACCTGTCTATCATCATACTCTAAGTTTGGATCTACCTTTCCATGAACACTGTATTTGGGGGAACCAGTGTCTTAGGTGGATGGATGACCTATTTTGTAGCTGCTACTTTTACTATATCATTGCCGAGAGATAATTATGTCTACCGATTGATAATTGGAAGCACATCAGTGAGGGTTTATGAGTACAGACCCATAGGGTTACCCCTAGAACCTGAGAGTGCAAGTTGAGGGAGTAGCCTAAGGGAGTGTCACTCTGTGTTGCCTCCATACCAGTCTCTTCAAAATGAACAGATAGAATCTAAAGATTCAATTCAACAAACTTTTGTTAAGTGTCAAAGTATTGTGATGGACTCAAGGGAAACAAAGACAAAAATGAAATAGTTCCTGCCCTCAAAAAGCTTATATTCTACTGGGTGTCACTGCTATTGAAAACACATAAGGACAAGAAATGTTCTGTAATTAGAAATGATTGTCAATCAGTTCAAAAGAAAGGGGCCTTAGAAATAAAAAAGCATCATCTTCGTCCCTTCAGTTACGAAAGTCAACTGGGATCTAAATGATGGTGAAGTTGACTTGTCACATATCACTGTTGAAGGGAGTAAATTGAAATAGAGAGAGGGCTTCACCAATGTTTATAAATACTTGAGACTTTCTAGTCTTTGCTTTCTCATGGGTTTCCTGTGTATGCCATGTGCCCTGCCTTTCCTCCCAGATCTGAAGGACAGGGTCAATAAAAGTACTTAATTCCCTCTCCAGCACATTGTGAGGATGGATTGGTTTGTTTGTCAAGTGGCTTGAGGTAAGAAGCACTTTAAACTAGTAGGACACATGACTGGTAGGCTCAGGCTGCCCTTCATGTAAGTACTGTAAACCACATTGCATCTTTCTGGCATAGTGACAACATGGGGGAAAAAAATCATTCCTCTACTGGCTCCCAGAACAGTAAGTAGCCCCCTTGGGGCAATTATGAGGTGAAGCATTCAGCCTTGTATTAATTTCTGGCATCTGATTTAACCCATAGCGGTTATTGCAGCCCTTCTCTTCTCTCCTTCCATATCTAATTCCTTTCCCAGCCACCTCCACCCCCACAGCTCTCGCTCTCAGCAGATGCCTTCAGCTTCTTGTTTTACGGAGAATAATAACAATGATAGCTCATATTTATACAGTGCTTCAGGGCTTACAAAGCATTTTACATACATTATTGGATTGAATAATAAGTTATATGTACAGCTCTTTATGGTTTACAGAGCACTTTAAGTACATTATCTCATTTAGAAATAATAAATCATACATACATAATACTTTAAGGTTGAAAAAGCTCACTCTTCATGACAACCCTGTGTTTAGAATTCCCTCAGAAGGGATCACAAGTATTATCCCCATTTTATAGATGTAGAAACTGAGCCTCAGAGAGATCACCCAGTTTGCTTGGTGTCTTTATTCCAAGTCCAGTGTGCTCTTCCCACCACACAGCCTTCCCCCACAACAATTCTAAGACGGAGATAACACAAGTACCCCTAAATGAGGAAACTGAGGCTGAAGGAGGTTAAGTGTATTTTCCACTTGGGCAAGTCATTTAATTCCAATTGCCTGGCCCTCCCCCCTCCAAAAACAAAAGCGTATTGTCTAAAATAATACTGCAGTGTGGTTTGGCAGAGCCAATTCAATTCAATAAACATTTATTAAGCACCTACCATGTGCCAGGCACTGTGCTAAGTGCTGGAACCAGAAGGTAAACTCATATGACTCCAAAGCCAATGCTCATTCTCCTGCACCAAGCTGTCTCCTAGAGGAGATTGAGACCTTGCAGAATGCAAAGCTATGCCTCAACATGCTGATGATGCCCCCCTACTTCTACTCACAGCCTTTCATCCAGTCTCAGAGAAAGAGGAGACTGTCCTGCAGAGTAAAGCTGACCAATCTTTCATCTATTCTCTGTACTCTGTACCTTCCCTCTTCACTTAGAACCTGACAGAAAGAGAGCAAGAGATATGAGAGACAGAGAGAGAAGAGCGAGAAGAAAAAGAGAAGAAAAGAGGGAGGGAGGAAAAAAGGAGATGATGGAGAGAGACTGAGAGAAAAAGAGAGAGAGAGGAGGGTAGGAGGGAAAGCATTGCTGGTCTGCATTCTTTAATAGACTGGGGAGAGGGTCAGCTCCTCTTACAGGAGCATCATCCTGAATCCATACCAGCCAATCATCTTAGAGGTAGCCTAAGTCTCTGAAACTCAAATAGTAATCCTCTGTTTTCTCTCAGCAAGGAGCCAGATGCCTCCAACAAAAGGGTAAACCCTTTTGTCATTAAGTCCTTAAATCATTAAGCTGATTGGAGAATTCATAAAATCAGAGATCCTCCTGACCAACTTCTTACACTTCAAAAATAATAATCATAGCTATAGCTTGCACATTTGTGGTATTGTGCAATTTATAAAGCAGCACGGTGAGGTGGGCAAGCTAAGTATAATATCTCCATTTTGCAGAAAAGGAAACCAAGAATCAAAGTCTCAGGGCCAGGACTCAAAAACATGTCCTCAGACTCCATACCCTGGGCTCTTGCTTCTACATACTGTGCAATTTTCCCTTTTCAAAAACAAATCTCCAAACCCTTCCCTGACCCCATCACCCTTTTCTAAACAATTTTCTTTCTTTTCAGGGAGCCAGTTGTGCTTGGGATACAGCACTATGTGAGGGAATGTAACCTAAGGCAGGTCATTTCCCCTTGCTAGGGAAATATTTCCTCAGTTTCCTCATCTATAAATGAGGGGTTTTTACTTTATGGTTTCTCTCAGTTCTAACAAGGAAGAAAGGAAGGAAGGAAGAAGGGAAGGAAGGAAGAGAGATAGAGAAGGAAGAAAAGAAACAAAGAGAAATATAGATGGAAGGAAGGAAAAGAAAGAAGGCAAGGAAGGAAGGAAGGGAGGGAGGAAGGAAGGAAAGAAGGAAGGAAGGAGGGAAGGAAGGAAAGAAGGAAGGAAGGAAGGAAGGAAGGAAGGAAGGAAGGAAGGAAGGAAGGAAGGAAGGAAGGAAGGAAGGAAGGAAGGAAGGAAGGAAGGAAAGAAAGTAGGGTGGAGTAAGAAGAGACTTCACCTCTATAAGAAGGAGGGAGTTAAGGTAAAGGGCAGATCTGATGAAACGGGACTGCTGCCTTGTTCTCCAGCCCAAGATAGGAGGAATGGATAGATTGGCTACCAAGAGAAATTTGGGCTCAGCAATTTCATTTTGCAGCTGGCAGCTTTCCCAGTTGTAGGAAAGAGAAGATGCTTGACTGGCTTTAAAATAAGGGGAATTTTTTTAACTTTTACCACTTTTTCCCCACTCTAAAGGCTAGGATTCAATTCTCAGTTAATAACCCTAGGCCTGCTCTTCTTGCTCTGATCACTCTGGGTAACTTGTGATGATACCAGGAGAGTGTTGCTGTCTTCCAGCTCTCTGAAGGGATATCGAGTGAAAGAAGGATGAGATTTGTATTGCTGGGCCCCAGAGGGTAGAACCAGTGCTAATGCATCGAAGTCATAGGATGACAGACTTTAGTTCAATCTAAGAAAGAAGTCTAATGATTCAAATTGTCCCAGAATAGAGAAGTCTGCCCCTAGGATGGGGTAAAGAGTTCTTCATATCACTAAGGCTGTTCAAGAAAGGTCTGGAGGATCACTTCAATTCAAAATTCAAATTCAAATAAAGAACCTAACGTGTACATTGCCCTGTGCTAGGTGCCTAAGGGAGATTAAAAGTTTAGATAGGACTCCAGTTCTGCCCTCAAGGTACCTATAGTCCAGTAATTTTGACTAGCTTTGACTTTATGGCTCTTCCCAGGTTTGACATTCTGTAAAAAATAATTGATTGGAGTTGGAAGAGTCTCGACCTCTATAAGAAAGAAGGAAACAAAGTAAATGGCAATTCTGATAAAATGGGATGGCTGCTTTAGGAAATAGTCAAGGATGTGCTGGCAAATGTCTAACAACTGGCTCTTTTAAAAAAAATGTACACATCATACCTTTTATGTTTAATCTGCATTAGTTGTATTTTCTCCATTGCTTTCTTAGGAGTTGAAAATCAACAAAACAAGCAAGCCCTGATTCATAGTGTTTACCAATTTCTGAGCTGTAAATGTTCACACTGAAAATTTAACAATCAGTCCAAGAGCCAGTTTGAGTTGGCTCCAGCCTGTCCCTACATAGGACACATACAGAAATCATTATAATATAAAATATCTATATTGTATTTTTGCCTACTGAACTACCTATCCTTGAAAAGCCCAAGTCAAATACTATCTATTCTAGAAAGCTTTCCCTGATCTCCTTGTCAGTAATGATCTTTTCTCTCAAATCAAACTTGACTTGTACTTCTCTTACACACTTATCATGTTGTTTTGTACAATAGTGATTTCTGTATCAAACCTCAGTGCCAAATTTAAGGAGAGAATAAAAACGAGAATATATGGCATATAATTGAGGCAGTGTCAATTTGATCAAGTTAAAACAAGCAATTAATATCCCCAAATGGGACATAGATAAAAGAATAAATATCAACAGAGAAGACCACCATTTCCTACGGTAGCTTAACTGATGTAAGTTAGTAACCAGAATAGAAGGACCAAAAGATGCTGATCACTCAGCCAGCAGATAATTGATCTCCTTGTCAAGAGGAGAGGTGTGAAAGTTAATGGAAAAATTAATTTAGAGCACAAACTTGTTTTAAAATCTTACGGAACAAGATTGTGAATGGTATTATAGACTAGCAAGAAGTAATGGAAGGAAAAGTGAGTCTAAAGAAAAGCTGGTCTGAGGCCCAGTTCAGCCATTTCATCCTGAGGCCATTGAAAGAAGAAAATAAAAGGACAAACAGACAAAAATGGAAAATAACTATAAAGATTTTTATAGCCACTTCTATCATATCACTATGACAGTGGAACCATATTTGGTCTATGAGATCACAGACCTCATGCATTACATGAGGAAGTAGATATGGCACTATAGACAATAAAATTGGACTAGACCAAGTATACATAGAGGAAGTCTAGAGATTCTAGAGGCACCATATTTTTAGGACACTGAGATATTGATTATCAAGATATTTAAAAGAAGAGGAGGATACTAAATGTTTGTAAAAACAAACAAACACACATACACAGAAGTTATTGCTTCTAAAAAAGGTGACCCCAAAAATAATGATGACATTTATGTAGTGGTTTAAAGTAGGCAAATTGTTTTACATGTATCATTTAAGCATCACAGCAACCCTAAGAGGCAGGTACTATAGGTATCATGGCCCTCATTTTACATATGATAAAACTGGGGCTCAAAGAAAATATTAGAATAATTTACACTCATATTGAGAGTATCTTTAGTACAGGTATGAAAACAGAATAGACAGCTTTCACAAACATGATACAGTAAGCTATTATAGTCATACAATTGACTGAAAAGAGCACTGATCTCACTGAGCTTGTGTTTTGTTGACTTTAGAAAGCATTTGATTTGGTAGAACAAATTGATGCCCTAAAGGCCCTCTTCTGACAAAGCATCTTCCATGCATATCTTAAAATCATATAAGATTACAATAACTATGCTATAACAGAAATAAAACTCTGTTTGATAACCCTCTGATTATTCATATCGAGCAGGCTACAAAACAGGAAAATATATACTCATTGAAATCATTTGCCACCATCATGAGAAAGGAGGGATTCCCTATTAATGATGAAGTCATCTAGATTGTCCTGTGTTTAGGTGACTCTATGGCTATTGGACCCATCCCTAGAACATTTCAAAGGATCCTAAATGAGAACCATAATTACTCAAAAGAGTTCAGTGTAACTATTCACACAGGAAAAAAGAAAATGAAAGGAATTTTCTAGACTATGATATGTTGCCGGCTGGGTGACCCAATGAATATGTGTGTGTATGTATTTATATATGTATTTCTTGTTGTTCAGTTGTTTTTAGCCATATCTGACTCTTTATGACCCCTTTGAGATTTTCTTGGCAAAGATGCTGGAGTGGTTTGCCATTTCCTTCTCCAGCTCCTTTTACAAATGAGGAGACTGAAGCAAACAGGGTTAAATGACCTGCCAAAGGTCATATAGCTAGTAAGTATGTGAGGGCAGATAAGAACTCAGGAAGAAGGGTTTTCCTGACTCTAGGCTGAGCACTCTATCCACCGCACCACCTAGCTGCCCATATCTATCTATATCGATATACATATATACATCTACATATGTGTGGCATATACAGCATTATATATAGCATTCATCTGCAAATGTGTATAATACATGTGTACATATAAAAATATATACATTATATATACACATATATTTGTCTATCTATCTATATTGGATTAATACTGTAAATGGACAATGAACTGGGTCCAGAATTAAACAGTTGAGAGATTCTATGAGGCTGAGCTGAGGAGTAAATCGATTCTGAAATTGGAAGATAGTCAGTGCAAAGTCATAGAGTTGTGGGATGGATTATTGTCCATGATAGAGTGAAGGTCAGTTTGGCTGGGCTGCAGAGTGTGGAGAGAGGAACGGTGCAGAATGAGACTGGAAACAAGGGCTGGGACCAGGTTGCAAAGTTGTGAAGAGGAAGATGTAGTTGATTATAGAGAAAAGGGCTTTCTGTCTGATCCTGAGCTTTCACTACATGACTGATAACAATTCCTTTCTAGTCATATATCTCTTTGAGGATGTCTTTGACATCCTCAAAATTATATAAGATTACAATAACTATGCTATAACAGAAATAAAACTCTGTTTGAGATTACATTTGAGAAATTTCACAGTGGTTTTAATGGCACTGAGCTTTTCCCCCAAACACCTTTTTTTAAAATATTAATATTCTTCTAGTAACTCCATATTGCTGGCAAATCGTAGAACATGACAATCATTAAAGAGTTACCTTTGTGATCATTCAAAGGGCAAAGCAGAAACAAACACGTGGTTGACATGGATAGATTGCAGCATGTTGCCAGCAAAGACTTGGCCACCAGAAATGACGTCAAAGACATCCTCAAAGAGATATATGACTAGAAAGGAATTGTTATCAGTCATGTAGTGAAAGCTCAGGATCAGACAGAAAGCCCTTTTCTCTATAATCAACTACATCCTCCTCTTCACAACTTCACAATCTGGCCCCAGCGTTTCTTTCCAGTCTCATTCTGCACCATTCCTCTCTCCACACTCTGCAGTCCAGCCAAACTGACCTTCACTCTATCATAGACAATAATCCATTCCACATCTCTATGACTTTGCACTGACTGTCTTCCAATTTCAGAATCGATTTACTCCTCAGCTCAGCCTCATAGAATGCCTCACTTCTTTCAAGACATGGACACCACCTTCTACAAGAAACATTGCCTGAATCCTCCCTAATTGCTAGGGTCCTTTTTTACTAACTACTTTGCATTTAACTACCTTTGGGGGATATTTACTTTTTATGTTATTTTTCCTTCATATACTTATATACATACATGTTGCCCTCCTACCTGAGGGTGCCTGTGCATATACATACACACACACACAAACACACACACACAGATTGTAAATTCAAGAGCAGATATTTCACTTTGTGCATTTAAATCTCCAGGGCCTAAGTGCCTAGCACAGAGCTTTGCACATAGCAGGTATTTAAAAAATGCTTGCTCGCTCAATGTGCTCCCTTGGTAACCTATAGAATATCAAGAGGTCTGGAAGAAGGCCCCTACTACAATGGGTGGACCCCCTGTGAAGCATTTATGAGAGGACATGGACAA
Source organism: Phalanger gymnotis (assembly GCA_028646595.1). NCBI lineage: Eukaryota > Metazoa > Chordata > Mammalia > Diprotodontia > Phalangeridae > Phalanger > Phalanger gymnotis. The sequence continues at coordinate 225,135,383 of CM053624.1, forward strand.
AAGTAGCATAAGATAAAAAGACAAAAAGCAGTTGGGTTGCAATCTTTGAAGGCGAAACCCATGCCAATAAAATCAGAGATCCAGCAAACTATTGATCCAATGGCTAATACAAGGTTGGAGTCCACTAAAATCAAGACTTTTTTTCAGATGAATGCCATCTAGCTAAGCTTTCTCCAAGTCAACAGGACAGGGCGACTAATTTAATACATGTATCAACGTTGAATTCCAGGTTTTGGAGCCTGGATTACCTGGAGGATGGTGTTGCCATTTTGATAAAAATAGGGAAGCTTGAAGGAAGGGGGAAATAGAAGAGGAAGAGGACCTGTTTTGAAGAGGAGGGAAGAAGGTTTAGTTTTAGGTACATTGTATTTGAGGCACTAGTCAGACAACCAAGTAGGGATAAATGACAAGGGGTTGGAGATATAGATCTGCAGGTCAGAGAGGAGACAGGACTAGATTTATAGATACGGGGAAAATCTATGTAGATGTGATAACTTAAGTCCTAAGAACATAGGAGATTACTGAGGGCTACAGATGGGGGTGAAGAGAGAAGAAAAGGGGAAAATCAAAGGAGGGGAGAAAGAAGAGAGAATAAGAAAGAGGGCAGAGAGCACCCTCTTTGGGATGCCCACATTTAAAAGACAATACCACTAAGCTCCTAGGACAGAGGTTATTTGCCCTTTGACCCTCTTTTGTTATTCCTGCTGATGGAACCAGAGGCCTCAGGACCTAGGATTGCCCAGTGGATGCAGCCAGTTAAGGAAAACATGCAGAGCAGTAGTTGCAGACAGGCTAACAGCAATGATTCCCTCTCTCCGTGAGAACAGACCAAGAAAAAAAAATCGATTCTATCCCTCATTACCAATTGTGATTTGTCTCCAAACAACCTTCTTGTTGAAGTAGAGTGGATGGGATTTCATATATTGGAAAACTTATTCCCATATGCCTCTTAACAGAGAGATTGAGTGGACTTAGAGTCAGAAAATCTGGGTTTGACAATAATTAGCTGAGTGAAGGGGGCAAGTGCCCTCCCCTCTTTGAGCCTCAGTGTCCTCATCTTTAAGACGAGGACAATGATGCATGCATCATCTCCTTCAGTATATTGTTGTAAGAATCGTTTGAGTCATGTGTATAAAGCATCTTGTAAGTCATAAAGTGCTATAGAAACATGAGCTATTATAATACTGGCTGTCAGCTTATAACTTCTCTAGGCCCCTTCTGTTCCCACAAAGTAACCACCTGGCCTTTTGGCTTTAGAATCTGCTGAACTGGTAAAGATCCCTGGTAAGACTTGAGATGTCTTTTCTCCTCACTCTGAGTTGGTGTCAAGCCAGGACTAGGCTCCCTAGGACCTGGGCCCTGGGCCAAGAGATCATAACAATCATAATACTGTATTCAGACCTGCAGGGGGATTTAGAGTTCACCTAGAGGTAAAATGACTTCTCCAAGGTGATGTAGCTAGTAAATAGCAGAACCATGATTCAAACCCAAATCAAAATAGCTTACTTGCTTACTTACATTAATAACCTTAATAGAGTTTATATTAAGGCTTGAAAAGTGCTTTTCTCACAATAATCCTATGGGGTAGCAGTAGAAATGTTATTATCCATACTTTACAGATGAGGAAACTGAGGCTCAGAGAAATTAAGTAACTTGACCATATTCATACAGCTAGAAAGTACATGATGAGGGATTCAAAAGCTTAGTTCAGGTTTAACATACTTTCCACTATGCTACATAGATTTTCTAATTGTAGGCAAGTCATTAACCTCTCCATGCCTGTTTTTTTTTTATTTTTGGAAAAATAAGCAAGTTAGGATACTATCACAAAAGAAATTCCCATGAAACAAACATAAATAAGGAAGAAAAGAGAGATCTTGACTAAAGAAACCAATATAGATGCACAGGGAACTGATCAAACAGTTAATTTTTTAAAGAAATATATAGATGATGAAAAAAAGGAGAGGTAACTGATAACGAATACAGAAGAGTAGCATGACCTCATCAATGTGGATTCTTCTTCCAGAGTGCACCTAGCCAATCCCTCCTCAACCTGTGGGTCCAACTCCTACCATAAATTCTCCACAGAGTTTCCACCAATGTTCTGGGGGCCTCCCTCCAGATATCTTGATGCTGTGTAGATGCATACTAATGGGGTATATGGGCTGTTCATCATTTCTTCCTCACTTTCCCTACGCGATCAGCTCATATTTATTTTAGGTCTTATGTCTCTCTGATGATATTCTTTATGGCACATCTGTACAATCCTTCATTGATAATATGTTGCAGCCTGCTCTTGCCATCATGTACTTCTCTATTATATACTCTCCTTGCTCCTCATTTTTGTTTTTTCCTCTAATTTGGTATTGATTTTGATATTTGCTCTAACAAGTTGGTGTTTGTACATAGATAGTTGATTCAGAAATGATTCCTACATGAGTAAATAGCTGTTTCCTATCTGTTAAAATATAACCTTTTTTGTGTGTATACGTACCATGTTAATTTCCAGGCATCTGACTCTATTCCTAAAGAGCACATTTAAGACATATAGTCATGAAGCTTTTTCACAATCTATAGCTTTTGGTCTGTTTTGATGCTGAATCCTAAGCCATGTTTTCCAATATGTTTTTCACCATCCTCCCCCATGTCCACCTTTTCATTGAATTCCTTGGTTATTATAGAGTGTGTGTGTGTGTGTGTGTGTGTGTATTGTATATAAAATGTTTTTCAAACCTTAAGGTGCCATATAAATAAATTCTAGCAATAGATAATGGCACCGAAACTGAAATTATTCTCTTTTTTTAATATTAAACTTCCTTTTTATAATGAACAAAAAGCAATTTTAGCTCCCTCCTCCTTTCCCCCTTTCTCACCATTAAAAAATATAAACAAAAATAAAACCCGTATAATAAATATTCATTGTCAAGCAGAACAAATTTCCATGGTAGCCATGCTCAAATAATATCTGTAACATTTTGCCCCTTGAGCCCACCACCTTTCTTCTGGGATGGGGGATAGCAAGCTGTAGCTGTTTTCACAGTCACTTTTTAGCAAAGTTTATCATAGGCCCAGCCATACAAGATGGTCAAGTGACCCATGAAAGGAATATTAACAATGATAGCTAGAATTTTCATAGCACTTTAAAGTTTGCAAAGCACCTTAAAAATATTAGTTCACTTTATCTACATAACAACCCTGGAAGTGTAGGTATTATTATTGTCCCCATATTACAGATGAGGAAAACAGAGGTGAAGCAACTAGCCAGGGATCACACATCTAGGAATTTAGGTGTTCTTGGCGCCAGGACCCACGTTCTATCCGCTGATCTATCTAGCTGCCTCTAGATATCTAGATGAAATGGACATTTTTTGTTGCTTTTGGATGCTTTTAAATAAACCCAATATCTGAACTCCATTTTTTTCTTCACCAAGAAGAGCTTGTGAGCTATCTTTCCATTTAACTGTAACTTTTATCTTCTAATTTCATTTGTAGTCAAAATGTTAAGACTGATAGGACTGAGTTTTTCTGGTAGTGTTTGCCCTCCTTAGTCACTGGACAAGAATCATACATCTAGCGTATCAATAGCTAAGTTAATATTTATAGATGGGTTAAAAATTGTGCAACAAACTTTTCTACTGCTCTGACAGTGTCGCCACAGAAGTGCAGGGACTGGGAATCATTTTACATTCGTCTTTGTTTCCTGACTGCCATGAGCAAAGAACTCATTGCCTAGTATCTAGGCTACTGGTGGTGAGCCTCTCCGTACTTAGGTAGGCCAGTTCTCATAAAATATAGGCTATTGTTGTTGGAACCATACTTGAAGCCTTCCCAGCATAACAACATCTATCAGAGTTTGTGTCTACTAGCATAGTCCTAGAGAACCCAAGGTCACCTCTGCCACAATGAGATATCGGAGTAGGATTTTGTGAGCAAAACATGCTTCTCCCGCAGGACTGGAAGCCCAAGGAATTGTATCAATACTTAAGAGGAAGAGCTGGAAGAATCTTTCGGGCTTGTTTTGCCTAAAATAGTGAGCCAAGACTCTCAATTGTATTAATTAGGGAGACATGCAAACTGGTATTGATCAGTGTGTTCAGAAGTTTCTGGATGTTATAAAACAATTCTTTTTCCTGCAGAAAAGGTTATGGTCTGTGCAGAAACCTTTAAAAATAGTGACAGGAATTCTAAAGCTCTGAAGGAGCTGGGGCTGGCAATGAATACTAAAGATAATGAAAACTGGGTTATTGTAGAGATTTCTTTTAGCTCTGTTGGAAACAAAAGGAAGATTACCCCCCATGGTTAGTTGTCTGTTGTCTCCTCTATTAGAATGTAAGCCCCCCGAGAGCTGTTTTTGCCTTTCCTTGTATTCCCAGTGCTAAGCACAATACCAAGCACAGAGTAAGTACTTAACAAATGCATGTGGAATGGCTGACAGATTAAATATTGCTGGAGTGAATGAGATAATGATAAGATGACATCAGAAAGACAGAACTACTCGATTCATATTTTGCTTCTGTCTTCTCTATCAAGGATAAAATGAAAATGGTAAACAGAGAATTAAAAACCTAAGATAAAAGAAGGGAGAGTAATAAACCACTAGGCTACCCTCAAGAGGTCTGTATGAACTAGAATGATGGTCAGCTTCTAATAAAATGAAATGTATAGGCATAAATGTAAAGTCCTACTTAAGGTTCAAAAACTCACTTGCATGAGTACAGGACAGGGAAGATGGAACTAAACAATAATTCATGTGAAAAAGATTCAGAGTTGTTAGTGGATTCACTAAAATATTTGACTTAATAGTGTGGCATGGTAATCAAAAAACCTTTTATCTTAGGCTCTTGTAATTGAAGTATAGGGTACAGAACAAGGGAGGGATTTCATCAACGGTTGTTGACTGTGAATTGGACCCTGTCCTGGTCAGACCACCTCTGGAGTATTGTGTCCACCTGAGGGTACCATGTTTTAGAAGGGACTGACAAGCTGAAGTATATCCAGAAGAGGGCACCAGACTGGTAAGTGGGCACGTCATGATGAAACTGGGGGTATTCAGCCTGGAGAAGAGATAGAGAGAACATGGTAGTCTTTAAATATTTAAAGATTTGCTTCATGGAATAGAGATTAAATTTATTCTGCTTTGCCCTAGAGAGAACTGGGAGTGAGGGGTGAAAGATGTAAGGAGTTACTGTTTGGTTCAGTCCAGTAAGGTGAAACTCATTAGCAGTTACAGCTCTCTAATAATGGGAAAGATTCAAGTAGACTCTTATTTTTAACAAATAAATTGTCATTAAATTTTGTTTTTACATCACCTACATTTCCCAATGGAGACTTTTCTATTCCCTCTCAAAGAACTGTTCCTTCCTATCACAGAGCTAGTTAGTGGTAGAGCCAAGATTTTAATCTAACTTCTCTGATTACACAGCCATTTGTAATGCGCGACACTACTTTTCCAATTTAGTAAACATATAAGGTCCCAGTCACATCAAAACATGCCTTTAGAATTATTTCAGGAAACAAAAGGCCAAGAATAACCTGAGGTTAAAATACATAAGGAATACATGTCAGAGTCTGGGATAGTCACCTGCCTCCTAGAGTCATGGTAAAAGCACTAGGTTTGCAGTCTAAGGATTTCATTCTGAATTCCAATTTTGCAAACTTATTGAATCTATCTCTGCTCTGTGAACTTAGACAAGCAATTTCCTTTCTCTGGCCTCCATCTGCAGTTGGACTGGTTGTCTGGTGAGATCCCCTCTAGTTTGAAATCTTTTGAACTAGGATGATACAGGCAACATAGTGCTAAATCCATGCATGGCATCGAGACTGAAAAAAAAAACAAGATAATCACTGCAACAGCACATGCCTGATCTCTAGAATTGGTCTTTGAGAGGAAGTGTGGTATGGTGAAAACAGCCCTGGAGAGGGAAGCTCTGGGTTTGAATCCTAGCTCTGCCGCTTGCTCCCTGTGTGACTTAGGCAAGTCACTAAATCTCTCTGTTCCTTAGTTTCCTCATCTGTAAAATGAGACCTTGATGATCTCTGAGGTCCATTCCAGCTTTAAATTCAATGAAGCCTGTATGTTTGACTATGACAAGGATGCAAGGAGCCATTCCTATTAAATATGACCCACCAGGTTTAAATACATAGGGACTGAGCTGAGGTTTTTCTCTACTTAATCACCTCTCCATCTTTTCCTTTCTGAGGAGACCTAGCCCTAAGCCTCAATTTTCTCACATAACATTTGCCTTATATCCACATAAGAATGGGCCAGATCTTACTTGTAGGATTTAATAGAAATTGATTTCTAGTATCAACAAGAATGGCTCACATTGGGGGGGCGGAGCCAAGATGGTGACTGGAAAGCAGTAACTGGCGTGAGCTCCCCACCAAGTCCCTCCAAAAACCTATAAAAAATGGCTCTGAACCAATTCTAGAACTGCAGAACCCACAAAGTGGCAGAGGGAAGCAGGGCTCCAGCCCAGGACAGCCTGGATGGTCTCGGGGTAAGGTCTGTCCCAAACGGAACTCCCAGC
>CM053624.1:225142412-225175114 GCA_028646595.1 Phalanger gymnotis
TTGACTTCTTCTGGCTGTATGTTTTGGTCTTCTTTGTCACCAAAGAAGGATTCCAGAGTCTGAGACTGAATCTGGGTGCATTTTCACTGCCTGGCCATGTTGCCAGCCAACTCACTTGACCCTTGAGTTTTTCAGTGGGGTATGACTGCTTGTAGACTAAAAAGTTCTATGTTCCAAGCCTAGGGGGATGCGCCAGCTCTGTCACACCAGCACTCCTCCTTCCCCAAGAAGCCTCAACCTGGACTGGACTTAGATCTTCAGCAGGCTTTTCACTCTTGCTCTGATCTGCCACTTAATTCCTCCCACCAGGTGGGCCTGGGGCCAGATGCAATTGCAGCTGTAGTTCTGTAGCTGCCCCACCTCTGCTGCCCCTGGGGCTATGGCTGAACCACAAACTCTATCCCAATCCCCAGCAGCTTCTCCCACTAACCTACTCTGTTGTCCTTGGTGTTTGTGGGTTGAGAAGTTGAGAAGATAGACCTTACCCAGAGACCATCCAGGCTGTCCTGGGCTAGAGCCCTGCTTCCCTATGCTATTTTGTGGGTTCTGCAGTTCTAGAATTGGTTCGGAGCCATTTTTATAGGTTTTTGGAGGGACTTGGGGGGGAGCTCACGCTAGTCCCTGCTTTCCAGCTGCCATCTTGGTTCCGCCCCCAAAGTCACTTTCTTAACATAATTCTAAATTGCCCTTCTAGAGTAGTTGGTCCAATTCACAATTTCACCACAATGCATTAATGCCCTTCCATTTCTGAATGCTATGATTTCTAAAAGGCTCTAGGGAACCCTGACAGAGGGATTCAGTTGCTGGATATTGGTTCCTTTGCTAGCCCCTTAGGCTAAACAAGGAAAGTTATTTTGTAAACTAAAGTGTTTAAGAGAAACTATCCTAAAAGCTCATTTGTAGCTAGGAATTAAGGGATGTTTCTATAAGCGTATTCTATGAGAATTCACTTAAATTGTTTTGATTTTACCTTTCTTTAACAAAAATATTTTATATTCCTTCTTTACAGTGTTAATATTATGGAGGATAAAAAGGTGATGGTCTTCTCAGGGCACTTATATGGATATAACTGAGCTTTAAGTATATACAATTCGCAAGCTAGGATACTTCACTGGTTTCCGGATAGCTATTCCTTAACTTTCAGTGTCTGCTGTCATAGGGTTCCCTCCCTCTTTGGCTACAGTATCTTCTTTTAGGATCTGTATTTGCTCTTCTGTTGCTCCTAGACTATGATACAAAATTAATCTGGTGGCAATGATAATCCAAAATAAATTAAAGTGCTTCATAATGGAGTCCAGCAAATTCACATGGGACAGTTCTACACATCTGCACAGGTCATCTACAACCACTACCACTCTGTTTAAACTGGGGGACACCTGGTCTCTTTAATAATAGCACACAGTTAGAGAGGGCTTTCTTTACAACTGTGGAAGATTAGGAGTGCAATTTTATCATCTCCATAACAGATAAGGAGATGTATTTGTAACCACCTTCAAGCACAAGATAAACAAATACATTTGGTACCTAAAACTATAACTCTCTCAAGGTAGACTTCTTAGAAGGCTCTGGGGTCTCACATTACTTGTCTAAGCCTTGAACCCCATTCCTCTGACTCTTGGTCCACTACAGCAAAGTTTATTCTCTTTAGCTGATGAATAATTTATGAAAACCACAAGCTAATCAATATTAGACCCTGAAAAAGTGATGATTAAAACTCAAATGCTGCTGGACTCATACAGCTGTGGGGATGTAGCCCACTTTTGGACTCTTAAAAGCTACCCCAAGTTCAAGACGTAGTTTAGATCAGCATCCACTCAAAGCCATAGCTCTTGAGCCAGATGTTTGTTTAACCAAACCAAAGCAAAGAAACATTTAGTTAGACAGCATAGCAAAGTAAATGACAACAAAGATGCCTTCCCCACAGTTGCCAAGGAGTGGGCAACTGTCCTCCATATATTAATAAAGTTCCTTTCTAGATATATGCTCTTATGGATGGATACATTGTATTCTCAGGCCACCCATTTTGCTTCTCCCATGCATTCAATCATTGTTTATGTATGTCTCATCCTTTTATTAGATTGGAAGCTCTTTTGTCATTTTTCCTCTTTGAATCTGTGCCCAGCATTGTCTGCAGGTTAATGAATCAATGGCTTGGGAGGACCTGCTGGTGGTGCTTCAGCTCCACTGCCATTAGCCTTCAACATTCCAGAGTCACTTTGAGCTGTGATAGAGATGGAGGTCCTTGCACATCATAGGGGTTTAATAAATATTTGTTAAATGGAATGCACAATGCTATTAAGAAATAGTTGTGACATGGTTATTAAAATTTACTCCAAAAAGGTGACCAATAGCGAATGTTACCCACCTCCACATAAAGAAGTGATGGACAAAATGGGCAGAATCAGACATCTTTGGACAAGGCCAAGATGAGAATGTTTTTCTTAAAGATGCATAGTTGGTTTTATTTATTGTTTTTGTTTGGGGGAGGGGGAAATTAAAAATGCTTAATAATAGAAAAAAATTAATTTAAAATTTTCACCTCAAGGTGACTTGAAAGGGAAAAGGGCTGCCTGGAATGTCTCATCGTGGCAGATGGGGAAAAGCACTAGCTCTGTGGTCAAAGGACCCAAATTCGAATCCTATTCTGCCTCTTTACTACCGCTATGAACTTGGGCTTGGCCCTTCACTTTTGTATACCGGCCTGCCCCGCTGTAAAACTGGGCCTTCGGACAAGAAGCCCTGCAAGGCCCCCTTCAAGCCCTGAGCTTTGGGGAGGTCACAGGGCGAGATAACCTTTGCTGGGCTGGGGAAGGGGGCACCCTGAGGGCTTTCCCTCTTTATTGGGGGCGGGGGAGGGGGGGAGGGGGGAGAAAGGAGAGAGGAGATTCCGTCTGGGCACAGGGAGAGAGACTCAGCCAGTGGAACAGTAGGTGTGGGAAATCCGTCCTGGACCCACGCCGGGTCAAGCCCGGTATCCCAGCTGGCTGGCGCTCCCGGCAGCAGCCGGTTGCCACAGGCTGGCTCCGCGGGCGGGTGGGGTTGCTAGGGCCGCCATTTTGGGAGTACAGGTGCTCCCGGAAGGGGATGGCGACCGTGGCTGTTTCTCTTCCGGTCCCGACGACTGTGGCGGCGGCGGCGGGTCGGTGTAGAAAATGGCGGCTGTGCAGCGGGCTGGGCCTCTCCCCTTAGCGCCGCGGACTGACTGAGGCCTCTCTGCGCCTTCTCCCCCCACCCCCACCCCCCGCCTCCTCCCCGTGCACTTTACACACATGAGGTGAGCAAGGGCTCCGTGGCGGGTGGGCTCCGCCGGTCTTCCCTCCCCGGGGCTGGGACTGCGCCGCCGCCTCCCCGTACCCCCTCCTCTGCAAGCCCGCGCAGCGTTCCCGGCGGCTTCTGCCCGAGAGCTTGGCGGCAGCCAGGGGAGGGGGCTCGGCCGGGCTCCCCGCCGCCCCCTTTTTGCAGGCGCACGCCTTCGCGAGGCCCCCCTCCTTCTCGTCTCCCTCCCCGCCTGCCCCTGATTGCAATTCTTGCAGCGGCTGCGGCTCGGGGTGATTCTTGTCTGTTTGTTTCTTCCTCTCCTGCAGAGAATTGGAAGCTAAAGCTACCAAAGAAGTCGAAAGGAAACTAAGCAGGTAAGAAGAGCGTTTCAGATTCGCCCTTGGACCCCCTCCCCCAAACCTTGCATCTTCTCCCTTGGCCCCTGGGTACCGCGGGCTGGTTTTCGGTAGAGCTTTCTCTGCCGCGTTAGCGAGCGGGGGCTGTCAGACCGTCGGAGGTAAAAGCGAGCAGCCGTGGAGGAAAGAGAGACTGCAGCACTGGGGGTGACATGCTGGCGTTTCTTTAAAAAAAAAAAAAAAGCGCAGTTGTTTTAAACTCAGTTCAAAAACGAACGAGCCTCCAATGCGCAGACATTGATCATGGACCCCGTGCATTGACCACTCTGCATTGTGGGACCGGCGCTAGAGGCGGCCCCTCCGTGGTGCTGTCAAAATGCTGCGGCTTCTCGGCGATCACTTCGCAGCGCAAATAGTTGCCTTCATAAAGATACGATGTTACTGTCGTTTTCCAAAAGCATCTTTCAGTGCTGCAGTCATGTGCATTCGGTGGCCTCTGAATCCGCCTTTGCCCTTGAACTTCACCTAACAGCTCTGGTTTATTTCCTTTAAGCTACATTTGTTTCCATGTCCGTTTTGTAATTTAAGAAAATCAGAATGGTAAAGGAGTAAATCTGGTCCCAGTAAGTTTGTTTTGTCAAAGTGCTTTGGCATTGGTAACTCAAACCGTAGATTAAAAAAGAGGGAAAATTTTAAAATATTGTTATGAAATGCTTAACTTGGCTGATATTGTTTGAGAAGTAGTAGAAGATTGTTTTATATTGAACTGTTTTGCCTATCCATTTTTATGACTTTGTTGTGCTTTTTTGCTTTAGTCCTTTTGGTCTTTCTTTGGTTTCCTCACTTCCATTTTACGCTGTATTTGGACCCCGAGAGAAACTTCTAGGCCAGTAAAATCAGTGAACAGTTTTACTCACACAGAGAAAGAATACCATTGTGGTATAGTGAAGAGAGTTCATTTTTTTAAGCGTAGAATCATAAGATGGTAGAGAAAGAGGGAATTTAGAGAGCACCATCTCCTGTCCCCGCCCCCGCACCACCCCCCACCCCCCCCAGCTTATTTTATTAATGAAGAAACTGGGCTCTGAGAGGTTGATTCACTGGAGGTCACATGTCTGGTAAGTAGCCCAAGTCTGGACCAAAAGCCATATCTCCTGGATTGGGGTCTTAATATGTGCAGTTCATCCCAGAAGTTAGTATTTTAAATTACATTATTAAAGCTTGAGACTTCAAGTCCCCTAAATACATTTCCGTCATATAATATTGCCCCTAGTTTAAATTGTGAGTTTGTTCAATAAACTACTTTAGGGTATTACTTTATGTAATTAGGCACTGATATAGAACTTTTGGTTGTTTAATAGGTGTCTGATTAGGATTCTTTTACACAATTATTACAGCATCGTTGTATAATGGAGTCTGCTTGAAATAAAGGAATCTTAAGTTCATTTGCTCAACAATAAATTCCTCAAGATTTAAGTGCATTTGATAGTTAAATGTTGATTAAAATAATGTCAATGAGATAAAAAACAAAAAATTGTAATTTATTTTTGGGCGTCTCTTTCGCTCCCCTTTGTTGTTTTATTTTTCCTTTGGACAGGTTCCCTAACCTGTTGCTCTCAGAGTAATCCTTGGGGGTTTTACCCTGAGGTACATGTCTACCCCTATAGCAAATATATTTACCACATGTTAAAGGTGGCTGGAGAGGCCGTGTGTGACTTAGTGGATAAGCTAAAAGGCTAGCAGTCTAAAATCAGGACAGTTTGGTTCAAGTCCTGCCTCAGGTACTACCAGCTCCGTGAAACTGGGCAAGTCATTCGAGCTCCCATTGTCTCAAGCACCTCTTTAAGACTGAGTTACAGAATTATCTATACGGAAGCATGTATAGACTGAGTTCCCTCCTGGGAGCTCCCTACTTCCTGAGACATCAGAGTCTCAGAAAATCACAGGTCCCAACTCCGAAAAAAAGGTGATTCTAGCTTTAGTAGTGGCTTGCATTAATAATATACCACCTAGGAATATCAATTCTGTACTTCTTTTCAAGTAATAGTCTCTTGGCTGACATTCTGCTAATTGGGTTTGTGGTCCAAATTTGTTTCCACAATATAGTGGAAAGAACACTGAAGTAGGAGTCAGGCAGTAAGATTTAGGACCTAGTTCTGACCCTGGTGCTAACAGGGTATTGGACAAGAAAGAGTTGAACTAGATAACTAAGATTCATTCCAGTTGTAAAAATCTATGATTGTAGGTTTTAGTAGCTAGAATTTTACTCTTTGCCAAAACCGGCTTTATTTTTGAAACCACTAATTTGAGAGCTCTTTGTTATTTTATCATTTTAATTTTTTAGTATGTTCATTGATGCCTATTGCTTTATTATAATAATATCTGGACTCTTCCCTCATCTCCTTTTAACAAAGAGAAGAAACAGTTACTACTTTTTTTTATTATTTTCTAGAAGCATAGATTTGGAATTGGAAGGGGAGACACTAGTGGTCAGTTAGTACCACCGCTTGATGTACAGACTGTTTAAGCTACCTTCCCAGGGCCATTAAGCATCTTGGTATACTGGAAAAGAGTCCAGTATTTAGAGTTGGAGAACTTGGTTGGAACTCCCAGCTATGCTGCTTACTACCTAGATGGGTGTAGGCATGTCATTTTACTTCTTTAGGCATCAGTTTCTGCATCTGTAAAATGAGGAGGATTGCATTAGATGATTTCTGATGTCCCTCTCACCTCTGAGTCCTTGCTTCTCTGGTATCTTGCAAATGAAACAGCTAGGATTTGAATCCCGGTCATCTGACCGAATGCAGTGTCTTTCCATTGCACCAGATGCTTCCCCTGTTTCACTCTAGCATGAATGCTTAACTCTGTTGAATAGTCAAACCTTGATTATTTAATTTGAGGTCTTATTCCCTGTGGCATAACTTTTAATTTAAAAAATAAAAAAGAATACAATTATCTAAATTAATTTTTTCTGTTCATTGCATTCACCTAATTGAACATTAGTGTTGTCATCCTTAGTCTAGTGTGTATATTAAATGTTACTGGGTGAATCTCTTTTTCAGCTAATTGTTGAATACCATTTTAGAAACTAAAATGTTTGTGAAAAATGCCTCAATAGATCTGTCATTTATCAGTTGAATTCTGAAAATTTTATTATGTTTGTTTTCTTGAGCCTTGTTTTCCTTTTCTGTGATGAGGTTTATGTGCCATTGGACTGATAAAATTGCAAAATTTCTTGTTATCTCTTTCATATATACGATATATGATTTGATGGTATGAGGCTTATCCCAAAAAGATTTTCTGGGGTGTGTAATTTAGCCTAGTTTTAATATGAAGTTTTTATTATGATTGATGATGATTTTAAGATACTTCCTTTTAGGCTTCTGACATTCAAAATGTTTCTTTTTAGAAGCATAGGCTAGAGGGGCAGTTGGGTGGCGAAGTGGATAGAGCACACCAGCCCTAGAATCAGGAGGACCTGAGTCCAAATTTGGCCTCAGACACTAGCTGTGAGACCCTGGGCAAGTCACTTAACCCTGATTGCTTTCTCTGCCTGCCCCCCCCCCCACCAAAAAAAAGTATAGGCTAGGAAAACTTTGTGCCTTTTAGATGTGTGGTTTGTGGGGTATAGAAATTTGTTAGCATAGCTAAGATTTGTTTGTTACAGTCATACGTAAAACCTGAATTTATCAGGCTAACCCCAGCCAAGCCAAAACTAACAAGCATTGGGGAGAAGAAAGTAATTTTACTATTCATCGGATCATAGGTTCTAGATTTGGTAGGCACCTTAGAGATTATCTGGTTCAGGAGTTAGCCTGGGGTCTGTGAACTTGTTTTTTAAGTATTTTGATAACTGTATTTCAATTCAACTTTTTTCCTTTGAGATGCTATGCATTTTATGCATTTAAAAACACTGTTCTGGGAAGTGGTCGGTCTGTAGGCTTCACCAGACTGCCAGAGTTGTCCATGGCACAAAAATAGGTTAAGATACTACAATCGTAGTCTAATCTTCGAAGGAGAAAGCTGAGGTCCCCCCAGTGGTGAGGTGACTTGGCCCAAGGTTACACAGTTGTTTGCATCTAGGTCTTCTCTCCTAAGCTTGTGAGGGCTCTTTCCATGCTAACGTGCTGTATCTTCAGGGTAAAACATTTCTAAACAACCTGCTGTGAAAGACCACACAATAAGAACAGTAATTAACAGTTTTATTAGTTTAAACTGAGACATATTCCCCCAAACATTTGAAGTAGTAATAATTGCAGGTTTTCGTGTTAGTAGTTTACAGATAATAAAGTTAATTGCTGCTTTTATGATTGTGTAATCTTTTCTGTAGGTTGCTATGAAAATAGTGTTGCTAGTCATAAGAGTTGCTTGTTTTGGAGTTGAACTAAGGGAGGACCGCTATCTAGGGAAAAGCCAGATTTGAGGTATGACTTGAAGTAAGCATTTCTAAAGAGCGCTGTTAGCCAGAGTTGCACCCTTCCATTGTAAGAGAATATCAGAAAGATGAAAACCATCGAGAGAGAATAGTATATTGATTTTCAGAAAGGAGAAAGTATTCTGAGGCATAGTTTTCTTTTAGGTTAGACAGTAACATTGTATACTACTAAATTTTCCCGCTTGAAATACTGAAATTTGTGGTTGTCAGTAATTGAATATAAAAGAGAACTAACATTTCTACTATGGCTATTCCTAAGGAAAAGATTTGAATTTTAAGTGACTTATCTGATGGAATAGACTGCTAAAAATAGATTGAAATCTTGGTTGTGAAAAAGCGAGTAATTATAAAATGAGTAATTGTGGTGACAGGCTGATAACAGGGGAAAGAAGACTTGGGTTCAAATTTTGCCTCTTATAATGCCTGAGTGACTGGGCTCTTAGCCTTCTTGGGCCTCAATTTCCTCATCTGTAAAAAGAGAGGGTTGGATTAGGTAGACCTTCTTTGTTGGATCTTCCAGCTCTAAATCTTTGATCCTAGTAGAGAAATACCACACTTTGAATCTTACAGATTATTTTCTGAAAAGCACTGTTGATTGAGTTCTGTCTGTTTTGACAAAGTTCAGATAACTAATTCAGGTCAATGTCAATTCTAGTGACTGTTAGGCATTTATTGAGCTTCTATTGCTGCCAGTGTTTCTTAGCTTTTTTTTAGAGCTGCCTTCATATCCTACCTACTACCATTCCTAAAACTATAGAGTAGCACACATAATTAAACTTATGTTTGAATATTTTACTACATCCCTTGAAAGAATAAACATCAAAGTGCCAGAAGGGAAAACCCAGATTGGGGGATTCATGGCCTGTTATGTGCAAACACAGTAGTAGACCCTTTGGAATCTACAGATTGGTACTACAGAAATAGAAAAATGATGTCTTTGCCCATAGTTTTTATAGTAAGCAAGGCAAACTAAACATAGAAAGAAGCATAGAATTTTAGAAATTGAAGGGACCTTATTGATCATCTAGTCTTACCCATCACAGTTTGTATAGGAGGAAACAACCCAGGGAGGTTGAATAACTTGCTAAAAGTCAGTAGTGAGCAGGTGTATCCTTCCTACTGCTTAGTTATTCCTTTATTCATCTCCAGATAATTCTTTATACCTGTGGCTGTTTCAAACTTCTTCTACTCTTCTAGCCCTCAAACCTCTAACTTTAACTCCTGTTCTTTAAGAAGGTCAGAGTTCACTGCCCCAAACTCTCTTAACTTATTTTTTCTTCCTCAGTAGTTCTCTGTCTTTGCCTATCTTCTCCTTTTTTTCCTTTCAGTGAGGAAGAGCTGACCTTGTTGACCCAATACAATGGAACTAGTTGTATAGTCTGCCATAGAAAAGATGTGGTGTACCATAAAAAACATCTGAAAGTTTATCTCTTCCCTTCTTATGTTTTCATTGGGGTTACCCTTGACTAGTGCGTGGACCACTGTCAAAAAGTTTTCATAGAGATGTAAAAGTGGGCATGTGGGCTGGTAGTTGCTGTTTTCTGATTAGTCACTTTTTTTGTTGTAAAAAAAAAAAGTCTGAGCTTTTAAATTTCTTTTGGAATCTTCCTTTCATTGAGATGTCTTAAGAATTAGGTACTTTTACATTTGTTTTTACCTTCTGCATGGCTTGTTTTCTTTAGAAGTTGTTTATGCTTTTTCCCTCTTTTTTTATATCTCTTATCACTTCTCAGTGATTCCTCGTTGTAATCAAAACATATGAACATATGGCCATATTTGAAAATGTATGCCTCATTCTGTACCTATTGCCCATGCTTTGCGGTGAGAACTAGGAGGCATGTTTCTCACAGATTTTGTATTTGGTCAGGTCCAGCTAGCTTTTCTGACTAAAATATTCTTAAGTTCCATTGCTATTTTCTCATTTTAATCTAGTGGAAAGAACACTTACTCTGGTGTTATAGGACCTGGGTTCATATCCCATCTGATACTTAATTACCTTTATGACCTTGGCTAACATCTCTGAACATGTTCTCTCATCTATAAAATAAACATTTTCTCATCCATCTAGAGTTGGACCTCTGAGGTCCCTTCTAACTCTAGATCTATAATTGTGTGTGTCAGATGACCTCGATTTGAATCCTGACTGTGCCACCTAATACTAGTGTCACCTTGGCCAAGTCATCTCTCTTTATTGGGCCTCAGTTGTCTCATCTGGAAAAAAAAAAAGTGAGAAGGTGGTGGTTGGGCTTCAAAGGTCTCTTTTAGCTCAAAACTGATAGTCATTTGAAACATAGTACATTGGATATCAAAACTAGATAGTGTCTACAGTACTCTACTATCATTACTGAGAAACAAGCACTCTAAAAACAAGCTTATCTATTCCATTTTGTGTGTTTTTCCTTTCCATTTCATTTATAAGTATTGTTGAGATGATTTAGGTTTTATGCTGAATCCTTTTCAGGCTCATTTTCTCCTGAATTGCTTTTTGCTATTTTGAAAGATAAGATGTTGCATGTAGTTTTCAGTTATACTCTTTTATTCCACATAGCTTCTTAATGTCTTCATCCACTTACTCTTTCTTTCCCTCTTGTCACAGAAGAGATATCCTTTTTTTTTTTGTCTTTGTATTCCTCATTTCTGATCCTGCTTCTTCTTGCCTTCTCAAGGACTTCGCTCCATCATTCCTTCTCTATTATCCTTTTTCTTTCTCTCTTACTACTGGCTCCTTCTCATCTGGCTACAAATATGCTTAGGACTCCCCAGTTTTAAAGCCATCCTTTGACCCATCTTCCATCCAAATATGGCCCTGTCTTTTTCTTCCTCCAGCAAATTTCTTGAAAAAAAAATTGTGTATATATCTTTTTCTGTCTCCTCAGCTTCAATGCAGTCAAGGTTTAGTTTCTACCTCTCTAATGAAACCCTTTTCTCGGGGATCATCAGTCACTTGACCACCAAATTCGGGGCTTTTTTCAGTCCTTTTTTCCCCTTGACCTCTCTGTAGCTTTATTAGAGGACTGAACAAGTCACCTGTTTAAAAAATGTTAAGTGGCTTCTCTTTTGCTTCTAAAATAAAATGTAAACTCATTAGATGGGTATTTAAAGCCATAATATGATTTCAACCTACCCCTACCCCTACAATTACTCTTCCTGTTTTCCAAACTTGACATCACTCTTGACCACTAAGCATTTGTACAAACCATCCTCTCTACCTGGAATGAACTCATCCATCCTTGTCTCTACCTATAGAGGGGAGTAAAACTGCTGTGGACAAGATAGAAAGTCTGGAGAGGAGTCAGATCAGGAGTGAAGTGTTTATAATGGTGGCCCGCTTTGCAGCTTCATTCACTCCCACAGTTTCAGCTATCACCTCTATGTGTAGGGCTCTCAAATCTGTGTGTCTAGTCAGATCTGTCTTCTGTGCTTCAGACCCACCTGGATTTCTAGCTGTCACCTCATTGTTTTTCCTTCTGAATTTCCCTCCTGGTTTTACCATTTTTGTCTTCAGCACCACTACTCCATCTCCCATGTTCACAACCTTGAACACATCTTTGTTTCTTCTTTCTCTCTCATTTCTTTATATCCTGTTAGTGAGTCCAGTAATTTCCATCATGGCAGTATCACACCTCTTCTCTTTTCCATACCTTCTGCCAGAAAAATCTCATCATGTCACTTCTCTGCTAAAAAAGGTTCCTTCTGGCCTCCTGAGTAAGATTTAAATTTGATTTGAGGCTCTCCACAATTTAACATCATCCTACTTTTCCAACCTTCATCCTCTTGCGCACTTCATGTTGGAGCTAAATCTGACTTTTTTTGGTAAGGATCTGTGATGGCTGTGTGAGGGGAAAGGACAGGTTCAAGAGGTATTAGGGAGGTAAATTGACAAGACTTTAGAACTGCTAATTAACCTTCATACTAAGTGCTGGGAATAGGAAGGTAAAATCTCCGTCCTCAAGAAGTAAATATTCTAATGGGAAAAACAACATGTAAAAAACTGGGTACATACAAGATATATACAAAATACATGATGTTAATATGAAAGGGGAAGGCATTCACAAACTAGCAGGACCTAGAAGGTCCTCCTTAGAAGGTGAGATTTGAGTTATGTGAACCAAGGGAAGAATTAACACTAGAAGGACTAGAATTTTATAATATCTCAAAGGATCAGGCTGCATTAATTGACAAAAAGTTTTTTATTCATAAGGCAAAGAAAATAGAAATAAGATGAAAAATTTTAGTTCCAAATAAAATTATAATATTTCTTAATAATTGATGCAACTAGTTCTTCTAGTGTTAAAGATGACTTTGGGGTTATAAACCTGGCTAAATAACAGATAGACAAAAATGACAAAAAAGGAAAACAACAGTTGGTGGAGGGACTGTAGGAAAACAGGCTCATTAACGCACTGTTGGTAGAACTGTGAATTGATCCAGCCATTCTGTAAAACAATTTGGAGCTATACTCCCAGTCACTAAATTATGCATACATGCCCTTTGACCTGGTGATACAATGTGCAAAAATATTTTATAGCAGCTCTTTTTGTAGTGGCAAAGAGCTAGATCCTAAGGGGGTGTTCATCACTTGGCAAAAGACAGAAAAATTATGGTGCATGATTGTAATCGAATATTATTTCACCATAAGAAATGATGAAAGGGACAGTTTGAGAGAAGTCAGAGAAGACTTCCATAAACTGATGCAAAGAGCGAAGTGAGCAGACCATGAGTGTAATTTATGCAATAATAGCAATTGTAAAGACACCTTGGAAAGACTTAAGAACTCCGATCAATGCAGTGACCAACTGTAATTCCAAAGGACTGGTGATAAAACACGTTGCCCATGTCTTTTTGAAGAAATAACGGACTTGGGGAAGAATGAAGTGTATGGTTTTTGGACACAGCCAAGGTAGAAATTTGTTTTGCTTAATTATGCATATTTGTTATGAAGATTTTATCTTATTTTATTTTTTGCAGTGGAAGAGGGTGGAGGGAGGTGGAATAAGGAGAATAAGGGGAGCTAGAGATAAGGGTTGCCAAAAAAAAATTAAGAGTCATTGAAACCTGTTTGTGAAATGCCCAGGGGAATAGAAAAAAGGCCAGAAGAAATCACAGATAAACAAGATGGCTACCAAAGTAACATGTTGAAAAGCAAGCTTTACATAAGATATTCACAATTTCAGGTACAACCCTTTGTGTTCTAATATGTGTATAGAAATGTTTGATTTTTTTAATTAAAAAATTAGGAAAAGAAAAGTCTAAAAGAAAAAAATGCTGGGTAAAAAGGTTTCAAGACAGAGCCTTAAGGGACACTCAAGCTTAGAGAGTGTAAAGATGTAAGAAAACCTAGTAAAGGTGCCTAAAAAAGAGCTTTCACAGGTTGTAAAACTAGGGAACAGCCATCGAATTCAGGCAAAGGGTGCTACAAATAAGATCACATTCCAGTAATTCTCCAGGATTCTACAAATTGAGCCCAACCAGCAGGGTTCTGACATCCAGGAGATACAGGGGCACATCAATGGACAAATAAAAAGAATTGCCGATACCTAGTAGAGATTGGATAACACAAATTTCTAGTGGACTCAGTTGGTGTGGTTGTAGGACTTCTAGCAATATGAGTAATAAAAGATAGTGGAGGTGACTCAGGGTTGGGAACAGGCAAGATATGAATGGCAAGAGGATGAGGAACAAGATATTAAAGGATGGAGGACAATGGAGAATTTAATCAACTATAGGATGAAGAAAGGAAAGGAAAACTAAAGCAGGAAGAGAGAGAGGGATGGAAGGACCAGAGGTCATAGCAAGAGGTGAAGGAAGAGTGAGACCTAAGGATAGACAGAGATGAGAGGACCAGAGGGAAATTTCAGCAAGTGAACCTAGGGTTATAGACAGATATCATGGAGGAAGAGGGGATGATGAGACAATATGTATTTTTCATCTGGTCTGAATCTAGTAGCCTTTATCCAGGAGATCAGTACCTGTGGAGATGGGGGTGGGGGTGGGGAATGGACAGGGGGACAAGGACAGATAAGAAGAATAAGCATTTATATAGCACCTACTGTATACCAAGCATTTTGTTTTTACAACTACTTATCTGATTGTCACAACAGCCCTGTGAGGTAGGTTCTGTTATTATCATCCCATTTTAACAATTTGAGGAACCTGAAGCAAATAGAGGCTAAATGATTTAATCCAGGGGCAACAAAACTAGTAGATATAAGAGGCCAGATTTGAATTCAGGACTTCCTGCCTCTGGATGAGGCCTTGTTATCCCTGCTACCTGAAAACATCAAGCACAGACCAACTGGCACTGACAGGCAGGCCAAACATCTACCACCACCTGGACCACAGCCTCCTCTAGACCTTGGAGGAAGCAGTTCAGGACTCCTAGACCTAAGAGCCTCTAAGAAAGCAATGTTCCCCTAGGCCAATGCAATGGTCTTGTGATCCCCCAATCCTCACTGCCCGTCACCCAGGGCAGCAACCTTTGGAGAGTCCATCCCACGACAGTGAGGGGTGAGGTGTACCAGAGTAGAGATTCTTAATCATTTTTTGTGCCATGGACTCCTTTGGCTGCTGGGTAAAACTTAGGGAGCCCTTCTCAGAATCATGTTTCTAAATGCAAAAAAATGAAATACGTAGGACAAGGAAGGAAACCAATTATTGAAATGCAGTTATCAAAACAGTTTGTAAAAACAGATCCTAAGTTTAAGATTCCTTGACTAGAAGACTCTCTTTCCCTTTGGCACTCTTAAGGGTCCAACTTTTTCTGATCGCCTTCCTTCACAAGTTAGTAATGACCTTCCCCTTCCAACCTAGTAGGGAAGGAAGCGAATAAGCATTTCTGTAGCACCTGCTTTGTGCCGGTCACTGCGCTAACGCTTTTTACAAATGTCCGTTCATTGGAGCTTCACAACGACTGCCAGATAGGTGCTGTTATTATTATCCTCTTTCTACAGTTGAGGAAACTGGGGTAAACAGTTTAAATGACTTGCCCAGGGTCACGCAGCTAATAAGTGTATGAGGCCAAATGTGAAATCAGGTCTTCCCGACTCCGCATGCAGCACTTAGCCACTGCCCCATCAGTTGCCTTTCAATACGTTATTAAGTGTGCTAGTTACAAGACAATTCTGGCTTATTTGTGTTGGTGTCTAATCCTCCCATTAGATTGTAAATTCTATTAGGGCAGAAGTGTTCTCTGAATTTCTTATCTTTGTCGAACCTAACTCGGTGTTTTATAGATTCTAGGTGTTTAATAGATGTTTCCTGTTTAATAGATGTTTTAATGCTGTTCTGTAATATTTTGTAAACAAACTTGCACTATAAACATATGGCTTCCATTTTGGTCTATTTGACAAAGGGCCTTGTTGGCTAAAGTGATTTCTGAGCTCTTGGCTTCCACCTTATGGTGACTGTTTTTTCATTGCTTAAATTTCTCTCTGAAATGATGACAGTATCTTTACTTATTGTTTATGGGGTTTTTTTAGAGAATTAACAGTTGTTTAAACATATTGTGTTGGAGCTCCTATAATCCCCCAGTGTCTTCGAATTTTTATTTTATATTTTCTAGTTTGGGGTTTACCTTGACCTTGCCTTAACCGCTCAGTGGTCTAACTGTACAAAGTCAGCCAATTCCGAAATGATTGCTGTGGTTGTTTCCTATGTGTTAAGATACCTTGAAACAATGAGATTTATGTAATTAATTTTGGTACTACATCCAGTACCTTTGCATTCTTTCTTTGAAGAGAATTTTTGCAAGTAAGATGACACTTTTGAGAAGCTTTTAGGTACTCTCACTTCTTGATTTTGAACAATTCTTCCAACACAGTTTTCACTTGCCCTGTGTCCATTTTTACATTGAAGTTGCTGAATATCCAGTTATACATGTTGTGGATATTCTAGGAAGTTCTTTCTGGACTCTCTAGTTTGTCTTTGGCACAAACTATTGAAACGTGAAATGTGATTTTTTTTTTCTTAGACTTCTCATGCGCATACCTTGGTGAAATGACTAAATATTCCACCAAATCATATTTCTTATTATTTTGTGTACATGATAAAGCCATTTCTACTAACATTTGCTTCAACTCTGAGAAGAACCTGTGAACCATCTTACTATTCAGCCACAACTTCTTTGTTTTGGTTTCATTTATAACAAGAATGTCAGTGTAAATATGGTTCACTTCTTGTCTTAGACAAAGATGACAAGTTAAACATAGAAATAGTTAAACTTAATTTTTGTAAATTGTTTAAGAATCATGATTCTTGCTACCCTCAGCCCCCTTTTCTAGCACTATCACTGTCATTGCAGAAGGAGAAAAGGATTGAAGGGAGAAACAGTCCAGGTTACCTAAGGAGGGGCCAACCAGCCCAGGTCAGAAACAGGACTTGTCAAAGCTCTTCTACCAATCAATACTGGGATTGAACCCAGGAGTAGCCCCTGAACTTATAACCTGGGTATGGCAGGGAGACCTAGTCTTTTTAAAAACAAATTAAAAAAGGTCTAACCGTTCTTCACTCAGAATCCATTGTTTGCTCCATTCTGACAAGCTCGACTACCTTGTTCCCCATCCCACAGTAGTTAAAAGTGTCAAGTTCAGAAGAGAGGAGAGGGAATGTGGCAGGTAAACTCACTGATGATAGTGAGAAGTGGCATCTGATGACTGAGGAGATAGAAAAACTCTTAAAAAGTGAAAAATACAGTCTGGGGCCATTTTATATTGACCTGTTGCTCTGAGTAGTACTCCTTGGGACCAAGAAAAACACATCTAATCCCTCTTTCAGAATTGGTTGATGTGGCGGAACACTGGTTCTGGAATCAGAGGACCTGGGTTCAAATCCCACCTCAGACTCCTACCTATGTGACCTCAGGTAAGTCACTTTACCTTCCTTGGCCTCGGTTTCCTTATCTGTAAAATGAAGGAGTTTGACTAAATGGACTGTGAAATAACTTTTAGCTCTAGAGCGATGATTCTGTGAAATATCCGAAGACAAAGATTGTGTCCTGTCCTTCCCCCCGCCCCCCACCCCCCAACAAGCCTTCTCTTCTCCAGCCTTCTTGCTTGGCCTAGTGACCCTCTTCTGGATAAAGAGGGATAGAGTAGTGGAGGCAGGGCAAGAAGCAAAGAAAAGGAGAGCAGGAAAGAGTGTTGTGTGGCCTAATGTCACCTTTAGTTTTAAATAGCTCCTCACACCACATCTGTATAATTTGGGTTAAACATCTCAGGACTGACTGCAGATTGACAAGGATGACCAGGTTCTATAGGGAGGGGCTCCCTGGAGGGTAATTATTTGTTGAAGAGCTATTTCTTCTGAGTGGTCCAGCTTGGGTTGTCTCAAGAGTAATAGAGAGGCAGTTTCCAGGCTCTCCCTTTCAATCTACTGTCATCTCAGAGTAAACATCCTAAAACAAACTTACATGTCCCCCTCAAAATCGTCTTTCCTTCTAAACTTCACTTTTGGTAAAGGTTATTCCCAGTATTCTTTGGACTAGATCACTCCTAAGCACACTTCAAGCTCCAGATCTTATGATTTGTACTTCTTTCTTCAGCACCTCTACTATCAATACAGTCACCTTGATGTGACTGTTGTATCAGCTGTCAGTCTCCTTGGACCTTTGTCCAGTTACATTCTGCAGCCAGGCTCTTCTTAAAACCCTATTGCCATCATGTTTCAGCTCCCTTAGAAATTAGAACTACATTTTAAGTGGACCTTAAAAAGATGGGTAGATTTTCAAAAGGTAGAGGAAAGAGTATGTTTGGAACATTTACAGTTAGTCCAGTTTAGTGAAAATGTATAGAGCAGAATAGTGGAAAATAAGGCAGGAAAGAAAGGTTGAAAGATTATGAAAGACCTTGCATCATGGGCTAAATTTGGACGGTTATTTAGGAAATTGTGGAGAGCCCCCAAAGGTTTTGAGCAGTGGGGCAAGACATGATTACAATTCTTTTTTAGAAAGGCAAAATCAGGCAAAGTATATAGACTATTTTGGAGGGGATAGAGTGAAGAGAGAGAGAGAGCTGTTAGGAGGTCATTATTAGTCTGGGGGAGAAGTTGTAAAAGCCTGAATTTAGAATAGTAGCAATGGAAATGGAAAGGAGGAAGAAGACCTGACAGATATGAATAACACAAATGCTGTGGAATAATTAGTTATTTTGTTCATTTAAAAACCTTCAAGAAGTTTGAAGAGTCAGAAGTTCATGGAGGAGTGAAGAGTGGGCATATTTGACTTTTTTTTTATTCAATTTGACCAATTTTTTACCCATCTTACTGAACTTTGATGCCATGTTATTAATGCATAATTTCATTTAAACTAAAATAGAGTTCTGTTGTATGTTTTAATTAGCGTATGCTGAGTTCAGCATTTTGGCAGCATGTATGACTTTTGGTTTTTCATTCTGAATGTTAGTGGTATGAAAAATATGCCCAAATTTCTCTAAAATTTAAAGCAATTTAAATTTTTTTCAGTGAATGGACTTAGGGTTTGTTGGACTACATAGCTACTGAGCTATGTTCCAATTCTCAAATTCCATGATCAGGGCTTGGATTGAGAAAAATCACATACTATTTAGTATAACCGTAGATCATTAACTTGAATGATTTAGGAAACATCTTTAAATGTCATGGGGAAGTTGTATATTGAATATGTCAACAGCTTTGTGAATTTTGCTTTTGCATAGTAAAGAAAATAAATATTTATGAAATGTCAACAACAGAAGTAAAATGTCAAGTTGCAGACCCAGAAGATAGTAGGCATTGGGTACCCAGCAGTGGAGAGAGGAATTGTGTAAGGGAAGTGGAAGGGCACTAAAAGACTGACATCTCCTACCTTGTAATTTTGTTAAGAACCTTATAGTGGCTACTCAACTTGGTTCCACCAACAATCATCATAGGCAGCAGGTCAAATCCTCTTACAGTCAGCTCTAAGGAATGCATAAAACGAGTCAGGGTGATTGGCCTGAATCCTAAATCAGGAGACTTGAGTTCTAGTCCCAGTTTTACCACTTAATAGCTTAGTGTTCTAGGGCCAATCATTTTTCCTTTTTGAACAACCTCAGTTTTCTCATGTGAAAAATGAAAGTGTTGGATTAGATGATCTAATCATGAAATCATTAGCTGGATCCTTAAGTAGTCCAACTTTAATATTCTAAGATGACCATTTGTTAAATATATTGAAATATGTTAAAGAGGAGAGTTTCTTTCAGGTACAGGTTTGCTGACAACTGTGTAATTAAACTAACAGTGACATCAGCCATCCAAGTTATATTATCTGCCCTCCAGCCATCATCATTATCTCTTTCCTACCAGAACCTTGGACTCTTTACCTGTGGTCCTCTGTCCCAATCTCTTCCTCTCCCCATGCCTCCCCCTCCCCACCCAGGAGGTGAGCTTTTTGCCTTATCTTGACAGGTCTAGGTCTCTGCCCCTTCTCAACTGTCTCCTCACCAAGTTTCCCATATGAGTTCCCCCTACCCTTTCTAGCATCCTTCTATGTATTGTGTTCCCTCATTAAAATGTAAGCTCCATGTCTCAATTGTTTGTATTTATATACCTCGTGCGTAGCTTAATTCATGATACATAGTAAGCTTAATAAATGCTCTGGCTACACATAGTAAAGAAAATTGGCGTGGGGGGAGGGGAGTGTTGGAACAGTATAGCATGCAGCAGCTACCTTGACAGAGTTGGGAAGAGGCTAGAACAGCTCTACAATCTGTGAATGGGAGTCTGCACCTAATTTAACCCTAAAGAACATGCACAAATAAAATCTGAATGACTGTTTGGAGATGTGGTCTGGGTCAGTGCAAATAGCCATATTGTACCACAGATTTGCAATGTTAATGTGTCATACCAAAGGCCTTTATAATTAAATCGTCTGGCAAATATAATCTCGATTTGTAAAGTGACCGGCCATTCAGTCCCATTCCCACCACAATCCTTGTTTATGCTTGTAGTCCTATACATTAATTTTTTTATAAGTATAAATAAACAGTTTCCAACTTAGCATCATTTATACATAGGCATTATGTAGAGAGAGCTATACCTGCCACATAAGACCCACATAGAAGGAACTCACCTTTCCTTTTTATCGTTGGGGATTTGTGTTCCTTTTTCCCTTTCCCCCTCTGCAGACTTACCAGTGGTTCTATTCTGTTTCTGTCTACGATATATAATAAAAATTCCTAAAAATGTTTAGAAGTTTTAGTATCATTTAAAAACCTTGTAAAATTGTGAGGCAGCGTGATTCCATCAGTTTGAGAATTAAATGAAGTACCCATTGGTGGGTTTTTATAAATCATATAGCCCCATCTAGTGGATTTGATTTAACTATTGTAGAATAGTCAGTGAGGAAGGGAAATATGCAAAATATATACACATATGGTGGCTATGTTCTCAGAAGGTTATGTGGTAAATTAATTTTTGTAAATTTAAACCTGAGTTATACTAGACAAGTAGCATTATTTAAAGAAAATCCTTAGTAAAATTAGTTTTGTGAAGTGAAGAATGCAGTGGTAGTAATAGCTAGCATTTATATAGTGCTTTAAGGTTTGCAAAGCTCAGTATATATTATCTGATTTGATCTGGTAAACAGCTGTCACTAATAACTTACTTCAACAAACATTAAAAGCCTAATATATGCTCTAGACACAGGAGATAAAAAGATAGTACATACCATCAAGGAGCTTATTGTGAAATGAGGAATATGACATATTCATAAGAGTGAAACAACCCATATAATGTAGAGATGATAGATCTTTAGATCTGGAAAGCACTTTAGAGGCCATCAAATATAACCTCACTTTATGGATGAGGAAAGTGAAGCTGAGAGTTGAGTTACTTACAGGGTCACAGAGCTAGTGTCTGAGTCCGGATTTGAAGTTAGGTCTTCCTGACTGCAGGCCAGGCATGCTGTCCACTGTCCACCTGGCTGCCTAATGATAGGGACAAAGGAGAGATCAAAAATGCACTTAGAAAAATTTGAAGTGGAGGCTAATTTTATGAAGGAGAGAAATATCTGAGCACTAGCTTGAAAGAAGAGAGTGATTTCAGCAGACTTAGATGAAGGGGGATTGCATAGGAAAGATCAGGATAAAAATCAGGGAACTATTAGTTGTCCAGTTTGACTAGAACATAGAGCATGTGAGAAAGGAATGTGAGACAAATCTGAAAAAATTAGGAGCCAAATGTGGCTCTTATCATTGCCTATGTCCAAAGAAGGCTAAGGAGTTTATATTTTATTCTTGAGTTAATAAAGAGCTACTAAAGTGTTTGTTTAAGATTATTTTGAGCAGCTGTTTTGTGGAAGACAAATTGGTGAGAGGATACCTTTGAAACAGGGATACTAGTTAGGAGATTAATATAGTAGTCCTGGTGAGAAGTAATAATAGTTTGAGATAGAAAAATCTACAGCTGTAAGTGAAGAGAGATTGGGAATATAAGAATCAATAGGACTTGGTAACTATTTGAAGGGGGTGGTACAGGAAGGTACACAGTCAAAGATGGCTTTGAGATTTTAAGTTTGGGTTATTGGTGGGAGGGAGGATAGCAAACTGAATTTATATAAATAATCAGATATGTTCAGTAAACTTTGTATGTTTAAATATATTTGTGTTTGCATGTATACATATATTTATATAAATTATATAAATATGTTTAGTTTACTTAAAGCAGGGTACAGCAATAAATAGGTTTGAGGGAAGGCATATGCTGTGTTTTTATTTCCCAAAAATATTTTAAATAAACCTAGCCATCAAAAAACCCACGAAAAATACAAAATAAAACAACATATGAAACCTAAAATTAACATATACCAGACATCAGTAAACACCAAAGCGAGCTTGCTTTTTTGTCCATATTCTCAGATCTTTGAAATTCTACCTTTCGTAATGTTCCCCGCCTCCCAATATAGTTGCTGTATTGGTATTGACAAGAACTGTCAATACCTCTGTTGAGGTGAAGTTATCTTTTTTTCATTGATCTCTGGCTAATTAGCTATTTGACATCATTAGTCTATCTATCTATTTGACATCATTAGTGTTATTTTAGTAACCAAGATCATGAGTTTGCTCCCCATTGTCTGGCAACTTTATTCCATGGCCAAAGATACTGCTCCATTGATGGCATAAGGCCAGAATCACATCTATCGCTACTATTGGAAGAGGACTCTTCTCATATTGAGTTGGTCTTTTTAGAGGAAGAACAGTATGATATTATATATTTTAATAAGCTATAATACAATATTATACATGTTTGTATAATACTTTAAAAAGTTTTTCTTCACTTTGCTTGCTTTATTCTCTGATCAGTAACTATACCTTTATTTTATTTTTTCTTCATCTCTCTCTATTGGGTTGGAACTTTGGAAGTACTGGAATTGAACTGCTGCTGTAGTCAGTGTCTTTGTTTTGCCTGTCTTGTTCCAGCACCCCATTTTTCTACCGTGCCTTACTTTTCAGAATATGTTTGTGAAAGAAGTGATGATGGAGAAAAAAGACTATTTGGTAGGAATTCTCTTTTGGTCCATTTCTATCTCCTGCCTTCCCCATGATCAGTCCAAAGACCTTATTATCTCATATCTGGGGGTCCATGTTTGTTTCCACACAACCCCACCAGCTTCCATTTTGTATGCCTGCTGCCTTTAGGAGCTCACACACCTTCTGGGCCTGGAGGTTTCTCATGGAAGGACAAGACAGAAAGGTGGCTTCCCAGTGCAATAACTTCTCAAAGATCAAACTTAACTCTTCTCCTATGGCAAAACTCTTCTCCCTCACCATTCCAGAAGGCTGTTCTCTCCTCTTTCTCCTTCCCCCATGTTCCTAACAAAGAAATTCTTTCCTTGGTAGTAGTGTTTACTTACCTGTCACTTCTCTTGTTTTGGTTCTTGGTGGGTCAAATATTCTGCTCACTTCTGTTTTAGGAACTTTAAAAAAAAATGCTTCAATTGAGCAAAATGCCACTCTATTATCCATCTTTTTTGACGAAGGTTAGGGGCTTAGGTTTGCAAATGTTCTGGTCTGGGCCTGACCCTTGGTAGCTTATATAAGATACTGGAACAAAATGAAACACTTTTATGTCATTCAGCAGTTGACAAAAGGAGATTTATTATCCATAGCAGGATATTCCACACGATTCGTGTTGAATACAGCTTATCGATTAAGCTAAGTCTAGCTCCATTGGCTTTGTTGCCCATCTTTTTCCACCAGACAAGCACCTAGAGCTCTTCCTGGCTCTTTACCCAGGTGACCAGGAGATGATGTCAATAGCCTGAACCTTCAGTCTTCTGAACCAATCAAGTTTCAAGGATACTTTCAAAACTTTTTAGAGAAAAACCACCCTAATTTGCATGGGGGAAAGAATTAGGAAATTGCTCTCACCATAACAAAATACGTCATCATTTTGGGTTCTTTACTTTTCAGAATATACTATCCCATTTCCTTCTGCAGTTTTGCAGTTGGTGGAAAATCTTGTATTATTTGAATTTCCTTTCCTTTATATATAATTTTATTTTTTGGTACTTGTTTTCGCATGAATGTTTCTATGTGCAAGGAAAAAAGAGGATTGTATATGCAATCAAGAATCCCTACAGCTTACTGTACTAATACATACATATATAAGTGTATATGCTATATACTATATATATAAGTATAATGCTATACTTATGCTAAAAGCATAAAATAACTTTAACATGTAAATTCCTATTTCATCTAAAACTGTGACATTCTTATTAATTTTCATGAATTTGAGAAACTTCTATGTGATGCCAGGCAAGTAGGTCATCTCATATTCTTGTCCTGTAGTATGTGCTTAATGATTACTTTTTGAGTCTTGTCTTTTGTTTATTGGAAGTAATCATACCCTGGAAAGTTTGTCTTTGCTTTAGAAACACACAGGGGAAGGAAGAGCCGAAAAAGTAGAGTTCTAACATCATCATCTTCCTAGCCTGTAACTATAACCTGTAAACTGAGAAATTATAGCAGGACCATTAGGAGTTGGAATGAACAAAAAGAGTAGAGAACATCTGCAGGCTAAAACTGAATATAACTTTTCAAACTCTTAATTGTTTTTTGATAATTTATGTTTTTATTCACCATGAGTAAAAAGAATCAAGATTTCATTCAAAGTAAACTTATTCTATGTTATTCAAGCTAAAAAAATTGACTCCATTAATGTGATATAAATTTGGTTGGATTATTTTGTAATGATTCACTAATGGATCAAATTTGGAAAGTTTTGAAGTAAAATCAGATGTTTAAAAATAAAGCAATTGTCTTTTAATAGTATCTAAGGTATAGGTATAAATTTAAATTTTAGCACCCTGAATATAATTTGGTGAAACAATACCCTTCCAGTAATGTTCTCACCGTTTTCCTTGGGAAAAATTCCTTGCATTGAAGAAGTTGCTGTGATGGCAGTGAGTATTAAATTCAAATGAATCTCAGTTTCAACTTTATAGAACCTGGGGGTCTGGAATGTACTTTCTCCTCATCTTTCCCTTGTAGAATCCCTAACTTCCTTCAAAGTACAGTTCAGGTACCATCTTCTGATTTCTCTCATACCTAGTTGCTAGAGTGCTCTCTCCCTCTTAATAATGCTTTGTATTGTTCTTGTTTCATACTAGAAAATATAAGCACCTTGAGGGCAGGGGAATTTTGGTTTTGTTTTATTTTTGTTTGCTTGATATCTAGCACTGAGTCTGCATAGGTGTTGAAAATAGATTAGAACCACAACTTATGAGTTTTAATTCTAAGATAATTCTCCCCAAAATGACTTACCTATTCACACTCTTTGACCCAGCAATCCCAGTATTGGACATTTACCCTCAGAAGATAAAGATATTTTTAAAAAGTCCAGTACAGACCTAAAATTTCATAGCAGCTCTCTCTCTCTCTGGTGGCAAAGAACTGGAAACAAAGTGAGTACATCTCAATTGGGAATGAATAGTGGAAAAAAAAAACTAAGGCATAAGAACGTAATAGGATAATGTGGGGTAAAAAAATGGCAACTGCTAGGAATTTAGAGAACGATAGGAAGATTTATATGATGTGATGTAGAGTAAAACAAGCAGAAGCAATGTACATGAAAAGAAAACAAGAACCCAGTAAATGAAAAACCAGTGATGGATTTAGACAACAGATGCAATCATTATAATCTGTGTTTTTGCTTAATTGCTTTTCTTTGTCACAAAGGCGGCTCAATTGGGAGAAAAGGAAAAACTGTTTTTATTTTTCCCCAAAATGACTGGGATGTACACAAAAGTTAACAATAGGGGGAAGAGTCAAGGTGGTAGAGTAAGAGGAAACTTTTTTTCGCCCAGCACACCTCCTCCCCAACAACCTGGAAAATGCAGCAGTTTGCATTCTGATCAGATAAGCCAAGAAAAAGTTCTAATGAGTCATTTTTCTAGCCCAGGACAGCTTAGGAGAAAGCAAGAGACCTGTGGACAAGGGCCAGCCATGTGCACATGTAGTGGGGATCATTCCAGCATACAGGGATGGAAACAGCCAAGACAGGACACAGGTTACCCTCAGAACTTTATAATCATCAGGGGCTTAGAGGGAGTCTAGTTGGACAGAGGACCAGCCTCAGTGTGATTCATTATGTTTGGATGAGGTCAAAAGAAGAATGGAAGGTTGTAGAAGTGGAAAGCATTGGGAGATGGGGGGAAGAGAGGAAGAATGAGGGAAATTATCCCATATAAATGGGATGGGCAAGGAAGATTTTATACAATAGAGGCAGTAGTTGAATCAGTAATCATCACTCAACCTTGCTCTCATCTGAACTGGTTAAAAGGGGGAAGAATACACATGTGCATGCAGTCAGGTACAGAAATGAATCATACCCAGCAGGAAAAGAGAAGGAGAAGGGATTAAGAGAAAGGAGGTAGGAAATAAGAGGGAGTTAGATTAAGGGAGGCAATAGTCAGAAGTAAAACACTCAAAGAGGGATGAGGGAGGGAGGGAAGAAGGGAGAAAAGTATAAGAGAATAGGATGGAAGGAAATACACAGTTAGCAGTCCTAACTGCAAATGGGATGAACTCACCCATGAAATGGAAGAGGATAAGAGAATAGATTAGAAACCAGAATCCAACAATATATGCAAGAAATATACTTGAAACAGAAAAAAAAACACACAGTTAAAATATGAAGCAAAATCTTTTATTCATCAGCTAAAGTAAAAAAAGACAGGGGTAGCAGTCATATTCTCAGACAAAAGCAAAAATAGACCTAATTTAAAAGACAAACTAAATTTTACTAAAAGATATCTTAGATAATGAAGTAATACCAATACTAAACATGTGTACCATATGGCATAGCATCTAAATTCTTAAAGGAAAACTTAAGTGAATTACAGAAGGAAATAATAAAACTAGAATAGTGAGAGACCTCAGTTATTTCCTCTCAGAACTAGATAAATCTAACCACAAAAGAAATTAAGGAGATGAATTGAATTTTAGAAAAGTTTGATATAATAGACTCTGGAGAATATTGAATGGGAATACAAAGGAGTATACCTTTTACTCAGCTGTAAATAGCACTAGGGGAATTGAATGAACCATACCGACTCAATCATCTGACTCAATTCTGGATCAAACTCAGTTCCCTTTTTATTCATTATAGGGCTAATCCAATTTCTGTCTTATGAGAAAATTTTAGTCATTTATGGGAATTGTGAGAAAACTTTATTGCATTGTTTGAACCTAGCCCTGCATGGCTGGGAAGTTGGACCACCTCTACTTGTTGCTTTGAGACCCTTGACTAAGGACCTGGATTATCCTGACCAGAAACCAGTCAGATCCAAAGAGTGATGAAAGGAGTTTTCTCACAATTCTACATCTCAAACAGTTCATATGTCTTATCTAAAACTGGCCCTGTACTGATTAATCAGTAATTGTTTCCATGTTCCTTTAATAATATACAGATGCTTGGGAGGAGCGAGATACCTCTATTAAGTTGTATAGCTCACATTGTTTCTTCAGTTATTATTAATTATCTACCATAGCACCTTCTCAAAAATCAACCGTATATTAGGGTATAAAAACCTTACAAACAAATGCAGAAAAGCAGAAATATTAAACACCTCTTTTTCTGACCATAATGAAATAAAGTTGAATCCAAGATTAAAAATTACTTGGGAACTGTTGTATGCATGGTACTAAAAAGCCAGATCCCTCTTATGTTCCAGCTTGATGTTAGAACAAAATGAAGTATTCACATGTCCCTAAGCATTTAAAAAAGGAGGAGGTTTACCTTAACATAGCAAGGATATAAAACAAGGGTACGGTGGTACTTAGCTTCTCTGGACAGACCCTGTCATTTCTGTCTTGAAACAGTCTGCTCAGTAACTCATCAGGGTATGTAGACTCTCATGGTCTCATGTGCACACCAAATATGAGAGGCCTAAGATAACACATAGCTGGAACCTGCATCAGGGAAGTTGGGGCCACTCAGGTTGCATGAGAGAAGGAAGCTATTTCAGGGAAACTGCATCAGGAAAATGTTCATCTTTTTCACTATTTAAATGACTGGACAGTCCTCCTGCCAAGGTAGGAAAAGGGGGAACAAAGGGAAAACACAAAAAGAAAAAAAAATGGAGTCTGGGCCTTGCTTTCCCCTTCTGAAAGGACCAAGTTTTAAGTCTTTTACAGGACGGTCGTCCTAGCATAAGCAGTACCTAAAGGGAGGAGAAAGAATAAAACAGAAATGTGGAGACTAACCTAAGTTTTTCCTCCCTCTTTCAGAAGGGAGAACAGAAACAAAACAAATGTGGAGAAAGACAAAAGCTAGAAGTCCTAAGCTATTCTTTCCTCCTTCAGAAAGACAAAGTCTCACGTTAGGTCCATGTGATGAATGATGCCATCATGTCTTTGAAGCTCACAGTGGATCACCTAATGCAGAGTGGTGATGAAGCAGAGCAGCACCAAGAACATCAGAGCCCAACACAGATGATGCCACCTCCAGTATAGTCACAGATTTCTTATTTTAATGTGAGCTAGTAATGGTGAGCAGGAGCAGGTCCAGAAAAATCAAAACCTCTACATCACCTGTAGTAAAATGGCTGAGAGATCATAAGCCTCTTGTATACAGCCTATCCTGGCATCTTATTTGATATTGAGACTCTTCTTGTACCACTACTCATTCAGTATTCCTTGGCCCACCTGCCAAGGCCTCCCCTTTCCCAAGTACTGTGTCAGAAGAATAATACAAAGTCTTTACCCCTTTTGGGACCTCTGTGGAGTGACTGCTCCATTCTTCCACAGCAGCTAAATAAGAACTATCTCTCACCTTCATGCAGTAATTCAGAATTACCACTAAGTCAACTGAAGGATTCCATCTTAATTTCAGGTAAACACATACCCACAATACCCAAAAAGCAAGTTTTCCCCATGCTAATGGAAATCAAGATGCCTCCTAATAATACCACCCCTTGGTCCCCTAGCTCTTCCTGGGAAAGAGTTCTTTAAATCATCCCAAAGGAAAGGAAATCTATAAATTAAGAGGGACCTAAGCTACTTCTCTAGGCTGTGTAGAGCCCCTTGAGGGGCAAGGACCTTGAGGCTAAAGCATCTCTGTTCAGGGGAGAGAATAAGGAGGAGCCAGAGAGGGTTAGCCAGAACTATGTCCAGAAACAATCCATTCTTATCAGCTAAGTTTTTCTGGAGATTGGATCCAACAAATTGTTAGACAAGGGAGCTTTGCCCCTTTCCAGGGTAGCATCAGTTTGGCTTCTGGGAAGTTGGATACGTAACATGGGTAGTCAGATGCATAATGATGCAGCTGTTGAGTAGGGGCAACACTCTTAACCTGAGATGGGAGAATGCCATTCTGCCAGTTGGGTACAGGAAGACCACTGGGGTTAGGAATAACTTGTCCATAGTGAAGGAATCATATGGTCCTGTGCCAAGCACAGAATGGTATTACCACCCAAATGTCTGAATTAACACCGGACCCACTCTTTAACTTCTGCTACTCTTACAATAGCTCCAACCTGGTGTTTAGCATATATCTCTGCTAGGTGCTGAAATGGTCCACAAGCACTTGTATGCAGTGAGAGGCATCAGCAAAATTCCTTCATTCAGAGTCCTGTACTCTCCAGGCCCTAGACTCATTGGCCATACTCGTGTCCACGATCCAGGGAATTTATATAGATAAAGATCTTCTCTGCCCCTACCTTAAGCCTAGAGCTCACTCAACTACAAGGACTTGCCAGTACCCTACTCTAAAGGTATTTCCTGTTAGCAGGTAGTGGTTATTGAAATCCAGTTACATATATGCCTCTCATAGTCGGTTAATCTAGCAAAATGATATTCTGTAGGAGCTTACTGAGCAGAGAAGGAAGCAGGGTTCTAGAGTCTGGACTGGAGACTTCAGTCTCTTGACGTAGTTACCAAGTACTAACACCAGAAGATTCCAGGCAAGCGTGATTTCCAATGTGCCATTTCCGTTTAGCAGTACAAGCTCTAGCCATCTTGCTAAAGGGACCATCTTGTCTCACTCAACCTGTTATAGGCAACTCTGGACAAAGAGTGATTTTGTATACCCCTATATCATCCCTAGCAACTAGGCCCCAGTAAGAGGCAAGCAACTGCTTTTCAAAGGTAGTGTGGTGAGTGGCTGCTCTGAAGAGCTTGGCAATCTAGATGACTAACATTGGCTTATTCTGGCTACCCCTTGGTGCCTGCCAAAAGGCTCCACCCAGCCTGTTCTTTATGAGCAACTGTCATATGTACACAGTCTGTATACAAGAAAAATAAATAATTAAAAGAAAGAAGGCACTAGAATTAAGAGGAGTTAGGAAAGGCTTCCCGTGGAAGATAGGATTTTGGTTTGGACTTGAAGTAAGCAGAGATAAGGAAGGAGAGTACCCCATGCATGGAAGATAGCCGGAGAAAATATGCAAAGCCAAAGAATACTTGTTAAAGAGTAAGGTGTAAGAAGACTGGAAAGTTTGGAGGGCCTAAGTTATGAAGGGCTTTGAATGTCAAACAGAATTTTGTATTCTGATGGCAACAGGGACCACTGGAGTTTATTGAGTAACTAATTTGTTTAAAAGAAATAAGAAAACCAAACTACCAATATTAAAGATGAAAAAGGCAAATTCATAACCGGTGTAGAAGAAATAAAAGCAATTATCAGGAGCTATTTCACCCAACTATATGCCAATAAAACTGACAATCTAAATGAAATGGATGGATATTTATAAAAAAATATAACTTGCCCAGCTTAACAGAACAGGTAATAAAATACGTAAATAACCCTATCTT
Source organism: Phalanger gymnotis (assembly GCA_028646595.1). Taxonomy (NCBI): domain Eukaryota; kingdom Metazoa; phylum Chordata; class Mammalia; order Diprotodontia; family Phalangeridae; genus Phalanger; species Phalanger gymnotis. The sequence continues at coordinate 225,172,709 of CM053624.1, forward strand.
AGAAAAAAGAAATCGAATAAGCCATAAATGAACTCCCAAGCAAATTCTACAAAATAAAGAACAATTAATTCCATTACGACATAAACTGTTTGGGAAAAAAATTAGGTAAAGAAGGGATACTACCAAATTCCTTCAGTTATACAAATATGGTTTTCTTATCTAAACCAATGAAAGTCAAAACAGAAACAAAATTATAGACCAACTTCCCTAATGAATATCGATGCAAAAAAATTTAAATAAAATACTAACAAGGAGATTACAGCAACATATCACAAAGATTGTACACTGTTTCATATAAACCTAAGTGACCATACTAATAATGAGAACAACAAAAGTCATGATTATTTCAACAAACCCAGAAAAAAAAAAACTTTTGACAATACAATACCTATTCTTATTTTTTTAAAACCACACACTAGAAAGCATAGGAATAAATGGAGCTTACCTTAAAATGATATCTATCTATCTATCAGTCTAAAATCAATAGTTAGAATTATCTGTACTAGGGACAAGCTAGTAAGTAGCCTTTCCAGTAAGATCAGGAGTGAAACCAGGATTTCCATTTTTACCATTACTATTCAATATTGTACTAGAAATTCTAGCAATAACAATACATGAATAAGTATAGGCAAAGAACAAACAAAACTCACTTTTTGAAGATGATAGATGTGGCATTTTACTTAGAGAACACTAGAGAGTTTATAAAAAACTAATCAAAACAATTAACAACTTTGACAAAGTTGCAGACATAAAAATAAACCTGCACAGATTATTGGCATTTTTGTATGTTACCAACAAAATCCAGCAGGAAGAGATAGAAAAATTCCATTTAGAAAAACTGTGAACAGTATAAAATATGTGGGAGTCTACCTGCCAGGACACAAAGGAATTTTATGAACACAATTATAGAACACTCCACACAAGGAGATCTAAATAATTAGAGAAATATTAATTACTCATGGTTAGGCCAAGCCAATATAAATGACAATAGTACCTAAGTTAATTTATTCAGTATCAAACTACCAAAAGACTACTTTATAAAGCTAGAAAAATATAATAACAATTCATCTGGAGGAACACGAGGTCAAGAATATCAGTGGAATCAATAAAAAAAATTAGCAGAAAGAGGACCTAGCAGTCAAACTGTATTCCAAAGCCATAATCATCAAAATAATTTGGTACTGAGTAAGAAATAGAAACATTGATTAAGTACACAATATGCAGAAGCAAGTGAGCGCAGTAGCATCGTGTTTGCCAAGTCCCAGCAATTTAACAAAAACTGTTGGGAAAACTGGCAAACAGTCTAGCAGAAACTAGGTGTAAACCAACTTCTCCAACTGTATGTTAAGATAAACTCCAAATGGATACATGATTATACATAAAGGGTGATAACATAAGCAAATTAGGGAAGCATGAAAGAAATTACCTGTCAAATCTATGGCTTGGGGAAGAGTTCCTGACCAAATAAGAAATAGGTCACAAATGGTGAAATAGATCATTTTTATTACATAAAATTTTACATGACTATACATATTTATAATGAACTTTGTTTTTCTTGACTTCTCAATTTGGGAATGGGATTTAGAATTATAAAAATAAATAGAATTTTAAAAGCATAAAGTAATATATTGAGGGGAAAAGTGATTGTGGAGAATTTAAGATGAAGTCTTATCAGTAAAAGGTAAGATAAAAGAGTCTAGAAGTAGCTAGAAGCATCAATAGGTAAAGTGAAGGATTTTTTTTTTCAGGGTGAGGGACACCTATTTATGCTTCAAATAAGAAAGGGAAAGAACCACTAGCAAGGGAGAGCATTGGGAAAGCAGAGCTCCTCAGGAGTCAGGAAGATGGGACCAACAGGACAAGTGGAGGACTTGTGTCAAATATGGAAGCAAATATATGACTTCATTGATTTGGTTATTCTCTCCAGTGATGCAGATTATAGCCCAGCCTGTGTGACTTTTATCCAGGTTTGCCGTGGGGAATTCACATGCTCTAGGCCTTCCTTTATTTTACTATTGTAACTTTGTAAGGGTACCAGTGCAGCACTCTGACTCCTTGGGCAAATGGTCTACCTCTCTTCCTCTCTCAGTTTAACATTTCCCTGATAGGTTCCTTATTTATGTCTTACAGTCTAATCATACTCATCATTCCCTTCTCCATTTTTGTTTATGTGATAGTCATTTTCAGTTTTTCAGTTTGTTTATGTTTCACAGCTATACCACAAGAGTGGTAGAATATTGGTATTAAAAAAGATAGGCGGGGGCGGAGCCAAGATGGCGACTGGAAAGCAGTAACTGGCCTGAGCTCCCCTCCAAGTCCCTCCAAAAACCTATGAAAAAATGGCTCTGAACCAATTCTAGAACTACAGAACCCACAAAGCGGCAGAGGGAAGCAGGACTCCAGCCC
>CM053624.1:225175614-225196410 GCA_028646595.1 Phalanger gymnotis
ACTCAAACGCATGTGAAAATTAATGCTGAAAACTAAAGATGTTAATAAAAAAAAAAAATACAAAAAAAAAAAAAAGTTACAAAAACAAAAAAAAAAAAAAAAAGATAGGCCTTTGTTTCTGAAGAAATTGGGATTTTTTTAAAAGAACTTTGTAATTTCCTAAAGGCAATGCAGCCTGCCCTTCTGTTTAATTCTGGGCTCGTCTTGTAGTCTGTTTGTATTCTATCTGCAGATATACCTACTGAATGATAAATGCTGTTGGTTTTTATTCAGCTATATGTTATGATCTAGAGAATAGCCATTCTTGATACGCTTTATCTTTCTCATGTAGATTGTCATTTCAAATCCACGAAGAGTTATGAATCTCTTCCAGGAAGCTCTTTGTTGTCCTTGGGCTTGATGTAAACAGCACAATATCATTTGCAAACAAAGGAACATCTCTTCCAGTACAAAAATCATTGTATCTCATTCTCCTGTTTCTGACCAGAGGTGTTGTGTAACAAGAAAAAGACTCTAGAGTTCAAATCTATCTTTAACACTTACTACTTTACTAAGCAAATCATTTCCTATTCCTGGGCCTTAATTTTCTCATCTGTGAAAAGAAGGGATTAGTCAAAATTACCTCTGAGGTCCCTTCTAGACCATGATCCTACATCACAGTGGTGAACATACAGCTCTTTATTTTTTGCCTCTGGTATTTATGATCGGGGGTAATTGAATAAAGTCATTAAACAATACCTTTCAAGGAAGCTTGAATGTTTTTAATGTTTGGATGGATGATACATTTGGATGTGGTTTAAAAAAAGAGGGGTGCTTTAAAGTGATGTTTTGTTCAATCAAATCAAATGCATTTTGTAATCAAACAGTGAGCACAGTAGGATAATAAAGATCTGGTCCCCTTTGGAATAATCCTTTTCCATGCTGCTGTTCTCATTAAGAATGTCTTTGATGTGCATGGAGATGGTTCTCATGACACTTTTATGGAGAAAGTAGCACAGTGTATGCGGTTTACAAGCTGATATTCTCTTGGCCACCTTTGCCAATCTGATGGATGTGAGGTAGAACATCGGATTTGCTTTAATTTCCATTTCTCTGGTCATTGGTAATTTGGAGCATTTTTTCATATGACTGTTGGTGCTTGGGAATGAATACTCAGTGACCTTTCAAACCACCGTTGTGGCATATTCCCTAGTTGATCAATAAGGGACAGATAAAAGGATTATTGACTAGTGAGGGCAACAGACTTCCAGTAGAACATGCCCATCCCACCTACCTGCTCCAACAAAACACTGAAATTGGCAGTGGGCCGGGTGATTATCAACAAATTCAGTGAGAAACTAACCCTAAAGCCGAAATGCTACAGTTACTTCTTCTGCCCCAGAAGTCCGCCAGCAACAGGAAAAGGGGCCCTCAAATATAGCCAGGACAAGATAGCCTCCAAAAAGTTCTGATCCATTAATTGAGGTGGAGACAGTATGGAAGACTGCAAGAAGTAGTATAGCCAAGCTTCCTCCCCTCCCTCCAAATAAATAAAAAAAAAAAATTTCCAAACAGATCTAGAAAATGTACCAGACAGAATCCTGATGAGAAACAAGATAAAGACTTTGAATCATTTTTCCAGGCCACATTGGCATAGGGAGACAGGAGAGGTCTTTGGGTACTGGGAATAGGGTCTAACCAGTAGTATGCCATGTGCAGAGAGCATGTACACCAGACCAAGAAGTTTCAGAACCATAAGAGGCACTAGGAGCTCCCACAAGGAGTTGGAGTAGGTGCCAGCTGGTAGATACGTTGCTTATTACCCAATTCAGGGTCATAGATCTAGCACAGACTGAGAAAGGGGACTTGCATCCAGGGATTTTGTAATAGGACCTGTTCTGTGCACACAGCAAGGAGCAAGTTCAGAAGAAAGCTCCAATAGTGTGGCTTGGACACCAGGAACAGATCAGAGTCTCAACTCTATCCAGCTAGGTGGCACAGTGGATAGAGGGTCAGGCCTAGAGTAAAGAAGAATCATCTTCCTGAGTTTAAATCTGGTCTCGGACATGTATTGGCCTCCTAAGCCAGGGATTGTGGGTTCAAGTGCCATCTAGAGTGAACAATTTTGGGAGGCAGCTAGGTGGCCCAGGGGATAGAACATTGAGCTTGGAGTCAGGAAGACCTGAGTTCAAATCTGGCCTCAGACACTTACTAGCTGTGTGACCATGGGTAAGTCACTAAACACTGTTTGCCTCGATATCACATCTGTTAAATGAGCTGGAGAAGGAAATGGCAAACCACTCCAGTATCTTTGTCAAGAAAACCCCAAAATGCTGTCTCAAAGAGTCAGACATAATTGAAAAGACTCAACAACAACAACAAAATCCCAACCTGAAGTTTGCAAAAATATATAACTAAGGGCAAGCTGATAGTGTCTGAATCCTGCAGCATTCTACTGTTGCTCAAAGCCAAACTCAGATGAGGAACTTGCTGGATTTGGATCAGGAAGGCAGTATTCAGACTTTGCCCTAGATTAGACCACTTTGGTAATACTGAAAGCTTGAAGGTCCCCAGCCTGAGTTGTCTTTGGGACCTTGAATAGTATAACACCCCAAGAAAGCAGCAACAGAACCAACCCAGAACTTCCTTCTATAAATGACATCAAGCCCAAAGTAAGGGGCAGGCAAATAAAAAAAAAATTCCACCATTATAAAGCAGAGATGACAAGGATGCTCAAGACAAACTCAAAAGAAGCAAATGTCACCAAAATATCTACAACCAAAGCCTCAAAGAAAAACACAGCTTGGGCACAGATTCAACTAGAATTCCTGGAAGAAATGGGGTTTGTTTTTTGAAGAGTTTAAAATGTTTTTATAAATGAAGTGAGAATACTAGAGCAAAGGTGTGTCAAGCACATGGCCTGTGAGACTTGTTCAGACTTGAGGCATTCCAAAATGTAGCCTGAATCGGAGTAAAAAGTAATTGGGAAATACTTAACAAAATAGATAAACATATAATAGAACTTAGATAATGTTAATATTTTCCAAAAATCAGTATGTACAGTTTAGTGGATCCTATTTCTATTTTAATTTGACACTATTGCACTAGAGACAACAATTGGAAAAAAAAATGAGAGCAATGAAAGAAAGAATTGGAAAGGGAATTAACGACTTGTTACAGATACAAAAACTTACTCGAACTACATCAAAATTGTAATGTGCCAAAATAGATGCTAATGACTTCACGAGACAAGAAATATTAAAACAAAGTCAAAAGAATGAAAAAATAGAAAAAAAAAAAAGGAAGCAAACTGATCTGGAAAACAGATCTTGGAGAAAATAAATAAAGAATTTTAGAACAATTAAAGACTACCTGAAAACTATAACCAAAGGGGAAAAAAGTCTTGGTGTCATATTTCAAGAAATCTGAAAAGAAAATTGCCTAGAAACAGAAGGCAAAATGAAAATAAAGATAATCCACAGATCACCTCCTGAAATTCCAAAATGAGAATTCCCAGGGTCAATATATGCCAAATCCAGAGCTTCTAAGTCAATTTAATTGCTTTAAATCCGGCCTGCACAACATTCAGCCCATGAAAGGATTTTGGGCAGCCCTCGAAAAGTATAGAGGATGTACAACAGGGCTATACAACATACCACCCGCAGGCGGGCCGTACGTTGTGCAGGCCTGCTTTAAATGGAAACTTTCCTAAAAATGTATGCATGCTTTTCTGCCTTTTTGCATAAAGGATGCTGAAAGCATATACCTTAATCTTTTCTTGATAACTTAAGGGTCATCATGAACATCAGTTATTGTACCATGCTGTCATAGTGTAATATGCACCTAGGGGCAAAATTTCTCTTGGATTTTCCCTTCACTGTTAGTTTCACTGCCACTGTCCTAGTCTAGGGTCCTCATCCCTTCACACTCAAGTTATTACAAAATCCTTATATCTGGTTGATTTAAATTTAGTCATTCTACGTTCCATAACCTGCTTTTTTTAAGAATCAGAAATAAATGACTTCCTATTAAAAAAAGAGCAGTTGAATATGGCAGCAAAGATTGAAAATTACGTAAACACATCTTCTTGACAGCAAAGAGCATGTCTTACTTATCTTAACATCCTTTCTCTCCCATCCACCCTAGCACAATTCAGTATAATAATAAGTAAGAAAAAATGTATATTAAATGAGGAAATTGCTCAGGTCCCGAAGGGAAATATCTATGGTGAAAAGCAGAGAAGTGTGGTAAAAATTTACTATGGAGAGATCACCAGGCAGAAACCATTTAGTAATGTGGTACTTTGAAGGTAGATTTTAGAAGTCAATAAATATGAAATATACATATACATATAATACATATATATATATATTTAAAAAGTAGCTGTATTTGAAGACATTTAGCAACATGGAAATTCAGGTAACAGATTGTGGCATAAATCAGACCTGTATTCGTACATAGGGAGAAAAGAGTACAGCAAAGAAGGGTTTGCCCTTTGACTAGGTTTTGGCAATGCATTTTCATAGGACCTGCTGATTAATATTCTTCCTAGTTTTACTGAAGTATGGTCACAAAAATTAACCGCTATACCATGATGTTATCTCATATCTGTTTTATTTCTTTTAGCACATGGAGATTATTCATAGGAGTTCAAGAGGCAAGAAAGCCTTTATTTCCTTTTTCAGATAATGGAGATGGGCTTGTTTTTTTTTTGTTCGTTTGTTTTGTTTAGTTTTTAATTGATTAATAGATTAGTGCTGCCAAAGTAAAATAGTAGAATTCATTGTAGGAGTGATCAAAAGTATCTATTGCAAGAAGTTGAAATAAATTTATTTTCAATGTGTCAATAAGTGTGTGCTGATAAGATGGTCAAAATTATTACATAGTATGAATATATGTGGTTACAGTACCTGCTCTATATGTATCCGAGAAAGTAATACTTTTGACACAGTAACTGTGTGGTAATGTTTAAGTTACTTGATTTCTAAGTGCCTAAGTGAGGCAGCTCTTAGTTTCTTAGTTAGAGATGCGTTACAAATCTGCATGGATGGGGAAGGGGGTTTCTTCTCTCATCCCTACAGTGATGAAATAACAGGTCTGTGCTGTCCCAGCTCCTCTCCTCCACCCCCTCCCCAAGTAAAAGTCAAAAACTGCCAGTTATTTATTATGTGTCATAGCTTTAAAGTTAGGTGACAGGTTTGTTTTTGTTTTTTGTTTTTTGGTTTGTTTTTGTTTTTGTTTTTTTTGCATTGTTGAAATGTCACCAGAATAGGAGAGGTATAATGGCCCCATTTGTCATGCTGTTATTCCTCATAAGAGGAATAAAAATAAGCTGTATACAACATGTGTGTGTTCCCTAATATGTTTTGGGAAAGTTAATTGCAACCTGTGTGGTTCAGGGATTTAGTGAAAGAAGAGGAAGAACAGTTGATGGAAGAAAGGAAAAAGAGAAAAGACGACAAGAAAAAGAAGGAAGCTGCTCAAAAGAAGGTAATGTGTATTTAAATATAAACATATAATTTAAGAAATGAAAATTGTTTCGTGTAAAGTTTTTTTTTTTTCCAAAAGGTTTTGTTGCATTATATCTGCAAAGGGGTGCTCTCTCCTCAGTACCACCTTGCTTAATTAATTAAGAAGAGAAAATGAAGTCAAGATAACCAATTAGGAAGCTGTTACAATAGTCATTTCAGAGTTGAAAGGGATCTCAGTTGTTATGTGGTCTAACCCATCCCCCTAGAAGAATGCCATTTACAAAATACTAGATGATCATAATCCAAATAGATGAATTCATCCACTTGTGTAATTCATATGGGCATAGTTGATAGAAGGAACCTACCAAGTTTTGCCAGAGATTCTTGGGCAAGAAACTAAATACTGTAGGAACATAAATTATTTCCCCTCATTATTACCATAATCATTGCCGGCAAGGGATTCAGAAGGAAAAAAAAAACTAATTTGGGAAGTGAGCATCTGGCTAGGAACTTGGTGTACAGAATGGGATTTGGACTTCTGGATCACAGCTGAAAATACAGGGATGAGATACCTAGCTATTCCTGGACTAATACATTTTTCTGGCATCTTACAGATGTAATCAAAAAGGCTTTTAACCCACAAAGAATAGAGTCTGGAACTAGGATCCTTGGGGAAAATAGTCTATATATATGCACCAAGCCAGATACCATAAGTAGCTACAGTGAAAATGGAAAAATGGCGATTGAGATATCCAAAGGTCACTTGAGACAATCTAAAGAAAGGGCATAAATACCCCAAATTTAGGAAGTAGAGCTAGAGGAATCAGAGATCCTAACACAAAGAAGTAAATTTGACTTCATAAGTCTTATTGATAGTTATGTGAAAACAATGACTGAATGTGGTATATGGATATAGGTATGCCTTATCCCAAAAATAAAACAAAACTATTTAAAAGTCAAGTTGAGTGGGATGAGATAGAACTGTATATTTAAAAGGTATGCTCAGACAAGAACATCTAGGAACTAGAGGGATGAAGCCTATGAAAGCATTTGAATGAAGATCAATCAAGGGAAGAAGAGAATGTTGTTGTCATTGGGTTCTACTACAGATCACCTGGACAAAAAGAGACAACAGATGAGAAGTTCAGAAAATATATCACAGACCTGTCACAGAGAGAGTCATGAGGGACTTCAGTTATCCAAATGTTTGGTGGAGTTTTCATTATGCCCAAAGAAGAGTAGCTAACCTTCTTGACTTGTCTTAGTGATAATTTCATCCTCAAAAAGTTGAGGAACTACAAAGAGAAATTCTATTCACAAGAACTAGTTACTATGGTCAAAATGGTGGGAACCTGGAGGGAAGTGATCACTCCCTCTTTGTGTTTGGAAGAGAGGAGAGGAAATCTTAAGTGTAGTCTCAGGTGTACCCAAAATTTAAAGAATGCAAATTCCAAAGGTTTCAGAGAAAAGATTTCATGGAGCAAAAGTCTGTGGAAGGAATAGGAAATCTTAAGAATAATATTCTGAAGAAAAGGAGGGAAAAATAAGCCCAGTGAGGAGCAAGAGTGGAGCTTGTCTGAAGAGAATGTCAACAGGTAATTCATCAAGCAAGTTAGATTTTCTTTAAAAATGCATAAAATAAGCATGGCCATGTAGTGGAAGAATAAGAACATAGCTCTGTAGATGGTATCAGAAGTGTTTGAGATGTCAGCCCAGAAAAACTGATGGTGGCAAGGAAGCTATGGAGAAGAAAAGGGGATTTTTGTTTGTTTGTTTACAAAGTTGCATTGAAGTTTCCCCACCTGGGAGTTCCCTATACTAATGAAATCACAGGTCCAGACTCTATCTCCATATTAGGGATGGGGAAGAAAGATCAAAGAAATAGAACCTCTTTGGGCAGTTGGGTGAAGGGAAGGGGGATTCAGAGAAGAGGCAGAGATGCTCACTTCTTACATTGCTTCTCTTTTCTTTGCCAAGGAGAATGATCTTTGCATTGGAAATGACAAAACAAAAATAACTAGCAGGGTCTTGATAACCTAGTTATCCTTGATTAATTCAAGTCACCTTGTCCAGATGAAGTACATCCTTGAATAAGGAAAAAACTGGCAGGATTTCTGAGCCTCTATCAATATTTGGAAGACCATGGAAAGGGAGCAGTTCCACAAGACCAAAAAAGGACAAATCTTGGTTCGGTTTTCAAAAAAGGAAAGAAAACCAAATCTACACACTGGGCTAATGAACTTGACTTCAATTCCTGGGAAAATTCTAGAATAAGGGCAAGTGATTGCAGGGAGCCAGCACGGTTTCATCAAGAACAAGTCATGTAATACTAACCTTATTTCTTTTTTTGATATGAGTTTCTAAACTAGTAGATGAAGGGAATGCTGTAAATATAGTTTCTAACTATATTTACTAGATTCTAACAAAGCTTTTAATAAAGGGTCTTATACTGTACATAAAAGTTTAAATGGCATGCTCATCATATTTTCAGATGATACCATGCTGAGAGTGATAGCTATCAATGATAGGATCCAAAAACACATTAACAAACTAGAACATTTCACTGAATCTAAGTTGAAACTTAGTGGGAAAGTAAATGAAAAGTTACATTTGGGTTTTTAAAAAACTCAACTTTTCAAGTACAGGATGGGAGACCTACGGCTAGATAGCAATTTGAGAAAGATCTGGTGGGTTTAGTGGACTACAAGTTCAGCATGAACCAGTAACAAGACATTGCAGTCAAAAAAGCCAATCAGATCTTGGACAGCATTCAGAGAGGCTTGGCTTTCACGAAAAAAGGAGATGATAATCTCATGGAACTTGTCTCAAGTTTTGCAATCAGTTCTGGGCTCCAGAGTTTGAGAAGAACAACGATAAGCTAGAGAACTTCCAGAAGAGGCCAAGCAGAATGGTGAAGGGCCTTGAGTCCATGTCACATGCAGGTAAGTTGAAGAATCTGGGGATGTTTAGCCTGAAGAAGAGGATAGGTCATGGTTGTGGTAGTTATGATCAAGAGACTTTCTTCTGGAAGAGGAATTAGTCTTGTTTTTCTCCAGAGGGAAGAAGCAGTTCAGCCCTCGAGCTAGATAATATTTGTCATTTAAAGTTTATTGAAGATAGGTAAAACAGTACCATATCAATGAGAAAATCTAACTCAAACCATTTTCAGGTCTTGGGATTTTATAGGTCAGCCAATTGAAAAAAAATTTTTTTTTCAACAAAATATTAGCTTTCTACTCAGTGAATCTGTATACTGTAAAGGTCCTGTCATGTTTTGCCCATTTTTAATGTTAAGTTTATAACTTGACAAGATTTTACAAAGTTGCATTAAATAAACATAACATTTAATGTAAAAATGTTGTATGTTGGCTTATTTGTGTATTATGTCTGTTGTTTGGTTAGCTTCAGTTATTAATTGTTATTTGAGCTAGTACTTCTAGAATTAATTGTTTTACTGGAACAAAAGTATATCTAATATACAAGCCGTTGGTACTTTTTTCCATTCATTTTGGCCAGTTGTAAAATTTGAAAAGTTATGGAATTTATCTTTATCTTTCACTAATATCAGGAGCCAAAGTGGCCAAAGGAGTCTTTCTAAGTGTGAATTTAAATGATCTATGTCTTCTTATCTACTCTGCTAGCTAGAACACCTTGCCTATTTTGAATAAATAGTTTATTAGTATTAATTTGTAAAATACTTTTGATCTAGATTCTATAATGTAGATAGGGATAATGTAGATCTGGGATAGCATTTGGAAATTTATTTGTGGGTAAGATACCTATTAGGAGAATATTAACGCCTGGCTTTATGTTTTTTCAAAAAAAAAAGCCTTTTTTTTTTAATCCATCTAGAAGTATGGGCATTTAAAAAAAAACAATCTACATAGAATTCTTCATAAGTCTACTTAGGTAGTTAATCCTCTACTATTAAATTGAGTGTCTTAGTTGGGTTTTTGCTTCTGGGTGTGGTAAGATATGTAGTAAGTAGTGATAATTAGAAAAATCACTGCCAGTATTTAAGAAGTTTCCAGAAGCTAAACACGTCTCAGTTTCTAAAGATTTTCTTTGAATTCCAACCTAAAGTGTGATATGAAGATGCTGAACTTTATGACATTCTGATTCCATTATATTATATCGATGCTATCTTTAATAACTGAATTCATTTTAAGAGCTCATATACTGCAGTACAGACTCTTTTTAATTTTATCCTTTTCCCCTTTTAGAGATAGCTGCCATGTAATAAACACAAAATATTAAATATAAATGTGTGGCTTGGATCTTATGATGGCTTTAATATGAGAGGACAAGTTGAATGACAGAGTAGAAAAAGAAATCCTTTGTTTTAATTAAATGTGCTTCAGAGACCTTTAAACTTAAAGCACTGATAAAAGTACAATTTCTTTTAAAGCTTGAGGCCCTGATTTTAAAGCAAATTTTAGGCTGGAATTCATCGTGGTATAATAGAGTTCTGGACTAGAAGTCAGGGGACATGGTTGTTCCAGCTTCTTATTTTACTAGACTGTTTGACTTTGGACAAATTGCTTAACATCTCTGGGCATCCATTTTCTTTAAAATATGAGGGCTGGACTAGACAGTTATTAAGGTCCCTTAAAACTCTGGTCAACAAGCATCTATTAAGTGCTTACTAGGCACCATGTGCTAGGCACCGTGCTAATCTAAGGATACAGAAAAAGGCAAAAAAAAAAAAAGTCTTTGCCTTCAAAGAAGGGAGACAACATGTGAATAAGCAGATATATAAAAATTTATTTACAAATACGTATTGCGTATGTGAGAGAGAGAGAATGGGAATGGAAGACAGAGATGGTGTTAGTAGCTGGGGGGTGGGATCTACTGGTTTTTAATTCTGTTGAATTGCAGTATACAATGAAATGTGATTTTGTACCCTGATCTATTTCATATTATAAATAACCAGCCAGAAAGAAATGAAGTGAAGGTCTGAGAGCTCTGACTATGAAATTGGGAGATCTCTAGACAAGGGAGAAATTCCTTTGGGCAGATAGGGGACTGAAATAGAATTCTAGAGTCAGGAAGCACTTTTAGTTAATAAAGCCCGCAGCGTGCTCTGTCTGACATTTTAACTACTTATTCATAAATATGCTTCCACTTTGCTGCAGTTTTTTTTTTTTATTTGAGGAAACATCTGATTTTTTTTTTTTAAAGAGAAGCAGAATGACAATGGAAAGAACCCTGGGTTTGAAAACAGGGGATCTGAATTTGAATTTCTGCTCTGCTACTTGTGAGCTCCCTGGGAAGTGGCAGCCTCAATTTCCTCATCTGTAAAATCTAAACATATCTAAAGGCCCTTCTAGCTCTAAATTCTACAATATTTTAAGAAAAATACTATTTCATTACTTTAAATACCATATACATTATAAAAATGTAGTAAAATAAAATGAGGAAAGTTAATGAAAATTATAATTCATAAAAGGTATATGTTATCTTTAGAATAACTTGAGTTGACAGATTATAATAATATTTAACCATTAGTCTTCTGGGGTTTTTTTCCCTCTAAAAAATCTGTCATTTTCTTAGTAGCTAACTATACTCATATGAGTTGCTTCTCTTTCTAGTTTATCTTATAATAGTATTCATAGTGAAATGGTCAGTGTTTAACTCAAAAGAGATGATGAACCTAGACAGCTTAGACTATGCTTTTTGATTTTCATTTTTTGAACAAACTTCTTTATCAGCTTTCATATTTTTAAATGGAAGTCCTATATTTAAGATACACTAAGAAGTCGTGTGGGCCACTGATCTGAAACAGTGCTACATTTTTTATTTGATTATATAACTTGCAAATTAGAGCTATCACTTGTGTCCTTAAAGAATAAAATTAACTTCTTTGTGTCTTAGTAAGTTATAGTTGTAGAAATAATTTGTTTTCTTACAGAGAAATATAAGATTATTCTAGTGAGTGACTTTGGTTAAGTTGACTTAGAACAACTTTGATTTACATACTGGATTTCCAGATAGTTCTCATTGTGTGGCTTCAGAAGGAAGATTTCTCTTTGTTACTGTCTGGCAGTGATACTATGATTTCTTTAAAAACATTTTAAAAGACTATTTCACAATTAGTTCTTTAATAACAATTTTTTTCTAATTTAACTCCTTTTGTCACTAGTCTTAACTCCGGTCATAGTTTTGCTTTAGATAATATTTATCTCTAAACATATTACAGTAAAAGCTCATTTGTCTGGGGTATATTTTCATGTTAATTCATATTCATAATATTGCTAAAGTGCTACAGGATATTGAAGTACCTTCTGAATCCTCAAAGGAATGTTAAATAATGTACAGTGTAGTTTGTTATGGTACTTAAACAGTTATTTCTTTTGAAAATATATTCTATATATAGTAATCATTAACTAGAATATTTGAACCAGTACACCTCATTTCCCCAAAATTTATTTTAACTGAGTAAAGGTATAAGCTTTTGCCTCCATGTTTTAACAGCTCTGTACCTACTATTCAAGGAATAATTAATTCAGATTATGAATTACTTAGGCTCCTTGCCAGTCTTTTGTATTGTCCTTAATGGCAACCTGTCCCCCATCATCCCATTTGGCCCAGAGATTCTTGAAATGCCAAGGAACTTCAAGGAGGTGGCCTAGCTACTAGCTGCTGGGATATCATGGTCATTTGTTGTTTTTCCTTATTTTCCCATCAGCACCACCCTTCCCCCACCAATCCCAGGTCTCTTTCCCTTCCCCCCTCCCCATATTGGTGACATGGCTTCTCATGAGTGTAATTGTCCACATCAGAAAAAGGCCAGGAACCCCTGTTCTTTCCATTTTTTCTTATTAGTACTTATTCTGTGTAGGAAGCAAAGGTCATTAATTAGTTGCTAGTTTCAGAAAACTTTGTTGGAGGAAAAAATTGAAACTAATAATTAAAATAATTTAGTAACATCCATTCTATCCCATGCCTCAGTTACAAAGATTATCTATCTCCATTCTAACCTTCAAGAGATAAATATTCATAACTACTTTGAGCAAAGCAGGGTGGTTCATTTTGTTTTTGTTTTTGTTTTTTTGCTTTTAAGAAACAAGGACTTTAAAATATTAAAAACAGACATACCTTCCAGTATAATTATTTTAATTTTGCAAATAAATGTAACTACTTAAATTCTTCTTAAGAGAAATATATTCATTATTGAAATCTTAAACATGCAGAGCTTCTCTTTAGAATTTCTAAAGAATGATGTAAAGATTTTATTTGCATTAATAGACAAAGTAACAAGAATTGTGTGGCAAGGTCCTTTTCTTATGCAGTTACTCTAAAATCCACATTTTTCATCAATAAAAGTAGCTATTGCTTGTACAATGATAACAAACATTTTTATCAGAGAAATCCATTTCTTTCTATTTCATATTTACATTGTTTTTTGTTTTTATTTTAGGCCACTGAACAAAAAATCAAAGGTACGTTACTTAAAGCTATTGTTTTTTACTTTGTTACATTTCAAATTAAAGTGAGGCTGGTTGTATCCTTTTTTTATACTTTATGAAGAAAGGAATAGGAAGAGATCCTGATAGTTTAACTATTGAGCTAACTGAAAAAAAAATACCAATAAAATCAGATAAATTAAAAATTACTACTAATTTTCCTGATATTACTTTTTTCCCCTTCCTTTCCTTGTTACTGACTTTTCTAAATGTCCTACTGTAGCTAAATTCTAAACATCTCTTATATGTAAAAGGCAAATATCACGTTCCTGAGTGGGTGGTTTTGAAGACTATGAATAATAAAACCACTCATTATAATAATGAGGAAGAAGACCCTTAACGAATTAGGTGGCATAGTAGATAGAACACTGGGCCTGGAGCCAGGAGGACCTAATTTCAAGTCCAGTCTTCGGCATTTATTTAACTGTGTGACCCTGAGGAAGTCACTTAAACTCTCTTTGCCTCAGTTTCCCCAACTATAAAATTGGGATGATAATAATAGCACCTACTTTGCAGGATTGTTGTGAACATCAAATGAAATAATCATTGTAAAGTTCTTAGCTAGTGTCTGATCCATATAGGCACTGTGTAAATCTTTTCAATGTTATTTCCTTCCCTGCCCCTCCCCCTTAATCAGAAGCCAAAATTATAAAATATTAACGAAGTGTGATTTCTGTCAGCTTTAAGTATAGTTCTGTGGTTTAGTAGAAAGACAAATAGTCAGATGACCTGGGACCAAATCCCCACTTCGCCATTTTGCCATTTGTGTGTCACTATGAACAAGTCACTTAATTTCTCTTGGCCTCAGTTTCATCATCTATAAAGTGAGAGGTTGGGGTTAGATGCATTCTTAGGTCCCCTCCAGCTTTTGATCTATGATTCTATGATCCCTGTTAACCTCTAAGGTCCTTTATCTTTAGAAAATTTGCTTTTATATTATTAACTTAATTATCAACAAACATTTCAATATACAAAACTGAAAGAAACCGAACTTCCATTATTTAGTTTGTTTTTGAAGAAGTATATTAATACCTGTTAAATTTAACAGGGTAGTAAGAAAACTGTTATTTGTGTCTTCGTCTGCAATTTTTTGTTCTGTACATTTAAAAAAATGTTTTATTGATGCTTCTTTTTTTTGCACATGTTAATATCCATTGACCTACTATGCCAAACCTTCTTAATGAGGAACCCCCCCCCAACTTCTAACAAATATTATGATGTATATGTATATTATACATATACATATATATATAGTGCTGTGTCTGAAAACACATGTCTTATTAATATCCCCATTGCATATCTTCAAGTCCATTATTTCTGTCAAGAGGTGGGAGGTATAGTTCTTCATTAATCTTTTTAAGTCATTATTGTATGTTGCTCAGCATTCCTAAATCTTTCAAAGTTTTTCATTATTGTTGCTGTCATCTCATAAATTGTTTCTCCTGTTAATTTCAGGCATTTTAATAAAAAAAAAAATTACTGTTCCATTCTCTCTTAATGAGTTCACAGTCTTCCTATGTTTCTCTGAATCTGGTAATGTATCATTTCTTGTGGAAGGATAATATTCCATTGCATTCGGATACCACATTTTGTTTAGTCATTCCCCAGTTGGTGGGCACCCACCATTTTTTCAGGCTCTTTACTACTACAAAAAATGCTGTTATAAATATTTTTATACATGTGGATCCTTTCCCTCTATCCTTGAACACCTTGGGATAGATGCCTAATATTTTCACTGAGTCAGAGGGTATGTACAGTCTTTGAAAAAGGAAGGCAGTAGTTTTCAAAGCTTACCCAAATAAGGGGATAAATCACAAAATAAAACTTGAAAAATTTTGGTTATGTAAAAGTTGGAAAGTTTTCACAGAAGCAGAATAAATGCAGATAGAATTAGAAGAGAAACAGTTAATTGGAAAATTTGGACAACAAATTTTTCCATTAAAGATCTAATATTCAAAATATAGAATTGATAACAGATGTACAAGCAGGAGTCATTCCCTGATAAATTGTCTAAGGTACTATCCAAGTCAGGATCTATAGTCCTACAGATTATTAACTAAAGTTATGATATAATGCTTTGACTACATAACAAGAGAAAGTCCTAGGTTCGGTACCTTTCTTAGATTTTTACTGACTCTGGTAACCTAGGGCAGGTCACTTTACATTTCTTTAAAATCTAACATTGTGCTACTATGAAGCACTGTGAAAATGTTCCCTGTTGTCATTGTAGGTACACACTAACAAACTAAAGGTCACAGTTAGCTTACATAAGAGCTTCAGCATATAAGAATTAACAGGAATGGCAAAGGAAGGTTGAATTTCTCACACCCTTGGTTTGAAATTAAACTATTAACTTTAAACCAAATTGAATTTACTTAAAATATAGTTTCTAGAAGTTTTGAGGAACAGATTGTTTTAAAATTTGTATTTAATAACTTTGAGTTTTTGTATTTGTATTTGAATTATTGCAGATAAGTGAAAATAAGAATGAGGTATACATGTATATACATGAAAAAGAAAAAATAATCTAGAGAATTCTGAGAGACTGACAATTGGTTATGGACTTAGCATGGAATTAAGGGAGTGATTTTAGAAAGAGATCAAGTCAGCCACCATTTATTAAGCACATACTAATCTAGCAAGTATTGTACTAAAGATAAAAAGGCAAAAGTGAAACACCCTCCTCGCAAGGGACTTCCAGTTCTCTCTCAGGGAGAGATATGATATATGTAGGAAGGTGGCCAGATTAGACTTTGACTAGAAGGTCATTTTAAAGTACATTCTAAAGGAAGCAAGGATTCCTGTGAGAGGGAAGGCATCCAAGGCACGGAGAACGGATGGTACAGAGACACAGATCTGAGATTGACATCTGTGTGTAACAGACAAGGCCGATCTCACTGGATTGTTAATGAGGCATAAGAAATGCAGTGATATATAGGCTAGGGCCAGGCTGTGAAGGGCCCTAAAAACCACACAGAGAAATTTACATTTGATTGTCTTTTTGATACTGTGTTTGACACGTGGAACCTCTGTAGTTCAAGTAGAGAAGGGGCAGGGTTAGATCTGTTCTTTAGGAAAATCACTTTGGCAGATATGTGGAGGATAGAATGGACTGGGGAAAAACTGGACATGGAAAGACTAATTAGGAGGCCATTGCAATAGTCTAGGTGAATTACGAAGACCTTCATTAAGGTGATGGCTCTGCAAAAAGTGAGAAGGGCTTTTATAGGGATGTTGTGGAGGTGGAAATGGCAAGATGTGGCAACCAATTGGAGATGTGCATGTATGTATGTGTGTATGTATGTATATGGTGAGGAAAAGTGAGGTGTTGAGGATAACTTCAAGGTTACAAACCTGGGAGATGGTAACTTTGTATAATGGTGTCCATTATAGAAATAGGGAAGTTCAGGGCAGATTTTGAGGGTGAAGACACTGAGTTTTATTCTGGATATGTTGATTTTTTTAAAAAATACTTAATGAAAATCCAATTTGAAATAATTAATTGCCAGTTGGACTGGAATTCCAGAGAGATTGGGGATGGATTTGGAAGTCATTTGCATAGAGAAGATAATTAAATCATGGTAGTTGATAAGGTCACCAAGAAAGAGGGCCCAGAACAGAGGTTTGGGTATACCAACAGTTGAGGACTTGCTATGGATGATGAGCCAGTAAAGGAGATTGAGCAAGAGTGGTCAGTAAGGTGAGAGGTCAGCTAGAAGAACCAGAATGATAGTATCTAAGAAAAGACCATCAGATTTGGCTGTTGAGATTGTTGGTACCTTTCCTTTGGAGAGAGCAGTTTTAGTTGTGATGAAGTTGGAAAACAGACTGTAAAGCGCTGAGGAGGGACTAGATAAGCAGATTAAGAAAAAAAGAGCAGGAGCATAGGGAGCCAAATCCTCTGGAGACATGACCTTAGAACAGACAAAGTGAGATGTACCCTTTATGGGTTGTTAGGACTGTCTAACCGTGCAGTTTCCGGACATCCCACCTGACACTGTACATTCCCCCCACCCCCACTGTATATACATAGCACCTCATTTAAGTTCTTGAAAAGCTTCTGGATGTTAGAGCATGTTTCTTCTATTCTACATAGCTTCCTCGTATCTTCCTCGTAGCTCCATTTAGCGCTTTATGGGGCACAAAGTATTTTTCATAAAAACTCTGTGAGGTAAGTAGCATAAGTAACTTTTCCATCCTAACGTTGGAAAACTGAGGCTCACAGAAGGGAAGTGACTTGACCAGGGTTACATAGCTAGTAAGTGTTGGACTTGAGTTGAACCAAGGTCTTTTGACTCCCAAGAGTATTGTTCATCTCTAATCCCCAAAGATCTTATCTGAAATTCCCACCCAAGAATAGTGATTTCATAACCTCATGATTACCCTGCCTTATCATGTAGTGAGCACTGTTGTCTTCCAAGGAGGGTGCCACAGAATGACTGCATGGATATAGGCTTCTAACTACCTCTTAGAAACTTTTTATCTTTACAGGAGCAGACACTAGTTTGGATGCCTTCTTTACTCCCAGACTTTTATCACATAGCCATTATCACTCAGGAAGTTGTAAGTAGCCTTTACACCCCCATAAAATGAGGAGTAACTTCCTACCAGCTCCTAATATCTCATTCCTTGGCTCTAGGTGATCATTTAGCTTCTTGGGAGTATAGACCAGGACTTAACCCATGTTCATTGAAAGGCACAGAGTTCTCAGTTGAGGGACCTAATCATTTGGGAAGCCTGGCTATTCTGAGACCTTAAGCTGACTACAACAAAAGGCATATACTTAGGGAAATTTTATCTGGCCAGTGTGTAGAGAAACCATAGGCTACTTATAATCTATAGATCTTCTAATCACTTGATCAGTACTCTATTTCCTGGTTGTCCATTCTGTGGACATGTGAGCCAAAATGATGTCAATTTCTGGAACTATCCTTCCCTGGAACAAATATTTTATTTCTAGTACTTATAGAACTCTGAATTTCTGAAAGACTCGAGAAATTCAACCTTTGATGACCTGAACATCTTCTTTAAAAAATTATGTGTTTTCTTTTTGTCTAATAGACGTGAATTAATGCAAATTGAAGTAACCAGAACCAGGAAAACAATATAAATAATAACTACAACAATGTAAATGGACAGAGAAACAGCGAAATCATTGAAAGTGAATCCTGTGATTCACTAAATTTCAGTGTCAGTCTGCATAAGAAATTCAAAATCCTCCTTCTGCACAGAAGAGTAGACCAGTATCTTTGAGCTTTTCTTTGAGCGCAAGCATGTCTTGAATTGTTATCTGGTTTTGCCCTAAGGCGCCATAACTACATTGATAAGAGGAGTGGGTAGAGAAAGAAATTAGCTCACATCCCCTTTCTGCACCTTGAGAAAAGGCACAGGGATAAAAGGATGTCCTAGAGGGCAGGGGGAGGGGCTACAACCAACTGGCTTTTTTATAAGTTTGTAGCTGGATTAGCTAATTCTCAAGGAGCCGACAAATAGGTGTTCTTTTATGTTCTTTCAGAAGACAACCTGTAATTGCTGCCAAGCTATAGCCATAGTTTTATCAGGTATGTTGGAGATTGGGCTGGAATTTCTGATTCTTCCCTTCTCCCCACTTTACATTGGTATGGTGCCTGGGTACATGTGCCCAGCTCTTTTTATATGCAGATTTATGTTGTCTTGTATTTCCCCAACTCCTTTTACCACATGCAGGGTTCATGTTTTGTTTTGTTTTTAAAGATTTCATTGATGCCTTTTGTCTTTACAACATGGTTTTTTCAAACCCTGCCTCCTTGTGGAGCCTTCACTTTCTGTCAAAGAAAAGCATCCAATACAATGACCTCATCTGACAAAACGAAATATCTGTCATAGTAGTTCGCTGCTTCTCTGTCATTAGAGGGCAGTGTATCACATTATTTGCTCACCAGGACCTTCAGTGTTTTTTTCAGTTATTCAAATTCACCTTCCTTTTAGGAATCTATTCATTTACATTGTTGTCATCATTTATTAGTTGGTTTGGTTTAATCGTTCTGCAATGTTTAATTCACATCTCCCTTGTTCCTCTGAATTTCTTATTTTTCGTTTTAATGATTCAACCAAATCACTTGGTCAGGGAAATCAAATTTTTCTGTGCTAAAAATTACTTCCTTAATTTTAATAAAGATCACTGTTACAAAAAAAAAATACTGTTTTCCTTTTGCTATGGGATTAAAATACCTGAGGTAAGAAAAAGTAAAACAAGCCTTATTCTGAGGGAATTATTTTGAGGCTTATTCTGAGAACTAATTTTGAATAGTGTTGCTTTTGTGTTGTTTATAGCTACTTTCATATTGCCACTTTTCTTAAACCAGAAAAGTAAAAACATAGTATGACCACAGAAAAATCTCATTCATGAGGGAGGAAAACAAGCGATTAGAAACACCTTTTTGATCCACATGTATTCCTTTTAAAAAAACTATAAAAGTATACTGAAATGGTTTTCCTGAACTTCCCAGAGTTATTGGCATTGACTTTGTTGTCTATAAACCTATATCAGGTATGCAAGAAGAAGACTAATGGGAGACAAATCTTGCCTCCAACAATCCTATCCATCCCACTTGTCCCTTTCATCTAATTAGATATTAGAGTACTTAAAAGCTAAACCCCACAAAATAGAGACGATTTTCCAAGAAGGTTTCCAAGAAAGAGTATGACAGTTGACTGCTTTATGATTCTACTCACCATTCCTGATTCACTAGACAAAAATTCCCTTACCTGATCACCAGTGCCTTATATGTGTTGTCTTCCTGTATTAGAATATAGTCTCCTTGAGGGCAGGGGCTGTCTTATTCATGTTTTTGTAGCCTCACACCTGGCAGTGCCTGACAGGTAATAGATAATGCTAATTAAATGCCTTTTCGGCTATTGATTCCTCATATAAAATTGAGAGTAAGAATGGCAGTAGATTAGCAGTTGAAATTTTTCCATTCCCAGCAGGTTCTGGCTCATTTGGACCTTCTAACTGTTAGCAGACGAAAGAAAAGAGACAACAAGAGACTACTACTACTGGTCACAGAGTTGAAGAATTTGAGAGTTAGAAATAGCCTTAATATCCATCTGGTCCAACTGTACAGGAAAGGAAACCTCACAGTGACATGTACAAGTGGTAGTCCAGCCTTTGCTCAAAGACCTCCAAGCAGAAGGAACCCATGACATCCTAGAATGGCTCTCATTGTTGGAATCCTGACATTAAACCTAAATTGGCTTTTTTGCAGTTTCTACCCATTTCTCTTTGTTTTGCTTCCTGTCATCAAATGGAACAAATCAAGTCAGCAAGCCTTTATCTGGCACCTACTACGTCCCAATCTAGTCTCTCCTCCATATACTCATCTACCAAATACTTGATGACATCTATTATGTCCATCCCCCCCTCCACACACACACACACACACGTCTTTTTTTCCTCCCAAGTAGACATACCTCTTTTGTTCATATATCTTCATATAACATTGATTCAAGTCCTTTCTTCGTCCGGGTTGCCCTCATCTGGACATTTTCCATTTTATCAGAACCATATACGTAGAACTGAAAACAGTATTGCCGGTGTGGTCTGATTAGGGAAGTGTACAGTAGAACTCTATCTTCCTAGTCTTTGAAGTTACCTTCCTCATCCTTAATTCAGCCAAAGATTGCATTAGCTCTCTTGGTATATCACACTTGTGACAGCACAGGACCAGGCCAAAATCCCAAGGATATTCTACTGGAAATCCCCTGCCAAGCTGAATCATTTTTTTTTTTTAACTTTTTTTTTTATTTTTTTTAAATTTATTTTTGACATGTTTGGTTTTCAACATTGATTTTCACAGGCGTTTGAATTACAAATTTTCTCCCCATTTCCTCCCCCCCCC
>CM053624.1:225196910-225272068 GCA_028646595.1 Phalanger gymnotis
GACCTTACCCGGAGACCATCCAGGCTGTCCTGGGCTGGTGCCCTGCTTCCCTCTGCCACTTTGTGGGTTCTGCAGTTCTAGAATTGGTTCAGAGCCATTTTTTTATAGGTTTTTGGAGGGACTTGGTAGGGAGCTCACGCCAATTACTGCTTTCCAGTCTCCATCTTGGCTCCGCCCCTGCTACACATTTCTAACTGGATGTCTCATAGACTCCTTAAACTCATTGGATCCAAATGGAACTTATTACCTTCCTTCCTCTAAACTTCCCTATTTCTGTGAAGGCCTCGTAATTTTCCAGTCACCCAGGTTCCCCAACATTAGTGTCTTCTTTTTCCCTTATTTATATCTTGTATTCAATCAATTGCCAAATCTTGTCATTGTATTTCTACTGCATCTCTGGAATATATTCCTTCACTCTACTCACAGAGCTGCCACCCTAGTACATACGAGACCTCAGCGCCTCTTACCTGGACTATCATAACATCCTCCTCATTGAGCACCTTCTCCAGTCTGTCCTCCACAGAGCTGGCAAAATAATCATCCTCATAAAGTACAGGTCTG
This sequence comes from Phalanger gymnotis, assembly GCA_028646595.1. Lineage (NCBI taxonomy): Eukaryota > Metazoa > Chordata > Mammalia > Diprotodontia > Phalangeridae > Phalanger > Phalanger gymnotis. The sequence continues at coordinate 225,197,472 of CM053624.1, forward strand.
ACCATATAATTCTCTGCATAAACATCTTCACTGGCTATCTGTTGCCTCTGGAATAAAATACAGACTTCTCATTTCAGTATTTAAGCCTTTCCCAGTCTGGTTTGAGCCTAGCTTTCCAGATTTATTTCTTATTACTTCCAGCAAACCTAGCCTACTTGCTATTACCCAAACTGAAGGCTTCATCTTTCATCTTTGTGTGTTTACACAAAGTGTCTCTCCCCTCGTATCTGAGTATACTCTTTGCTGAGCTCTGCCTCTTAGAATCCCTAGCTTCCTCCTAGTCTCAGTTCATATGCTACCTTCTTAGGGGAAACTTGATTGATCCTCTCCCTCCTAAAATTGTTTTGTATTTACTTATCTGTTTATATGTTGTTTAAGTTGTAAGCTTCTTTAGAGACAAAGACTTTTCCATTTTTGTCTTTATATTCCCACAGTCTAGCACAGTGCCTTGTCCATGGTAGATGTTCATTAAATGCTCATCATAGCTCAGAATTGGGGCAGAATTATTGAATTAGATTGACTGGAAATGGATAAGGTTTGAATGACAATCCAAGGTAGGGAAATCAGGAGAAATTGATTTTTAAGGAAGCAATTGAGTTTAGTTTTGGACACACTAATTCAGAGCAAGTGTTTGATCCCCTGCTAAACTCTATTAGATCTCTAGGTGACTGAACTTAGTGAGGAATACCACGGTTCAAATCCTGTCACAAGTTGATTATGTAGACTATTTGTGCCCAACTTGCAGCAGAGCCTTCCAAGTTCTTATTGGTCTGATCAGACACACTATACGTTGACCCCATCATCATGATGTCGTTTTGGTCCTCTTCAAGGATGAAGGACAACAATCAGTGTAAAAAGACTACAAGTGGTGTGGCTTTGGGAAAGTCACTTAACGTTTTTCAAAATCAAGAATAGAGACCTCAGAAGATCTTTTCGAAACACTGATTACTACTACATGTCAAACTAGGCTACATTCCCTTTTAGGTATCTGTTTGCTGGCATTAAGACTTCTCATCAGTTCTTCACCCAATTGTGAGTCAGTATCTTGTCTATATTGAAACCATTGCCTGCAGATTCAGCATTGAATCTAGTGAGCTATGGTTTATGAAGATTAACAACTCAGAGTAACAATAGCATTGATAGCCCAGGATTCAGCCATTCATCAAGTACTTATTAAGCATTAATCACTAGTGCACTAATCACTGCGTTAAGCCCTGGGGGTAACAAGAAAGGCAGATATAGTCTGTGCCCTGAAGGAACTCATATTGTAAAGAAGAAAGAACATGTAAACAACTGTACTTAGAGGGTATAGGCCGGGCAGATTTTATGTAGTCTCAGAGGGAAGATACTAGCATTAGAAGTCTAAAGACTTCTTGCAGAAGGGAGATTTTTTTTTTTCTGAGATTTGAAAGAAGCCTAGGAAAGCTAAGAGGTGCAGATAAGGAGGGAGAGCATTCCAGGCGTGGGAGACAGCCAGTGAAAAGGCCCAGAGTGAAGGAATGTGCTGTCTGGTTGGAGGAAAAGCAAAGAGCCTGATGTTTGTTGGATTGTAGAGTACAGGGGAGTGAGTAAGCTGTAAGAAGAAGCCAGATAAGACTTTTAACAATAGAAAGTTTTATATTTGATCTTGGATAGAATAGGGAGCTACTGTAGTATATTCAGTGGGAGGGTGTTCTGATCCGAATTTGCATTTTAAAACGATCACATTAATATCTGAATGGAGACCATGCTGCAGTGGGGAGAGATTTGAGACATGGAGACTGACTAGTCAGCTTCTGCAGTAAGGGCATGAGGTGATCAGAGCTTCCACTAGAGCGGTGGCAGTGTCAGAGGAGAGAAGGGAGCATATACAAGAGATGTTTTGAAGAACCATTGAAGAAGACTGAGGAGTAGTTAGGCAGGTAAGAGGAGGATCAGGAGAGAGCACTGTCACAAAAATCTAGAGAAGAGAATTATAAGGAGAAGAGAGTGATTGACAGTGTCAGAGACTACAGAGAGCTCAAGAAGGATGGGGTTTGAGAAGGTACCATTCGATTTGGTGATTAAGAAATCATTGGCAACTTCGGAGAGGGCAGGTTCAGGAAGCCAAACTTTAGAGAGTTAAGAAGAGAGTCAGAGGAAAAGAAGTGGAGGTGTGAGTTTTGGATGGCCTTCTCAAGAAGTTTGGCCATGAAATAGAGGAAAGATTTAGGATGATAGCTAGTGAGGATGGATGGATCAATGAGGTTTTTTAATTTAAAGATGAGCAGGACTTGTGCATGTTGTAAGCAGTGGAGTAGCAGCCAGTAGACAGGGAGAAATTAAAAATTATTGAGAGAGTGAGGATGATAAAGGAACAATCTTCTGAAGAAGATGAAATGGGAATACTTGTACCCATAGAGGGGTTTGCTTTGGCAGGGAGAAGGGCCTTCTCATCATGTGAGACAGGGATGAAAGAGGAGATACTGACAGAAGGCATCTGAGTGATATAAGGTGAAAAGGAGGGGAGAAGAGGGAGCTCTCAGGGAACAGTCTCATTGACTATTTTGAGGTTCAAATTAAATAATGATTGTGAAGTGTTTTATAAATCTTAAAGTGGTATATGTAAACATTAGTTATCCTTTATATTGCTATGTGTGTAGTATTGTTAAGGGTTGACAGAGGAATGGGATACAAAATAAATCTAAAAACATGGTCCATGCCCTCAGATCTGCCCAGGAAGAAAGGTCATTTACACATGAACCAGTTCAATAATAATGAATAATAATGCATGGTAAATACATTAAGTACAAAGAAATTGATAATGTCAGACTAAGACCTTGAATACTGCATATGGACTCGATTGTTCAGAGCGGGGTCTTGATCAAGGCCTTGAAAAATGAGTGGGATATATAGCTAGGCCAGGGAAATAGGAAGGACAAAGAAACTGAAGACTTTTTTGCCCTTTACATTTAATTCCCTCAAGTTAACCCTTATACAATTATGCCTTAGCCGTGAGGAAGGTTAAAAGAAACTCAGGTATGTCAACATTCAAATGCTTTGTGAAGGAAAAGTCAACTCAGGTGATACTATGTATATATGTTGGGGGGAGGGGTGTGGAGTAGGCAGTGAGGATAGTGTCAAGATGTTGCTAGTAAATTGGAAATCCCAAAATATTATGGCGGCTTCTTAGTTGATCTCTGTTCTTCAGTTTCCCTTTTATAAGGATAGAATTCAGAGCTGGAAGGGACCTTAGAGGTCATAGTATCTTAAATGTAGAACCATAAGGGACTTCAGTTTATGTAATAGACTTTTCATTTTACAGGTGAGGAAACTGAGGCCCAAGGAGGTTAAGTTACTTTTCCAAGGTTTATGTAACCAGTGAATGTCAGAGGTAGGATTTTAATCCAGGTCTTCTAAATGTAGAGTCAGTGTTCTTTCTACTTTCCGGTCTTATGATCTAATGCAACTTCCTTATTTTACATAAAAAGAAACTGAGGTAAGGTTCAGGGTGAGAAAGTGACCTTCTCAAGGTCCCACACAGGTGGTTGGTGATAGCGTTGAAACTAGAATTCTTGTCTCCAGATTCCCCTTGTGGTATTCTTTTCCACAATATCATGTTATCTCTTTCCTTTAATCCATTCTACATTTTCCTGACAAGCTGATTTTTCCTAATACTACTTAAACCATGGCAGTCCTTTGTCTGGAAGCCTGTATTGAGTGACGTCTTTGGTTCTTATTGAGTTATATTCAAACTCTACTTCATCGTTCTCAAGGCTCTCAATAATCTGGATCCATCCTACCCACCTTAGAAAGAAAAATCCTTCACTCTGCCAAAGATAATTTATGTGCCTAGAAAGATAGAAAATCCAAAGGGATAGACCTCCATCCTCCCTTTAAAAAAGTAATCCTTTTCATAATATTCTCCAACAAAAGATGAAAATTGAAAAATACATAGTTTCAGAATTCGGGAAAAATTAAGTTAGCAGTTTTGAACTGAATCTCTTTCATAGCATGGTGGTACATTGATGATTTTAATGTAGATGATTCCAAATATAGGCTCTTTAAATATTTTTATTAGAAAAATAATAGACAAAAATTTTCCTGACCTTTCTTTGGTAGGGAAAGGGAGAAATAAATGTAAATATAGAAAGAAGCAGGGATATCTGAGATGGAAAGAAAAACCAAATTAATCCTAGAAACATAATTCAGGAAAGTAAGAAAAGCTTTGAGAAATTAGCTCAAGATTACTGAGTATGGTAATTAGGGAAAAGGTTCCACCCAACTGGTATCTGAGTGCTGCCTGAACTTTTGTTCTCAGCATCCCAATGAACATTAACAGCATTCCTCTGTGTGCTAAATGGTGGCAGTGGAGTGGGGAGAGTGTAGAGAATCTCAAATTCACAGCAGTCATAGATGGTGCTTAATTTTTGAAGTTTCCTTTCATTCTCAGCTTCATGAAACAAAAGTTGATTAGATAACCGTGGTGTATGTTGTTAGGGGCTATAAGAGACTATGAGACCTTTTCTGCCCTTAAGGAGAAGCTACTTAGATGTTTTGTAGGATGGTCATCATAGCCTTCTTTGTTGTTGGTTCTTTTTAAAATTTAGGTTCTCATTTTATTTTACTTGAGAATTCATTAGCTTATTCCAGTCTTCCTCCGTTTATAACTTAATATTCCTAGATGTAAGAATCAGTGTAGCTCTTTCAAAGCACAGAAAATCGGCTCTTGCTCACCTGGACTCCTCACTGTCTACAAATGGTCCAGGGCATTCTAGCATCTCATAATTTCTCATCTCTGGGATGGCTCAGACCCATGGAATGACTCCTTTCCCCTCCTATCTTCCCCAGTGCTTCTTAGCCCTCTCTGCTGCTCCTCCCTGGGCCCTTCCTAGACTCTTTCCTGCCTCAGAGCTGTCACAAGTGTATTTTGTGTTTCTGTTTGGTTTGCAAGTTTTGTCTTACTAGACCCAAAGTTCTTAGGACAGGGACAGCCTTTGCTTTGTAGCTTCCTTGTTGCTTAATACGTCCCTTTGTCCATACAGGGTGCTTGCATCTTGTGAGTCCCATTTAACCTCTGTTTATTTGTTACTTTCTCATGCGTGTTAGAGTTTTTGTAAATATCTCCACCCTCTTGTTAAGTTGTAAGCCCCTAAAGAAAAGGAACTTTGTTCATTCTTCTATCCCCATCACCTTGCAGATGGTAGGTTTTTAGGAAAATGTTTTGAGGTTTTGGAGGGCCATACTAAGTAAGTGTTTGTTTAGTGTTAGGGGGTTTTTTGGGCAGGGCATATATTTGCTTTAACTTACAACACATTTTTGTAAAGGGGGAGACCTTGTGCTGGATCAACATCTCCCCATAGTGTAGAGTAGAATCTGGTGTGAGGTGGGTACATACCAAACCTTGTCCAGGTAGGCTCAGTTATGAAAGGGTCTTGTCTACCTGTGTCTTATTCCAAGAAAGGTCTAGAGTGTCCCAAAAGTCTTATTGCAATTTTAACATTGAATAACTTAGAACTGTTAAACTAAAAACTAAAAAAAATGTTTTTGACGTCGTTAAGCTTTAATAGCTTAAAACTGCACTGAGACTTTTGGACACCCTCTACTTAGTTGGCTGTATTATGGCAGTCCTACTTTGTTTTCTTTTGCAGGGTAGAGATGAGCAAGATATTATAAGGCAGGTAGGATCTACCTGGGGAATGAGACCATTTACTTTCTTATGAACAAAGAAAGAATAGTTTTTGAAATTTGCGTCTCTTGCTTATATTGAATATAAGTACGTCAGACATACTTTTTTTATTTTCATCAAGTATAATAAATTTCAGCCTAATCGTAAAAAACCTAATATTAAAACTAACTTAGGTTTAAACTTAAATCTCTTTGCTTTATTTTTTGAAAACCATTCACTTAAGGCATTCTTTATAGTTTTGGCAGTTTTTGAAAAAATATTCAATATTAAACTTTGGCTTTATAAGCTACATCAAGCTGTGCTTGTTTACTTTTCTGTTTCAGAAGGCCAAATTTATCTTCAAGCTTACTTGACACAGCTATTCCCTGAAGCCTAGCATGGATGCACAGGGGTTAATGGATCTGCAAACAGCGTAGATATTTTCCAGCTTGCTGGGCTCATAGCTGTGGCCATTTTTCCACAATGAAAATTCTACCCCTGGATCTTACGTGTATCAGCTTGAAAGCCAGAGTTTCTCTATTTGCCCTTCAACATTTCAGGACTGACAACTCTTTAGGTCATGACGTGCAAGGAAAGTTATTATAACGTATCCAATATGCTTATTTATTAACAGAAAGAGAATTTTTTGATGGTGTGGTGCTGCTCATTGTTTTTAATGAACTTGATTTGTAAGCTGATTTTATTTGAATAAAACTGCTCTGAATCATTCGAGCAGCTGCCTTTTTTTTTTTAATTGGAAGGGAGAATTCAAGTCACTGGGCCCCTACTAGAGGAGAAGTTGGCAAGCAGTACTTTTCTAGCAGTAAAATGACACCATGCTTCTCCATTTTCTAATGAAATCTGCAGAAGTTGGAAGCCTCTTTCTTTGGAATCTCTCCATGTAAAGTCTGCCTTTACCTACTTTGAGGAACTTTTCAGGTTTGTGCTTTGTGAAATTGTGTCCTTGTTTGAGAATGTTGTTACTTATAGGAAAACTCAGAGTCACAAAGTGGATGATCTTGGCCTTTTGGGGAGGTGGTTTAATTTTTGTTTTAGTAGAGTGCAGCAGGAATAATTGATTTTATAAGGATGTAGTTACATGGTGCTAATGTCTTGTATTTTATAGATGCTTATTAAATGTTGAATTGCATTTGAAAAACATACCTTTCATCTCACTGTTAAGACTAGAATTATAGTAATAACATCTTATAAACAAATAACTTTAAATTCTGTCACTTGTTACACATTTTAAATTTTTATCAGGTATCTAGGCAGATTTTTTTTAATCAAAAAGATATGGAATGTGAATCAGCATTAATTGAAAGTTACTTTTCAGATATCTTTGATGTCTTTAAGAGTGTTTTGACTACAGTTGACATGCCTGCTTTAAAAATAATTTATTTGACTCAAATGTCATTTGTGAATTATGGATTGTTGAAGGTCACAAAAAGGTAGAATTCTTAACTATTAATTTTTTCAAGTTGAAATTGGGGGATGAAATTAAAGCATGTTAGCTGTGATTTAATTTAAATAAGTTGGAGGTATTTAGTTTGAGGTATTGAAGGTATCTTTTAATAAATTTTAATTTTATATTTATTTGTATTTAAATATTTATTAGTTTTGTATTTATTTATAATTTTATTTTAATAACCAATTTTAATAAATCGGTAGTAAGTCTTACTCTAAGTAGTTTTATCGACAGGTTAGGAGATTATTGTTATACTTTTTTCCCTTAAAGCAAAAACTAATAAAAATAATTCTTTTGCTCTTGTGTTAGAATGAAACTTTCTAGCTAAGAAATTATCACTTAGTACATTTGCCTTCTGTATTCCAAGTGTCTTAACTTAGCACGTTTCTCTTCTTTGTGGAATCAATGCCACACAAATTTAAAAGAAGCGATACTAAACAAACTTTACACTTGTCCTCATTTAATCTAAAAGTGAATAATCAGTGCATGTTTTTTATGTTCCTATTCCAAGATGGAGTATTTTAAAGCACATTTTTTAGAGATCTTAATCTAAAATCTACATCCTAATTATTTGGAGGTTTTTGGGTTTGGGGGCTTTTGTTTTTTGTTTTTTGCAAATGTGAATCACATTCAAAACAAAGACTTGTTCCAGAAGTTTCAGTAACTTTTAAGATAGTTTCAATGACTCAGTTGCCTGTAGGATTAAATGCAAACTCTTTTTTTTTTTTTAAGCATTTAAAGCCCTTCCTAACCTGGCTTCAGCCTCTGTCTTCAAACTGAGTTCATGTTCTTCCCATATATAACATCCATCTCTTGACTTTATGCCTTTATATAGCTGTACCATACCTGAAATGGTCTTTTCTCCTTGCCCTTGGAATCCCTAGCTTCTTTCAAGGTTCAGCTGTAGCGACCACCTCCCACTATAAGGGCCATTTCCTGGTCTCCCAATTGTCTGTGTTCTCTCTCTTCCTTCTCCCCCAAAATTGCTTTGTATATACTAATCTGTGTACATGTGGTTTAACTCCAATAGAAGTGTGGGCTCCTTAAGAACAGGGACTGTTTTGTTTTGGTTTTGTGTCCCCCGTGCCTAGCAAGGTATCTGGGACATCGTAAGCACTATGCTTATTGAACTGAATTTAGGATTAACTTGGCTTATCACTTTCCAAAATTTTTTCTGTGCTGATCCATGTTTTTCTCTTGCATATATACCTTATGTAAAAATGATTCATCAGAGGTAAAAAGCGTGAGCCCTAGGTTTTATGTTGATCTATATTGTCTTAAGTAGAGACACTACCCTTGCCAATATAGAAATATCACACCTCACAATATAGAAATGTCACACCATCTGAAGAATGTTACCAAATACTGAATCTCAGAATTATTTCTTCAATATACATTTAGACTTAATTCAGTATTTTTATATGTAAAATCAAGTTATAATACTTTTTCTACTCTAAAGAGTTTTAAAAGAGAAGATAATATTATATAGTACTTTGAAATAAATTTAAAGTCTTGCTTTTATGGTCTTTTGCTTTTCATTAAAGACAGCCTCAAAAATTCCTTAATGCTCTAGATATATTTCTTAGATATTAATTTGGAGGAAACTTTGTTTCAAATCAAATAGTTTTAAATGTCATACAAAAGTTTGGTATTTAAAGGCATATTTCAGTGCAGTGCCTTTTGGAGAGTAAGTTTTTTTTTTCATTTGGAAAATTCCCTTCAATTTATATGGTAGAAATACTTACAATAACTTTCATTTTTGCATTACACATTCACAGCAACCTTCTAAGAAAGGTAGCACAAGGATTATTATCATCCCAGTTTTTGTATATGAGGAAACTGAAGCTCAGAGAGATTAGGTGACTGGCTTAGAATCTCAGCCACTGTATGCCAGAACTAGACTTGATACCTCATATACTAAGAAGCTTCTAAGTTAGATTGCCTTACTGGAAAACTACTATGATTGAGCCCATATACCCATGCTGCTGTGTTTGATAGTATGTCAATCAATTAAATAGATTTGCCCTATTTAAAAAGACAACACAGTTGCATACAGGCATTTTTCAGAGGGCTTTGAGACTACTCTAAAATATGCTGAGACAATACAGTAAACCACTAATTAAATGTAAATTCATTAATCCAGAATAAGAAACTTTAGATTAGAATGACAGTCTGTTGCTTCTAAGGGTGCATTTTGCTTACTTGGGAAATGACATCAGCCCCCTCCCTCCTATCAACAGGGAATAAAGTTAGACTCATTGCTATGAAAATATTTAAGAGTTCACTACTATTTTGTTGAAGGTTATTTGTCTTTAATTGTAAATTGCTTATTCATTTTAGCTGGCAGGTAAAAACAGTAATTTTCTTGACTCACTATATTGCAGTGAGAAGTAACTCTTAGAGTTTCTGTTTCCCCTGGAACTTTATAAACCTTGCTAATAAAATCTTCATTATTCCTAGTGACATGGAATAAGTTTCCATATGGATAATACATATTACATATGGAATATATGTATATGTATAATTTTCAAAAGTTTTATTGATACTTTTTGCTTTTCATACTAGTTATTTCCATATTTATATGTATGAGAGTTGTGTGTATGTTTTCGTCTCACCCCCCAAGAGGAGTAGAAGTAGTTGAGCAAAATGAACCAGCACCAGCAATTGAGTCTTACTGTCAGCATGTGGGACATTCAGCATCTATGGTGTGTGTCTTGTCCAATGCTATCATCTAAAACAGTGGTTCTTAACCTTTTCACATTATGGACCCCTTCTTTTTTTAAATGCATAAAATAAAGTACATAGTATTACAAAGGAAAACAGTTATTCTGAATTGCAAGGTATCCCAAAAGTCTGAGTACACTTAGTGCCCTAAGACTTTAGGGACACTTTGTACAGTTATCAAAATTTAAATTAAAAAAGTTTCTGGATCCCAGGTTAAAATCCCTGCTCTAAAGGGAGGAAAAAGCAAGGTCATTGCATTTAGCTGCCTTTTAAGGACATTTTCATTTATGTTATTGTGCATACTGTTCTCAGGCACATACATGCATTAAAATCTTTATTTGTGGTGACATGGAGTCATATTTCTTCCTTTATAACTCAGTGTACATGCAGAAATGCAAGGGGATTAACTATCCCTACCTATTATTTTTTACTTTCCGATCAGTCTGTGTGCCATTAAAAATTTATTTGGGTAGCAAAGTAATTTTTTTAAAAATTGTACCTGAACATTAATCCCCTGGAGAGGTTTTGCTGACTATTGCAAAGTTTATAGAAGCAAATTCAAGTTCATCACAAAAAGACTTACTTAGGAGAAAGTTGTTTCACTTGCTGACTTTGTTAGGTGTTGTACTGAGCTTCCCCCCCCCCGGGGGGGTAAATTTTATGGTAAATTTTAATTTACCATAATTTAATTTAATTAAAAATTATGGTAAATTTTAATCACTTGCTCTTCCTAAGAAAATCTCAGGCCAGTCTGAGTATTAGAACTTGTAGTTGCCTATAGTCTTCTTTTTAGAGATAATGTCCTCAAAAGCCATTGAAGGTTCATCAATAAGATTATTTTGTTTTACTTCATTTTGGTCATCAGTTATCTCTCGTTAGATACTGAGCCAATGAGGTCTGTCCCAGCAGTAGTCATCGAGCAATTTGAAATACTTAAGGACAAGCAAGTACTTGAACATTGTGAAAAATGTCGTTCAGTGTAACCGCAGTCTCTAGAAGAGGAAGGGTGTCTCTTTCCTGCTGTTTGCCAAATAAATTGTTATCCTAAGAGGAAAACAAACTAGGCTAGCATACGAGGAATGTAGAAAGCAAATCTAAGAGGTGAAGGGGGAAAAAACATCAGGATTTGGGTGATTGGGTCAAAGAGGCCTTCCCAAGTTTAAGCTCTGGGCGACTGGGACAACTGTAGGAACACTGATTTAGATAGGTAAATTCAGAGGAACTAAGTTGAGGAGAATATTGGGAATGATGTTTGGGGTGGGGGGGCTTGAGGGGAAGAAGGGGATTGTACTTGTGAGGTAGTGGTAAAATTTTCAAATAAGCCTAGAAGTGATACCTCTGGGAGAAGGCATTTGTGGAGCAGGAGTGTACGTTTTGAGGTGAAGACTCTTGAATTTGAATCCCACTTACTCCTTGTATGTCCTTGGGCAGGTGAAGTGACTCTTTGGGTTTTAGTATCCGAAACTGTAAAATGAGCAGCCTAGGTCATCATCATGTAGCAGATTTCTTAGGGATGATTTCGCTAAGCCCCTTGACTCTTTTCCTTCTTGATCTGTTCATCCTCTGCACTTGCCCTTATGAGACACCTTCCTCTTTATTCTATCCTCTTCCTAAGGGGTTCTCTCGTTTTTTTCTCTTAAAATGTTTTGCTTATTCATTATACTTCCTTTAAAAAGTTCTCCCACTTTGGGATTCCTGGGTGAACATAGTCCTCTCCTGCTTGGAAACCTAGTGGCTCATTGGGCCTTATAGATTTCATGCCGGTATTGTATAATAGCAGCTTCAGCCACCTCTCTTCCTTTATCCTAGACTTGATCCTTTCTTCTTAATTCATATTGCATGCCACTTAAATACTACTTACATTATTTCATACTTCACCTGCCTGTGATTAGCTCCTGTTTACATTAAGTCTGAATTCCAGCCTAGATATCAAGGCCCTCTGTAACCTGGACCCAGTTGCTTGTTTAGCCTAATTTCCTTGCCCTCTCCAATGTGAAGTTGTCTGTAGTTTAAACCATTCTCTCCAAATCAAGCCATTCTCATATTCCTTCAGACAGGCCACCTGGTGGAAACTAGGAGTCAGAAGGCCAGGAACTTAGCCCTGGCTCTGCTTCAAGTTCCCCTCGACAACTTGCTGAGTCCCTAAGGTCCATTATAGCTCTAAAATTCTATGACATAATGGCTTCTGATCTTTGTTCTCACTCGTGCTGCCCTACTCCCAATCTCTACCTAAACCTGTAATGTCTTTTACCATCCTTTACCATAGCTTTACTAAGAAGCTTAAAGCCACACTGATTTTTCTCATCTTGGAACACTATTGCATGCAACCCACAGAGATTTTTTGTTTTTTCATGTCTTTGGCAATCTGGTGGACCCCTTCTCAGAATGTTTTAGAATACACACAGTTACAAAGGAAACCCATTATACTGAAATACAGTTGTCAAAATATTCAAAACAAGTATTCAGACCCCAGGTTAACACTCCTGATTGATAGGCTCTGCTACTCTTTTTAGCAGTTTGCTTGTATTGACTTGTTCTTACTTGTGCCATGGGTTAAGTGCCTACTTCAGGCTAAGGTGTCTGCTAAGTGTATTGGAGTGGGGGGAGCCCCAAGAGAAATGCATGGAATGAAGCCATCTCTGCTTACCAGGAGCATATAGACTAACAGAAGAGATGGATGGATGGATGGATGGATGGATGGATGGATGGATGGATGGATGGATGGATGGATGGATGGATAAACAGAGGGACGGGTGGAGGGATAGACAGATGGACTGATGGATAATGTGTCTCCCCTGTTCATATGTAAGGTCCTGGTAAACAGAGATGGGGTAGGTGTGTGTGTGTGTGTGTGTGTGTGTGTGTGTGTGTGTGTGTGTGTAAAATAAACATAAAGAACACAAATACAAAAATGATAATGATTTCATTAAATGGATCTCTGAGGTCATTTCCAGTCCTCTCATTTTGCAGATGAGTAAACTGAGGCTCAGGGAGGTGAAGAGACCAGATGGAGGTAGCACTATTTTTACATCATAAACACCTGGTTGGTTGTTCTTAAAAGATCAAAGAAGAAATAAAATAATCAAATTTGTTCTTCAGACCTTATTGTTAGTTATGATTTCAAAAAGGTGGGCTTAGCACAACGAAAGAACTAACGGGCATGGAGTGAGGAGGCTAGTTAGCCAGGTACCAGATGGCCTTTTCCCCAGGCTCACCCCCCACATCCACATGCCTGAAGTGTTCTTCCTCCTGATCTCTGCCTCTGGAGTCCCTGGCTCCTTCACAGAGGCCTTTATTGATCTCCCACAGTGAGACAGCCCCACCCCCAATCACTGTCTATTTCTCTCCTCTTCTGTTTACTTATCTAGGAATGCTTTGTGTCCATAGTACTTGGCACAGTGTGTGACCTAGGAAGCACTCAGTGCTTGTTGACCATTTTGTTGACCTGACCTGAGACCTAGCTTTAGCTTTTTCACTAAATTGTTGGTGAAGCCTGAGGCAAATCATCTTACCCTCCTGGGCCTTGATTTCTCCATCTGTAAACTGAGGTTTAATTGGACTAGCTGACCTCTAAGGTTCCTTCCAGTTTTGCCCTCTATGACTTTGGCTCCAAATGTGAATCTGTGGTGATTTGATCAGATGCTGAATTGATTTACTTCTTTACTATGAAAATAGATTTGCTAGGCAAAGGTATAGCAATAAAGTTTAGTATCTACCTAGGAAAACATTACAAATACTTTAAAACTATACATTTAAATGTTAGAGTAAAAACCTTTTAGCCAGACTTTTTTTTTGACAGTTACTTAGAATATAGATATTGAGTCTTTAAAGGAAGAGTAATTTAAATGTGAGGTCCTTAATAATCACCATCATAATAATATTGATAATTCATATTTTGTATAGGCCCTTAGAGTTTTACAAAGGCTCTTCCTTCACAAAGTCCTGTGAGGTAGTAGAATAAACTTTATTTTGTAGATGAAAAAACTGACTTAGAGATCTGAAGTGATTTGCCCCTAGTCACAAGCTAATAACTGTCAGAATTCTAGAGGCTGCTGGTGGCACAGTAGACAGAGTACTGGTCCTGGAATCAGGAAGACCTGAGTTCAAGTTTAGCTGCAGACACTTCCTAGCTGTGTGACCCTGTGCAAAAATCGTTTGACCTCTGTTTGCCTTAGTTTCCTTAACTGTATGGGGATAACAACACTCTCAGGGTTGTTGTGAGGATCGAATGAAATAATATGTGTTGGCAACTTGGCACATTGCCTGGAACATAGTAGGTGCTCATTCCTTTCTGTTCCCTTCCCCTTGGGATTTGAACCCAGGCCCTCTGATTGCATATCCAGCGTTTTTCACACTATTACTGAGCTGCCACTAGATGTAACCCTCAGGATCATAAATAATCCAGTCCCCTTGTTTTACAGATAAGGAGACTAATGCCAAGGCAGCGAATGGACTTGTCCAGGGTCAGATAGGCAGTGAGTGAGTGACAGTACCAAAATTAAAATCCAGGACTTCCAATGCTTTACGCTGCGCTATGCTACATATGTGAAAGCATTTGGGGAGATACAGATGTAAACGCATATATTAAAATATGTTATTAGTCTCCTTAGCAGTGTGAGTTTCTCATACCCTTGATTAGCATTGTTACTCAGTACAGTAGAAACATCACGTCAGCTGAAGTTAGAAAATACAACTTTGAATCTCTGCTTTACCACCAACTAGCTGTTTGGTGTTGGACAAGCCACTTAACCGCTTGGTGTGGGTCATATGATCTCTGTGATCCTTTTCAGCTCTAAAGCCACATAAATAGGAGAAATGGGGCTTTATCTCTATGGATCCTAAAGCATTTCATAACAGGTAAAAAGAAATGTTTAATATTTATTTCTGATGTAACAGAAATAAATATTGATTCAAATGATCTTCTTGTTCTTCATTAATTCTAGCAACAACTGCAAACTTCTGTTTGGAATTAAAGTACTTCAGAGCCTATTTCTTTTGCAGCCTCATTATACAACACTGGTTCAGACACATTTTCCTGCCTTACTGTTCTTTCTACATAGCACTTCACTTCCTGTGTCCATGACTTTGCCTTTGATCTGACCCACGTGTGGAATGATGCCTCATCCTCAGTTTCTTTTTTTTTTTAATTTATTTAATATATTTAGTTTTCAGAATTGATTTTCACAAGTTTGAATTACAAATTTTCCCCCCATTTCTACCCTCCCACCCACTCCAAGATGGCGTATGTTCTGGTTGCCCTGTTCCCCAGTCAGCCCTCCCATCTGTCACCCCACTCCCCTCCCATCCCCCTTTCCCTTCTTCTCTTGTAGGGCAAGATATATTTCTATGCCCCATTGCCTGTGTATCTTATTTCCTAGTTGCATGCAAAAACTTTTTTGTTGTTGTTTTTGAACGTCTGTTTTTAAAACTTTGAGTTCCAAATTCTCTCCCCTCTTCCCTCCCCGCCCACCCTCCCTAAGAAGGCAAGCAATTCAACATAGGCCACATGCGTATCATTCATCCTCAATTTCTGATACTCTCTCGTTACCTTCAGGGCAGTTGAAAGTGCCACCTTCTGCCTGATACCTTTGCTGATCTTCCCAGTCACCTAGCGTTTAGTTGGTATATGTTTTGAATATACCTACATGTGTACATATTATTGAGGACAGGGCCTATTTCTTTTTGTCTCTGTTTCTGCAGTGCCTAACAGGCAGGATAATAACGACGAGCATTTATATGATGCTTTAAAGTTTGCAAACTACTTTCCATATATTAACCCCATGAGGTGGCTGCTGTTACTATCCCTGTTCTACAGATGAGGAGACTGTTGCTGAGAGAGATCAGGCGAGATACTGCACAAGTGTTCAGATATATGGACAAGGAGATTGTGTGAGCAAAATCATAAGGATAGCACCCAGAAAAAGGTGCCAAGGAAAAGCAACCAAAAAAGAACAAGCCAAACCCCAGAACCACCCAGATGAGAGAGAGACACATAAAGCATGGTTTCAGATGATTGTATGTGCAACCATACCATTTTGTTACTTATCAGTTGATTAAAAGGAACTGACAACTGCATATTAATTTCAATGAAGTTATCAATATTGTCCATGAGATTTGTTGCTATTTAACTTTTGTTTTGCATAATTATAGTAAGGATATGTTGTTTTCCCTCTTCTATAGAGGAATGATTTCATGTTTACCCATATTTCTTTGTATTCTTCCTTATGGCACATTAATATTTTAATACATATGCTATAATTTGTGAATCTGTTCTCCAATATTTGGACACATAATTTGTTTCTAGTTGATTGTGTTACAAATAGTGCTATGCCTATTTTTGTACAACTAAGTCTATTCTTACTCCTAGTGTAAAATCCTAAAAATGAGATTGCTAGACCAGTGGGTAGAGATCTGTTGGTAGCTCTTATTGACTCTATACTTCAGTACTTCATATGTCATCATGCGGGTATTGCCTCTGGTGATACAGATCAAAGCCTATCCATACTTTCTTATCCTGAGTTATCATTATCTATGTCCTGCCATAAAACTGCCATAGGAAGTCCACTTTCCATGTAAAATATAATTTCATAATGTTCTCTGAAACAGTGTCACCAGCACTGGGGTAGCATACCTGTTTTCTGACATTCGGGCTAAAGCTTAATTTTGTTGGCTTTCTCCACCTTTGCCTATTTGGGTAGAGGGGGGAAGGTGTATCAGAGAGTTGGTTTGATTTGCATTTCTCTGATTATCAGGGCTTTTGAATATCTTTCAGTTGTTTATGTATTGTATTCATTATTTGAGCAGTATTTTTTTCCCCATAAAACAGTTTTAACTTTTGCCTTACGCTCTTTTATTTTAAGTGGCTATTCAACAGGGGGATGAAACAAGAAAGGCTAGAACGGTTTGAAATAATCTTTTAAATATTGCAAGCTCTCGTATTTCAGAAGCACTGGGCACTGATAGACTGTATTTTTATTCTTGCTAGGTCCTGTAATCACATGATCATGTAATTAATTGAAGTTCATTTTCCAGCACTTTGATGAAGGAAGCAATTTGAGCTCTTCTACCCTACTTTGTGAACAGGTCATCGATAGTAACGCAAATTGACTACTAGTTCTTACCTTAATAAATGAGATGTTTCAGTCATTAATGTTTTTACTCCTGCCCATTTGTAGTATGTTTTCTTGTTTCTAGTAGGATTGCTTTTCACAGATTTTATTTCTTTTAACATATTTCTTGCTGTATTGCTGTGTGCATAACTGGCTCACCTTTTATATTTTCCTTCCTTTTGTTGGTCTTAGTGCCAGAACAGACAAAGCCCAGTGTAAGCCAGCCTCAGCCTGCCAGCTCTCCTAACGGCACTTCCACAGCAACCAGCACTCAGAATAATGCCAAGCGGGCCCCAGCCACCAGTCAGCAGCAGCAGCAGCAGGCCTCGCCTCGCTACCCTCGTGGTGAAGTGCCACCGCGATTCCGGCACCAGGAACATAGACAGCTTCTGAAGAGAGCTCAGCAGTTGCCTACTATAGCAACAAACCTGGGACCTGCTTCTAAAGTATTAAATACCCAGTCAAGAGGCAACAGTATAACAAGTAAACAGCCAGTGACTAATGGAGAGATACAGAACAAAAAAAAACAAACAGGTAAGAAAAGGTATTTCTTTTGTTGAGAAAAATAATTAAATTTAGCATATATCAACATCAGCTGAAGTTTTTACCATTCATAAATGGACAAATGAAATATTTGGTAATCATTATTTCTAATGCCCATATAGTCATTTGTATCTTAGCTCTAAAACTTTATCCCTTGTAATAATAGATTTGTATTTAATAATACTTGAATATTGTTTAATGATGTTAGTCTTTATTAAAAACTTGGTATAGGAATATAAAAAGTATGTCTAGATAGCCATATGTATGCAGAAGCTTGAAGAGGATTTTCCAGAAATTTGTCCACTAAAATTTTCGCCATCCAATCTTCCACCTTTCTCTCTCTTCTTCAGAAATAGGTCTTAATGAATTATATTATTCTTTTTCACATAAGCAGGTAAATAGGGACTAGCACAGGCTATGTTCAAGAGAAATAAGTATATCCTGTTGTTTGCCCCAAACTGACTTTTTTCTAACTCCTTAAGATTATCTACATGTCAAAAAAACTGAAAAAGGGAACAAAAAAAAAATACTTTTATGGTTTTAATTATCTTTAAAGCCAAACTAAATTTATTAGCATAAAAAAATGCCCTTCACAAGCACGTTAGTAACTTCAATATTAACAAAAGAGGAGATGATAGCACAGGCTATGTTCAAGAGAAATAAGTATATCCTGTTGTTTGCCCCAAACTGACTTTTTTCTAACTCCTTAAGATTATCTACATGTCAAAAAAACTGAAAAAGGGAACAAAAAAAAAATACTTTTATGGTTTTAATTATCTTTAAAGCCAAACTAAATTTATTAGCATTAAAAAAATGCCCTTTACAAGCACGTTAGTAACTTCAATATTAACAAAAGAGGAGATGATATTTGAGATTAAAACGGGAGGTTGGGGTATACAGCGATAGATACAGATTGTCTGTATCCATGATTGTATGTTCAGAATCTAGGGCATTTGGAGTAGAAATGTTACCAACATGAATCAGACTTGCCTTAGTTTTAGTCTTTACTTTCTGTTAAAAAGCCTTAGCTTTTTGAAAATTCAGCACTCCCATTCCTTCCCTCCTTAGCTCCTACAAAAGGTTCCACTCTAACAGTTGCACTGATAACTGGCTGATAGCCACAAAACCTATTTTAGGTAGTGAAGAATGTAAAAATGAAATAAGGTATGGTCCCTCCTTTCATGGAGCTTGCAGGCTATATGGAAACAAGTAAGAAATATCCAGGAGCCAAGGGCTAATTTAACTGCAAGAAAAAAGTTCCTTCCTAGTAAACATGACCATTGGCCATAATGTTTTCATCAAGATGTTTTGTAATTGGCCACCCCCACAGTGAAATATAGTGTTATAGACCTTAGGAATATGTGCTTAGGAATATCCGCATGGAAGACATCTCTTATCCCAGCTCTTGTCATAATCATGGACAGGTCCTTAAGAAGTCACATAGTCCAACCCTATTGTTTGAAATAATGTGACTAAGACCTCAGTTTGGGAAAGAAGCTCTTCTGGTACCAGGAAACACTTCTGCTATGCAGTGGCCCACATTCTTGCCCACATATGAAATTTCTCTTCCACCCAAATTAGTTGAGAGAGATTGTTCCCACATATACAAAGCACAGGACAATGCAGAATATGGCACAGACTAGGAGAACAGTGACAATTTACATCATTTACAAGGGCATGGATGATCTCTTTAGTTCTTAATCTTACTTCTGTGTAGATGACAGCAGAAATAGAATAAAATCATTTAATATTTAATGAGTGACTATGCAAGGAACAGTGCCAGGACCTGCTGGTGAGGGAGGTAATAAGTTTAATATTAAGACAGCTCTTATTGGGCCCACAGCTAACAAAACTCTACACATAGTTAAGCCCCTAATTATACCACCTTTGTCCCTGTCATTGATTAACAAAATAAGAAATATGTAATTTAAACAACTCAGTCTAAGAAAAAAAAATTATAAGTTAACTCCCAAGAAACAAACTCCAAGACCAGATGGATTTGTAAGCAAATTCTGTCAAACCTCCAAAGAACAATTCCAATATGTTTTTGAGTTTGTCTTCTATTCCTGTCACATGTTAATAGCAGGAGAGACCAGTGATTTGATAAAGTAGAGTAGAGACAATCTGCTACCACTTGAATAGAAATCAGGCTTCCACATTGGGGAGGTAAAGTGTGAGAATTGGTAAATGTGGCCCTTGCGAGGCCTACTTGAGATCTTGTCCAATCTATGATTCTCTAGGAACTGCTCACTACTTAACTTGATATATCATCTCTTAACTATAGTGAGGAAAGGAGTTGTCTTTTTATAGATAGTTTGCAGAGATAATTCTTTAGGAGTGACTGAAAATGGTTCAGATATTGTAGATGGATATACCAACAAAATTTAAGAGACGCTAACAGACATATTTTTACTACCTGGACAAATCATTTTTGTGACCAACACCTGATTTTGTGTATTTCAAAGTTTCATAGATATGAAAACATGTTATTGCTATATGATTTGGAGCTTAATGGTCTTCCCCTAATTATATATCTCTATTTGGGGAAATAATCATTTGGATCTTTAATAAAATAGCCAAAAGTAGCGTGATGGATGCTGATGTTTCCCTTTCTGGAAATTACAAGGATTATTTTAGTTCCTCATCATTATGTGGACGGGGACTCTTAAGTGAGTGTTCCAGCAATGGATCACCTCTGACAACTTTTGCCAGGCTGGAAGAGCCCTAACAACAGACTTTATGTTAGTTGTCCAAGGATCAAACCAGCCAAGCTCCCAGAGTCTCATCACCAAAGTCCCAATAAACAGATGATAATTGGTTTTTGGCCACAGCAGTGCACAAAGGCCACCTGCTAAATGATGGAGGGGTTGGGATCTGTGTCAGTGGAGTGGGTACCTACGCCAAGGAAATCAGAGGTCCTTGAAGTATTGAAGTGTAAGTATAGATTTTTTTATTTCACCATCTTTTTCAGGAGTTTGGAATTCTTGGGGTCAGGAGTTGAAACTTTCTTCAGAAAACTAAACATCAGTAAAATCTTGTTGCCTGTAACTGCCTATCTCCAGGAGAAGAAGGTGAACATACTACCTTCCCAATACCTGTTTCTGAGTAGTACATACTTTCAGTTTATAATATAAACAAGGAGTTGGAGTTATCCTGCTGATCATGTCCTTTTGGGTGTCTATTTTTAATCAGAAAGGTGGCAGTGGTATTGAATTGTATCAAGCACTTTAAAAAAAAATGCCTAGCCCTAGCTTGCAATTTCCTAAAACATCAACATACTGGACATTTCAAATTTTAAGTTCTGGTTTCTGAATTGATTTGGGTACTTTTCCCCTTAATATTTTATTTTAAATAATTTTGTAAATTGGTTTCATTTTCTATTATAAATATAACTGTAGTTAATAAAGAAATCAAATGAATATATAAATAAGAAATAAAATTTTACGTAAATCTATAACATTTAACAAAATTTTTACCAAAGAAATTTGCAAACAGAAATGCTCGTGCTTAGTCTCTTTTTAAAAGTCTATTTCTACTATTAGTTTTTTCTTTTTCAAATATAGTTCTAATCAGTGTACCAACTATGTTTTTATAAAAGTTCTGGGCTGTTATAGTTGTTGTTTCATGAAATGGTTAGCTGCTTTTTTTCTTAATTTTAGAAAGGCCATGTGAGAAACCTTGTTCATAAATGACCATTTATAGAGGTCCAACTCCTTAAATATGCTGCCTGGCAGTCCCTATGCAGTACTGGAAAAAAAAAGTAGTTTTCCATTTGAATATCTGAAGGAACAAAATCATAATAACTAAAAAAGTGAAATGCAGTAGATTTAGGTTGATAAGACTTGAGACTTAGCTGATGTGTAGACAGCATCAGAAAGTATGAATTCTTAGTAGAGCAAGTATATTCCCAGACATAGAAAAAGGGATACAATTCCAAAGTACAATTCCTCAAATGTATTCATGGTAATAATCTGGTGCCAAAAAAAGACTGCAGTGTTGTCAGCGTGAGCAAGTGTAGCTTTCCT
Source organism: Phalanger gymnotis (assembly GCA_028646595.1). NCBI lineage: Eukaryota > Metazoa > Chordata > Mammalia > Diprotodontia > Phalangeridae > Phalanger > Phalanger gymnotis. Next base: position 225,218,967 of record CM053624.1, read on the forward strand.
CCTTGAATTCCTCCTTAAAAGTTGAGATGTTCTTAGTAGCCATTTTGTATCTGGCTAATTGGTAAATTTGTCCAAACCCTTCCTGAGACTTTTCATATACTCTGCTTATTCTGTAAAGAAGTCCACAAGCTTTTTACCCATTTTATGAAGCAATACTTTCTTTTCCATGGCTAAAGACTTCGTGAGAACCTTATTCTCTAGGTTCTTTGTGAAGAACAAAAGAGACAATGGATATGGAAACTTTTTAAAAGTGCTATACAAATATAACCTGTTATTCTAAGCATTTAATTCCCTCAAGTTTCATAGAGTGCTTTAGTATCTCAAGAGTTGATTAATAAATCATGTTCCTCATTCACTGACATCATTTCATAGATTTTAGTCATGTCTTTCACCTTGTATCTTTTAGACTAAAGGATCCTTATTTTTTTTTTCTGTCTAAATACTACAATTCCCTAAGCCTCATCCTTCAGTCATTTTAGTTATTTGTTTAGGGCCACAGGGTACTGTTACACCACCATTTTTATATAAGTAAAATATTTCCTTTTTAATACATTTCTTACTGTCTCCCAGCTTGTAGTACTTTTTATCTGCATGTTTAGAAAAACAGAATACGTTTTATGTTAGAAAGATCCCTGGACTTGGGATCTGAAGTCCTCTGTTCAATCCCACATTCACCAGTTACTAATCATGTTACTGCAAAAAAAAAAAAAAGTCACTTAAGCCCTCTGACCTTCAGTTTTCTCCACTTTGTAAAATGAAGGTAATATTATTTGGAGCAGATAATCTCAAAGCAAACTGCCTTAAGCATCATTGCAATAGTTATTTCCTAATAATAGCCCAATTTGTACTAACTCCTGGACTGTGGCACATATTTCAAAAACTCCTGTTTGTTTAAATTGTTAAAATTCACCTGCCACTCTGGGCCACTTATATAGATAGTGGAATATAGTGGAAATCATGCTGTAGTTAGACTAGTTTCGAATCCCATTTGGGCCACCACTTATGTCATGACCTTGGAAAAGTCATTCAGTTTCTCTGGGTTTTATTTTTCTCACCTGTAAATTGAAGGGGTTGGACCACATGACATCTAGAATCTGTTCAACTCCTTAATTCCATCTTATGATATGTAAGCTAGTATTGTAGCCAATTTCCATATGAAAGCCTAGAAAAGTTTAATTTTATCTTAGAGCTAGTAGTTTTCAATGTGTACTCCCTTCTCCATATAATTTATAATTATTTTAAATAAAATTAGTCTTTACATTAATCCTTAAGGAACCTTGCATTTTATGTTTCTCCTCAAAGAAAAGTACCTGTTTATTCATTATATCCTATATCCAAACAAATGTTCTTATCTGTGAAAAAATTAAGTCCTAGACCCTCTTATGGCATTATGATTCAGTTTTTTAAAATAACTTTTCTGGGGAAATTTTGTCTAAGCATTTTTGAAAGTCTTTGAGTAATTTATATGTGCCAGTTACTCTGTCTATACCCATCCTTTATCCTATCAACAAACCATAAAAAATCAGGCCTAATTTCCCAACAACTATGTTTCATTTCCCCAATAGGTTATTTTTGTTAGCGTATTAAATGACAGTGTCTTTAAATGGAGGTTACAGCAACTTCACCAGAAACACGATTCTGACTTCCATTGTCCCCCTTAGAATCATATAGAGTTTATACGAGCAAGACCTCCCATGTGTAAACTATCAGTCCCTCCGGCACATTGATAATTTCCTATTTTAGCCAATGGTTTCCCTGTTTTATTCTTTGAGTTCATTTAAAATCATCAGGTGAGACCTCATTGATCCTGGTTTTTTAACCTCTCTTTGACAGTCTGATTGAGGCTATCCTGAATATCTCTTAATTTTGCCCCTTTTAGCTTACTTATATAAAGATTATTGCCATACATAAAATTATATGATAGTTTTATATCTAAAATTTTATTTTAAAAACAATTTATTGATACTGTTTTTTTCTGTATTAGCCATCCCTGGATATCTTCCCATACCTATTACCAGTTTGAACCCGCCCCTGTGAGAAAGAAAACCAGTTAAGCAAGTAATACCATCACTTTGTATGTAACATAAGGCCCAAATAGTCTTACCGTTCTCTGCCTAGGAGAGCAAAATATATTTTCGCATCTATTCTGCAGGACAATTATTGGTTTTATGCTTACTTGGGATTAGACGTCTATTCAGTGAGATTTACTGTTTGTTGTCATTACAATCAGATTTTTAAAATTTGAAGGACTCTTAGAGGTCACTTGTCCAACTACAACCTCCTATCCCATTTTAAAGATAGAGATGGATAATTGAATTAAATGTCCTTTAGTATAGGTTAATGTGATTGGGGTTGGTGACTCAGCTAAGGAGTGTTAATGAAAAGCCTCAAAACAAAATAGCCCAGTATCAGCCACACTGTGGAAAAAGCTTAAGCCTCAAATAATCTTTGGTTGCACAGCTGGTTTAGATTTTTTTTTCCTTCATGTTATGAGAAACTTATGCCCTTATTCTATATGATATTTGATTTTGTAGCATCATTGACAAACTGTCTAGAGCAGAGGACCACTAATTTAATTTTACTCTTTGGCCCTACAATTCATAAGGAATATCCCCACAAATGATGAAACACGAAACAATTCTATGGTTGGTATAATTTTTTAACTAAAAATAATTAGCTTATGGATTTCATTTTGTTTTGTGGAATTACGCATATAGAAATTCAAGTCATTGAGTAAAATTAATCTCCAAAGCTTTGCAAATAGAATCGTGGCATTTTATAGCCAAATAATCATGTATTCTTAATGTCCTCATGGTAAAGATGAAAAAAGTTGAATTCCTAACAAGTTGTGACATACCCAAAAGTATGATGAGGTTTTTTACTCCTTGAAATGTGTTTTAAGATGAGCTTATTGAAAATAAGTAAATAAATGTGTGTGTATATATATATATACATATATATATATGTATATATATACATATATATGTATATATATATACATATATATGTATATATAAGCAGGATGTCAGATTTCACTATTACTTGGCAATTTAGAGTCATTTATTGTTGTACTGCATAAAATATCCAGGTAAGAAATTATCAGCAAATTTATTTTGGGGAAGATTAGCCTTCCATCTATAGTTAATAATTCGCTTAGAAGAATTATGCAGAGAGCTAGCTCCCTTAACCAAAAACAAACAAAAAACCAACCTCAATTTAGTAATAATTCTGTAATCTCTTGCTTTTTCATAGGCATGCCTCCCATTCGGGATTTGGTCAGCCACTCCCCTAACCAGTCAGGTGATGCATATGACTCTTTAAAATCTCATATTTGTTGTGCATTACATGTCTTTTTTACATATATTAAGTACAGATCTATTTTCATATCTGCCTCATTTCTGATTGTTAAAGTAGAAAAACTAAAATTTAGTACTATGAGCATACATAAATTAATAGGCTATCTGCAGGCTGCTGTTATTAAATGGATCTACTTTTGTATGTAAATTATTAAAGTATTTCTATATCCTAAGTGGGAAGATAGTGCTGGTAATGCTATCATAGCTTAAATTTTTGTGACATTTTGGTTTTCTGGCAATTGTAAAACTTTTAATAGCTATTTTGAATGAGTAATTTCAGGCTGCAAATTTAAACTTAGTGGAAATTCCTTGGAGAGAGCATAAGGGAAGCATATTAAAGGTGTGCTTTTTAATCAGGTCATAAAGTGGTCATTAAGCATTTATTACGTACTCTTGTGTGCCAGACATTTTGATAAACACTGGGGATACAAAGGAAGGCCAAAAACAGACCCTGCTCTCAAAGAGCTCAGTCTAATGGGAGGGGTAACATGTGAACAACTGTGTGCATACATGAATATATATATGTGATAAATTGGAGATAATCAACAAAAGAAAGGCACTAGTATTGAGGGAAATCAAGAAAGACTTCTGGTGGGTAGAATTTTAGCTGGGACATGAAGGAAGCTAGGAAGTGGAGATGAGGAAATGAGAGAATTCCAGGCATAGGGGACAGCCAGTGAAAATGCAGAGTCAGAGGATACATTATTTTGTTCAAGTGACAGCAAAGAGTCTTGTGTCACTGGATCATGTCAAGGGTAAATGAGGTATAAGAATATTAGATAGGTAGAGGGCAGGTTATGAAAGACTTTGAATGTTCCAAGAATGGCTTTTTATATTTGATCCTGAAGATAATGAGGTTGAGTTTATTGAGTAGGGATATGACATGGCCAGACCTGTGCTTTAGGAAGATCACTTTCATATCTACATGGAGGATGGACTGGAATGGCAAGAGACTTGAAGCCTGGAGACTGTCAGGCTATTGCAGTAGTCTAGATATGAGATAATGCAGTTGGTGGCAGTGTTAGAGGAGACAAGAAAAGACATACAAAAGAGGTCATAGAGGTAGAAACAACAGGACTGAGCATCAGATCCGATATGGAAGAATTGAGGATGATAGTTAGATGGCAAACCTGGGTAACTGGGATGATGGTTCTTCCTTGGACAGTAGTAGGGAAGTTAGGAAGAGAGGATGGTTTGTGGATAGGGGAAGATGATGATGAGTTCTGTTTTGGACATGTTGAGTATGAGATAACTATGGGTCATCTAGTTCAAGATGTCTTAAAACAATTGGAAATATGAGACTTGAGGTCAGCAGAGCTTAAGGCTATTTGAGAATCACCAGCATAGAGATGATAATTGAATCCATAGGAGTTGTCGAAATGACCAAGGGAAATAGTGTAGAGAGAGGAAAAAAAAGAAGACTGAAGACAGAGTCCTGTGGGAAACCCATGGTTATGGGCATGATATGACTGAAGAACCATCAAAGGAAACTGAGAAGGCGTAGTCCAACAGGTGAGAGGAGAGCAAGAAGAAAGCATTGTACAAAAACCTAGAGAACAGAATTATGAGGAGAAGAAAATATTTGACAGTATCAGAGGCTACAGAGAGGTCAAGAAGGATGGGAATTGAGAAGATACCATTCAGTTTGGCAATTAAGAGAACATTGGCCACTTTGGGGAGGGCAGGTTCAGTTGAATGATGAGGCTGGAAGCCAGACTGCAGAGAATTAAGAAGACAAGAGGAATAGAAATGCAGACATCAGTTTCAAATGACCTCTTCAAGGAGTTCAGCTGTGAAGTGGAGGAAGGAGTTAGGATGATAGCTAGTGGGGATGGACTGAGTGAAGGTTTTTGAGTCTGAAGATGGGCAAGACATGGACATGTTTGTAGGTGGTGGAGAAGCAGCCAGTAGACAGAGAGACTGAGCATTGTTCAGAGAGTGGGGGTGATAAAAGGAGCAGTCTTTCAAAGAAGATAGAATGGAACGGGAATATTTGTGCATATAGAGGGGTTTGTGTTGCCAGGGAGAAGGGCCTCCTCATTATGTGAGACAGGAATGAAGGATGAGACACGGGCAAGAAGGCATCCAAGTGGTACAAGATAAAGAGAGGGGGAGAAGAGGGAGCTCTCAAGGAATGGCCTCGTTTTTTTTTTTTTAACATGGAAATACGGAGGAAAGCTCTCAGAAAGGTTTGAGGAGGCTCTAAAGGATTTGAAAAAGCCTCTGTGATTGAGATAGTGGGTTAATTAAGTGAGTTAAGTGAGAAATTGCCTTGTTGCAATGAGGGCCCAGTTTAAATTATGTAGCATAAATTTGTGGCAGATCCACAGATTCATAATATTCTCAACTTCATTCAGTAGTATGTGATTAGAAGAAAATGCAGTAGATTTGGGGAGTAATTGAAGGCAGAGACTTGTCAGGGCAAGATTAGCTATAGGATAAAGGGGCAAGGGACTCAAGAGAAGAAGATGGTGTAGAGTTTAACTGGTTCACCAAGGGTTCAAGAGAGAGGATGGAAGAGAATGTCTTCAGTGCAGGGATGATGGTCTGGAAAAGAACTTAGCGATTCAAATATTGAAGGTTGTGGTGAAGACAAAGAACGGAGTTTGGACTTGCAAGGCAGGGGGAGAGATGGAATGACAGGAGATTGTGATCAAATAAGGAAATTTCAGAGTTCGTGAACATGGAAGTAGTACATTTGTTAATGATGATGAGATCAAGGCTGATATCTCTGTAGCTGAGGTAGAGTGAAAAAGTAGGTCATGAGGAATGAGTAAGTTGAGGAACTGCAGGTTAGGGTATTTGAGAGAGTATCAAAAATGTATGTTGAAGCTTGGCGTGAAGGGAATGCCCTGGAGGTTGGTAGACACCCTCCAGAATTTTGATTCAATTGTAGATATGGATTGAATTATGGTGTAAGTTGAGTTTGAATGTGGTAATCAAGGAGAAAGGAATATTCCACCACCCCCACCAGTGAGTTGGGGAAAATGAATGAATGTACAACCAGTGCTGTAGAGGATAGCCAAGGAAACTGTCATCAGGAGGGAGCCAGGTTTCAGTAAGATCAAGAAGATGGAAGGAGTGGGACGGGGAAAGATTTAAGATGAAAGCGATTTGTTACCAATGGAAGGGGTAGGTAGCTTTATCATGGGGCATTGGGTAGAGGAAAGGTGTTGGGTTGAGGGAGAAAAAAATGAGGCAGTAGGCAGTGAGGGATAGAGAATAGGAGGTTCAGAATCACTGGAATGGGATGGGGTAGTATGTCATCGGACTCTTTCAAACTCCTCATTCTTATTGATGAGGATACTGAGACTCAGGAAAGTTGAGGGATTCGCTGTTCAAGTTCACAAAAGTAATAAGCATCAGAGACCAGATTTTGAATCTAGGTATTCTGACTTGAGTCACTGTACCAAACTGTCTCCTATAGGTAGGAGAACTAAGAGAAAGTAGTTGCACAAATAACCAGAGAGAAGAAAGTCTTTAGAAGGAGACAGTGGTCAACAGTGTCATAATCCAGAGTGTCAAAGAAAGGCAAAGACTGTGTCATTAGATTTGGCAATTAAGATATCATTACTAACTTTGGAGAATGCCACTGCAGTTGAATGATGAAGTTAAAAGCCAAATTGCATAGAGGTTAGAAGATAGTAAGAGGAAAAGATTTGGAAGCACCTGTAGCTGCCATTCTCAAGGAGTTCAGCTGAGAATAGAAGGATAAATAATGGGAAAATAGCTAGTAAGAATACCAAGATCTTTGTACAAAGTGACAGCAACATTGTGCGATGACCGCCTTTGATAGACTTCTCAGCAATATAGTGATCTAAGACTGTTCTAAAGACTCATGATGGAAAATGTCATCCACATCCAGAGAAAGAACTATAGAGTCTGAATGCAGATCAAAGCAGACTATTTTCTATCTTTCTTCAGGTTTTTCCCTTTTGTTCTGAGTCTTCTTTCCCAACATGACTAATGTGGAAATATATTTAATATGATTGTACCTGTATAGTCTATATCAGATTGCTTGCCATCCTGGGGAGGGGGGTGGTGAGGGAAGGAGAATAAAATTTGGAGCCCAAAGTCCTGTAAAATTGAATGTTAAAAATTTAAAAACAAAAAAAGAATACCAGGATTGAATGATGGATTTTTAAGGAGGGAGGAGAGATAAGTAAAAAACAAGGGAGCTGACTGAATGAAGATATAGAGACAGCATAGAGAATAAGGATTAGAGACATATTGGGGATGATAGTGGCAGGTAATCTATAGAAAAAGGGAAAAGATAGGGATATGGGTTCATGTAGAGAGTTTGATCCTGACAAGAAGAAGGGCCACCTCTTTATTTTTTTTTTAAGACTAGGGGGTAAAATAGTAGAGAGTAATGTGAGAGGAGTATGAGTTGGAAAGGGAAGAAGAGGGAACTCTGAGAATACTTAAGTCTTTTCAGTGAAGTTTGAAGCAAGGTCTTCAGCTCAGTTTGATGAGAAGGGAAGGTACTGTGGAAGACTTGATGAGAAATTAGGTTTGGAAAAGCCCGTGTGGTCAGTAAAGTAGACAAATGACTGTGGGGAGTAAAAAGATCGCATTGCTGCAATGAGGGCTTAGTTATTGCTATTGGCAGAGGATATGAAGGTTTACTTAGAGGACCCTAAGGATACCATATAAAATTAAGAAAAGGAAGTTTCTTCATCAAGGTCTTCACAAAAACTACATCATTACTTCAATAAATACCCCCCAAAATGCTTCTTTCCAAAATACGGTGGTTATTTGTGTTTAAAAGCCGTAAAATGCATATACATGGAAGAGCTCTTTAATATTATCAGAAGCATACATTAAAACCCAGAAGTTTTATTGTTTGCAATGAAGACACACTAGAAGCTTCCCTGGTACAAATGGTGCCAAGTTCTCCCCACTATTATTTGCCAGTTCTAGAAATACTAGCAATAAAATAAGCAACTGGAATTAAAGCTATAAACATTGCCAATGTAGATTTAAAAAATTATCCCCATTTGCAAATTTCGTGATGCTATACTTGAAAACCCCAGAAAAAGAAGAAGAGAAACTAATCCAGGTGATTCATAACTTCAGCAAGGTAACAGGATATAAAACCCATGGACAAATATCTACATAGTAAGAAGGTAGAACAATAAATTCCATTGAAAATGTTTACAGAATTCAGAAAGCGTCTGAGTTGCACTTACTATCCCACATACAAGATTCAAATAAATTCACAATAACTCCCTTCATTTTAGTCAACTATGTGCTGACAATAATAATAATAAGTGGAGAAAGGTTCATTTTCATGTTTGGGCCATGACGGTATAAAGGGCAGTACTGCCTGCATAAAATATCACCAAGGGAATGCAGAAAGATGCAGTCACACACACCTAGACTGCCAATGATGAAAACTCTGCTTCCTTAGCAGAAAGGTGGGGGATTATAGGTTTAGGACAAGACATACATGGTTAGAGAAAGTCTAAGACAAAGTTATTTTTCTTTCTTATGCTTCTTTATTACAAGGGAGGCCTTTCAAACTAGCAATAGTGATGCCAAAAAGAAAAAAGTGTCAAAGAAACATGTTTTAAAAATACACAAAAAAGGAGTTCAGAATGGGACACAGACAAGAAGGGCAATGTTATTAATACTTTGTTAAATTGGACTGTACTTTGAAAAAACATGAGCTACATCATAGATTCATGGTTTCATATCCAGACATTTTGGTCCTTTTTATACGGAAATATTTGTTAATGACTGCTATGTTCAAGATAAAAATATGGTGTATTTTAAAAATTATTACCTGAGGACACATTATAGAATCAGGCAAAATAACAGAACTCATTGGCAAAGGGGGAAATATCTATAATTTTGAGGAAAACAAGAAAAAATATTGGGGGGCATGTGTCAAAGCATTACCAGGCCTCAGTCAATCAGCTAGCATCTTTTAAGCATCTACTATGTGCCTGGCATTGTGCTTGGGGGAAGGGGGACAAATACATAGTGATTGTCCCTGCTGAAATTGAGTTTCCAGTCTGCCTCCAAACTATATTATAAAGCTATAGCAATCAAAGCTATTTGGTGCTGCTTTAATGCCAGTATTTCCTGTTCTACTGCTCCCCTTTCCCTTAATAATAAAAGGGAAAAAGAGGAGGAAGAAAGTTGCACAAAACTAACCAACAAATCCAAACAGGTTGATGTTACATGCAATGTCAGTGCACCCCTTGCCCCTCTGCCACACTTCTCCAAAGAATATGAGGTGTCTTCTCATAGGTCTTCTAAGGAGCAAATTCTTAACTAAATAAGGGACAGTGATTATAAAAGGTAAATGTGATCATTTTAACTCTACAATTTCAAAGCTTTTGTATAAATAAAACCAATTAATATGGGATTAGAAGTGAAATTATTGAGTTGATAATATTCTGCATCGAATATCACTGATTTACCAAATATCAAATAAAACCTGACTTAAAAAACATATGACAGAAAATTCTAAGAGCCATTCCCACAAAAGATCAGAGGTCAAAGGACATGAACAGTTTTCAAAGGAAGTATTGTGTGCTACAAATGAAAACATTCCATATTACTAACAGAAAAAGAAATACAAATTAAAATAACTCTTGAGTTTCATTTCACATAATGGAGATTGGCAAAGATGTCAAAAAAGGGGAATAGTCACATGGAGAGAAATGGGAAGATGAACATTCTAATACACTACAATGGATCCGTGAATTTGGCATATCATCCTGAAATCATTTTGGTTGTTAGAAAAGTGACTTAACTGTCTAGATCTTTTGATCCTTCTATGAAAGGGCTCATACCCTAAAAAAAGTCAGAGAATGGGAAGGAGAAGATGTTTGCTTGAATACTCATAGCATCTTTGTGAGGAGATGGAAATAAGATTTGGAAATAAAATGTTGTACATATTTTGGGGAAAAAGATCTGATTCAGTGAAATAAGGAGAACCGTTAGAACAGTAAGCAAATTGACTATGACAGTGCAGATGGAAAGATCGGTAAATGGTAGTCCAGCTATGATTAACTGAAAACTGACAGAGGTAACTGAGCACAGAGAAGAAAGATGAGTGAGGGACTAGCAGGACACATGGTTGGGACTTTGTTTTTGTGTAATTGGTACTTGAACCCAAGGAAAAATTTTGATCTGGAGGTTAAGGAGGAAGGTGATATTTTTTTCGTTTTTAAAAGAAATTGATCAGAGTGGAAATTTAATGCAGATCTTCCATTGCTCTGAGGAATTCTCAGTCAGGCATCTACCAATGCAGAGCAGCACCTCCTCTGCAGCTTATTACAGTCTTAGAGTCCCCTCGAACACTGAACAGTTATGGTAACACAGCCAGCGTATGTCAGAGGTAGGACTTGAATCCAGTTTTTCCTGGCTTTGAGGCTAGTTTTATCCTTTACACTATGTATATCAATGAAGCATTTTTTTTCTTTTTAAGAGAAATTAGTGGTTATAGGTTTCTTTTGTTGGCAGCTTGATTGACATGATGTAGTTTACAAGGTTGTTAATTGAAATCACAAATTGCAAAAATGAATATGGAAGCTTTCTAGTATTATTATAAAGATTATTCATCTTAAAGCACTACCAGGAATAATAATTCTGGAAGCATACCTGTGTAGTAACCAGCATTTTCTGTTTTAATATTCATAAAAACATTTCATTCTTGTGTGGTCAAAATTTTAGCCTTTTTTATAGTTCAACATTATATGATTATTTCTATCATCATTAATAGCAGATTATATTTTTACTTGTTTAATCATCGTATGAGTTTTGTGTTAATTATTTAACCCCATTTTCTGTGTCTCTGTTTAGATGTATAATAAAGCATATATTAAAAGTGCTGCCAGCCAGGACTTGTTAGATCTGGGATCAAAAGACCTGAAATAAAATTTAAATTATATAGTACCGTACTTACCTCCTGATATTTATAGCCTTCATTGACTATGACATGTTTATGATATCAGAATACCATAGATACAGTTATACTGAATTTCTTTTTTCATCTTCTAAGAGTGACCAAGTAGAAATGCCACATTAAGATAAAAGGGAGTAGTGATTCAGAAAGAAATTCTTCCCTGAGGCAAAAGATACTTAACAGGTTACCATTTAGGCCCATTATATTCCTGAATTCTCACTTAAATACTAGTAAGGACTGCAATTTTGGAAGCTCCAAGCTAATGAGAATGGAAGACTGCTTTGTTAGAAACTAAATCTGTTTATTCTGAAGAACTTGCTGTTCTGCCCCTCTTAAAATCTTCTTACCACTACCTAGCCAAGAAGTGGTTATCTTAGGAGATGCTTTTTTTTCTATATAAGATTGTCTACCCAGTTGTGGTGTAGAGGAATTGGAGTAGAGAGGCAGCTAAAGATGGAGAGTCCCAGGGAGCCACCCATGAGTCGTCTTGGCTCTGTTCTGGCCAGCCCAATATTTGAGATTGTTCCTTAAGCTTTCCTTGATTAGATGTTGTATTCTGAATTGTCTCAGTATCTTCATACAACATGGTTTTGAGAGGGTCAGCTAAGATTTAGGGGAAAATTTGACCACTAGAAATTCTGTTCTAAGGAGTGAGGAATTTTGATATAGGGTCCTAGTAGATGTCTAAAACTAACAACCAGAGTCTTGTGACTTACTCAACTATATATTCCCCAAAACTGGTACTCAACTTTTCCAGATTCTCCATTTTAAAAGAATAATTTTCTCCCCATAAAACCACTCTACCCTTCTAAATTCAAACCATGGTTCTATGAATCAAGCAACCAACAACTGATTTTTCATCTGCTGTATTCCTAGTACTGTGGGGTACAAAAAAAGCATGAGATTTCCTTACAATCTGATGAGATGTGGGAGGATAAGACACAGTAATGAAACAGTTAATGAAGAGAGAGAGAGAGAGAGAGTGTGTGTGTTAGAAAGTATAGATTGAAAACACAAGTGTATGTAACAGTGTATTAATAATATATAGTACAGATAAATACAAAAGGAGTTAATGAAGGAAAAAAGCACTGTGAGAAAATTATCTGAGAATTGTCAGAGAAATCTTTGCGAAGCGTGTACAACCTAACCTTGATAGATTTAATAGAATATGAATTAGGAGTGGGATGGAGGAGAAAACAATATAAGAAAGGCATGAAAGCTATGACAAGTTTTGATTTTTGAAAGAATAAAGAGACCTACTTCCCTGGCGTAGTGGGTCAGTTTAAGGTTACAGATGATGGTAAATCATTAAAGTGGAGCCACACTATACAAGGTTGAAATATAGAGAAAGGAATTTGGACTTTCTGTAATAGGCAATAAGAAGTCCATTGTAGGTTCTTAAACAGGACCATGATGTGTCTAGATAGCTTTTTAAAGATTAATCTGGCATCACAATCTAAGATGCATCCATCAAGGGAAACCTTAGTAAGAGGAAGATGAGTTTGAAAGAATGTGACTGATTCTGATGATTCGTCAGTGAGTGCTTGTGTATTTTGTTAAATTCATTTAATGCCTAATTTAATACCTAATCCCAATATAGTTACTGGTATATGGTGCTAATAGAAACTCATTTCTATAAAGCTTTAAGTTTTGCAACTGCCTTTTCATTGTAACAACCACATGATATGGGCAGCATAAATATCATCCCTGGTACATGTGAGCACATTGAGTCTCAGAGGCCTGTTTGCGTGTCCAGAGTCATAACTAGTAAATATCATTGGCAATATTCGAACCTAAGTCTTTGCTGATCCTTAAGACTAGTGCCTTTCCACCACCACACTGCTACTTTAGGCTCTTAGTGGGAGTTATATGGCACGCACTAAGGAGTAGTTAGAAATAATAGCTGGCATTTGTGTAGTTCCTTAAAGCGTTAAAAGGACCTTATATTTGTATTATTGTCTCTTTTAAACTTATAACAGCTTTTTAGGGAGTGCATATTATGGACTTTATTATTCCAGTTTTACAGATGGGGAAACTGAGAGGCTGAGATTTTTCCAGCTTAAAGGGATCAGATGAACAGTGATTTTATAGAGTCTTATTTTGAAGGGACAATCAGGTATCTAGTTCAGCCTGTATTTAAGTGAGAAAAGCCCTTTTAAAAGGTAACCCAACCTGCTGTCATTTAGCTGTTGCTTGAAGTCCTCCTTTAGAGGGAGCGCAATGCCCTGATTAGGGCTTTTAGAATCACTGCCAGGAGAAGTCGATCCTCATGAAAGATGATATTGATGAATAGGATGATATTAACAGGAGATGTGTAGGAATAAGATTCCAGGTGTATGGAACCAAAGTATCTTCCAGCGGCATAGAAGAGAATGAAAGGTGGCTGGTTTTATCTCCTACCAATATCTCACAGTGCTGCCAGGTGGCAAAATATTAGCAGGTCCTACTCATTCACCTGTTAGAGCAGAGTAATTAAGTTTACATAGAATAAGTTGTCTTCAGTGTGTCTTTTAAAACTCCAAATATTTCATCAGTGTGTGCTTTTTCTTTCTTCTAGATTTGAACCATAGTAATCTAGGATCTCATTATGAAAATTCTCACTGGGGACCAGTGTCTTCTAATAGTGACTCCAGCACAAACTGGGACAAAGTTATTGTAGAAGGCTCTGACAAAGAAGCATGGCCTTCTATCACTGACAGTGACCCAGAGTTGACTTCAGAATGTATGGACACTGACTCTGCCTCTAGCTCTGGATCAGAGAAGAACCTTTTGATAATGGCTTCAGGGAGTACAAGTGGTGAAAATGATGGAATTCGAAACAGCATCGGACACAGTTCTCAAAACAAATTTGTGGTGGGTAGCAACAGCAATAATGTGGGCAACGGAAATAATAATGGACCATGGAGTCTGTCTCATGGAACCATAATAAGCACATGTCAAGTTTCTGTGGATGCTCCTGACAGCAAATCTGAAAGTAGCAACAATCGAATGAATGCTTGGGGCACCGTAAGTTCTTCATCAAATGGAGGGTTAAATCCAAGCACTTTGAATTCAAATAGCAACCATGGTGCCTGGCCTGTATTAGAGAACAATGGACAGGCCCTTAAAGGGCCTGTAGGGAGTGGTAATTCTGGCACAAATATTCAGTGCAGTACCATAGGCCAGATGCCTAACAATCAGAGTATTAACTCTAAAATGGGTGCTTCCACCCATGATTCCTGGGGAAATCTTCAGGAAAACTGTGAGTCTGAAGTCAATGGTACAAGGAAGGTGTCATTCAGTGGACAACCTCAGAACCTTAACACTGAAATGAACGGACCAAATAACACTACTAACTTTATGACCTCTAGTTTACCAAACGCTGTTGGTTCAGTGCAGATGGATGAACTGCCTAATAATACAGGGCATGGGGCCTGGCGTGTGAGCACAAGGAATCATTCTCAGATACAGGCCTCTTCGGTTACAAATGGCACTTCCATTTCTCATCTTAGCAATGGTGAGTCCAAAAATGGTGGCTCTTATGGTACTACATGGGGTGCCTATGGTTCTAATTATTCCGGAGAGAAATGTTCAGGCCCTAATGACCAAGCAAATGGTGACACTGTGAACGCAACTCTAATTCAGTCTGGCATAAATGGGTCTGTCGGCACTAACTTTCAAATGCATGGGAATAAAGGAGGAAGTTTATGGGAGTCAGAGATAGTGAATTCCCAGAATGTACCTTGGGGAAATGGAAATGGTGTGAATTCTGGAGGAAATCGAAGAGGATGGGGAAGCCCTGCACAAAACACTGGCACTAATGTATCCAATGGGGAATGGAATAAACTGCCTAGCAATCAGCATTCCAATGAAAGTATGAATGGGAACGGTAGGAGGTTTACAAATGGATGGAAACCTACTGAGGAAGATGATCAGAGTTCTGCTACATCTCAGATAAGTGAGCAGAACACCGTTTGGGCCAAAACAGCAGGTCCTGGGGAAAGCGAAGGTAGCACAGAAAGCACTGGATGCCGTGAGGAAAGAGGGGTTGGGGAAGTGCAGAGTAGAGAGAGAAGGAAAGTTGACCAGCATGCATTGCTCCAAAGCATAGTAAACAGAACTGACTTAGATCCACGTGTCCTCTCCAACAAAGGTTGGGGAGAGACTCCAATCAAACAAAATACTGCCTGGGACACTGAAACATCACCGAGAGGTGAGAGAAAGACCAACAATGGGACAGAGGCCTGGGGACGCTCTTTGGCACAAACTTCTAACTCGGGGAGTTGTGTGGATAAGACTAATAGTAATGATGCCTCATCTGTATCTGGATGGGGAGATCCAAAGCCTGCTACGAGGTGGGGAGATTCTAAAGGCTCAAGCAGCCAAGGGGGATGGGAAGATGATTCTGCTGCTACAGTAATGGTCAAGAGCAATCAGTTGTGGGGAAATGGCAAAGAGGAAAAATCTACATGGAATGATGCACAAAAAATTAAACAGGGGTGGGGAGATGGACAAAAATCAAACCAGGGGTGGTCAGTTTCTGCCAATGACAACTGGGGAGAAACTTCAAGAAGCAACCATTGGGGTGAGGCTAAGAAATCTAGCTCGGGAGGTAGTGACAGTGACAGGTCAGTATCCGGTTGGAACGAACCTAGTAAATCAAATTCTTTTACCTGGGGTAATAACAATATTAATCCGAATAATTCATCCAGCTGGGATGAATCTGCAAAATCGGGTCAGTCCCAGGGCTGGGGAGAACCCCCAAAGCCTAATCAGCCTTCAGGTTGGGGAGATTCTTCAAAGTCAATCAACTCCCCGGACTGGAACAAACAAGATATTGGTGGATCTTGGGGAGCACCACCTTCCACAAATAAGCCACCTGGTACGGGTTGGCTTGGTGGACCTATACCAGCTCCCACAAAAGAAGAAGAACCTACTGGATGGGAGGAGCCATCCCCAGAATCAATACGCCGCAAAATGGAAATTGATGATGGAACTTCCGCTTGGGGAGATCCAAGCAAATATAACTACAAAAATGTGAATATGTGGAATAAAAATGTCCCAAATGGTGGCAGCCGTTCAGACCAGCAAGCACAGGTACATCAGCTGCTACCATCTTCAAGTGCCATGTCAAGCAAGGAGAGCAGTAGTGGTTCTGGTAAGTTCTGATTTTATAGAGTGTAATGTTTTTAAGAAGCAAAGTGTTACAAAATAAATATTTCAGATATTTGCTGAAGTTATTCCTTTGCCTTGATGCACACAAAAGTTATTTCGAAATTCTAGCCCCATAGGAGTTCCAAGGTAGAGTTTTAATGTCAAAATATTTGCCTATGTGCCCCCAGGGAAGGTGAGAATCTTTAAAAGACTTTCTTTAACAGCTGGTATTTGACACCTAGCTGAGCTTTAGTACAAAATCCATTTCCGTGGTTGAAGGAGGGCATTTGAAAAAGAGTACAAAATGGAGAAATATTTTCCATTTTTTTCCAAATAGTCCTAGTTTCTTTCCTCTTTTTTTTTTTTTTTTTGAGTATTACAAATCCCCGGAAGTCATCTCAATAAATATTTGAATCCCTATTATGAACTAGGTTCTATGGTTGATGGATTTTTTTTTAAAGGAGAGTGAAACTTTTTGTTAATGAATAGCCTGAGAGCTAAGCTTTTTTATAGTAAAATGACTGATGTCTCCATTTTTGCTTTTTTATATGCGAAGGTATTTCTATAGGTATAACTCACCTGTAACATCCCTATCAAACTGTCCAGCCGTATACAGCTGGACAAAACAAATTGCGTGGTTTTTTTTGTTTGGTTTTTTTTTTTGTTTTTTTGCTCAGCTTCTGTTTGTCCTCAAACCATTGAGGCTAACTAGGGATACTTGCTTCAAGTAGGAATCTTAAGGATGAAAAGGGAGGCTGTGTGCACATTTTTGGAAAGAGGCAAGGCAATGATCACTGACCAGAAAAACAAAGGATATGTTTAAGGGATAATGAATAAATTAATTCAACTGGAACAAAAAGGTAGCTTGGTCCATATTGTGGAAGAGCTTAAATACCAGGTTAAAATATTTAGATTTGTTGTTTCTTAAAAGCCTTTTCTGGGTTTCCATTACTTTCAAAGAAGTCTATCCTGCAGGTAGTTAGTATAGCGCTTCAAAAGCCATTTTCTAATTTTAATGTTGATCTGTTTCTTCTAAGATCAGAATTTTAACATTCACATTTTTCCTGAAAACAGTATCTTTTGAGGTAGAGAACCTAGTGCTGCCTTTAAATTGAAAATCTCTCAGGCTTAAATTCCCTAAGTGTAGTCTCTATCAAATGTATTGAGTTTTGTGGTTGTAGGTTTAGTTTTTAGAAGCCAAACTGCCCACTATTATAGGTGGAGTGTTTGTCCTTATACAAAGATGATGCTTCCCAGTATAGAACAGTCACTTTGAGTTGCTTTTCCAGCACAATTCTGTTGAAGAGCAGAGCTGAACTAGATCCCCCTTAAAATTGCCAGCATGAAGCTAGGGGTATAATTCTTTGCCATGGTGTTAATGCTCAGTGTTGAAAATGAGCACTAGCCTCTGATTTGCATTAGAAGTCAGAGACTGTCCTCTGCTACCTCTGCTGTTCTTCTGCTCAGTTCTAAAATATAGCTCCTTGCCCATCCTCACTGTCTATCCAAGATATGTGCCAATAGACTTGATCTGTGGGCTGACAATCCCACTGCATATGTACCCAGTATCAAGAAGAGCATGAGCGTGTCAAGGAATGCAGATGAGCCGAAAAGCATAAAGATTGAGGAAAGGCCATTTGGCAGTTAAGATCATTGGTAATCTGGGAAATGGGCGTTTTGTCAGCTTAGTTTTTCCTGTGTGACTAGTGAGTCCAAACTCTTGATTGAGCATAAATCTTGATTTTGAAGGCTCTGAAATGTTCTTAAAGGCTTATTGCAGCTAGCCAAATATAATCCACAAACAGGAGCGTCTGAAGGACCCCAACTAGTCTGTGATCTGACTGTACTAATGGCTGATGCAGAAATGATTCTTAGATAAATAACCAAGTCATTTCTTATCTGTTCAGATAAAATTAGTTTTAATATTTTTTATGATTTGACTTTATTTTGGAGATAAATTGAATTCCTTATCATATTTCTTATTTCCTCATCTTCACATCAAGTATTGATGCATTAGTCACAGTTATTTCCATGGTTGTCTTCTTGCAAATGCTTATCAGGAACACTGCAGTCTGAAAAAACAATGCATTCCACAAAAAAACATTTCTCGTTGCCTTTGACACTATGTAAAAGCACCTGTGGTGACACATTTGTTTGCTCCAAAGAAAAACCCTGGAAACAGGAGGACCTGAGTTTAAATCCAACCTCAGACACTTAGTAGCTGTGTGACCTTGGGCAAGTCACTTAATCCCAATTGCCTACAAAGAAAAAATAAAATAAAAAGTCTTTTAAAAATATATAGAGGCAGCTAGGTAGCAAGACAAACTAAATTTACTTTAGAATAAACAACACTGTTTTGGGATTTTAAAAATTATGTAATAATTATGTTTGCTTTTATAATACATGACATTATTTGATTTTACCAGGCTTTAAAGAAATGAACTTTTGATATGAAATAATTGCTTATTACCAAAGATTCCATTTCTGATGGATTTCGTTGATATTTTTTGTTATCACTTTGTCTAAATTTTCCTTTGTATTCCTCCCTCTCCACTCCGAGAGAGCCATGTAGATTCAATTTTTTAATATATAGTTCTTTACTTTTTCTTTAAAGTTTCTGCATATTGCAACTTTAATTAGCATCCAAAAAATGAAAATTTTTTTTCTGGGCGTTAATTCGGTATATTAGTTTAATACTATCACATGTAAGGGGAAAAATAAGTAGCAATTTAAATATGCTAATAATCTTCTATAAAGCATCTGTTTTGTTGAAGTTTTTTAAGGAACTAATGTACTTTTCTTAATTTTTAAAGGTTGGGGAGAACCCTGGGGAGAGCCTTCCACTCCAGCCACAACTGTAGATAATGGAACTTCAGCATGGGGTAAACCCATGGACACTGGTACTAACTGGGGGGAACCCATTACTGCTTCATCTAGCTCCTCCACATGGGGTACCACTTCTGTTGGTCCACAGACTTCGAGCAAATCTGGTATGTTTTGAATTGCTTCTGTATCATCTATGTTATAGTGTTCAAAGCAATTGATCTAAAAAGACTTTTAAAAACTTCCAAAATAGACCATGTTTATTTGAAATCTAACTTCCTGACAATATAATGTTTGTGATAACTGCTGGCTTTTAATATTTGTGGTATAGTTAGACTTTTGAATTAAAGCCAAGTACATAAATATACCTATCTTTCACTTCATAGTTAATAATTTCTTGAAATTTTTACTATTTATAATTTTCATTATACTTGTCTACATTACATTACTAATAGCAACTGACTTATTAAAATCCAGTATCCATAGAATGAATTTCTCCTCAACTCTTATAGTCAGAGCCTAGCACTCTGTAGCACAGACTTAGAGGCACATTTCTAGACCAAACTGAATTTCAGGGGAGTGCCTGGAAAATGTTGGTTATTGGAGAATTATAAAAGTTCAGGCATACTCCAAGAGAGGAAATTTTCCATTTAGAAAAGAACTTCATGTTTTTCTACCCTAGGTATATATGTAAGACCCAGTTTATTGAGGCATTTTTCTGTCTGTATCCATTGAAAACAATACCATAGTTGTCTGGCCTAAGTACAGAAATAATGTCCACTGAAGACCTTATGCTAACTTCATTGTGCCATGTGGCTAACCCTGAGTTCTCAAAGGTTATGGCACTGTGGCGCTGCCCTTATAGATTTGTCTAAGCAGGAAATGCTTTCAGGATAGACATAGTTCCATTATATGTCTATTGTACAAGAACCAGCCTGGCTGAAATCAGAAAGCTCATCCCCAAAATAGTGAATTTTTTTTCTAAACCACGTTTACTATCCCAGACTGTCTATCATACTGTGGAAGGAAGTAGTATCCATGCCAGTAACTTCACAGATCAAGGATTTAGCCAAATAAATATGCAAACCATCTGTGGACACCATCACTGAAGTTAATTATTTTTAAGGAATCTGTTCAATTATCTTTTTATCTCCTTTATACTCTATTTTATTATGCATAACCATAAAATGGATACTATCATGTTCAGTTTTTCTGTAACCTCTAAAATAGAGAAGCCTCAAAGAAATCATTATTTTTTAAAAAAAAATTTTATTTTTGTCAGATTTTTAACATAGTAGAAAATGATACATTCCAACTGTGTAAATTTAGGCATAAAATGGATATAGAATTTGCATTACAGTTTAAGTATACTTTTCTCCTAGAAAGGATTAGCCATGATTGTAAAATTGTTTATCTTTTAAAATTGTCCTCTGTTCTATCTAAATCAAACTTATAATTAGGGCCTAAATCTATGCAAGATGGGTGGTGTGGAGATGATATGCCTTTGACTGGAAATCGACCCACCGCCTGGGAGGAAGAAGAAGATGTAGAAATTGGAATGTGGAATAGTAATTCATCCCAAGAAGTGAACCCATCTTTAAACTGGCCACCATATATAAAGAAAATGTCCTCAAAGGTGAATATTTCAGGGGGTACAGGGTCATACAATTTCAAGTTCAGAAATATTTACCCAAAACATCATGTTTGGCCATTATGTTAACCATAAGACAATTAGTATTCCATTACTAAGGATTTTTTTTAAAAAAACTTGGTTTTCTAGGCAGTTGGCTCACCTGTATTCCACTTCAAACCCTTTTCCATCTGCCAAGCACATTAAAGTTAAACCTCTAGAAGCAGGTTGGTATGGGGGAAGAGCACTGGTATTAGAGATAGCAGAGCTGAATAAGAAGTCCTAGCTCTGCCCTCATTAACCATGTAACCTTAAGCATGTAACTCAGCATCAGTCACCTCCTTAGTAAAATGAGGATACTTGTATTGCTTAACTTAGAGAGTTATAGAGATCAAATTTGATCATTTATGTAAAACATTTTATTACCATGGCACTCTTACACCTGCAAGAGAGCACCAGTTTGATAGCTAGTGAAGGTTTTCTGCTTAAAAGATGAACATATTGCTTAAAATGAGGGTTTGGAGAGGTAGTTTGAGCAAATAAAGTGGGAAACTTGGGATTAAGAACTGAGTTCAAATTTTGCCTCTGACACTGCAACCACTATGAGCAAGGAACTTAAACTTTCATGAGTCTTTTTTGCTTATGTTTAAAAAGGGAATACTAAACTTATAGTATCTGTCTCAGGTTGTTGCATAAGTAAGAGAACGGACATAAAGTACTTTGTAGACTTTGATGTTCCATATATGGATGCACCATATGACATTGTTAACATTAGGTTTGGAAAGTATCTTGAAATCAATTCATCCATTCTTTCCTTAAATAATAGAATCACTAGAAGATGAGCTTCTTGAGAAAAAAAAGCTTGCTTTTTTCTCTTTGTATCCCTAGAACTTAGTACCATGGTTATGTATATTTACACATAATAAGCACCTTAGTATTTTTTCATTCATCATTCTGATTTTTCTTTCCAAAAGGGAACAATGAAAGGCGGAAATAAACAAGATGAAGCCTGGATAAATCCATTCGTTAAGCAGTTCTCAAATTTAAGTTTTTCGGTATGTATGAATTTCTGACAACAACAGTTTGTGAAATGGTGATAAATGAAGTCTAACTGGACTCTCTAGCATAGTGCTTGGTGATTGAGTAAATATGTTCTTCCACTCGTATGGAGTCTTCGTGGTGACTGACATTGCTTCCCTACCCCTAAGGCCAAAAGCCACATAGATCAGTCAAGCTCCTGATTTTCTTAGAGATGCCCTTTTTTTCTTTACAGAATGGAAAAATGGGACTATATGACTTATATTAATGAAATACTGTAAAAATTCACTTAATGTTTAGGCTTTACTTAAATCATGAATTTGAAATCTACTAATTTTTTTCTTGTTTCAGAGAGAATCACCAGAAGAAACTCTGCCAAGCAATAAGATGGACCTATCTGGAGGTAAGAGTAAGAGAAAATTCAACAGTTTTATAGCAAATGAAATAATTTGGAAAATACTTAGCAAAGTCCCTGGCATATAATTGATGGTTAATAAATGTTTATTTTCTCCTTCCTACCAATTCTCGATGCATTATCTAATTTTTTTTGAGTATTATATCATTGTTCTTGGCATCGTGTTATGGGAGTTCTTTATAGGGGAGATTGCCTTCAAATGAATTCCTAAAGTAAATAAACCCTCCCAGAAAGGAGTTTAAGATAAAAGTGACATATATAATTCCTTCCTAGCAATTATTTTATAGTAAGATTTTTTTTCTTAGTTCTTAAAGTGGAAAATCTCTTTCCTTTTCTTTACCTCTCTCTAAACACAGATGAGAATATATTCCTGCATTATCCTATATTTTCTATTAAACATTTTTTTTGTTGGAAAGTTACCATATTATGGCAACAGTAGGATGGGGCACAGTAGATAAGAGTTCAGAAGTGAAACTTAGACCACACCATTCAGCATGGTATAATATAGCTTATGATCAAGAGGACGCATTGGAGGGATTTGAAGGGGAAAGGAATAATTAATATGAAAGGAGAGGGCATTCAGGTATATAAATCAAGATGGTAATCTGATATCATAGTTCTGTATTAAATCAAAAGATGTGTTCAAGATTCAGATGCTGTCCAGGCAAACAGAATCAGGAGTTGAGTACAAAGGTTGAATAGTCAAACTGGCGGTGAGATTAGAGGTAGAAAACAAAGTCCAAAATCGGAGTATGTAAGCAGTATGTGAGTCTTATATAGGTAAGGTGAAAACACAAAATCAACATGTGATCATCCATCCTACAACAGTTTGGTTGCTCACTACCCTATTTTTGACTGCCTTTCATGATAGAAGGGCACATGAAAGTACTTGATGTTTTGTGCTGTGCCCATCAGGATTCTGCAATTGTAAAAGAGCTATCGGGGTAGGGAACCTGTAGCCTTGAGGCCACATGTGCCTTTCTAGGTCCTCAAGTGCAGCCCTTTGACTGAAGCTGTACTTGTTCTGTAAAACTTGGACTTGGTCAACAGGCCACACCCAAGGACCTAGAAAGGGACATGTGGCCTCGGGGCCAAAGGTTCACCACTCCTGATCGGTCCTCAGTGAAGCCTCAAAATTTCATCCAAAAATTTCTTAGTAAAAAAATCCAAAGCATTCTGGCTTAAAAGTAAATGCTTTCTGGCAGATAAGTGGATCATTCATTTGCAAGCTTAACCATCACGTCTATACACATAGTTTGTAACTTCATTCTCTCTCTTACACTCCAGTCCAGCATTTCTAACTCCCTTCTGAGTCTAGCTAGCACCTCATGCTCTAAATATCTGTAACCAAATTTCTTGTCATCCACCCCCAGTTTGCTCCTTCTCTCCTAGCACTACCATCTTCCCAGGTGATTCTTCAGACTTGAAATCTCCAATCTATCGATCAATAAACATTTATTTTGTGCCTATTCTGCATCAGTATTAGGCTGTTTTTTGGTGATATAAATACAAACCCATCATAAACATTAATTTCAGATTAATCTTCCTAAAGCACAACTCTGTTCCTCCCCATGCTCCCCATGCTCTTTTTCTGGTTCCCACTTTCTGATGCAGTATTTTCCAAACTAGTTTTTGGTCATGAAGCACTTAAGGGCTTTGGGAGTAAAATATATTGACGGTGCATACGTATTTGTCCAGAAAGTCTGAGCATACGTAACGCTTAGCAATTCTATCTGTAATTTCATTAATGTGAACATTCCTATAATGCAACCTAGCCACATTCTGTCCTGTAATGATTCTTGTCAATGACCGACAAATACTGCAAAAAGGACATATTTGCATATGAAGAAATGTTTTAACGTGTAAAGACATTTTGTCTGTTTTCTTATACCCAGAATGGAACATGAATATTTTTGATATTTCAAATTTAATATTTTAAAGGGGGAAATGTCACTGGCATTTAGATTTCCCTTTTTTAAACAATCTTTTTATAACTTATGTTTTTATATCACATTCATTTCCCTGTATGTTCCTCCTCCTTCCACAGATCCATCCCTTATATGAATAAAAAAGAGATTTTTTTTAAAAGGGCAGCAAAACTAAACAAAATGGTTGAGGTAACAGTCCGCTGACAGTCAGAGTGATAATATGTGCCAGAAGTCTTGTTCTGCTGGCATTGCCTCTGAGATCACACAGTTCTCTACATACTATAATGAGAGTCTAGGAATGTCACTCCTGCTCAAGAGTTATACTAGTTCATGTTACCTAATGAGTCACATTCATACTGATACTCACATCCCTCAACAGTCTGGTTCTACTTCATGGTTCTAATCTCACTTCGCTTTTTTCTTCCCACTCTGTGCCTTAACCAGATGATACTACCGCTCTTAGAACAGCCTTCCATCTTACTGCCTCCATACATTCATTTTTACTCTTCTATTGAATTCCTTCTATGCCTCTAAAACCAAACTCAGATGCCCTTTAAAAACATAAAAGTTAACTGGATGCCCATGATAAATAGCGACCTCTCACCTTACTTTGTTTTGTGACTTTGTGCTTGTGCGTTATTCTGTGTTAAAGTGTTCTATATGTCTGTCTCATCTCCCTCTTAGACTGTAAGCTTCGTGAAAGTAGGCACTCAATCTGCCTCACCCAGCACTTCACAGAATGGCCTGCATCTAGTGGAGTCTCATAAACATTTAAAAATTATGTGTGAATATTCAAGTGTGACTTTAGTAGAAGCAGAAAAATAAGTGAGAGTTTTAACAAAACTATAGTTTCATCTTAAGAATTTTTTCTGTAAAATTCAACAATATAGGCTTGATTATAGAACTCAGCAATCTTCCAACCAAACTATTTAGATCTTTCCAAAATATAATTGTGAGGTATGTGGCATCCTAGTGAAAGTGTGCGAGGCAGTATGTTATCGTAGAAGATCCTAAGGCTGGAGATCAGAACCCCCCAGGCTCTAGTCTCCCTCTGACACTCACTGGCTGGGTGGCCTTGGGCAAATAACATGACATCTCAAAGTCTCAGTTTCCTCTTGGTGAAAATGAAAGGGTTCATTCAACCTAGGTGACTCATATAGGATATAGATCAAGGAAAAAACTTTACTTTCTAATGTCCTACTTAAGACAGAAGTTACTTCGATTTATGTTCTGCTAGCTCATATAAAATAAACAGCTGTTGTGGCCATTGCAATCAAATTTCACAGTCTCGTCTTCCTTGTCTGTTAGGAATGTTACAGGACAAACGAATGGATATTGATAAGCATAGCCTAAACATTGGCGATTACAATCGAGTAGTAGGGAAAGGCCCTGGCTCTCGTCCTCAGATTTCCAAAGAGTCTTCCATGGATCGCAGTCCTTATTTTGATAAGGTAAGCAGTTGCTTTTCTTTTCTGAAATAAATTGACTTACACATTTTCACATTAACATGATATGTAAAACTCTGTAAGGCTGATGCCAAAATATACCATTCTCATGAAACATCTGCACACCATTGTCCCTTTTAATGCATTTGCTTATCATAGAAATTAAATATATGCCTTCCTATTAATCCATATGAATTTTTTTTGTTTTTGCTTGCTTTAGAAGTAACACTAATCTGATGTCTTCTGTTTTCTACTTGTTTCCTGTTGATGCTGGAATTTCATGTGACTTCTCTTCTGTTCCTGGCAATGATTTCTCCCTCCTACTTGCTTACTTGGCTGGTGTTGCACATCTTTCTGTCTGTCCAATCAGGATGGCATTGTAGCAGACGAGTCCCAAAACATGCAGTTTATGTCCAATCAAAACATGAAGCTTCCCACTTCAAATAGTGCACTACCTAACCAAGCCCTTGGCTCCATAGCAGGGCTGGGTATGCAAAACTTGAATTCTGTTAGACAGGTGAGTGCTTATCTGTATATATTTTAGGTGTTTTCAGTGAAATGACCTAGCCACTGAGATCACTTATCTTGAGCTTTTATGTTAAAATCAGTAGCGTCTTCCTGTGGTAAGGCAATGGAGCATTTCTCACTAAAGAGTTCCGACTTCCCTTTACAGAATGGCAATCCCAGTATGTTTGGTGTTGGTAACACAGCAGCACAACCCCGGGGCATGCAGCAGCCTCCAGCACAACCTCTCAATTCATCTCAGCCTCATCTCCGTGCTCAAGTGCCTCCTCCATTACTATCCCCTCAGGTAAGTTCACTTCACTTGTTTTACGTGCGCTTCTTTTAAAACTTACTTCCTTTATCTTGATTGCTTAATATACTTCATATATTCTAATTACTTAGAACTTTAAACCAGAAGTCAGCCTTGCTGCTGTAACATCTAGTAACATCTTTGAGTTATATCCGGGGTCACTTATTGAGAGTAATGAGAGATGAAGAATATGGAGAATAGGATGTAAAGCCCTCACATGTAGCATACACTTAAGAAAATGTGAATTGAATTGATAAAATAAGGGCCACAAGTAAGCTAAAAAAATTTAGGGCAAAAATGTAAACAATTTGTCTGACTCAGCACCACACAGTCAGACAGTGTGGTACCTGTGAAGTGTTGCAGTAATTCAGAGAAAGGAGGTTAGAGAGGGTCGGGAAGGCTTCCTGAAAGAGATGGCCAGGGAACCAGGTCTTGGAGTATTTGTATGAGCTGGGAGAAAGTACTGATCACCAAAAATTATATACAAATTCCCATCAATCACTAGAAAAGGAAAATATAAGTGAGTTATGTGGACTCAGAAAGAGATAGGAAGTAGGTCTGGAAGCAGTAGTGGGGAGCGAGAAGTATGATCTGCAGCTCCTTAGTTACCAAAGTAGTGAAAGGAGCATCTGCTTCAAAGGGAGTTACAGGGGAAGTTGTATCGTCCAGTAACACAGTGAATTTCATTCCCTTAAGGCAAGGATCCAGAAGGAACGCTGATGGGGAAAATGGAAAATGAAAGGAGAGTTTGCTCACTTAAAAAAAATTGTATTCCAGTAGGCATAATGGAAGGAGTTAGCAGCATAGTATAGAGGGCTGGAGTGAGCCTGGGAATCTGTAAGGGTGAGGTTTTGAGAGCTGTCAGGGTAGTGGGGTTTGTACCTACAGTAATTGTGAAGAACAGATATGAAATAGCCAAGACAATGGAAGTTTTGTGTTAGCACTAAGTGTGGAGAAAGGTGAAGGTGTGGTAGAGACAGCTGAGTGTTTATGTTGAACGAGTGTGTTGAGCAAACCAGTTCGAAATGGAATTTCATGGTTTTATGATGGCTGATATGACTCCTACAAACTTGCCTTCCTAAATACTGTGCTAGATCTCATGGGAGAATCAATAGCAATTTCTTGTAAAGGCAGTTGAGGCTGGATGGTGGAAGAGGCCAAATGCCAAACTGAATCTCTGGATTGGAAAATACCATCACTTCACCAGTTTGATCTTTTTTAGGTTCCAGTCTCATTACTGAAGTATGCACCAAACAGTGGTGGCCTGAGTCCACTCTTTGGCCCTCAACAGGTAGCCATGTTGAGCCAGCTATCCCAATTAAACCAGCTTTCTCAGATTTCCCAGTTACAAGTAAGTGAAATAATAACTGTTGCAAATTTGCAGAATTTGTTCATTTTAAAAGCACGCAAAAATATTTTTAAAACATATTATGAAATTTTTTTCTTACCTCAAGCGATTGTTGACCCAGCAGCAAAAGGTGCAGAATCAGAGAAGCATGCCTTCTGGTGGTCGACAGCAGCAAGAGCAGCAGGTATTTATTAGCCTGGATAGTTTCTCTTAAATGTTAAAGCAATCCTCATTCTAAGTAAACAGTATGTCACATCCCAGTATAACAAGGTGGTCCAAATGTTTTAATGGTAATAGAATTTTATAATTCTACAGCTAAGTATTAAATGCTTGGCTTTTGCTAGAAATCACATTGCTGGTACATTCTGTGATTATACAATCCCCTTGACCAGGAATAAGTGGTTAACAAGGAACCACTAATACGTAGTTCTTCCTAAAGACATCTCCCCCCGCCCCTGCAAAATTACTAATCTTTTTTATTTGTTTTAAGGGTCGGCCTCTTAGTATGCAGCAGCAGATGATGCAACAATCTCGTCAGCTTGATCCAAACTTGTTGATGAAGCAGCAAACTCCACCATCTCAACCACAGTCGCTCCATCAGCCTGCCATGAAATCCTTCCTTGAGAACGTCATGCCCCACACTACACCCGAACTGCAAAAAGGGCCATCACCAATAAATGCTTTCAGCAACTTCCCTATAGGTGAGCTTTTCCTTCTTAGCCCAGTAGAGTCGGTTGATATACAACCTCCTCACTTTCCCTTTCTTGGGAACAATATTGGCTAAAAATTTTTTAGTCCTTCCTTTATTAAGAACATCAGTGCTTTAGTAAGTTCACCTCATTACTATTCAGGAAAGAAATTTTCCAACTGTATAATTTCAGTAGGTGAAACTGTTCATTTCTTCTCGAAATACTTTAAAAAACAATTATAAATTCTAAGTTGAACTATCTTCTAATACTTCTTTCTTGGTAGTATGCAGATTATATGATTAATTATAATATTAACTGAGTGAAGCTGAAATTATAATCTTGGAAACAGTATGCCAGAGATAGAAGTACCCCACTGAAGTAGTAGTAGGAAAAGATGATTTTTATTGTATTTAAATCTTTCCATTAAATTTCTTAGGAAATTTTCATATATACTAATGACTTTTGCCTAATAAGTTAAGATGATGTTTTAAGCAGTACTGTAAATGAGAAAGTTGGGCTGGGTGGAAGGGAATGCCATTATCAAATGCAATAGCCTCTCTGTCTTTTTTCTCCTCCTTTTTCCTGTGTCTCTAGGCTTTTATCCAATTTCCCCAGTGGAAAGTCCAGGCTTGTATATTTTCTCCTTTCTTAGGTCCCTTTTAATATTGCTCCTTTTATATCCCCTTTGTGCTCCTCATTTTGCTTTTCCCCTGTATCTCTTGACGTTTAACTTCTGGTGGGGGTTTGTTGCTATTCTTACTTTGTTGATGAGAGCACATTCCACAGTGTAGCCAGGGGGAGGAGAGGTGAACAGACCCTTCTGCAGTTGGGTTTCTGACGATCCTCAATTTGAACTGTGTTGTAATAGAGCAGCCATCTACTTGGGATCATTCGAGATGTTGTAGGTGCTACATTCCCAAAGTAGCGTTTTCCTTGTCAGTTATCAGCTTAGCTGTCTGCCACAGCCAGTAATTCACTGGCTTAAACAACTTCAGTGGCCGATGAGCACCCACTGAAAGGACCATAGTCTACAATATGGCAGCATAGCTTGCACAACAGATATTTCCTACCTGCCATTACTATGAGGGATTAACATTCATCTCCAGTTTGGTAATTCAGTGGAGTAATAAGGCTCTGTTTGAAATTTTACTTTGTAACCATCTTTTCTGGAAAGATCTTTTCTCTATATGGGAGAATTCTTCTACCTGGCCAAAGGAGCCTTCCCAGCATTCATATAAATACCAAAATTCTCATGTAAACATCAAATCTAACTCTGTTTGCGCACATATGCTATTGCTAGCTGGAAAAAAATGGTGAATTTTTAAATACAACAGGAATAAGATAGTAATTTTTAAATTTTTCTATGATTTAACCAAGTAGGCAACATAAAAGTGTTAACCTTGTGTACCCCAATATATAATACAGATGAAAAGTACCTGAAAAATTCAAGAGTTACATAAAAATCTTGCTAATTTTTAGCCTTGTAAAACAAGCAGACTTAAACGAGGTTTTGGTTTACCGTAAATCAGCTTTGGAAATGTTGCTGAATACCTCGCCAAATGAGATGGTTAGAAACCTTTTGCAATGGACTGGAAATTAATTTAGTTACATATGTTCATTTGGGCTTTTTCTTTTTTAATTTCTTCTCTCTCCCCCCTCTGTTGAGTAACTTAGTCTTCCTCATGACTCTTTTTTCTGGCATTTTTGCATGACTTCAGCTGAGAGCTCAGTCTGTTTGCACTGACTGCCTTGCTTATGTCTAGTTATGTTGGCTGTGCCATAACATTTGAAAAGCAGCATATTTATGGAAAATTAAGGACAATTGAAAGCATGAAATTAATGAAAAAAATATGCTTTTTAAATAGCGTGTTTTTCTTCTGTCACCGTAACTTTTATAAGTTAAATCTTTTTTAAAAATCATCTTAGGCTTGAACTCAAACTTGAATGTAAACATGGATATGAACAGTATTAAAGAGCCACAGTCGAGACTGAGGAAATGGACTACAGTGGACAGCATTTCTGTGAACACATCATTGGATCAAAATTCCAGCAAACATGGTATAAAATATGTTGTTGCTTTTTGACATAATGATAGTACTCTGGTGTTATTTCAAGCCAAATTCTCTCAAGTTTATCTCATCACTCTTTCAAATTGTTGCATTTTCTATTTGTATCAGCATGCCACTAGGCCTTCTCTCATAACAAGGATAGCTGAATTGCTCAGACACTGACTGTCTCTAACACGTGCCGTGTGGCATTCTGCTCCATGATCCCTTATCTCTTCAATGAAAAGCAAGTGTTGTTCTTTGTCACATCCTCAAAGCCAAGATAGTCATTCCAACCACGTTGCTCAGCTTCATTTTAGTTTTTACGTTTGCATAACTGCTGTCATCGTGTACATTATTTTCCTTTTACTGGTTACTTTAGTCTGCGTTGTTCATTCAGGTTTTTCCATCGATTCTCTGAATTCTTCATATTCATCATTTGTTACATCACAATAATATTCATTGTGTTCATATTGCCGTTTCTTCAGTCTTTCCCTAGTTAATGGGCTCTCACTTTTTTCCAGGTTTTTGGCAATACCCAATGTATTGCTATGAATATATTTTTAAAATTCAGCATAGGACTTTCTCTCTTTGACTTTTTTTTACCTCTGTCAGTCAGGTAGTAAACATTTATCAAGCACCTACTCTGTGCCAGCTCTTGTGCTAAGCACTGGGAATAACTCCCCCTCAAAAAAAAAAAATAGGACAAAAAACCAGTCTGCTCTCAAGGAGCTTACATTCTAGTAGGGGAGACCACAGGCAGACAACTCTATACAAACAAGCTATGTATAGGACAAATAGAAAATAACTATTAAAGGGAAGACACTGGAATTCAGAGCAACTGAGAAAATCTTCCTGTGTAAGGTGCACTTTTAGCTGGGACTTGAAGGAAGCCAGAAAACGAAGTTGAGATATAAGAGAATTCCATTTGTGAAGGACAACCATTGAAAATGCCCAGAGTCGGGAAATGGAGGGTCCTGCGCAGAGAACAGCTAGAAGGCCAGTGTCACTGGATCATAGAATACGTTTGTGAAGAGGGGAATAGGAGGGAGTTCAGTGTTGGACAAGAGTGCTGTCTAATAGGCAGATGGGGATTAAGACTGGAGGCAGTGAGGTGGTTAGGGCAGGATAAGTAAATTTGAGAATCCATCAGTATAGAGGTGGTCCTTGAATCCATGGGGGCTGAGGATATCAAGTGAAATAATTTAGAGGAAGACGAAAGGAGGACCCAAGACAGAGCCCTGTAGGCTACCCACAGTTGGTGGGTATGACATAGATAAAGGTCCAGGGAAGGAGATTGAGGAGGGATCAGATAGGTAGGAGGACAATCAGGAGAAAACAGTGTCATGAAACCTAGAGAAAAGAAAATATCAAGAAGTGGATCGGAGGCAGCAGAAAGGGAAGGAAAGAGGAGGATTGAGAAAAGGCCCCTGGATTTGGCCAGAAAGTGATCATTGGTAACTTTGGGAAGAACAGTTCAGTTGGATGGTGAGGTTGGAAACCAGACTGAAGAGAGCTAAGAAAGTGAGAGGAGAGGAAGTAGAAGCACTCGACGTAGATTGCCTTCTCCAGAAATGTAGCCACTAAAGGCCTAAGAGATATGAAACAGTAATTGGCAGTAATGAATGGATGAAGGGAGAGTTGTTTGAGGATGGAGGAGCCATGGGCGTGTTTGTAGGCAACAGAAGTAGCCAGTAGACAGGGAGAGATTGAAGAAGGGGTCCGTCTGCTGGAGAGAAGGTGGAATGGAATCACTTGTGAATGGAGATGGGTGGGGCTTGGGAAGGAGAAGGATCCTCTCATCATGTGAGACGAGCAAAAGAGGAAATAGTAGCAGAAGGAATCTGGGTGATATGAGGAGGAGAGAAGAGGGGGCTCAGTGAAAGGCCTTAGCTTTTTCAGTAAAATATGAGACAAGGATCTCAGCTGAGAGGGTGGAGGAGGTTTGAGGAGGGTTGAAAAGGTTTGGAAGAATCCTCTGCTGTGAAGAGGGGAAAAGTGTAAAAGAATTTCCTAGCAGCAGTAAAGGCCCAGTAGTAGTGGGTCCAGTCAGCAAGGTTGTGTGATTTCCTACACCTCCATTCAGCAGCACAGGAGCAGGAACAGAGTGTTTGCACATCAGTAGGTCAGCTGAAGTCTCCTGGTTTCAAGATGTGAGCTGGGGAGGAAAGAAAGATTGTGAGCCAAGAACTGAATTCATAGAGGAAGGAGAAGAACCAGGATTTTGATCTACAAAGGCTAAGATAGAAAAATCATGACACTTAAAATTATAGTAAGCCGAAGGGTAATTCTCAAGGTCACCCAAATTGATGCCATGCTGCTGTGGTCACCAAATGGACATTTCTATATAATTCATGCTACTTAAAGAGCAATCTGGATAAATTTGGTATATAGGCAAGCATGCTTGTTAAACACATAAGACTTAATAATCATTTTGTCAGCATAATTCCCCAAACCCCAGATTGGTGGCTCCTGGATAAGTGGTTTATCGTGAGGGGGCGAATTTTTTCCTTTTCTCAAAGGTGCGTTCATAAGGTTCATGTTTTAAAGTTTATTTACAAAAATTCCTTTGGAACAACTTTAATAAAATGTTAATTCTCTTGTTTATTACCAAGTCCCCCAATTCAGTGACACAGGATGGTACCTTCCAGCATCTGTTACCAGCAACCAAAATGGGCTTTTAGAGACAAATTAGCTCAAGTTACTCATTCATACCACAGTCTGAATGCAGAGAGTTTTCATGGAAAAAGTACTCAGAATGTTCTTGAGGTAGAGCAAAAGGATAGGATCAAGTAGGGGCTATTCCTCCAGTCATGTGTTTTCTACCCAGGAGGCAAGGGGAATTCAAAATCTGATTTCTGTATTCAGAATAACTTGACAGATGAGCTCTACGCTGCTCTTCCTGATGTTTTCTCATACATGCGATTACGGTGTGGTATTAATCCTACAATCCCATCAGCTGTCCCGTAGTTCCAAAATTCCCCTTTTTCTCTGCAACAGACAGAAGTTTTCAGTTGCTTTATTATCAGAATTTTCTTTGTCCTGAAAAAAATAATTGTGTGTGTGTCCCAGAATTTTAGGTGTGAGTATATATTTCTCTCAAGTAGGCATGTATGCAGTTTCTTTTAAAATGTCCTTTATTACAAGTATTTTTGGTATTTCGTGTCGCATAGCTTACTCTAAAGGGAAGTGAGTTCTCACCAGGGTAGATTGAAGCCATAACCAGGCATACTGTGCCTCAGTTTTCTGCTGTGCTATTCCTGACCATATCTCTAGACTTCCAGGATTAAGCTGTGAGTATTTCCTGTTGCTGAAAGGAAAAAAAAAAAGGCCTCTCTTTCCTTCAAAGGGGAGCTAAGCCAACAAAATGTTGGTAAAACAATTTCTAGTTCAGTGAGCCTTTATTAATCACCTGCTGTGTGTAAGGGCACTGTGCTTAGCACATTGGGAATAGGAAATAGTCCTATGTAAAACAGTTTCTGTCCCTCAGGGACCTTCCATTGAACTGAAGATATACAACATGTGCCAGTCTTTCAAAGCGGTTTATTTTGGGAGGAGGGGGCAGGGCAATTGGGGTTAAGTGACTTGCCCAAGGTCACACAGCTAGTACATGTGTCAAGTGTCTGAGGCCAGATTTGAACTCAAGTCCTCGTGACTCCAGGGCCAGTGCTCTATTCACTGCACCACCTAGCTGCCCCCTAAAGCGGTTTATTTTTAAGTGTTGTTGTCATTGTCTAAAATGTTCTCCTGTTTCTGTTCACTTGGTTCCGTATTCTCTGAACTTGTCCCTTTCATCATTTCTTCAGACATGTAATACCTTCATAACTCAATAGTCTCAAAAGGCAGTACGTCCCAATTTTGATTAAGTTCTTTCTTATATGCCTTTCTAACATTAGGGTGTCCCAAGAGTTTCAGTGCAGTTTTAAGCTTTAGTAACTTTTTAAGCCTTAGTAGCTTAAAATTGCAAAAGACTTTTGGGATGCTCCATATATCCCATGTGAAATTTGGGAAGTATGTGCGGTTATTTTGTCACTTCTGTTCAAGAAGTGCCTTTGTAGAAAGTTCTCTTGGGTACTTTGTAAATTATATGATGTAAATTGGATAATAGTTCACTTAGGAGAAAACCAACTTTGTTTTCTTTTTCAGGTGCTATTTCAAGTGGTTTTAGGCTGGAAGAGTCTCCGTTTGTTCCATATGAATTTATGAACAGCAGTAATTCACCAGCCAGTCCTCCTGGTTCAATTGGGGATGGCTGGCCACGTGCCAAATCGCCTAATGGCTCTAGCAGTGTTAACTGGCCACCAGGTAAACACTGAACCGTTTGTTTTCATTATAAAGAGTATACCCTCATCACTACTGAGATATGTTTAGAAATGGTGACCGCCTCAATACTCGTCCAGTCTGTAATCTTGAAAGTATTTATTATTCTTTGTAGCAAATGATTCTTCCTGTCCTAAGCCTAGTGACGCAGAATAACCACCTAAGTGAAGACCACTCCCAAACCCCTGCTGCCTGTCTCCTTTCCCGAATTTCCCTCCAAAGCCCCTACCCAACTCTGCCTGCCCCTCTGTTTGGCCCTTCTGAGTCACTCCAGATGAACTTTTCCTTCTTTGTATGTTTTCCTCTCATGTATCTTCTGCCTTCTGACACTTACAGAAATTTGGCACTTCTGCATCTCCAGTCATCCTCTTCAGCACCGAATGTACCTTTTCTCATAGACCCCAACACACTGGACCAAGAGGAGGCATGGCCATCCTTGCCCCCCACTTTCAGACCCTCCCTTCCCTGCCATCACCAAGGACCCTCTCCTTTGAAGTTCTCCTTCTCTCAACATATCACCCTATCACGCAGACACTGGCCGCAGTTCTTTACCAATCCCCAGGTCATTTGCTTTGCTTTCTCAAGGAGTTCAATACCTCTCTGATAGTCCAGGGGGTGTGTCTGTGTCTCTTAAATACGTCCACCCCTTGTGACCTCTACTTCAACTCTCCCTCTGCCGTGCAGTGATGGTCACACCCTTGAAAGAAAGAAATAGTCTTAAGTGCCTACTGTGTGCCGGGCACTGTGCTAAGCTCTTTTACAAATATCTAATTCGATCCTCACAACAACCCTGGGAGGAGTCAGATGAGGAAACTGACACAAACAGGGGCTAAATGGCTTGCCCAGGCTTGCACCAGCTAATAAGTGTCCAAGGTTGAATTTGCACTGAGGTCTTCCTGAGTCCAGGCCTGGCACTCTACTGACTATGCCACCCAATTACCTTGATCTCACCATCACCTAGAAGAATTGCACTTTATCATGAACTTTGACATCCTCTCTTAACCAGAATCTCTCATCCTTCCATCTCTTCCTGTTCCTTATTTTTCCTAAACTGAGTCTGTGTCCATATGGTGACTTCTGGCCTCTCTATTGTCCACTGTTCTTTCAGGCTGTCATCCCCGTGCTGGCTTCACTTTCCCCAGTCTTCACCGTCTAGTTAACCAGTTCATTTATACACAAGTTCAGTGTATACACTGTCTTCTATTC
Source organism: Phalanger gymnotis (assembly GCA_028646595.1). Lineage (NCBI taxonomy): Eukaryota > Metazoa > Chordata > Mammalia > Diprotodontia > Phalangeridae > Phalanger > Phalanger gymnotis. The sequence goes on from CM053624.1 coordinate 225,255,078, forward strand.
CCAAAGCTCTTGCCTTTTTATCCTATCAATGATTATTCAGACCTTTACCAGAACCCAACCCCGAATAACTCCAGTTACCCACTTCCTCTGATCCTGCTAAATGGCCACACAATCACATTCAAAAATTCAGACTTATGTTGTCTGCTATCAGCTGGGCTCTTACTGCCATGAAATAATCATTTTACTCTTCCTTCGCTGATTCCTGTCCTCCATTTCCAATAGCAACTATTCCAGATTCTCTCTTTTCTCTTCAAGCTTTCCAATCCCACTTTTCTCCCTTCCCTTCTCCTTCACCTCTGTTCTACTTTTCAAAACCCCTTCCCACCCTTCATTCTCTCCTCCTTTGCCTTAGTCTATGATGAAGTCTCTCCTCCTCTCCAAGCATCCCTTCTCTCTAATCTCCAGTCTCCTGCATGTCTGCCAGCTCCTTCCCTGCTGTCTGCAGGCATACTCAGATCTCACCTGTCCTTAAAAACCTTACATTTGATGATCCATCCCCTCAAGCTGCTGTCCTGTGTCTCACCTACCCAGATTACTGGAAACAGCCACCTGTGTTTGCTGCCTCGTTTACTTGCCTCCCAGTCATTTCTCAACTCCCTACAATTTTACTTCCACTAAACTGGAACTGCTTTCTCCAAGAGAATTGTTAGCTCTTTACAAAGCTCAGCTCAGCCTCTTAGTTCCTTAATTTCATGGCCTTTCCTCATTCATCTCCTTCTTGACCTCTCTTTAACCTTTGATGCATTGGAACAAACCCTCCTCGTGGATATTTTTTATTCCCTCAGTATTTTTTCTTAGCTCAACTCCTACTTGTCTATCGACCATTCTTCTTCTCCTTTGCAGGATCATTATCCATATCCATCCAGTAAGGCTGGATGAATTGAGGGCACTATTACACACTCCTGTCTCTCTCCTCTTTCTCATTTTTAGGACCTCATCGGCTCCCAGGGGATAAGTTATCATCTCTATGTGGATTACTCCAAAATTTATGCATCTCTAGTCCTTACCTCTCATCCCACATCGTCAGCTGCCCATTTAACACCTCAGACTCAACATATCTAATGCCAGACTCATTATTTTTCTACCTAGATCTGGCGCTCCAGTCACTTAGGTTCTACCGGAGTCATCTTGACACTTTTCTCTCTCTTCCACGTCTAATCACATGCCGAGTCTTGTATTTCTCCTTTCACGACATCTTTTGTCTGTTCATCTCTCTCAGTCGCCAGCCTTGGTCTAATTGACCTCCCTGTCTCAAATCTCTTCGCTCTCCTATCCATCCTCTACACAGCTGCCAGATTCATATCCCTAAAGACCAGGCCCTAAAAGCAGGCCCTGGTCAGGAAGCTCTGTCAGCTTCTTACTGCCTCTAAGGTAAAATACAAAGTCCTCTGTTGGCATTCCAATCCCTTCACAGTTTAATTAGAGCTTATTTCTCCAGGTTTATTGGTTATTACTCCTCTTCATGCACTCTTCATGTTTCAGCCAAACTAGCCCACTTGCTATTTCTTGCTATTCCGATTACACAACATCCCATCTCCTGTCTCAATGCCTTTGTCTAGGCTATCCTCCGTGCCTCTAATATACTTTTGTTTCAGCTCGGGTGACACCATCCTTCCCAATTAGGCCTTTCTTGATTCTCCTAGTTTTTAGTTCCCTCTCCTCAGACAGTTTGTATAATCTTGTATGTACTTACAGGTACACATTTAGTTTTCCTCCGATAGAATGGAAATTCCTTGAAGGCAGGAACTTTTCTTTTATGTCTTACATTGCCAGTGCCTAGTACCTATTGAGAGTCTTAATAAATGCTTGGTGAATAAATGAGTGTCATTGTACTAATTTGATAATATCTGCAGCGGTTCTAGGTAATTTGTAGTAAATTGTATTTCTGATATAGGTATGACCTCTTAATATATTGTGCCTCTTTCTTTTTTAACATGCTTTCAAGTCTTGCTTTTTCAAAATATAAATAAGGAAATGTGATTTTTGTTGTATGGTGTTTTGGTTTTTTTGGTTTTTTTTTTTTTGTAACCCCAAAGGATTTAGAGCAGCAGTTATCACACTCTTGGGGCTTAGGAGCCATTTATACCACTAAAAATTGCTAAGGATACCTCTCCACAGAGTTTTGCTTGATGTGGGTTATATCTCTCAATATTTATTGTAGTAGAGATTAAAACACCTCAATATTATTACCAGGTTCCCTGATAAGGAGTCTCAGGGACCTCCAGGGATCCTTGTAAGCACTGAGAAAAACCACAGATTTAGAGCATTAAGAGACCTTACAGATTTCTAGTCTTAGATTTTATTAATGAGGAAACAAAGTAGATAAATGAAGTAACCTGCCCAAGGTCACAGGCACTCTGGCTTCAAATCTAGTGTTCTTTGTGCTGTAGTGGAGACCACTGGGATATTACCAAATGAATCCATTTTAAAATATTTGATCACTCCCTGTCTCCCTAAAATTCAGTATAATATCACACACCGGTATGTATGCGACTTTTAATCAAATATCATCTAATACATTTAAAGACCGCCTTCAGTGTTTCAGTTAAACAGTCAGAGAAAGAAATAGAAGCTCTCCTGCTCAGCCCTGGTTCCATATAGAATGTAAATTCTTCTTTTCACTGGGGACTGTGGAGTAATGATTAGGCTTTTGATTATCTTCTGCTTTTTCATTTATAGAATTTCGCCCTGGTGAACCATGGAAAGGTTATCCAAACATCGACCCTGAAACTGACCCTTACGTCACTCCTGGCAGTGTCATAAACAATCTTTCAATTAATACTGTGCGGGAAGTTGACCACCTCAGGGACAGGAACAGTGGTAAGTAGGTCCTACAAAAGTAAGAATTTATGGTGAAACTTAGGGTACCTAATGTGACAATGAATCAGAGTTGGTATGGGTTGGTGGCAGCAAAAATCAGTACCTCCTTGGCACACTCCACTTGAAAAAGAAAAAAAAAACAAAGCAGAAATTCTCCTTTTTTTGACAAAATGTCCTGTTTCATCTAGTTGGCTAATAACTGGTTTTTAATTAGTATTATCTTCATTAATTAGAAGGTTCATTTTTTTATTGTATGGTAAAAATTCATTAATACAAAGGACCAAAAAATTATTTTAACCACTTTCGCAGTCAATAACAATATAGTAGTTTTAAGTTAGGCATCATTATGCAAATTAGACCACATTTACTGTTGGATGTTTTTATAAATTTGTGCTGTTTGAAATAATAAATCTTATATATTGTTTTTCTTTCTGAAAGCCATAGAGGTTACTGTACATTTTGTAAAATCTATTACTTGGTCTCTCTTTCTTATTTGTTCTTTGTTAACTTCATCTTCTCTCTGTAATGTTTCATTGGCGATGCTTTCATTTGTTTTCCTTCCTTCTCCCCAAGGGTTTTTGTGGGAACAAATCTAAAGATTATATTCCAATGGGACAATTGTTTCTTCTGCATTCGTTTGGTTCCAAGAATTAGTACTACACATAACTACTGGCATATTATAGTCAACAAGATCTCTTAGATCTTGAAAATTAACCTTTTTTTAAATGCATAAAAACACTTTACTTAATTTTTTAAATAATGTAACCATTTGAAATCCAACATACCTTACTATGCTGCTTGAGCAAAGCATCATGATAGTGTGGAAGGGCATCAGAACACAAGGATTTTCATTCCCACTCTGCTGCTTATTCAACTTGGACCTGGTGGCAAGTCACTTCCTTGCTTTGTGCCTCAGTTTCCTTACCTGTAAAATATGGTACACTGCCCACCTTGTGTGGTTGACGTGAGAAAAGCATTTTGCAAACTAAAAGTTGTAATAGAAATGAGCTGTTATCCTCATCTCAATTATTAGTGTGTTGGTTCATGTTTTCTGATCAAAATCAACCAGGTAACAACATAGCCAGATCTGCAATGTCAGAGCAGAGTGAGGCTCAGAGGATCATAGATTAAGATGGAAGAGACCTCAAAGTGGCAGGGCTACCCTATAGTTCCGTGCAGATATCTTAAATAGTCTTTGTGGGGTGAAGGCAGAAACATGGTAAGGCCACAGACTTAAGCACATCTTGTTATAGCCAAGATACAGTAGGAAGTGTTTTAATGTCGATCGCATGCGTGACTGCTCTGTTACTTTCAAAATAGTAATTCCAAGTGCAGTAACCCACTTAATGGGTTGTCAATTAAGTATACTTTATTACTTTGCAAATATACCTTTACTGTATCTTTGTGGTACATTAATAATGGCTCACATTTCCATGATACTTTACCGTTTGCAAAGTATTTTCCTTAAAAAACAGCCCTATTAGGTGGGTAGTTTGTTTTCTCCCCCATTTTATAGGTGAAGAGAAGGTCACATGGCTAACAACTCCCAGGACCAGGGTTCGAGCACAACTCTTATCTCAAGTCAGGCACTTTTTCCACTATCTATACCATTCTCTACTAAATGGCAATTAGATCTCATAAATTAAGAATCATTCCCAACCTAATAAACTTTAAAATTCCACATTAATGCAAGAACTTTAATAGTGGTGCAGAACAGGTATTCTTAACCTGGGGTCCATGGATTTGTTTGCTTTTATTTTGATAAATGTACTTCAATATAGCTGGTTTACCTTCTTACCCTGTGCATTTTATTTTATGCATTTAAAAATTATTATCCTGAGAAGGGCTTCTTCATAGATTTCACCAGACTGGCAGAAGTGGGGATGGTCCATGACAAAAAACAAGTTAAGGACCCTGTTGTAGAGACTTCAAACAAAATAGATAAACCAGAGCATTTCCCTTGTTTCAGTTCATTCAGTCCTGAAGATCAAAAGATCTTTCCCACTGTCATAAAAGAGTGGATGAAATAGATGGCATGAAGATGGTACTTACTGGGTGCCGGGCACTGTGCCCCACACTTGAGAGTGTTCTCCCATTTGGTGTTCACATCTACCCTGGGAGCCAAGAGCTATCATTATCCTGATTCTATAGATGAAGAAACGAAGGCAAATGGGTGAAGTGAATTGCCCAGGGTGATAGGATAAAAGAACTATGATGAGTTGTCTTCGAATTTGTGTAAAAAATGGAAGTATTAGCAAATGAAATCATAGTGTTTTAAAGCTAAGAATGGACCTTATTAATATAAAGATAACATTTCTGTTGCATTTTACAGCTTACAAAACACTCTTCTTATTTCACAGATGAGGAAAAGAGTAAAGCAGTTTGCCTATAGTCACATAAATAAGTGGTAAATTTGAGCGAAGACCTTCTAACTCCACTAAGTTCTTTGCTTTTTCTATTGCTTCACTACAGGATGGTAGCAAAGTATTATCAGAGAAGCCAGGGGAAGGAACTTCCCAGGATAGGAGAGGAAACGGGGTCAGGAGTAATTTTAAAGATTAAGTTCTAGTAGAGAGAGAGAAGGCAGATTGTGGAATGTTAAAGAGGTTTTTTTGTTATTTTGTTTTATCAACAGAAGAATGGAAAGAAGCAGCTAGCTCAGTAGGCATGTGGCTCTGGCTTTATTCATTGCAAGGAAGGTCTAATGGAGATAGATGGGGCAGGGCATTTTGTGGTGTTCTAGGAAAAGACATTTTTCTTCCCTTTATAATTGTGAAAATTTGAACTATAAAACCACTGCTACTTGAGTGACTCCTGCGAAAGCTGCATGGACAGGGGAGGGAGAGCATATGTTCTCACCCATATAATAAGAGTAGTTTGCAAGATAGCTTTCTAAGAACATCAGTGGGGCTCATAGTCAGAATGTTAATGCTACACGGAGACCTGAGAGATCATCTGTTCCAACCCCTTCATTGGACAGAAGGCACCATCCCTGCCAGAGGGAAGTGATGAGCCTAAATTTACCCAGTTTTTTATGGTAGTGACACATGCTTCATTTAGTACGTAAATTGTGTCTCCTGTCATGTTTGTCCGTTTCAATTTCATGGAATTCCTCCTTTGTAGTAAAATGCCATACAATATTTTACTCTGTCCTGAACTAACTCGAGTGTTCCCTTCACTACAGGGTCATCCTCATCTCTGAACACCACGCTGCCTTCAACTAGTGCCTGGTCATCCATTCGTGCCTCCAACTACAATGTTTCCCTCAGCAGTACAGCACAAAGCACTTCAGGTAGCCCTTCTAGCCCGTGGTTTGCCAAGAGAAGAAAGTTGTTTGCAACGCTTTCACTGACCTCCCTTTTATTCATTCCCTGTGTCTAAAGTGTTATATGTTGTCTTTTCCAAAAGCCTTTTTTTTCCATTCAAAAATGGGCAAGTGGATTCTTTCCTTCCATGTACAGTTAAGTGGGAAATAGCCATTGTCCATGAAAATGGACACATACTACCTACACTTTCTTCCCATGTGTTAGCCCTGTGGTTTTAGCACTGTTCAGTGCTCAGTCACCATTCCCAAAGTAAACTGTTCTTTTGAAAGTCTCCTGAATGTCGTATTAGGCTCTAGTTACTAAATTGGGCTGTTGTAGCATCTCCTATACCAAACTCTCAAATCTGTGTCCATTTAAAAACCAACAAATGTTTGTACATAGCGATCAAATGTTTTTAGATTTCCTGTTTGCTGGTATCATTTTTCTTTACCTTTCTTTCCTCTGAGTAGCCAGAAACAGTGATTCCAAATCAACATGGTCTCCTGGTTCAGTCACTAACACCTCTCTGGCTCATGAGCTGTGGAAGGTCCCTTTGCCACCTAAAAACATCACTGCTCCATCCCGCCCACCACCGGGATTAACTGGTCAGAAGGCCCCCTTGTCTACATGGGATAATTCCCCCCTTCGTATAGGTGGAGGATGGGGAAATTCTGATGCCAGATACACCCCAGGTAAGATTAAGGAATTTTGTGTGGTCTCCAGGGTGAACAACTACCTAGTAATAGAATGGGAGGAAGAGCAACAGAGTGTGTTAGAAGGTCTGGGTTCAAGTTATAGCACTGAGACTTAATTAGCTATGTAATCTGGAGAGTATTGCTCGTTCTGAAACTGCTTTCTCATTGGTAAAATGGAGAGCATACCACCCACCTGAAAGTGTTGGAAGGAAAGCACTAATTTAGAAGTGATAAAATACTATTTAATGTGAATTGCTATCATTACGGCCATCAAATTGGTTCCATGGGGCTGTCTGTGCCTACCTGTGGTTGCTGTGATACCGTCCCACCACACCTTTCATCCTGGGCAGTTTTTCTCGGGTGCCACAGTAACACTTGACTGGCCGTCTGTTGGGCTTTTATGTTAACCACGTGAATGACAATCTTCTCTTGTGGCAGTGCAGAGCATTGACGTTGGGCACCACATCTTGAGCTCATCATCATTGTTAACGTGTCATAACTCACTTAGGAGTCTTTGTGTTCTCCTTTGTAGTTCTGATTTTTATGAGATTGTGGGATTCCATGATTCGTGCCATGTAACGTCACCTGTAGAATATTGGTGTTAAAGTGGTTTTTGCACTGTCACAGTCTAGGATCATTGAAAGTGATGCCCAATTTCCCCAAAACAATCCAGCCCCATTTCTTCCTGTTCAATTCCAGACCCAGCTCATTATCCATCTGCAACGCCTGCCCAAGACACACATATTGATGGACTGATTCGATGGGCTGCCGGTCCAGGTGCATGTCATAATCTTCCAGGCAATGCGGGTTATTGGGTTTTGGGTTTTTCAGTGACATTGACATTTTTCCCTTGATCAGAATGTCTATTTGTTAAATGGCATGCAGTAGTACAGTACACCATATTTCCTAGTGTTATTTTTTCTCTTTGCTGTGGGGTGCAGAATTAAGTATCCAATTCTTAACCTGCCCCTATCCTCAGCATCTTTGAGATTCTGGTGTAGAAGCACAGCTGCCAGTGGCCAGGATTCTGGATCTCCTGACACTCTTCTCCCTTGAAAATTTCTTTTAAAAATGCCACTATCGAGCCAGAGTATTCTCCATTGAAGAAGGAATTGCAGTAGACATTATAAAATGGCGGCAGAGCTTTTTACTCTAAAAATGATAAGATGCCCATCCAGTGGTATGGAAACAAGTAGCAACTGTCTTTGAGTATTCCTCGAGCACATTTAGCACCCTCTGCCCTTGACAGGATTGATTCTACATGGAAATTGTAGTATTGGTCTGGGCATTATCAGTTCACTGCCACCACCTTTGTCTTCATGTGTTAGCACCAGCTAAGTGGCCAGAAAGCTCCTCAGTGTCTTCGCCATCTCTGGCAATACTGCTAGGGAGTTGACGGTCCTCAAGAATGCTGACCGAGTGTCTGAGTAGTTCACTCTAGATAATCCACAGCCTGGGAAACTGTGAATACTGCTGCCTGTTTGGTATAGTGCTGTGCAGCTAAAGAACTGTGCTAGTCATTTCTTTGTTCTTATTCCTATTTAGGTTCAAGCTGGGGTGAGAGCAGCTCAGGGAGAATAACAAATTGGCTCGTTCTAAAAAATCTTACGCCTCAGGTAAGAACACAGCGATGTCACAAAACAGCAGCCCCTGATGAGAAGGCTCACCATTCTCATATTAACCCGGCCAGCCACTGGTTTCCAAGCAGAGAATGTGCAGCATTGTTGCTCCTAAATTGGCTGCAAGTACAGTGGGGGCTCAGAGCTAGTTATTGGTGTGGTGCTGTATCTCCCCGGGATGACTGTAAGCTACATGAGGACAGAGACCAGAGTTTATGTAAACATTCTTCTCTCTCTCTCTGGCACCTAGCACAGTACTTCATACAAAGTAGATAGAGCCCCTCATCCCTGGCATGACCGTAACTAAGGCCCTGGTTCAGATGCTTAGAGCTTTGGGAGACACACACACATGCACACAAGTGTGTACATTTTCCCCTGGGGAAAGGAGCCAGGATGATAATTATATCAGTAGGGAAGTACAGAGTATTCAAGACCACAGAAATTTTACCCAAAGATTTACAGAGTTGAGGAGGAGCTGGTACCACTGAGTAGCCAAAGCAGCACATGGGTATGATGGGGAGCTGATGTTCCTTATGGTGGTGGATGGAATCAGAGTGACTTCCTCCACATGCACGCACCCCCTGGCTGGGATAACTGTTAATGATGTCTCATTGGCTTTTCCTAGATCGATGGCTCCACCCTGCGTACTCTGTGCATGCAGCATGGTCCACTCATAACATTCCATCTGAACCTCCCACATGGTAATGCATTGGTCCGTTACAGTTCAAAAGAAGAGGTAGTGAAGGCACAAAAATCTCTGCACATGTAAGTTGCAGCATTTCTGTACTTGGATGATTTCCTAGTGATGGGCAGGGAGTGGGAGGAGTGTGGGGGTGGGCAGTTTGAGATTCTGTTACAGAGCTCAGAATCATCAATAATTATGATGACCCCCCTTTCCTGGAGGGTTGTGTGTGTCAAACAGTCCAGAACATAATTGCACCTTGTATTCTTCTTCCCCAGGTGTGTATTGGGGAACACTACTATTCTTGCTGAGTTTGCCAGTGAAGAGGAGATTAGTCGTTTCTTTGCACAAGGCCAGTCTCTGACTCCCTCTCCTGGCTGGCAGCCTTTGGGGTCCAGCCAGAGCCGACTGGGATCCATTGACAGTTCCCATTCATTCTCCAACCGCAATGATCTAAATCACTGGAATGGTGCTGGGCTGTCGGGAACTAGCAGTGGAGACCTTCATGGCACTTCACTCTGGGGGACCCCGAATTATTCCACAAGCCTGTGGGGGACCCCAAACAGCAGTGACACCAGGGGAATTAGCAGCCCATCCCCCATCAATGCTTTCCTTTCTGTTGACCACCTAGGTGGAGGTGGAGAGTCCATGTAACTTTGGCAGTTTCAGCTAATGAACTGTGACCTCAAGATAGAACAAAGCAGCACTAATTTGGACTTTCCCACCTACAGCCAGGGGTCACCTGTGGAAACAGTTACTTTCTGCACATTTTCCACTTTGTTTTAGCCCAAAACATATCAGTTTGAATACTTGAATCATGCAGGCCAACATTATAATGTGAAAAAGTATATATTTACACTTCCAGATAGTGCTATACATATTAAACTGCTTCAGATGAGCTCATTTGTGTATATTCATCATGTGTATTCTTTGAATTTTTTTTTTTTTTGCATTTTTTGCTGAATATAATGTTGGAGTATGAGCTTTTTTAACGTTGCACTGAATGGTGTTCTCTCCGTCTAATCGGCAATATGGGGGTGCAGCCGTTCAAGTGTAGATGTTTACTCAAGGAACATGAACAAACAGTGTGCGCCCTACGAGGCTTTGCTGTTTGCCTACCTTATTGTGGTATTGTGGAGTTTAAAGATCCAGATATGATGCTGACTTAGGATTATTAATTAAAGTATTGCACCAGTTTTTGTTTTTGGTTTTGGTTTTTTTTTTTTTTCGCGTGTAAACTAAAGAATTTTCGCTCCACAGTTTGAAAAACTGTGGCCACAGCTGTGACTTGCAACCCAGCCTGCGAGCCAGGAGGGTCCTGCACTTTCAATAGGCTTTCCATTTTGTTTTGAGGGCCCCTGCGTCGGGTCCTCTTGTTTACAGATTTTGTTTTTTGTTTATTGAGAAAAATGTTTACTCTTCCATCACTTAAAAAAATTTTTAAAAAACAAACAAAAAAAGAATGGAGGATGATAAGATGCTTTCTATCTCTGGGAATAAGGAGCAGCGTTCGGCCGTGTTCTTTTGTTTTCTATCCTTATCTCCTAAATCAAAGAGCATGGTTCTCAGGAAAACCGGTTCCCTAGTAAAAACTCCTTGTAGTTTCTTATAGGAAAAAAAAACCCAACTTTTAGCACTGATACTACTTATTGCTCTGTAAGACTTTTTTCTGCCAAAAAATAATGCTTCAAGCTGGAGTTTGACATACGCTTTCCGATGCTGTCTTTTTATTAGTGAGTGAGGATGGTTTGCTAATATTCAGTAGTTATTACAGTTTTTGTAACCCCATCAAGTGGCTCTGTTTCTGCTCTCCTGTGACTGTGTTAACATTTGACTGTTGTATGTACCTTAAAGCCGAGTTCAGTAACTATGCACCTGTAACCAAGCTTTTGGGCTTACAGAATCGTTTGTTGTATAAAGGAAAAATTTTAATGTTCAAAGCGTTGTTGCAAAAGTTACGAGTTACATCTTATTTCTATTTTTTTTTTTTTGCCACAAACGGTGTTATAATGAATGCTTGCTTAGTCAGTGCAAAGAGACTAAACAAGGATAAAAAACCATTTTAACAGTGCAGAATTCACCATCGTGTCATTGCCTTGATTCTAAATGTCTGTGTCCCAAGATGGAAAAGAAGTCAGTGGCTTTTAACTGTTTACAAATAGAATGTGATTGTAAAATGTACAGGTTGGTTGTGTTTGAATTATGAAATTTCTTCAGATATTAATAAATCATGACATTCTGGCTGCTCAGCACTTATCTGTCTCTTTTGTGTTACTGGGATTGGTGTTTTCTACAAGGAAAATCTTATTTGCTCTGGTTGCAATTAGAGCTTTGGGTTCTTCAAGAGGTACCAAATGACAAAAACAGAATGCTCACCACACCTGTCTCTCAGAGCCACAGTCTCTCAGAAATAGTGGACAACTATCAAAAACTGCCATTCCCTCTTCCTTCCCTTCTGAACACCTTCCCAGCCAAAACACTCCTACTTCCCCCACAACCACCACTACCATTTGAGCCCTCCTGGCACCTAAGCAAGATGTTTGCAAACAAGGAGAGCATTTTGAAAAACAGCTTCCTTATATGGAAACACAATCATGCTAAATTGTTCTACCTTAGTTACATAAAGGTAATGAACGATGCATCACATTTAACTGACCCTTTTCACAGTGGCTTAACTATAGTGAGCATGTCCTGTGTGTAGGCATAACCCACCTAATGTCAGTGTTTGTTCTGTGAAAAAAACATTACCCAAAACAGTTACAGGTTAGACCAATCACAATGCCAATCTTGAAGAACCAGCCAAATCATTGTTAATATAGACTTTACAATAGGGTTTGGTTATAGTGTATTAACGATGTTGTCAAGCAACTTCATGTGAAATATGCCTGTATACCACTGGCTGCCTTTTCAAACTGTTTTGCATTACTTTTGACTTTTCAAGTGTTAATTAACATTGGTTGGACAATGAAAACTTTGCTTCTCAACACACTTAATCTGTAATTACTTCCATACTGACTAGTTTTCCAAAACCTAAACTGCCTTTGGAAAATCTGGGTTCAGAAACATTTGGGGGGGAGGGTTATATTAGTTGATACTTGGCGTTTTGAATTGACTCTTAATTGTGAATTAATCATTGCATAATTGTATTGTTCCAAGTGTTTAGGAAGTTTGAGCTTGTTGTGTAAAAATAAAATGTAGCTGATTTTAAGAATGGCAAAGGTGGTGTTTACTTTCAGTATTCAGTAACCTCTGTTATGAGAGAGATTTCTCCATTGACTTGTGGTGTTAAAGTTGGGACCCAAAAAAAAAACCAAAAACCATTGGGTGTGTGTGTGTGTGTGTGTGTGTGTTAGAGAATGGAAAGTTCTGATTGACTACTGTGTATACAGGGTTTTAGTGCAGTTTTAAGCTCTAAGAGCTTAATGGATTTAACAGCTTAAAACTTCACTCAGACTCTTGGAAAACCTTGTATATAATTTGAATTTTGTGTGTGTGTGTACACACCAGCAGTAACCAACTCATTGAAACACAGAAGTCAAGGATTAGGGTAAAGGAGTTTTGCATTGTGGAAGTACAACGATGACCTAGAGTCTGACGTTGCTGTTGAATGAGACACTTGAGCAGGCAGGTCCAAACTTAGCTTGAAGTAGGGTCAGGGGCAGGTGTTAAAGACACTGGGTGGAGCATTCTTGGAGCAGTAGCTGAAGGGAAGGCTTGATTAGTTGGGTGAATTGAGTGAGTTAACGAGAAGTATCTGAGAAAGCTGAACTGGAAATGACTAAGACCCCGACACTTTGGCTTCTCCCCTGAGGTTCAGACTTCTAGGAGGTCTGGCCCTGCAGAGGGCATAGGGAAAAGGGTGTCTCGAGTCATGATCTAGCCCCTGGAGGACAGTAGCCACTGCCACTTCCTTTGCTTTATAGCCAACACATTTATATAATCCTTGAAGATTTATCGTGGTTCCGTCACAATAACACTTGGAGATCAGTAGTATCATCTGCATTTCACAAGAGAGTTGACTAAGGCTCAGCTAGGTTATGTCTTGATTTGCCAGGGGTCACACTGCCAGTGTCAGAATTAAGAAGGTATTATGAAGGCCTTCATCTAGATTCATTTTGTACTTAAAATAGTATATTTTGTGAGATGTTGGTTTAAACCAAGGGTGGGGAACCTGTGGCCTCTAGGTCCTCCAAACTTCACACAATAAATCCCCTTAATAAAAAGATTTGTTCTGTAAAACTTGGATTCAGTCAAAAGGCCTTGAAGTTGTAGATTCCCTACCCCTGGAGCCCAATTTTATCAGATAGCTTTCCAGTTTTCCACCCCTGCCTTAGGTAAATCATTTCATCTCTCTGGGCCTCAGTTTCCTTACCAATAAAATAAGAGTTGGACTAGATTACCTCAAAAAAAAAAAAAGGATTGAGGGAGAAGTCCCTTTCTAACTGGGATGGTAAGGAAAGGCCTCATGAAAGAGGGGCTTTTCAAAAAGCAGAAGTGTGAAGTAATCACAAGAAAAAGCAGTAAGGAACAGAATAAGTTGGGAGAACATGAGAAATGGATAGGACAAAATTGTCAAATTGCTAGTAATCTAATTTGGCTGTAATGTGGAATACGTGTATTATGAAGTAAGGCTGAACAGGTCCACAGAGTGTAGAAAGCCATCAATATCAGGGTAAGTTTGTCTGTTACCCAGTAGGCAATGGGATGCACCTCCGCTAGCTTTTCAGTTAACGCAGTGATCCTTCCTTCAAATTAGAAGATTAATTTGGCACCGATGTGAAAGGTGGGTGGGAAGGAGGGAGGTGAGGCCAAAACACCCTCTTAGACTGTGACAGTATTCCAAGAGATGAGGAGGACAAGAACTAGAGTGACAGTGGCAGTGGAAAGCACAAAGAGGAGACTGCCAAAGTATTTAACTAGTTAAATGTACAAAATGAGGGAAAAGAAATCAAAGTTGATGGGTTTTTGAGCAACTACAAAATTGTATCAACAGAACTAGGGAAGGAAAGGCAGGTTGGGGTGCAACGATGAATAGGTTTGGACATACTGAGTTCAAGGCACCAGAACAAGACTAGACAGATTTAGGAGTCCTCTCAATTCAGCATTAAAAGTGCTTATGTACAGCGAAGCACTATGCTAGGCTCTGGAGATACAAGAACAAAAGTCTTTCTCAAGGTAATTTACATTCCACTCAGGGGATTTATATGTAACACACAGAGTACTGCCTCTGAATTCTAATGAACCTGGGTTCAAATCGCACTCTGACATTTATTCTTCAAGGTTTTGGCCTTGGCCCACTTCTCTTTGTAGTAATTTTTTTAACATTAATGATCTCATCCCCTGACCCTGAGCAGGTTGGCCTGCTTGGGTCTCAGATTCCTCAATTATACAATGTAAGTGTAAGATTATGGGGCCTCTGAAACCCCTTTTAGATCTAGGCCTATACTTCTATGATTCCCAAGTAAAAATCAGGGAAAATATGAAGAGGAAGAGGGTGCATCAGCGTAGCAGTGATAATAAAAGTCATGGAAATGGATGAGATCACCAATGGAGAGTAAATAATAGTATAATGAAGAAAGAGCTAAGGCTAAAACCTTGGACAACAATCCACATTTAGAACGAGAAATGGAGAAGATGGGCAGGAGGAAAACCAGGCGGACATCAACAAGGAAATGGTATTTAGCAGTACAAATACCACAGAAAGGTCAAGGAGAGTAGACACAAGGCTATGGGATTGGAGGTCAGTGGACAGGGCAGTTTCAGTAGTGTCAAGGATCAGAAGCTAGATCATATATGCCTGAGGAGTGAGTGGGTGATGAAGCCCCTAGACTTTTTCCTTGAAGTTTAGCAGTGAAATGAAAGAGAACTATGGTAGCCTAAGGCGATGCCATAGTCAAGAGAAATGTCTTACTGTAGGATAGAGACCTTCTGAGCATACCTGCAGAGGGGTATGGGGAAAAGAGAGATGAGAGGGCATAGGATCAAAAAGGGCACAAGTGGGAAAATAGGGCAAATAGGACCACTGTCTTCTGGGAACAGAAGAAAGAGGAAGTGGATGACAATTTAGAAAAGCTGTTAAGAGGGAGGAAGAGAATTCAGAATTCAATATTTTTTAATGAATGTTAACTATATTTTTTTTAAAAAATAACATTCTGTATCCTAAGTTCCATGCTCAGAGATTACTTCCAGCTGTGACACTGTGTAATGTTGAATGTTCCCTACTTGTCCACAGTATACTGTCCACAAATACATTCAATGTATACAATACAAATACAATACATGTACAATTACATTTAACTAGTTAAAAACAAACTTCCAGTCTTCTAGCCTTGGAACAACCTGAACTCTTCCCCCTTTTGCTTCTCTCTCTAGAACACTGGCATAAGACATGAGGATCCCCTTACCCACAGGAGAGAAGGAAACCACCTCTCTATAAGGTCAGATACATCCTTTCCAAGAACAATCATTTACAAATTTTTTTTGCTACTTAACTGAACAGGGCCCATCCTACATGCTCTCTCAGCTGCCATCCAGCCTGCTCGGAACTAGCCCTGTTTGCTGGCCAAGGACACACACACACACACACACCTATTCTTCCACTACCCACATTCACAAGTTCCAGAAGTCCATCCCAAATAAGATCTGTTGGCCTCTACAAAAGCCCCATCCAACTTAACTCATGAACAAACCCAGGATTTCTCCTGTGCTAAACTGCTTATACCCCAACAAAGATAATATTGAGGATCGAAACCAACTTTACAGATCATATCTGTAGGGTTCAGGGTACAGGGTACACATCATATCTAACCCCTAACTTTTATAGATGAGGAAACTTAGGTCACAAAAAGTTAAGTGACTTGCCTCTCAAAAGCAAAGCTTCTCAAGGATACAATGGCTTCAATGAGGACGCTTTGGCTAGGCTGATCTCAGGCGTGACCCTATGAGAAGCTGTGCGATTAGGGTCCAAATCAAACTGAACACTGTAGAGGCAGAAGGAAGAAAGAGGCTGGCTCATGATAGGAACTGGCTATCGCACTTCAAGCCAAGTAAATTCAGACTACTGCTGCTGTCCCATGACAAAATAACCCTGATGTTGGCAGAGAGGGTGCTAACGGGGAAGATGGGAAAGCAGACACGAATTTATCAGACATTCAATAGGTCTGATGAAATGGCTTCTTTCATATAGTCTCAGACCAGACCAGCTCCACCTCTAAGATGAGAAGAACCATTTTAATGAGAATCTCTCATCCTCCAGCTTCCAAGAAGTCCAGCTATCATGCCACCTCTTGTAAAAGTCACACCACCCCCAACCATCAAGTCTAGTCTGCCGGCTATGAAAGAGGCTATGAAAGCAGAATAAATAGACCAGGTAAGTCTTAGTTTGCCTGGAATTTCACCCCTTTCTCCCTAAAATGCAGAGGGGAGTCCATTTTTATTGTTCAAACTGGAGAATGTATTTGATCTCTTACAGGAGCCAACGATGTCCTTCAGAATTAGAATACAGCATCTCAAAAAAGAACCAAGGGCTCATGTAATGTAACCCACACCTCAATATGGAATCCTACCTCATCCCCGACAAGCACTCAGCCTCTAAGGAAAGATGTCAAGTGATGGGAAGGCTTTTGTTTACTTTGAGTGAAAGGCACTTCAGGAGTTTTGGCTTTTGTTTACCTTGAAAGTACTTTCACCTGTTAAGTGCTAAGCCCCAGGCCCAAAGCCCTATCAGGTGTGAAACCTGTGTGGGCATAGATTAATGACTTAAGAGGGGCCAACTCGGGAACCAATGGTCTGTGGTCATTGAGGTGGGGCTTGAGAACGTGTGTGTGTGTGTGTGTGTGTGTGTGTGTGTGTGTGTGTGTGTGTGTGTGTG
>CM053624.1:225272568-225288324 GCA_028646595.1 Phalanger gymnotis
GGTTTTAAAAAAATAGATGTTCAAAAGTAAAAAAGTTTTTTTATTTTTTTCGTGCAACTAGAAAATAAGATGCACAGGCAATGGGGCATAGAGATTTATCTTGCCCTACAAAAAAGGGAAAGGGGGATGGGAGGGGAATGGGGGGACGGAGGGGAGGGCAGACTGGGGAACAAGGCAACCAGAGTGTATGCCATCTTGGAGTGGGGGGGTTGGAAATGGGGAGAAAATCTGTAATTCAAACGCATGTGAAAATCAATGCTGAAAACTAAACATATTAAAAATAAATTAAAATTTAAAAAAAAAAGAATTAAGGCCTGAGAATATTGATTTTATATATTTATTTTTTAAAGGCCAACACATATTTAGACAACTTAAATATAGTTCCAACAGAAATACTCCGACAAAAGCAGCAACGGTCTCAAAATGTAGTCTTACATTCAGACACTCACTGGGATCATCCGAGTTCTCTGTGTAAAAAAGAACTGTTGGTTAAAAAAGAAAAATTTTCAGCAAATTTAGAACAATATAACATTAGATCTGGCAGAGCCTGAGTTAAGCATCAATAATAAGCCATAAGCTTATATTCTGCTTGGTAATAAGAGAGGACTCTCATATAGTCCTTCGATGTTTACAAAGTGCTTTATATACCTTCTGATATGATCCTCCCAACCCTGAGAAGTAGGTACTTCCTATATGATCTCCAATTTATAACTTAGAAAAAGCTCTGAGAGCTCCACAGCCAAAGTGTGACCCATATCTCTCCTCACTCCAACTCAGAAGTCTTACCTTCCTAGTCTAGGTTAACAAAGAGAACAGGGACTTTTCTGGTTTTTTATTCCGTACATGTAGTACATTCCCTTGTATAAAGCAAATGCTCAACAATGTTTATTGAACTGAATTTAATTGCTAGTTTGTTGAAATTTATCTACCACTACCAAAGCTAGAATCTTACACTTCTCTGAACTTAACAGAATACAGACATCAGAAGAGGCCTTACGGATCATCTAGTCCAACTCCCTAATTTTACAAACATGATAGCTGAGATCTGAGAAGCGATAATGACTTTCCCAAGATCCTATCTTAGCTAGTAAAGACTAGAACCCAGGGCTCCCAATTCCCAGCCAAGGGCTCATCTGGTAATATTATAATGGTGAAAATGCCCAACAAATATTTACATTTATTCCAGTCAGACTCTGGTTTTATGTGAAAAGGTACATATACA
The DNA here is from genome assembly GCA_028646595.1 of Phalanger gymnotis. Lineage (NCBI taxonomy): Eukaryota > Metazoa > Chordata > Mammalia > Diprotodontia > Phalangeridae > Phalanger > Phalanger gymnotis. The sequence goes on from CM053624.1 coordinate 225,273,791, forward strand.
CTTATTACATGGAAAACCATCTTTTATAGACAATAAATTACTTACTTGAATTTAAAAAAAAAAAGACTTCAATGGTACACATCTTTCTTATCTGCAATGTAATCTACAATCTCTTGTGGACACATTAACTTTTCAGCATCTACGTCAGGAATTTCAAACCCTGAAAATGAAAGAAAATGTAATATTACTGTGCTATAACAAATTATTGTATGAGATGAATACAGAGAAGCATGGAAAGAGCTACATGAACTGATGCAACCTGGAGTAAGCAAAGTGAAGAAAACACCACAATAACTACATGTAAAGGGAAAGAACAATCACACAGCAAAAAATCAAAAGTAAATGTAACAAAATTATGAAGCACAAGCATGACTTGAATGAAGAGATGAGAAGACACCATCCACAGGTGTTACATATTGTAGCCTTTGGTCTTTTCAACACAGTGTTTAGTTCTGCTGACTTTTTCCCTCCTTAAAAAATAGTATTTGTTATATGGAATGGCTCTCTCTGGAAGGGGGAATAACTATAATGATGTAAGAAATTGAAGACATCAATACTAATATTAAAAAGAATGCTCTTAACTGATGAGCTCTGAATGCAAACTTTTTTTCACTTTGTTTCTTGCTTTTTATTGTTTTCTGTATTTTTTTGCAGTATGGCTAATATGGAAAAACATTTTGCATGACTTCACACGTATAATGATATACTGCTTGCCTTCTCAATGGGTGAGGGAGGAGCAGGAAAGAGAATTTAGAACTCAAAATTTAAAGGTGCTTGGCATTGTGAATTTCTGCCTTGCTACAATTATTGAACCTCCCTCTCTTTCATGCAACATCTTTAGTTCTCAAGGGCACAAATTCCACACTTAGGCCATATCCACTTGATCATTAAAGTCCCTTAATTGGTGTTATGTAAACTATGGGCACTCTTGGGGTTCAATTAATACTTAAGTGATTCATTATTGATACTTCCAAAGAAGAGCGGCATGGGATATTCAATTTCCTAAAGCAAAATCCTCAGTTCATAATTTCATCATTTTCTGGGTTTACCTGACAACACAAATCATAACGCAAAACACGTAGATACATTACAGTGTATAGATTTATTACCAAATTCATCTTCCATGGCCATTATAATTTCTACTTGGTCCAAACTATCCAAGCCCAGGTCTTTCATGAAGTGGGAAGATACCGAAAGCTACAAAAAATGAAAACCAAGATATAATTAGTACGGAATTCAGCCATAAGAGAGTTTGATTCTAAGGGAACCAACCAAAGATACAGTTTTTCTGCATCAAAAACATGGGCTACCATGTGTCAATCACTATGTAAAATATACCCTAGACTAGCACTGTTGCTCCAATACATAGCAGCACTAATACTTTATAACTAAACCTACTATAATATCATGAAATCCAAGGGTAACATTGTTCACCTGATCACCGAGGACCTGAACTGGGCAAGAGGAGCTAGCAGCTGTGTCCAATGGCGTCAACCTCCAACCACCAGTCTGCTTCTAACTTTGTTCCTAATTACTCTTGGGAACACTGTTTTGCATAAAGTCATTATTTTGTAAATAATTCTGAATATGCTGTTATTTAAAGGTGCAAAGGGGAAATGTGGTTTCTGACAGCCTGACACCAACCTCACTGGCACTAAGAAGTTGTATCTCAAGTGACAATCATTTTCTTCAGTTATAGTAGGTGGTCTGCAGCCTAAAGAGCTTATAAATTCAAAATGTTTCTGATAACTATGACCTTTGGTTTAGTCATTAAAACAGTCAACCCCCAGGAGACAATTTTCCCAAATATATCAATTACCTTTTCTGGATCGATCTTATCATATAGTTTCAAGACATAGAGGACACGGTCTGTAATGCTCTCCAGTGTCAGAGGGGGCAAGTCGCTATATTGGCGGCTCAACTGTAGAAATATCCCAGAAACCTAGAACAAGGTAAAAAGCACAGCAAACTCATTTTAGTGATTCTGAAATGAACCACTGGAACCTCACAAACACGTGGCTCTCCTTCACAAATGTTATCAGGGTTTATTTTTAGAATCCCATGTTGTCTAAGGGTGCAGAGACTGACAAACAGTATCAAGGAGATGCACTAATTCACACATCTAATGATTTGTTTGTCGTGCATATTCCTCACGACCACCCTATAAGGGTATATAAGGCACAAGTATTATTAAGCCCCAACTTACAGAGAAGTGACCCAGCACAGACACAAATATCGAATGGGCTATTTGGATCCTTAAGTGGCACAGCAGATGGAGCACAGGCCCTGGAGTCAGAAGGACCTGAGTTCAAATTCGACTTCAGACACTTACTAGCTCTGTATAACCCTGGGCAAGTTGCCCCAGTTGCCTCCCAAACACAACAAAAAAATTAAAATCAAAAACCATTAGAGCTGAATGGAGAGCTCATAAATCACCCAAATATCTTCATGTGAAAGAAAAGGAAACTGAAGTCCAGGGAGGGGAAGATTTGCTCAAGGCCCTATGCCAGGTTAGTGGCAGAACCAAAATCAGAGCCAAAGTTTCCTGACTACTAGTCCAGTGTTTGCTCTACGACAACTGGCTGCTTCTCATACGGGATACATCGTCATAAGAACAGCCCATAGACAACAACTACTATGCAGAAATAAGAGGCTGAAATGAGGATTATTTCCCCAACTGTTTACTGGCAGTGAAAAGGTTCTAACTAGGCATCACAGAGAACTGGACACACTTCATCCATGGCATAGCTATCCTCCATACTCCTCCATACTACCACATCCTCCATACTACCAATAAGACACTCTATGTTAGAGGTCCACTAAAATTGTACTAGGATGGCTAGGTTGTACAGTAGACAAATGCCGGGCCTGGAGTCGAGAAGACCTGAGTTCAGATCTGGCCTCAGACACTCACTAGCTGTGTGACTGGGCAAGTCATTTAACCCATTTGCCTTAATCCACTGGAGAAGGAAACAGCAAAGCACTCCAGTCACTATCTTTGCAAGAAAACCCCATACAGGGTCACAAAGAGTCAGACACGACTAAACAACAATACTTTTACTACCAAAAGTTCCTGTCTTCTTATTTTCCAGAAACTTTTTTTTAAAATAACTGTCCCTTGTCTCCATCTCTTACAACACCCATTCCTGGTTTTCCCTGCTCCTACCACCCTCATACTCTGAACTATAAAAGTGGGCAGAACAGTGAGCAGTAAAGAATTCACATTATCTTTTTAATACCAATATTATACCAGTGAGAAGGGTTGCCAAGGCCAAATAAATCATTACCAAGGGGCCAGGTTGCTGCTGACAAGCTTCTCTGAACTTAACTGGGCTGGTCTTCCAAAAGCTGCCTTAGTCTGTTATGATCTGCACAACAAAAAGGAATGTTCACTGTCCACAAACTGCCAGGTAGTAGGAGGGGCACTGTATAGCGCTCATCCATCAGTGTAAAGCATCCAACTGCTTTAGACAGTCTAAATGGACAAGCTGGGCCCAAAACAGAACAATTGCATGGGAGGACCATTATGCAGAATAGTTCTGACTTAGGAAACACAGCCACTACCTCCATTAAACATCAAATTCTGCCTCCTTTTTACTTTAAAAAAAGTTACTGCCACCTATTGGTATTTGCCTTAATATAGTAATACCTCATTGCTGTCACAGATCTTATTGCCTCACTAGATTTCACGGACTTTGCGCAATGTTCATACAAACATTTAATAAGCATCTGCTACAAAAATAATAACTCATATTTATACAGCACTTCACAAAGTACAACCAGTGAAGCAGATAGAACAAGTATTATGATCTTCATTTTACAAATGAGGAAAATGAGTGACTTACCCTTGATCACATGACTAGTTAAAAGTGGCAGAGCCAATCCCTGAACCCTGGTCTGTTGATTCCCTGCTATGTACAAATTCTGCTATAGCCTGAGAGAGACAAAAAGTTGTACATGTTCTCATCGACTTTCCAGCCCATTCTCCAATGTTCACACAAAGGCTGTGGTGTAAAAATTCATTTGTTTGCAGTTTAGAAAACATTTTCCCACAGAAATGCTATAAATAGTGGTTGGCCTAGACTAACTCAAAAAGGACTACTTATCCCATAAACTAGCTGAAGTACAAATGATCTATGATGAAAAACTATAAGACACAAAGCCTGAAGATATGCCGCATCCCCTTGGTTTCTGATTGGGCCCAATATTTGAGGTCTTAGTTCTCTACTCCATGTCCTGGCAATAAAGAGCCTGGTGTAAGGGCATCTGATGGTTTAATGATGTTGCACCTCCACACACAACAGGCAGTAAGTTCTAGGGCAAGGATCTCCAAATCTAGTCTTTGAAAAGCCAGAACTACAGCTCAATTCTCCAGTATTGATAAAGAAGGGTACTGGGACAGAAGCTTTGGTCTCAGCAGCAGCTCTCACCTACTGGAGTCACTGGTGATGGTGGTTTTCTATTATGGCTCAGTGACACAACAAAAGGGACGGTCCATGTCCCCTGCCTCTTTTCTCTCATCAAAGCTTCCTAGTACCTGGGACCTACATGATGCCAGTGCCTGCCAGCTTCTCTCTCCCTGCCTGGTTTTATTTCACTATCTGTCTAGCACTAATTCTTCAGAACATGTGGTTCCCTTTTGTTGTGTCACTAGATGTAATCTTTGTTGTAGTTCCACGATATTTGTTTTTCCAACATTTTCTCCTTAACCTGAGGGCTTTGAAACTTAGCTATCACATTCCTGGTTCAGGGATCTCTTTCTGGTGGCGATCGGTGATTTTTTTCCATTTCTGCTTTGTCTTCTTGTTCTAGTACTTCAGGGCAATTTTCCTTGATGATTTCTTGTAATATTGTATCAAGGTCCTTTTTTCAATCGTAATTTTCAGGCAGTCAGACTATTCTTACATTATTTCTCCTCGATCAGTTTTCCAGATTGGTTTTCTGATGAGGCATTTCACATTCTCTTCCCTTTTTTTCATCCTTTTGACTTTATTATTTCTTGGTCTTAGAACTCTGCCCAATTCTAGTTTCCAAAGCATCATTTTCTTCCTTAAGTTCTTGATTCTCTATTCCAATTTGGCTGACTTTCTTTTCCTAATTTTCTTGGATTGCTCTTATTTTTTTTCTAATTTTTCCTTGACCTCTTTTCTTTGGAGGGGAAGGGCAGGGCAAATTGGGGTTAAGTGACTTGCCCAAGGTCACACAGCTAGTAAGTGTGTCAAGTGTCTGTGGCTGGATTTGAACTCAGGTCCTCCTGACTCCAGGGCTGGTGCTCTACTCACTGCACCACCTAGCTACCTTGGCCTCCTTGATCTCTTTTATTTGATTTTTAAAGTCCTTTTTAACTTCTTCCAAGAACTCTTTGTGTTCAGGACCATTTGATGTTCCTCACTGAAAATGGAGTGGCTTTTTTAGCTCCATTATCCTCGTCTGAACATGAACCCAGATCTTCTCTATCCCCACAGTAGCTTTCTAAGGTTGAGTTCTTTCTCCTTTGCTTACTCATTTTTATTTGTTTTTAGTAACTGTCAGTATAATCAAGTTACAATTCAAAGTATGGGGGATGATGCCCCAAGCCTCAGGTCCTTCTTACTATTTTCTGTCCTGGGGCTCAACCTTGAGCTCTCCTCTCCACCCCTAAGCCATGGCTAGCTCCTGTTGCCCCTCTGATGACTGCAAACTACAGCTGTCCTCTGCCCTGGAACTGAAGCCAGAGACTCTGCTCTCTTCCAAGTGTCCACAGGCAGCAGGGTCCCTGCTGCTACTACACTCACCAGGTGTGTGCTAGCTCCTTCTCCCTACAGCCACAGTGCCCAAGCCAGTCTGGTCAGCACAGCTCTGCTTGGCATCCCTGAACAATGGAAGGTCCTTCAGCAGTCTCCTCCTCAGCCATCAGATTAAAGTTTCTAAGGCTGAGGCTGCCTCCCAACCCCAGCTGCACCCAGGGCTTGCTGTTTGTTGATTCCAGAAAGTTGGCCTGGAGACATCTGCACTTCACTCAGGCAGAACCTCTGCCCCCAGAGGTCAGGTCTTTCCTAGGGTCTTCTAGGTTGTCTTAGGAGAACAACTGCTTTTCATTGACTTTTGTTTATTTCTGTTGCTCTACATTTCCTCTGAGGCAAAGTTCTCTATTTTTCTGTGGAGGAAATCTGGAGAGCTCACATACTCCGCCATCTTCCCAGAATCCTCCTATCTAATTTCAATCTTAAATGTACTACTAAGCTTTTTCTGAAAAAGGCATATCACTAGCACAACTCTGGCACTTAGCTGCTTAGCTACCATAATTGGAGTTGTTGCTTGGTTCACAAATTAAAGAAGGAAAAAGATGAGATAACGTTAAAAGAATCTGAAAAAAGGTAGGGGTCAAAGAAAGGAGAAAAAGAACAGAAGATGGGAGGGGATTTTGGTGCAGTAGATAGAGTGCTGGGCCCAGACGTCAGGAAGGCTAAGACACTAGCTGTGTGACCTGGGCAAGTCACTTAACCGCTGTTTGCCTCAGTCTCCTCATTTGTAAAATGAAGATGACAGCACCTACCTTGCAAGGTTGCTGTGAGGATCAGATTGTATATGTTAAGTGCTTAGTACAGTCTCAGTTACACAGTAGATACAATATAAACGCTTATTCTCTTCCTTTCCCTTCCCTTGAATTGCCAACTTCTTTTAAAACTGTAACTATTTCGATGGAAATCTTTTATAAATGCGTTATATTCTTCCCTGTATTCTTAAATAGAACGCAATGAACACAGCTCAACCTTCTGACAATCACTTGGGATCATTACAATAAAATACTATAATACAGTGGTGCTGTGAGGGATGGTCAAGTGGCTCCAACTTTTCTGAGTTCCTATCTGCTTCTCAGTTTCCAGTGGGTTTGCTTTCAGTTACTGTCAGTGGCCACTTCTTGCTATTATCAGTGTTTCTGCATTCCATTAGTAATTCCTCTAGGCTGCTGCCCATAAGAAGTCAGATTATCAGCAGTATTATGGCTATGCCCAAAATAAGAGTTAAATCATATCTGAATACAGAGTGAGAAGCTCTGTCCTGGGTAAAATGGGCTTAGTGAAATCTACTGTCTTTGATCAATTACCTTGTTTGCCTCCTCCTTCATTTTTGGCCCTGTTCTGAATAGTCAAGAATGACGGATCTTCAATAAAATTCAAAAAGTACGTTTTTGGCTAAATTACTGTTTGTCAAAGAAAATACACATCCACAATATGCAAACTCCTTCTTAAAGATAAATCAAACAATTTTGAAGCATTGCTGATATTGTCATTTTTATAACTTAGCTTGGCAAAAATATTCCCCAGATCAGTGGTTCACAGAAAGGCTTGGAAATGATCTGTAATACTTTCAAAAGTAGTTTAAATTAGCATTGAAATAAATCATTTGCTGAAAATGAAAAATTACTCAGGCAAATCACTGTTGTAAAATGCAGATGTATACCTTTTTAAGGACATGTATCTTTTCAGAAAAGAAACTAAAATTTAGTTTTGGCTCTATTACTACTTACCTTGGCGACTTACATAGACTAACTCCACGTCATGCTAAACAGTTCGATTAAATGACTTTAAAGGTCATTTAGCTCCAACAGACTATAATTTGAATTGATATGGGTATGTATTCATCATATACTAAATGAAAATATGCTTTTTAGAGGGAAAAAATTGTGACTAGTAATTTAAATCAATTTAATTTGAATCAAATACATCCTATGACCAATCCAACCTAATTGGAGCATTCTCTAAAGAACCTTCAACATTAATTTAGGTGGAACTACCCCCAGACTTCCCCGAAATCTATGGGAAATATTTTCTAAGAACACATCGTCATAGTTACTGTTTACAAACAAATTATACTGTTACTTAGATGCTTACCAGCCAGTGGTATTGATAACTCAAAGTTCCTTTGGAAAACATTGCTGGATATAGCAACATATCAGTTATTAGAATAAGGACAACTCAAAGTTTCAGATTATCTAGATTGAAGCTATAATAGCATTAAGAGCCCCAGTAACACAATTACTCAACAACTCCACCGACTGTCATTTTTCCTGTATCATTCAGTGGTGCTATAGGAACTTCATTCTGAACTTCAACCAACAGCAGCACAGTTCAAAAGAAAAACACTGTCCTTAGGGTCAGGGCAAATGAGTTGTGGTCTGTAATCTTGGCCAAATTATTTCCCTTCTCTGTGCCTCAGCTTCTGCATCTATAAAATGGGTTTAAATTATTTGATTTCTAAAGCTTCCTTTCTAGTGTTTTCAACACAATTCTCCCTAAACTAACCTGTGTTCCTCGAGTCTGGCTAACCGGCTTTAACCATAGGGTGAAGCTTTTCATCTTACCTGGGGTGTGAGCTACCCTCCACCACCAAGTGGAGAAATCTGATGGTCAGAAATCTCTTTTCGCGGACCAACTTTTTCCAGCCAGCAGCCTATCCCAAACATTATTCCTGGAGCACATCCAAGTCCTCACTTCTCTGAAAGTCAGACACTAGGAAAACAATAACCCTTCCCTTTCGATCCCTTTGCCTTCGAGGTTAAGAGAAAGGAGGAAAGTCCTGCATTGTAAACCTCCCCAAAGAACTGCAAAGCTAGAAATGACCTAAGAGCTCCCTCTGTTTTACTAGCAGGAAAACCGAGCTCCAGAGAAGGCAAATGACTCGAATAAGGTCACCCCAGAGCAACAAGGACAAATCTTCCTGACTTCCAATGGCTGGCTCTCAACGCCCTAGACCAGGAGTAATCCCACCACTGCTTAAACACCCCCAGCACTTGTTCTAGGACCATGGACAAAACACTTCAATGAAATCCTTCAAATATTCCTAAGGATCGCGGTGGGAATTCCCTCCCTGCAAACGGATCTAGGTCCGTCCATGTCCGGTACGAGGAGGAGGAGGGGAGGTTGTCCACGTCCTCCTCAGCAGTTCGCCACCCAAAGTTTTGGGGGCTTCCTCTAAAAGCGGATGGTCGAAATAAAAACGGAAACAACCCTGCACTGCTCGGCTTGCGCCCGGCAGCTGGGAGGAAAGCGCTTCGTGAGTCCGAAGCGTGGGTTCTCAGCAACCCCCAGGGCACCCGTGTCCACGCTCCCTCCGGCTCCCGTCCCGAGTTCTAGCCCCACCCCCCGAGCCCGCAAGGGTGGAGGCAGGCCCGGCGACCCGGGGCAGGGGTTCCGCCCGGGGGTACTTTGACCTTCGCAGGCCTAGGAAACCCGAGTCGGCCCTGGCCGGGAGGTCAAGGCCCGGTCCGGCTGCGGCGCCGTCCCCCAAGGTCCCCAGGCCCGGCCCGGCCGTGACCCCTGCGGGCCGGGCAAAGTCACCGCCGGCCCGCGGGCCCTCCCCGCTCCGCCTCCCTCACCTGCATGCGCGCAGAGGCCGGAGCCGTCGCTGCCGTTCTCCTCCTCCGCCCCGCCGCCGCGCACGGGACCGAGCCGAGCGCGCGGACCAGGGCGAGCGCGGTGCCCCGGGGCCCAGATGGCGGTGCCAAGGCCGCGGGCAGGTGGCGGACACAGGCAGAAAGGACACGGGCCGCCATGGCTACGCTGACCCAGAGTGCAAAGCGCCCTTGGCCGTAGGCCCCGCCTCCCTCCTTCAGGAAGGAGCAGCGAGAGGAAGGGCCAGAGCTGCCATCTCGGAGGCCGCCCTTGAGAATCGGCGCCCCCTGGTGGCCAGAGAAGGGTAGACGGTGCTCTGGTGACAGGAAAGGGAAGAGAGCACAGCACAGGGGAGCCTGGGGCTTTAAGTGTGGCCGCTGGTCAACGTCCTGAGCCAGCCCTGAAGAGCAGAATCACAAGGGCCCACAGGGTGTTCTTTATGCTCCAACGTGCAGCTAAAAAGGGAAAATCCCTTCGATTTAATGAAATTCTATAATGCGAGTGTGAGAGATACAAAGAAATCTGGGAAGCCCCAATGAAAATAATGCTGAGCAAAAAAAAAACAAACTAGAAAGATGGAAATGGAGTAAACCACGCACCACCAGCTTGCCCATCCATCGCATGAAGAAAAGTGAGCGAGAGGGGAAGGACAAAGAATTTCTGATCAGGGCTTGGGGCCGGGCAAACATTTATTAAGCGCCTGTTGTGTCCAGACCAGGGCAGCTAGGTGGTGGATAGGGCCAAGTTCATGGAGTCAGGAAGACCTGAGTTCAAATTCAGTTTCAGACACTTATCCAACTGTATGACCCTGGGCAAGTCACTTAACCCTGTTTGCCTCAGTTTCCTCATCTGTAAAATGAGCTGGAGAAGGAAATAGCAAACCACTCCAGTAGCTTTGTCAAGAAAACTCCAACTCACAAATGGTCTGACACAACTGAACAACAAACGTGCCAGGCACTGTGCCAAAACAGAGGAAAAAAGACAATCTCTGCCCTCAAGGAGCTTATAATCTAACAAGGAGACATGCAGAAAAAGGAGTATAATACTTTATGCCTTGTACTTAAGTATAAATAGGCCCTAAGCAAGTTTAGATATATGAATAAATGTCTAAAGGGAAGTTTCTAATGAAATTTTTTTTAAGGAAATCACATAGTTGAGAGTGGGGCATTTTTTTGTTTATTTGCTTTGTTAAGGCCTTACCAATATCATTAGTCATTTTCCAAATCAAAGGGGGTCTTAGGATTCTGGGGGAGCTAAGTGGCACATAATCTAGAGTACTAGACCTAGAGTCAGGAAGACCTGAGTTCAAATCCAACCTTTGACACTAGCTAGTGCAAGTCACTTAACCCCGTTTGCCTCAATTTCTTCATTTGTAAAATAAAGGCAGTAATAGTACCTACATTATGGGCTTTTTGCTAGAATAAAGTGATATCATATTTGTAAAATGCCTTGTTACCTTAGCTGCTGTGATTATCATCCTAGACAGGTCCTTAGAAGTCATCCAATCCAACCCCCTCATTTTACTGCGGTCCACTGATTCTAAAAACAAATACTCCAAAAGCAAAAGTTGAAAATTAAATGTCAATTTATGCCGCATTAAATCTGACACCATAACAATCACACTGATACCATTACAAAGGTTTCCTTATATGAAAAAAGGTCATCTAGCCTTTTTTTTCTTTATTTTTTTTCATCTAGCTTTTTCTTAATGATCTCTAATGAGAGGAAACTGACTCCAGGCCCACCATGCCACTTTTACATGAATGTAATTATTAGGAAATTTTAAAATTTCTTTTCCTGACACATCCAGTTATTAGTGCTTTCCTCATTCCTCTCCCCTACCGCTCACCAAAAAAAAAAAAACAACTACTTTGCACATATATATTTACTTTCTCTATATGAGCTGTTTCACCCCCAAGAGAATGTCCTGGGTAGGGACTGTTGCATTTTCTTTTCTCTTTGTATTCCCAGTACTTGTGACATAATAAGTGCTAGTAAAATTAGATTGAAGCATGTCCAGATTTTTCTGATAATAATAACAGCGTTTTTTTTATAGTGCTTTAATGCTGTACACATATCATTTCATTGAACCTAGAGTAATTTTTGTGGGGCACATGATTAGCTGGGGCCTGAGCTACACAGGTGAACTATCAAATTGTCCACAAATAAAGATGTCTTAGCCTCCTCTTTGTCAATCCTTGTTCTTTTCATTCTTTTCCTTTTTTTTTTTTTCTGCTAATAGTGACAAATCATGGGGATCTGCCTGGGCGGCATGATATGGAACACAGGGAAATTTCCACCATATGCCACTGTTTCTGTCTGACACCACTTCCCTCATGGACTGAAACTTCTGAAACTGAACTACAACAGAGAAAAAGGGGAGGTTGGACAAGATCTATAAAAGCAATAATAGAGAAACTGGTTGCAAGAGGCAAGTTAATCCTGCTATTTCAGAAGCTTTCACCTCTTGAGGGGCGAAGACAGAGTAAATAAGGAACAAATAAAGGTATAGCCCACAAATCAGAAAATAAAATTCAAAATAGACAAAAAGGCAGAGGAATAATGAAGAGGACAAAGTAAAGAAATTCTTTTTTAGGAAAAGGAACAGCAAAAGAAAATTAATAAAAAAAAATAAGTTGGAGAAAAGGAGGGAAGATTTTGAACTAACCACTGCATTGGAAAAATTCAAGCCAGAGCCTAAAATCTGCCTTATTCTTTTTTCTCATTGTCTTTACTGCTTGGTTTTATAAATGCTTATCATAGTCTAACTTAAGCTACAAACTGTTTTCCTATTAGAAATGAAAATAGGACTGATTTACCTTTTTTAAGCTGAAGAAAAACAAATCTATTTTTATGCACAAACTTATAAAGCTGGAAACACTGGTTTTTCTCTTATATCCAAACCATTCTCTGTCCTCCTTGGGTTTTTGTAGCTAAGAGCAAGGCTTCTGTGTTTCAGACATGACTATCTTCCTCCATTTCCTACTCTGCAGGTAGGTGCCCTTATCTCCTATGAACAGCTAAATAGCATAATTTTGTCCCAAACCCTTCTCCCATTCGATACCAGTTTCCAAGAATATGGGCACCATGTGACTATCAAAATTGACCTTGAAACTCCATCTCTTCTTTCCAATACAGACCATACTAAAGCTGGTTCATTTCCCATCTGATGGATCTCCTATATGTCTACAACTGTATAAATATGGCATTATATTTATACTTTGGGATCCATTGCTCTGAAAAGAGAGCAAATCCTCCAGCTGCAATTGTTCACTATAAACTTTGAACATTTATAGAATTTTATATTACTGCAACACCATTTAACCGAGTGGGGAAAGGGAAAAGGGAAGAGGAAGAGAAATAGATAGCTAAAGGGAAAAATCAATAATAACCATGCATATTACTCATATCACTGTTAAGTGGGAAAGCTTCCAGTGTGTCTCTGTGATATGTAATTAACAGCTCTTGGTTTTAATTAAATAATAAACGAACAGCTCTTTATTATATCTTTTTTTATTTTTTGCAGGGGGGAAGGACAGGAAAATAGGGTCAAGTGACTTGCCCAAGGTCACACAGCTAATAAGTGTGTTAAGTGTCTAAGGTCGGATTTGAACTCAGGTCCTCCTGATTCCAGGGCCGATGCACTACTCACTGCACCACCTAGCTGCCTCAGCTCTTTATGATATTAAGGGGACATATTTGTGTTCCTATGCTTTTTAATGTCTCTAACATTAATATGTGTCAAAAGGATGTCATTGCATGATAAGGAATAAACCCTGTAAGATAGGTGTTAATGGAATCAGTTTTTTTACAACAGAGTTGTAAACAGAAGCTCAGAGAGATTGTCCACCTTAGGACTTCCAGATCTGTGGTTCTTTCTACCCCAGGCTGAGACAGGTGGGGAAAACTTGTATGAAGCCCAAAGACTGAAGAAAGAAAATTTTAAAACTGCAGTGATTACAGTTATATAAATAAAGACCACTTTAAAGGGTAACAAGTCAGATTTTCTAAATGGACAGCTGTTAACAATTTATTAAAGAGAAAGCACACATCTTTATTTTAACAAACAGTAAACTACGGAAAGTGTAAGGTTTCAGGTATCACCCCAACACACTTTTAAGTTGTTTGCATTACTTTCCCACAATTGTACTGAAATTGACTATAACTATTAATTTGTTGGGAAGAAATAAGTGGAAACAAAATTTATCAGTTAAAAAACTGAGGTGGGGGTAGGGTGGGGTGGAGATGAGGTGGTCGTACAGTTCTAACGTTATGTATTCAATGACTGCATGTGAAATACAGTCTGAGAAGTGAAACTTCTCGGATCCCAAATACTTCTCAGTAAGAAGCCAAGCTTTTACGAAAGGGATGCCCGAAGTTGACCCAGGCTGGAATGTACCATCTGTGTTGGGAGGGGAGGGGGGAGTGCGATTTTATCCTGATCTATTTCGGATGCAAAAAAAACACCTTAATTTTATTGCCTTAAAGGGGATGTAGATATTGTTAAATAGATTTGACCACGTGGTTCTGAAGGAGTGATTGGTGGGGGTGGGAGAAGTCAGAACTAGATACAGACCTCCTCGCCCCCCACCCAGGAACAATGACTTCTACTGCTCATTCCTCTCTCTCTTTCCTAAGGTCTGGCTGCTTTCATCCTTCTTGCGGGGACGCTGGAAGAAGAGGTAATTAATTCCCACTGTCGCGCGGGAGGCTCCACGGGTGTCGTGGCAGCAGAAAGTGGGGGTATCCCCGAGCAGCCAGAGAGGATGCATGGCCCGGAGCAGAGGCGCCGTTCTTTGCCTTGGGATTGCAGAGACGAGACATCCTTCCCCCCCCACCCCTCCTCCTGCCCAGGGGTCTCGAGCCCCCCCGTGGCCGCAGTGGGAGCAGAGCCCGAGTTTGGGGAATTCCTGGAGATCTTGCTCAGACCAGGGGAAAGCCGTGACTCAGCGCCGGGGCCGGAAAGGTCATTCTTATGTGCAATGTTAGAGTTGGAAGGGTAATCGGAACAAGGAATGCCTAGCCAGCCAGCCTCCCCCCCCCCCCCCCCACACACACCTTCCATTGGCAGAGGGGCCCCAGGGAGGGGTTGCCTTGGGGGAGGACCAGCTCCAGAAGCCCAGAGTGGTGTGTCCTGGAATGACGGAAATTGGATGATTT
>CM053624.1:225288424-225478007 GCA_028646595.1 Phalanger gymnotis
GAATGTTAGAGCTGGAAGATACAATAAAATGTTAGAATGGGAGTTCCGTTAGAATATAAGAATATAGAGTGTTAGAGCTAGGAGGATCTTTAGAACTGGAACGTTAGAGCTGGAAGGGTCTTTAGAACTGGAACGTTAGAGCCAGAAGCCACAATAGAACATAGAATAATAGAGCCAGAAGGGTCCATAGCGCATGGAATGTTAGAGCGGGAGGATCGTTAGAATATAAGAATATAGAGTGTTAGACCTAAGAGGATCTTTAGAACTGGAACATTAGAGCTGGAAGGGTCTTTAGAACTGGAACGTTAGAGCCAGAAGCCACAATAGAACATAGAATAATAGAGCCAGAAGGGTCCATAGCAAGTGGAATGTTAGAGTAGGAGGATCGTTAGAATATTATAGAGTATTAGAGCTAGGGGGATCGTTAGAACGTGGAACGTTAGAGCTGGAAGGGGCTTTAGAACTGGAACGTTAGAGCCCTAGGGTGTCTTTTCTCCCTTGAAAGAACCAAGGGCACTCTTCTTTTAGCTTTTGCTTTGCTGCAGGACATAGAATTAGTTTTACTACTAGAAGAGATCTGAAAGATAGTTTAGCCCAACTTCTTCATTTTGTAGAGAAGGACACACGCTCAGAGACCGGAAGTGACTTGCTCCAGGTAACTACTACTTGTATACTAAGTGCAGAGTCAAGACTCAGACTCAGGTTTCCTGACTCTAGGGCTGTTTTTCTTTCCGCTCTACCAGGGGTTCTTACCCTGGGGTCCAGACCCCAGACCTGGGCATTTGTGGATAGATTTCAGGGGATCTGTGAACTTGGATGGGGAAAAAAAATTATATTTTTATTTCACTAACCTTTAATTGAAATTCGTCATTTCACTTCAAAATATTAACATGTTAATATTTATCATCCAGTTATTTAAAAAACTGTTTTCTGAGAAGGGAGCCTGAGGTTTCACCAAATCACCAAAGGGGTCTTGTCACATAAGAAATGGTTAAGAACTCCTGCTCTATACCAAGGTGCTTTTCCTATGATTTTAGCATTTCCTTATTGCGCCTCCCTCCCCTCTCCACCTTGTAGAGCCCTCTGTGAACCCCAGCCTCAAGTTCTAACTTACCCTTTGGTGGGCAGCTTAGGGGAAACTCTCTTTCTTCTCAAACTCTTAATGCTGCTTCAACTTCCCTAGGATTCTTCCCTCCTAAGGCCTGGTACAAGAGGAATGAGAGACCCCCTCTCCTCTTCCTGGGATATATGTTAGAGGTAGTTTGCTAGTTAGAGGAAAGTCGCCTAATTCCACTTCCTGCCCCTCTCAGTATCCCCACCTTAACAGGAATTTATCCCCCTTTGTTGTTGTTCATTTGTGTCCAGCTGACCCCTTGGACCACAGCATGCCAAGCCTTTTTGTCCTCCACTATCTCCCGAAGCCTTTCCAAGTTCATGTTCATTGTTTCTGCCTTACTCTCGATCTCATTTTCTTCTGTCCCCTTTTCCTTTTGCCTTCGGTCTCAGTATCAGAATCTTTTCCAGTGAGTCCTGTTTTCCCACCATGTGGCCAAAGTATTTAAGCTTCGGCCTCAGTATCTGTTCTTCTAATGAATAATCATAGTTAATTTCTTTAAGTATCAATTGATTTGATCTGCTTGCTGTCCAAGGAACTCTCAGAAGTCTCCCCCAGTATCACAACCCAAAAGCCTTGATTCTCCAGCACTCACCTTTTCCTTATAGTCCAACTCTCACAGCCATAGCTTACCATTGGAAAAACCATAGCTTTGAGTGTGTGGACCCTTGTCGGCGAGGTCATGTCTCTGCTTTTTTAGTATGCTGTCCAGATTTGCCGTAGCTCTCCTTCCAAGGAACAAGAATCTTTTAATTTCATGGCTGCAGTCTCCATCTGCAGTAATCTTTGAGCCCCAAAACATAAAATCTGACATTGCTTCCATTTCCTTTCCCTCTATTTGCCGGGAAGTATGGGAGCAGATGCCATGATCTTAGCTTTTTAATGTAAAGCTTTTGCCAGCTTTTACACTCTCTTCTTTCACCCTCATCAAGCTTTTTAATTCCTCTTCACTTTCTGTCTTTCTGCATATCTGAGATTGCTGATAGTTCTCCCAGCAACCTTAATTCCAGCCTTTGATTCATCCCGATGGGCATTTCACCTGATGTAGTCTACATATAAGTTAATCAAATAAGGTAACATTATACAGCCTTGTCATAATCCTTTCCTAATCTTGAATCAGTTGTTCCATATTCAGTTCTAACTATTGCTTCTTCACCTGAATATAGGTTCCTCAAGAGATGAGTAAAATCATCTGGCACTCCCATCTCTATGAGGACTTGCCCCAATTTGTTGTGATCCATACAGTCACAGGCGTTAGTGTAGTCAATGAAGCAGAAGTAGATTTCTCCACAATCCAGCAGATGTTGGACATTTAGTCTCTAGTTCCTCTGCCTCTTCGAAAACCAGCCTGCTCTTCTGGTAATTCCCAGTTCACATATTGCTGAAGCCCCTTTGCAGAGTCTTAAGCACAACCTCGGTGGTGTGTGAAATGAGCCGGTTGTTTGGTAGTTTGAGCATTCTTTGGCATTGCCCTTCTTTAGGATTGGGATGTAAACTGACCTTTTCCAATCCAGTGGCTACTATTGAGTATCTTCCTTTATTTCTCTTTTAAATGGGGATGATGTCTGGGATTGTTATTGGCTAAGGCAATGGAGACCAGTGCTAATAGTTTTTCAGATGGACCTACCTGCTTTTTGTGATTCCTAGTAGATTTCAATGACATTTGGGTCCAAGGTTAATGGTTACAGAGAGATGTGCTTACAGATGAGATCCGCCTTCACAGAATGGCTGCTTAGAGCCATGGCAGGTCAGAACCGGAAGAACCCTTAGAACGAAGAATGTCAGACCTAGAAGAGGCCTCAGAACATAGAGTGGTAGAGCTAGAAAGGAATCTTAGGCACCATCTAGCTACTTAGGCTACATGTAGCAAGTCATCGTGCTAGAGCATACAGTTACAAAGATTAGGTAAGACATGATTAGAAATAATTGTAATTCAAATTGGAATGTGTATCTCTCTAGAGAGCTCCAAAGGGTTATGAGTGATTTCAGGAGGGAAAGGCAGGCTTCTGGGTAAGGGGATTTTAGGGGTGTTCTTCTGAAGGATGGGTCATAGGAGCTAGACCTTAAAGGGGAAAAATGATTCAATGGGTAGCTGGACCTCTTCTATGTTCTGTGTTCTAGGGTCCCGTCTAGCTCTAACAAGGGAAGAGATCTTCCCTTCAGGACCAGGGGAGGAAGAGTTGGTAGTTTGCCAGGAAGATACTAGTTGAACAGGATTCATATTCTCAAGGTTCTTGTGATGATAAAGGCTCGTGTTCTCTACGTATCAGTTGCTTTCTCTTTGGTGCAGCAAAGTATGGTGAGGAGGAACATTATGCCTCTTGGCAAGAGGCTTCCTTTCCTTCAGACATTTACCTCTTTTCTAACATCATTGACAGCCTTTGCTCAGAGGAAACTCCCTTCCCCTGCTGTCACTCCCCACTTTCAGAGTCTCTTTTCTGCTATGTACACTCCTTCCAATGTGCTTTCTGGATCCCCAGTTCTGTCCTCAACAAACTTATCCTGCTCAGACTTTAATTTGAATTGTTTTTTTTTTTTAAGTTGTTTAGAGGGTTGAGTTGGAAGAGCAGAATTGCTCAGTTCCCTCTGCCATCTGGGCTCTGCCTCCAGTCTCAGAGGGAAGGGACTAGTATTAGGCGGATCAGGAAAGGCTTCTGGTTAAAGGTGAGATTTTAGCTGGGATGCAAGGGAAGCTGGGAGACAGGGCATTGAGAGTGGCTTGCCCAAGGCCACATAGCCCATTTGTGTCAGAAACAAGACTCGATGCTTTGGGATCTAGTAAATGTTTATTGAATTAAATACCTCATGCCATCCCTTTTCAGACCTTCCTAACTCGAGCTCCTGTTCATTCCTGCTCTGTGACTCTTCATGGCTGACAAGAAACTGGTAGTGGTTTTTGGAGCAACAGGTAAGTGGAACCATAGGATATAAGGGCTGAAAGAAAATAGACTTTTAGAACATAGAATGTTATATAACTGCAAGAGATCTTAAAGTCAAAGAGTCAAATTCCTTTGGTGTTACAGCAGAGGAAAAACAACCCTTAAGAGAAGTGACTAACATAAGATCAATATAGTAAGTCAGGGATAAGGCTAAGTCTTGAAATTTCCTGAGCCATGGGATAGAACTCATAACTCAAGGTGGGCCAGGGGTTGACTAATGTCCTGGACGAGCTCGTAAGGAAACATGACTCTGACTACAATTATCCCTTCCACTTTGCAACTTTCAATATATTATGAGTGGGCATAAAGAAATTAAATGGGAATTTTTTGAGAGTTTTGTAGAAGCTGCAGACAACACACAAAGTCCAACAGACAACGTAGAAGCCACAACCAAATACTTAACCCAAATTTTACAATAAGGTGCTGTAAATATCCCATAAAAGAAAAAATTCAGACTTCTTCTCTGGTACGAAGGGAGGGCCAAAAAATTTTACAAGGATTTTCTAGATCATGGGGGGCACTGCTGCCCTATACTTCGAGTTGTAGAAGGGCTAACTGTTATATTTTGTGGAGTACCTAGGGCTCCAGGTCCTAAGACTTTTTTTGGAAGTTGGGAGAAAGGAGTGAACAGATGGAATCCCTCTTCTGCCAAGAATTAAATTCAATAAGTCTCCACTATGTGTCTTGCCTTCTACCAGGCACTGCGGGTGATGCAAAAAAACATAAGGATTGGGATCGTTAAAACTGATGTGTACGGTCTTTAAAAATTATTCTGCTACAAACTTAAGTCAACAAAAATAATCAAATAAACATACAAAATAAGGAGTAAAATCTTACATAAAACCTTTGGCATTTAGCCAAATGGAACCAAGTAAATCAATAAACAAGTGAAATTCCACTCTTCTTTCTCTGCGGTGTCACAGATAGAAACCTGGCTTCCATGTAAAGACCCACCTCTGACACACACCACCTGGCGGACCCAAGGCTACTTACTAAAACTTTCAGTGCACCTATTGTAAACTTGTTAATAAGGTGCTGACCTTCACTGGTGCGGGAACAAAGCTGAAATCACCTATCCGGTCAAAGACAATATTACTGAGGCCAATTCATGTGACCTCCCAGAAATCTTTGTTTTTCCTTGTATGTTTCATATTTTTCATTTTTTTTTATTCTACCGTAATATTCTATTACACTAATTTTTTTTTACTCTTTTTTGATTGCTACAAACTTAGTAAATGCTGGGCAAAGATTAAGTGATTTTTTTTCAGTAACAAGATTTGACCTAACTATATCCAAGAACATGTTAAAACCATGAAATAATGATATTTTTTCTGTCCATAGACTGGCATGTCAGCTTCACAGTTGGCCCTACCTACCCTTTTACCCCAAATGAAGTACAGAGGAAACCAATTATATTGAAATGTAGTTATCAATTTTTTTAAAGTTCATGTGGCCCGTTACTGAGGCTACATCTGTCTACACAAAATATTTTCCTTAAAAATGCTGCTTGGATCAGATCTGTGTGAGAATACTGTACCCTCAGTTGTGTTTGAGACTATCACTTATGACAATTGACTATGCCAATTATTTTCATGTTCCCTACATGGCAGAGATGATAAAAGGACGTCTTTACACATTCTTTGTCTCACTTGCTTTTTTTGCTTAAATCAATATATCTAGCATTTGCTTGGCTTAAAAAAATAAATAAATAAATAAAGTTCACGTAGCCCAATTTAAGAACCCCTGAGCTAGAGGGCATCTTTGAACTCATTTAAGCAGTGTGGTAGAGCGAGGAGAACTCTGGATTTGGAATCAGAGGATCTGAGTTCAAACCTTACCTCTGTTCTCTACTACTCATAGGTTCTTTGGCAATCATGTTCTCTCACCCCTGGGCTATTGTAATAGCCTGATGGTGGGTCCGCCTGCCTCAAGTCTCTCCTCATTCCATTCAGACTCTAAAGTGACTTTCCTTTTAAAGCCCAGGTCTGATCATCTCACCTCCTACTTAGTAAAACTCCAGTGGCTTCCTTTTGCCTCCAGGATCAAATGCTCTGGGTTGGTGTTCAAAGTCTTTTCTGACCTAACCCCTCCAGTCTTTCCAGGCTTCTTACACTGTACATGTACTCTGATCGAGTGACACTGGTCACTTGGCTATTCCATGAAAAAGACACTCCATCTCTCTGCTCTTGGCATTCTCTCTGGCTGTCCCTCATGCTTGGAATGAAGTCTCTCCTTTTCCACTCTGCCTAGTGACCTCCCTGGCTTCCTTTAAGTCCTAACTAAAATCCCCATCTTTTACTGGAAGCCTTCTCTGACCTCCCTTAATGCTAGTGCCTTCCTTCTGTTAAATATCTCTTATTTATCTCATATATAACATTCTTTGTATGTATTTGCTTGCATGTTGTCTCTCCCATTAGATTATAAGCTCCTTCAGGGCAAGGACTCTTGTATCCTCAGTGCTTAGTACAGTACCTGGCACATAGTAGGCACTTAATAAAAGTTTACTGGTTGATTGATAAGTCTCCAGGTTTCAGAAGGAAACCAAAAATCCACTAATGGTCTTTGCCCTTTTTTTCTTAATCATTTTAACTTTGTTTTTCTTTAAATATTTTTTCAATTACATATACAAACATTTTTTACCATTGGATTTTAAAATTTTGAGTTCCAAATTCTTTCCCTCCCTCCCCTGCATTGAGAAGATAATTTGATATTGATTATACATATGCAGTCACACAAAACATATTTCCATATTGGTCATGTTTGAAAGAAAACATGAGTTTTTGCCTTTTAAAGGGCAATTCTAGGAGTTGGGTTGGCTTGGAATAGGAACTTCAGAGAAGGGCTGTCTAATTTTTTCCCCCCAGGTGCCCAAGGTGGTTCAGTTGCCAAGACTCTCCTGGAAGATGGGACATTCAAAGTCCGTGTGGTGACTCGAAATCCCCAGCAAAAAGCCGCAGAGCATCTGAAAAATCAAGGCGCAGAGGTAGTGCGAGGAGATCAAGATGATGAGAAGAGCCTGGAGCCAGCCCTGGCAGGGGCCTATGCAACTTTCATTGTGACCAACTACTGGGAGAATCTCAACCAGGAGCAGGAGATTAAGCAGGTGGAGATAAAATGGGCCTCAGTTTCCCTATCCATCCAGCTCTAAGTTTTATGATTCAATTCAATACACATTTATTGGGTGTTTGCTAGATGTAGGAAAACAAAGATAAGAACAAAAATGTGGTCCCTGCACTCAGTGAAGTTGTGCTTTGTTGGAGGTGGGTGGAGCAGGGATACAACTGTATAAATACGTGCGCACAAGATCATGAGAATCAGAAAAGGCTTCTCTTAAAAGGGAAAACTAAAAAACCAAAAACTAAACTCATTATCTTTTCCCCAGAAGCCTTCCCTCTCCCCAGCTTCCTTACTACTGTCCAGGATATCACCATCTTCTCAGTCTTTCACGTTCTAGGTATCATCCTTGAGACTGACTATAAACCCCCACATATAATTTGTTGCCGATTCCTGTTGTTTCTACCTTTGTAGCATCTCTCCCACGTGCCCTCGTCTTCCCTCTGACACTGCCACTGCCCTGCTGCAGGTCCCCATCGCCTCAAACCTAGACTGCTGGAGTAACCTGCTGGTGGGTCTGCCTGCCTCAAATCTGTCCCCACTCCAATATGTCCTTCACTCAGCTGCCAGATTGATCTCTTTTAAGTCTAGATCTGACCACATCACCCACTTACTCAATAAACTTCAGTGGCTCCCTGTCACTTCCAGAATCAGATTTTAAAAGTCTTGTTTGGCATTTCAAAGTGCCCTTTCAAAGGCCTCTCCTTCCTTTCCAGTCATCATCTTCTTCTGGAGGCAATCACGGTTAAGTGACTTGATCAGAAGTCAGATTTGAACTCAGGTCCTCCTGACTCCAGGGCCAGTATTCTAGCCATTGTACCACTTAGCTCACCCCTCCAGTATTCTTATACCTTCCTTCCCTCCTCCCCCCAACACATACACTGTGATCCAGTGGCACTGGCCTCTCTGCTGTTCCTCACATAAGACACTCCATCTCCCAATTCCAGGCATTTTCATTTTCACACGCCAGGAATTCTTTCCCTTTTCATCTCCCTTCCTTGGCTTCCCTGGCTTCCTTCAAGTCCCAGCTAAACTCCCATCTTCTACAAAAAACCTCTCCCAATCCCCCTTAATGCTGGTTGTTCCCTCTGTTGATCATCCCCAGTTTATATCTTGTTTGTACATAGTTATTTTCATGTTCTTCCCATTAGACTGTAAGCAGGGGCCATCGTTTTGCCTTTCGTGTCCCTAGTACTTTGCACAGTGCCTGGCACACAATAAAATAATAATCATAATAAGCACTTAATAAATGCTTGTTGACTGACCGGCATCTGAGCTGAACGTTGACGGAAGCTAAGGATTTATAAAGGCAAAAGTGAGGAAGGCATGCATTCCAGGCACAAGGAGACAGCCTGTGTAAAGCAGCAGCTCGAGGAGATATCCAGATGGAGTAGCCCAGAGCTCAGCAAGAATGATAATCTTCATCAAATGTTTTTATTGACATCTTTTGTTTTTACATCGCCTACATTTCCCAGTTCCTTGCCCTCCACCTCTTCTTTCCCTTTGTGGCAAATAAAATTGCAACAAAGGCATTGTTTTCTCTAGGGCAAGATAATCATTTTAATAACAGTAACATGTCAGCTGTTAGTAAAATGGTTCATGCTCGCACCTCAGCAAAGTTTGAGGACCTCAGCGTGATCGAATCATTGGTTAGGCTATCAGTAACCAAGAATCTGGGTGTATGGCCTCTTGCCCTGTGACCAAAGATCCCAAGTGATGGCCTCAGGGTCTTTTGAACCTGGGTTTATCTCTCTTCTGATCAGCCTGACAGTATTTGGACCTCCCAGTTTATAGGTGGGTTTGCCTTCAGGAGTGATGATCATTACCCTCTCTGGCAATTAAGGAAAGTTAATTGCTTGGTGACAGTGTCAACTGCCTCTAGTAATCTTGGCTAAAAAACAAAATCACCCTAATCAGGATCCCCCAGGTTAGCCTTCCCCTTGGACACCAAGTCACCCCTAACTTTGATGAGAAACAAGCCAGGATAGGAAAGGGACAGGAGAGCCCTGGAACATGTTAGAAATGGCTGCACAGGAATCTCTGATCAGGAAGGAGTTAGTCCAAAAAACACAATTCTTATAGATAAGAGAGTAGCCGAGTCAAAAGAGCTGAGGCCAGAGTTGAAACTCTAGAAGCACACTTCTCTCCAGGCCTCAAAGACCTTTTCTCCATTCACTTTAGCTTATACATTAGCTTATACAGCCACTTTAAAGATTTCCTAAAATTCCCCACTCTCCAAGAAACCCTCCTAGACAGAATAGAGAAAAATGATGATTGTCATCCACTTTTGTTCACCTTTAAATACAGTGGGGTCCACCAATACTCAGTGGGTCTGTGGATAGATTTCAGGGGTTCCATGAGCTACAATGGGGGAAAATATTACATTTTTTGTTTTTATTGCTTTGGTTCCTTTTGTTATCTTCTGTATTTTATTTTATGCATTTAAAAACATTATTCTGAGAGAGTCCCTAGGCTTCACCAGACTGCCAAAGGCAGGGTCCATAACACAGGCATACTCAAAAGGTTAAGAACCTGCGCTTTAATAGGATAATTATATAAACTCGAAATAATGCACTGGTTTTGGTTGCTCCAGTTTGCATTTGAAAGAATTGTTCTAAAAGACAGAACTAGGGCCAATTGGTAGGAGTTACAAGAGGCAGATTTCTGCCCAGGAGGAGTAAGAATGGCCAATAGAGTCCATTGGAAAAGGCTCCCTGCTGAAGGAGTGAGCTGTCCATCAGAGGCATTTGTGGTTCTGCAGCCATTCCATTCTCAGGGAGTTGGGGACTTTGTATTATGCTTGTGTATGTGCTGTATCTCTCTAAGTATGAATAAGCTCCTAGAGGACAGGGACTGTTTCATCAGTCATTACTTTGCCCAGAATGGGGCACTTGATAAATTGAGTAGACAAATAATAAATGTTCAGTTGTAGCGTTTGTTGAATGGTAGGAGAGATGCATTTTCTGTGATTCATAATTTGTGAGGACATGGTCTTTTCTACAGGGTAAACTCCTGGCTGATCTATCCAAACGCCTGGGCTTGAGTTATGTGATCTACAGTGGCCTGGAGAATGTAAAGAAGCTGACAGGTGGCCAGCTGATAGTCAGGCACTTTGATGGCAAAGGGAAAGTCGAGGAATACTTCCGGGCTTTGGGTGTACCAATGATCAGTGTCCGGCTGCCCTGCTACTTTGAAAATCTTCTCACCTACTTCCTACCCCAGAAGGCCCCTGATGGAAATGGTTACTTGTTGAGTGAGTTTATTTTCATGTGCTGTCTCTTTCAGTGACCTGTCATAGCAGGGCTTTCTTCCCACCCCCAAGTTTGGTTTTCTTCTTATTAACCATTGTGTGGTAGAAAGAGATTTAATGTCATTATACAGATCATGAAAGGCAGCATGGCACTGGATGGGGAACCAGGCTGAAAGTCCTGGGTCCCAAGTCCAACACATACTGGCTCTGTGACCCTTTCAGTGCTTGAGCAATTCATTCTCTTAAGACTGTAAGTGGCGTTAAGAGTTGTCTTGGTCTAAAGGGTGTTTGATAACCAGGAGGATCAAGAATCCTTTGTTCTATGGATGTGCCAGCCACTAGAGCCTTCTGTCTGGCAGATGTCAGATAAACTAGCTCTGCTTTGGCAAAGGACATTAGTCCTACAAGATCCTATTAGAGTTGCTCAGAACGGCCTGGGAGGGAGAACAGAATTTGGTTTCCCTCACCTTCCATCCTTGGGTCTTTCTCTTTCCCTTTTGAAGGTTTGCCCATGGGTGACGTCTCGATGGATGGAATGTCCGTGGCCGACCTGGGTCCTGTGGTGCTCAGCCTGCTGAAGTCTCCAGAAGAATACGTGGGTCGAAACATTGGGCTTAGCACGTGCAAGCACACGGCCACAAAGTATGCCTCCCTTCTGTCTAAATACTCTGGGAAGACTGTGCGTGATGCCAAGGTAGGAAGCTCCGTGGGGCCTGACAGCATGGGATCATAGATTTAGAGCTGAGAGGAGCATTGAGAGCCATCAAGTCCAACCCCCTTATGTTATAGATGAGTCTATTGAAGTGATTTCTGTAAGGTCAAAGTCAGTATTTAAACCCAAGTCTTTTGACTACAAAGTCAGCCCTCCTGCTACACCATGCTGCATTTTCTCAAAGTAGAGGGGTGGGGGTGGGGCCCAGTCTGATAGCAGTCTTTGGATGCTGATGTTAACAATGATAATGGCTCACATAATGTTTTATAGTTTACCCAGCACCTTTCCCTGCACAGCCCCATAAGGCAGGTATTACAAGTTTGATTGTCCCCATTATACAAAGGGAAAACTGAGATTCAGAGATGTGAACTCCCTCTCACAGTCATGGCTAATTATGGCAGAGCCAGTGTATGAGCACAGGCCATTCTCAGCCCTGTGTTTCTGGTACCCTTGAGTATCTACAAGTATATCTCCAGGACAGGGGTTCTTAACCCCAGAGTCCATGAACTTGATTTTTTTTTCTAAATTTTGATGCTTGTATTTGAATATAATTGGTTTCCTTTGTAATCCAGTGTCTTATATTTTATACGTTTAATTCTCATTATTTGCTTATTCATATTTTTTTTACTTTGAGCCTGGGTCTCCTTATCTCATTCAGGCTTGGAAGTGTAGCACTCATATGCCTAATCCCAGTGCTGATCAGTGCAGAAGGTTTGATCCATTCTACTTCCACCCTCAGCAACCTGTTGGTGGGGGGGAGGGTGGCATCATGGGGAGGGGTGTTTGACTGTATTGTCAATGCCACTTCATGTGGACACCTGAGTGGCTTTAACCCTCCTGAACTCAAGCAATCTACCAGCCTAAGCCTCCCGCATTAATAGGGGATTAGAGTCATGCACCACCATCCCAAGTCTTCTGCTGCAACATCATTAGGACAAACTTAATTGTAATTCACTTTCGCAAGTGAAGACAGGTAGAAGCTATAGACTACAAAGGTGGGTTAATGAGATGTTCTAGATGTAAACACTGATCACACGAGTGATGGGCTCCCTGATCCTGAGATCCTGAAATGGAAAATTGCATTAGATTAAATACTCTTCTTTTTTTAAATTTTTTTTGTTTTCAATATTCACTTCCATAAGTTTTTGAGTTTTAAATTTTCTCCCCTTCCCTCCTTCCCCTCTGCACTTCCCAAGACAGCATGCAATCTGATATGGGCTCTACATATATATTCATATTAAACATATTTTCACATCAGTCATGTTGTAAAGAATTAGAATCAATGGGAGGAATCATGAGAAAGAAGAAACCAAACAAAACAACAGAAAAAGAGGGCAAGTAGTCTGCTTCCATCTGCATTCAGACTCCACATTTCTTTCTCTTGATAATGGACAGCATTTTCCATCATGAGTCTTTTAGAGTTGTCTTAGATCCTTGCATTGCTGTGAAGAGCCAAGTCTAGGAAAGTTAGTCATTATACAATGTTCTCCTGGTTCTGCTCACTTCACTCAGCATCAGTTCATATAAATCTTTCCAGGTTTTCCCGAAGTCTGCCTGCTCGTCATTTCTTATAGCACAGTAGTATTCCATTACATTCATATACCACAACTTGTTTACCATTCCTCAATCAATGGACATCCCCTCAATTTCTAATTCTTGGCCACCACAAAAAGAGCTGCTATAAATATTTTTGTACATTTGGGTCCCTTCCCCTCTTTTATGATCTCTTTGGGATACAGACCTAGAAATGGTATTGCTTAAATATCTTCTTAAAGACTGGATCTGAATAAGCTTTTGTCTCACTTAGAGAGAGAGAGAGAAAGGCAGGCCTCTGAATCTACCTGGTGGCTGGCTGGTGGCTCTGGCTTCCTCCTGGACAAGGTGCTAACTTTCATAGGTTGTTTCTTTATTGGTAGACCTCCCCTGAGGATTATGAGAAACTGGGCTTCCCTGGGGCACAGGACCTGGCCAACATGTTCCGCTTCTACGCCATGAATCCAGACCGAGATGTGGAGCTGACCTTGAAACTCAACCCCAAGGCCAGAACTCTGGAACAGTGGTTAGAACAGCACAAAGAGGCTTTTGCAGACCTGTGACAACTTCTACTGCTACCTTCCTACCACTGCCACCATAACCAAGTATCTTAGCAGTTAGTTCCTGCTACCTTTTCTTGTTTTGTTAATTGTTTTAAGGCTGTTGTACTTACCCCTAGTTTCTACAATAAAATGTTTTGCTTCTGTTCTGGAGCTCCAACCAAACTTGAAGCAGACAGTTGAAATTCCAGATAGGAACAACTGGTTGGATATGTGGAGTGAGAGTGAGGAGTCAGGGATGGCTCAGGCTGCGATCCTGGGTGCCTAAAACGATGCTGATGTTCTAAACAAAATTATACAGGTTTGAAGGAGTTGGTTTGGGGGAAAATGTAATGAATTCTCTTTTTGATGTGTTGAATTTTAATAGATGCTTATGGGACATCCATGTGGAGATACCCTGCCAGCAGTTAGAGATGAAAGATTTGTCCTCAGGAAAGAGAACAGGGCTGAATATGTAGATTTGGGAAGCATCTGGCATAGAATTGAGTGTTAAAGCCATGGGAGCCCAGACAGATTACTAAGAGTGAAAGGGAAGACAAGGCCCAAGTCAGAGCCCTAGGGTACACTTAGCCAAAATGAAAAGGATACAGATAATGATTCCACTGAGGAAGCTTCAAAGGACAGGAAGGAGGAGTACCAGGAGGAAGCACTGTTAGGAAAATTCCAGGAGGAAGAATATATAGAAGGGGGAATAGTTAAGTCTCAAATACTAAAGTTCAAGAAAAAACAAGGATTTAGGAAGTTAAAGTCATTCGTGAGTGTGCAGAGAGCAGTTTCAATCAAGAAATAGATATAGAAGCTCTCAGAATATGAGACATAGACTGTCACAGCTAGAAAGGGCATTAGACTGTGGAGCCTAGTTAAAGCTGAGAGACCAGAGAGCTCATCCAGTCTATCCCTTCTCATTTTACAGATGGGGAAATTGAAATCTCAAGAGGTAAGAGCTCCACATTCAGTCCCTCAGGGAATTCCCATTTTAGAAGGGCTACCTAAACTAGTAACAATTAGCACCAGCCATCCTATTCTGGCAGCCAGATATCAGAATGGCCCCTTCAAAGGCCACTTTCCAAACAAAATAGAATTGAAGACTAATATTAATAGATATTTGTATAGCCCTTTGAGGTTATCAAAATACTTCACATACATTATCTCATTTGAGCATCACTACAAGTCCTATAGGATAGTTGTGGCATTTTACCTTAAGATAGGTGAAGGCTCTGGACAGAGCTGTGTTAAACTCAAGATGGAAAATGAGATACATATTTTCAGACACTACTGATACGGGAATTTGTTTTGCCTAACTGCATATTTTTTATAAGGACTTTGTCATTTCCCTCCTCCCCTCAAGGTGGTGACAGTGACAGAAAATAGGGATGAGGCAGCAAGAAAAAAAAGGCCCTTATTTTTTTTTTTTTAATGAAGAGAAAGAAAGCCAGAAAGCACAAACATGACAACTCTTGGAAGCCAACAGGTAAACTGATGTATTTTTAAGAGGAATAATAAGCTATACATAGGGGGGAATCTACAGTTTTGTGTTGGTGGTGGTGTTCATTTGTTTCAGTCATGTCCAATTCTTCATGACCCCATTTGGGATTTTCTTAGCAAAGATACTGGAGTGATTTGCCATTTCCTTCTCCAGTTCATTTTACAGATGAGGAAACCGAGGCAAACGGGGTTGAGTGACTTTCCCAGGGTCACACAGCTAGTAAGTGTCTGTGGCCAGATTTGAACCAGGATTCCAAGCCCAATACTCTATCCATTACACCACTTGCTGTGTTTATGGAAATGGCTACATTATTTGGTGTTTGTTAAAGTTCAGAATTTAAAAAAAAAAGATGGGAAAGGAATTCCAGGAATCTGACAGTGGAAATATAACAGAGAACATTTAGGTGATGGTCACTTGAGGGTAGAAATAAAAGTGATGTCATGAATGTGCCACATATCACTTGGAGAAAATAGATGGAGTCTGGAAAACAGATCACAAGTCTGGCATGGAGACAGGAAATAATGATGAGGGGAAACTTAAATTATTCAGTATTTGTTAGTATGCATTCCCTGTCCCAAGCAGAGTAGCTAATGTGCTGTTAACTGTTTTACTGATAATTTCACTCTTCAAAAGGTTAGAGAAGCAATGAGAGGAACTTCTAATCTAGACCTTATTATATTGTCACCAAGAGGGAGAACTGCTTGTTGGAGTTTTAATTAGGTTTTTTTTTTGTTAGAGTGAATGAGAATAAAGGTGGGTATAGTATAATATGCACTCTTAACTTAAGGAGACAAGATTTCAGGTGGTTTAGAGAAGATCCAGATAGGGTCTTATGACCTAAGAGTCGACTAGAGAAGTCTGTCCAGGAAGGATGGGAAGTTCTCATGAGTGAAATTCTGAAGAGAAAAAAAATTCTGATAAAGAAATGTGTAAAGTAGATAGTTATAAAATTAACATAACCATTAGTTTTTTTGTACATTATCAACAACACTTAGCAGAAAGAGATAGAAAAAGGAATTGCATTCAAAATAACTAGAAAATACATAAAATTTCTGGCAGACCACTTAATAAAGACATACAGGAATTATAACTTCAAAATACTCTATGGAAATAAAAGAAGACAAATAATTGGAAAGAAATTAAATGCTCATGGCTGGCCACGCTCATACATTAATATTACTAACTAAATTAACTTACAGAATTAGTGCCATGGCAGGTGCTATGAAAAGACCAATTTGTAGAACTAGGCAAAACTATTACAAATTTCACCTGGAGGAAGTAGAGGCCGAAAATCTCTACAAAATAATGAGGAAAAAAAGTGGGGAGGGGGCCTGGGTGTACCACATCTCAAACTATACTGTTAATAATCATCAAAACTATTTAGTGCTAGTTAAGAAATAAAGAGGCCAATCTGGAACAGATTAGGTACACAAGATCTAGGAAAACTTGAGCAGAGAGGCAGAGTATTTGCTAATCCAAAAACTATTTGACAAAACCTTTGGGAAATTTACAAAGTTAGTGTGGGAGAAATTAGGCTTAGATTAACGTTTAACACCATATACCACACAAAGTTCTAAACAGATAAACTATGTATAAAAGGTTGTTTATAATAAACAAATTAGAGAAGGTAAGGAGATACCTTTCATTCTATTTGTAGGGGAAGAGTTCCTGACCAAATTAGGGATAGTGGTTATCAAAGGTGGCACAATACGTAATTCTGAATACATAAAATTGCCAATTTCTTACACTAATAAAACCAATGCAGCTAGAACTGGAAGGGAAACAGTTAAGTAGAAGAAAAAAAAACTTTGCAGCAAATTTCCATGATCAAGATCTGATATTCAAGATATATATGGAATTGATAAATATACGAGAAAAAGAGACACTCTCCAATTGATAAAGGGCCAAAGGATGTGAACAAAAAGTTCTCAGACTGTAGGTGCAGAATGAAACAGACATTTTTCAGACATGACTTAAGCCAACACAAATTTGTTCTGCTTAAGAGCAATCATCTTAAAAATATGTAGAGGAGGAAAAGAAGGAAGTTCAGAAGGGAGCAGAGATAGGCAGGGCATGTTAGTACAACCACATCAAATTTAATATATATTTTAGAGATTTTACAGGCACACTATCTTCTGTGAATTGCTGCTATCTTCCCTCCCTTCCAACTAGAAGAACCTCTGATGGCTCTGTGCCCATTTGCCATGAGCCTCTTTCTTAGGACTACAGCAATAATGACGGCATGGTTACCAGTACAAGCTATTTAATGGTATAACTTAAGAGACAAAAGCAGAAAGAAGGAAATTTAGTTCCCCACTGTGGGGAATCTACAGCCCTTAGGAAGGGCCATCCCTTACTACAGGAATCCCAACTGTGATCACAGAATGATAACGGGAATCATGCTTCACTGTCATAACAGTACATTCACATCTTGGGGAAGCTGGCTTGACACAAACCTTTAGTTCAAACTGTAACTGATTATTTTGAGACCATAAATAACAGAAGACAATTATTGCTAAGAAAAAAAGTGTAATTACATATATTTTTAAAAATACTCAAAAGATTTACAATTTTACATACAATCCTCCTTTTAGCCCTTGTGTATGTAAATATGTGTTGATGATTTTCAAGTTCATAATTTTTAAGACTTTTGAAAAAATAACATCATAGCAGATGATGCTCACTTCATATTTTGATAAGGCCATAAACTGGTAGGTCAGGAAAATGCCATAGGCAGATTTTGTCTGGCTCTATACATGTATGTATCTGCTAGCTTTAAGGGAATAAACAATATGAATTTACATATCACCTAGCTTGTTTGCCTCCTTTAACCAAATTTTCAGGTCGACAATAGATTTAGAGTTTGTTTTATATATCAGCCTTCTGGACTGACAGCAAGTCTTGTCAGAAGGATGAAACAGGAACAAAGTAAAACTCAGGTCAGACAGAATGGATGATTCTGGGACTATATTGTTAAATTTTTAGTACTTAGCCTTCCTTCCTTTCATCAAGTGCTAAACTACAAAAGTAAAAAGTAATGTATACTATCAGAGGCCATCGCTTTTAAAGGCAGTTTTCCTTAACTTAATATACTTGGCATCTCTGGGGGAGGGGGCTCTGTGTCAGGATGTCTCTCCTATAGCAACCAAATATTTTTAAAATAAATTTAATTTTTTTTTATTTTTTTAAAAAAATACTTGAAGTTGTCACATATTAAGGAAAATTTATAATTTTGTTCAATATAAATTTCACTTACCCATCATAGATAATATGGTAAACATAGTATTCATAAGTAGTTAGGTGGTACAAGGGAGGGGGCAGAAAAACAAATTCTAATCCTACCAACCTCTATGATCCTGGGCAGCTCCCAACTTCTCTGTGCCTCAGTTTTCTCATCTATAAAATACGGATAATGATAACGCCTACTACAAAGAGTTGCTGTGAGGATCAAATAAGTTTATATGTGTAAAGTGCTTTGCAAATATTAAAGCTCCATAAAAATTTTAGCTATTATTATTAACAAACTTTGCCTTTTGTACATACACCAAATCTCAAAATACAGTTTTTAACTTTGCAAAGGACGCAACAAAAACGACTGGGTTTTGCATGCCTAGGTCTCTTGATTCTGTGTAAGGTTGATAAACTCATTCCGTGTGTTTTGATTCCTCATGGAAAATACTGTACTGTACACAGAAACAGTTTGAGACCAAACCCCCCATTTCATAGCTGTAGAAATTGAGGCCCAGAGATAGTGATGTAGATGATAAGCTGAGAAATGACAGGCTTGAAAAGGGCTGGAGTCACTGCAGACTGAAGGCAGAGGTAACCTGAGGGGCAAAGTGAATACAAGATATATGTAATCCTCTCTAGAGAGAGGATTATATTTGGAATTGAGAGCTATTTAAAAGACAAAAGATACCAATTTTTCAAGAGAAAAAAATAAAGTGCTTTGTGTTTAACCTCTTGGTACCTAAAAGAATTCTGACTAAAAGTTAGCAAATGTGTATTATTAGAGGGAGTTTCCCCACTGAGTTCCCTATACCAGAGAAATCACAGTGGTCCACCCAAAAAACACACACACGCACGCAATCTCCCTAAGCGAAATTTCTTCCTCTATTCAATTCTGAGTTCAGCTAATTGTCTATCTAGAGCATCTGTCTACCCATAGAATTTTAACAGTGTGATACTGGAAGATACTTAGGATCAGCTACTAGTGCAAAAAGTAAGGCTCTGAAAGATTAAAAACCAATACCCTGTGGTCACAAAGTGGAGAGGTGGAACTAAAATCCACACTGATGATATCATGTGCCCAAAGGCAACAGGAAACATTATTCCATGGGATGTTTGGTCATTTTTTTGTTGATCTGCTCAGGACAAATATTTGCTAGAAGGCCACCATAAATATAATTACAGCTTATGTACCAGTATCCATTGCAGAGGTAAAGAAATACTATGAAAAACTGGATAGAATCTTCTGAATTAAAATTAACATGTATTCTAAAACTCAGTAACTTCATCCTAAGAGTGGGAATAATGAGGACAGTAAGAAATATATTGTAAAATGTGGAAGGAATAAGCAATGAGAGGCCAAAGACCTGTAGACAGCACGGAAGTTTCACACCTAAATTATTAATGATTTCTTCAAGGAAAGAATCAGTAAACATAAAATCATGAAAAAAATTATTATTTTGACAGAAAATGACTAATTACTAATATGGAAGTCATTCCTGAGTCAGCAGTCTGTCTACAGTCAGACCACTGACTTGTTAGGGCAAAGTTCTAAACTGCTCAAAGTTAGAACAAAAATGACAAAAAAGATACAGCACCAAATTAAAACAACCCAATCCTGACCTATTCAAAGTTATTTATGAAAAATGGAATACAAATGGAAGAAAGGACATAGACAGCAGGTAGCACAGTGGATACAGGACATGGCATGGAGTCTCAAAGACCTGAGTTCAAATACAGCCTTAGAAAATTAACTGTGTGACCCTGAGAAAGTCACTTAACCTTTGTTTGCGTTGGTTTCCTTAACTGTCAAATGGGGATAAAAGTACCTACCTCCCAGGATCATGGTGAGGATCAAATGATACACAGAAAAGTGCCTAGCACAGTGCCAGGCACAGAGCAGATGCTCTATAAATGCTCTAGTCGGTAAGCCAGGTGCTGTGCTAAATGCTGATACAAAGGCAAAAACAGTCCCTGGGTTGAAGGAGCTCATATTCTAGCAGGAAAGACAATACATAAATAACAAGGTACACACAAAACAGCATAGATGGAAGATGATTTCAGTAAAAGTATCAGCAGCTGGGGGTGGTAGTGGGGTAAGAATGAGGAATGGCCTCCTAAAGGTGAATGTGACTGAAGTCTGGAAGGATGCTGTGCAAGGAATAGAAAAAATGATAAGGGAGAAAATGTTACAGCTAGGAGGGTCAGCCAGTGCAAAGATAGGAGAGATGGGAGAAGGGGTAGCATGTACAAGGAACGCCAAGTAGACTCATAGGGCTGGCTACTATTATAGGGCTGTTCATAGGTTCAATAAAGTGCGAGAAGTCCAGAAAGATAGGAAGGGGCCAGGATATGAATGAATGAAGCACTTAAGAATAGTGCTATGCTAAATGCTGGAGATACAAAGAGAAAAGCAGGACACTCCCTGCTCTCAATAAGCTCACGTTTTGGTTTTTTTTTTGTAAATACGATTTTATTTTTTCCAATTACATGAAAAGATTTTGAGTTCCAAATTTTTTCCCTCCCCCCCTTCCCCTAAGACAGCAAGGAATCTGACATAGGCTATACACGTGTAATCATGTTAAACCCATTTCCACATTAGTCATATTGTGAAAGAAGAATCAGAACAAAAGGGAAAAACCACCAAAAAAAGTAAAAATGAAAATAGTCTGCTTCGATCTGCATTCAGACTCCAGAGCTCTTTCTCTGGATGTGGATAGCATTTTCCATCATGAGTCTTTTGGAACTGTGATCATTGCATTGCTGAGAAGAGCTAAGTCTATCATAGTTGATCATCTCACAATGTGGCTGTTACCATGTACAATGTTCTCCTGGTTCTGTTCACTTCATTCAATGTCAATTCATGTAAGTCTCCAGGTTTTTCTGAAATCTGCCCGCTCATTTTTTTTTTGGGGGGGGGGAAGGGTGCGGACAGGGCAGCTGGGGCTAAGTGACTTGCCCAAGGTCAGACAGCTAGTACATGTGTCAAGTGTCTGAGGCTGGATTTGAACTCTGGTCCTTCTGACTCCAGGGCCGGTGCTCTACTCACTGCACCACCTAGCTGCCCCAGCCGCTTATCATTTCTTATATAGCACAATAGTATTCCATTACACTCACATACCTCAACTTGTTTAGGCATTCCCCAAATGATGGGCATCTCCTCAAT
The DNA here is from genome assembly GCA_028646595.1 of Phalanger gymnotis. Lineage (NCBI taxonomy): Eukaryota > Metazoa > Chordata > Mammalia > Diprotodontia > Phalangeridae > Phalanger > Phalanger gymnotis. The sequence goes on from CM053624.1 coordinate 225,309,527, forward strand.
TTCCAATTTTTTGTCACCACAAAAACAGCTGCTATAAATACTTCTGTACCTATAGGTCCTTTCTCCTTTTTTGTGATCTCTTTAGGATACACACCTAGTAGTGGTATTGCTGGATCAAAGGGTATGCAAAGTTTGACTGCCCTTTGGGCATAGTTCCAAACTGTTCTTCAGAATGGTTAGATCAGTTCATAACTCCACCAACAACGTACTAGTGTCCCAATTTTCCCACATTTTCTCCAACATTTATCATTTAAGGAGATCACATTCTAGTGGGGGAGATAAAACATGGAAGGTTTAAATTTCCAAAGAAGCAGTACAAGATAAATCTAGTTTAAAGAAAGCTTGAAAAGAGACCCAATCTTATTGTCATTTTGAGAGTACTTGAAAATGAAAATGGAAGAATAAAAAATACAAGAAAAATGGAGAATATCTGCAAATATTTTTACAACAAACTTCTTCACTATCAAGGACAGTATTTCTACCACACTTGGATTCTAACATCACAACCTCAGAAGTGCTAATATAGAACAATGCGAAAATAACTGGATTGGAATGAGTGAAAACAGAGATCTGCTTTGGAGGAAACCACAGCTGTGAGGGCACCAAGGAACTGACACACCAGGTATCTGAAGGAGAGTTTGAAGAAAACAAAGATGTGGAAAAATCTCAGTCTTTAGGTCTTTATTAATGCTGAATAAAGGTTACTAAGGAAATATTAAATACTGACCTACATGCCTATTTTACCCATCTATAAAGATGTTAATGAAAATCACACGGAGGGCATTTTTGATGAGGGTATTAGTAAGAGTAAGCAGCATTCTACAGTAAACCACATCTTGACTAACAGTTGCCTTAAAGATAGAACGAGAGCCCACTGTGTTTATTGTTTATTTCTTAAAAAGTGTTTAATTCACTAAAGTAAAACACAACCTTAAGAGCTCTTGTCTAACATTTTCCATTCCTACATCAAAACTGTTCAAGATTCCTTAAAAGATATGATATTATCTCATTTGATGATCCTCTGATAACAAATATCAGGCAAAACATAAGACAACGAAATGTATGTCACTAACAGTTGTTTTCCATGATCACGGAGGACGTTCAGTGCAAAGGGCAAATTGTAAGAGGAATTCTCTATGTGTGGCAGGGCAGAAGTTCCCAAAGTGGGAAATACCGCCCCCTAAGGGGCGCTGGAATGATCCAGGGTTGGTAGTAGCCTCAGGTGCTACTAGAGGGCACTGAATAAAAATAAAGGGGTGGTAGAAGCATAAGCAAAGAGAAGATAAAAAAATTTTGAAAAACTGTTAGTACATGTTTCATCTGTTGTAAACACACAAAATGCAAGTAATAACAGATCAGTTGTCAAGTCTGCCGACAGGTCTTAACAAGCAAGTGTTGGCAGGCAAGCATGCAGTGCATTGTGGGGAAGTTCAGCATGTATCAGCAAGAACATATGTGTATAATGACTTTTTTATAGTATGATACTATACAATTACATGATGCAATATTGCATCATCAAAATTTCAATGCAGGAAAAATCCCCACAAATTTACAATAAATTATTAAATTTAAGATGTGTAACTTTAAAAAAAATTTTTTTGGAATGATGCACATTTTTTAAAAAACCGTTAAAGAGTTAAAGAACGTAGATTTTTCTGGAAGGCACTGAGTAGTTTTTTTTAAAAGGGGGTAGTAGGCAAAATAAGTTTGAGAACCTCTGATGGCATGGTCTTCCAAATGCTCCTGTTTGTATATGATACCATGTGTCGGTTGCATCAAGCACTGTAACACTGCAAAGCCTCCAAGAACTCCATGACCACTCAAAAAGAATTTGGCTTAGTCATTCACACATGAAAAAACTAAGTGGATGAAAAACATCAGTAGTCCAGAATATGGCAGATAACTACATAATACGACAATCTACAGAACTTGTTCATCAGCATATATTCCTTGGGTAGGCAATCCAAAATGGACAAATTGGAAAGAATTCAACAGCATGAAGAGAGCAGGCTAAATTGTCTTTAGGAAATGATGAAGCTTCTTTAATGATTCCAAACTTCCCCCAAAAACACAATGTGCAAAGACAACTAACACAATGTGCAAAGGCAACTCCAAAGGACTCACGATGGAGAATGTTATCTACATCTAGAGAAAGAAATACGAAGTATGAATGCAGATTGAGGCACACTTCATGCTCGCCTTTTTCTCCCCCCTTTTTTTTCCGCTCTTTTGTATTTGTTTTTGGGTTGGTTTTTTTTTTTTTGGTTCTGTTTCTTCTTTCTCATGATTCATTCCATTGGTCATAATTCTTCTCCACAACTTGACTAGTGTGTAAATTAATTCAATGTGAAGTTATACGTGGAAGTTATATGGAATTCCATGCCGTCTTGGGGAGGGAGGGAAGAAAATATGGAACTTAAAATTATGTAGAACCGTGTGTTGCAAACTAAAAGGAAAAAGGAAAAAACAAACAAAAACAACCCCCCCCACCCCAAATTTTTTTTAAAACCTAAGGAGGTGGTGCACTGAACCTGATGGTAGAGCCCTGGACCTGGGAGTCAGGAGTCAAATCCAGTTCAAATCCAACCTCAGACACCTGCCAGATGTATAACCCTGGGCAAGTCACTTAACCTTTGTCTGTTTTAGTTTCCTCACCTGTGAAATGGGGAAAATAGTAGCACTGACTTTCCAGGCAATGCTTATATTTGTGAAACGTTTTGCGAACCGTGAAGCGCATAAATGTTAGTCATTATCATCATCATCATCATGATGCTGTAGAATAGATTCTTGCTGTTATCCTATTATTATGATAATGACATAGAATAAATGCTTGCTTCCATCTATAATTATTATTATTATTATTATTATTATTAAAATTCTGTAGAATAGAAAAAAAACTTCCCCCAGAAACAAAGACCCATTTAAAAAATATCAATATTCTAATAAGTTGGATGACACAGAGTGGAATACTAGTCATCAAAAAATTAAATATGAGTATCATAAAGATACCATATCACATGTTGGGTACAAGCATACTGCAACATAAAACAAAACATAGAACTGTGAAGAGCTGGATTAAAAGAGGTCATCAGAGGTCTGGTCAGAGACTATGTGCTCAACTATCATCCTAGCAGTGTCAGGAGAAAGCAAAGAATGCCTCCAGAACCTTCAGTAGACCACCTGCAAAAAACTTGAAGAGAATGCAGACAATAGTCACACAAGACAGGCAGGCATAGAAGGTTCGAGTCCACATCGAGATCAGACTCATTTGAGTGTACAAATGACTGGGAAAGAAGAGGAGTTGGCTGTTGGGCAAACAGGGGAAAGCTTCTCGTTTGAGATGAGCTTCGATGGGAGCCAGGGGTTCCAAGAGGCAGAGGCAAGGAAGAAAGCTCTGGGCTAGCCTGTGCAAGGGAATAAGGATGAGAGACATAATGCTAGGGACAGGGAAGAGTAAGTTCGCCATGTAGATTCAGCCAAGAAAGAAAGGGTAGAAGCAGACTGTAAAGGACTTTAGCTGCCAAATAATTCCTATCTTATCATAGAGGTATTAGGAAGCCAGTGAATATTCTTAGTAGAGGAGTAACATGATCAGACCTTTGTTTTAGGAATATTAATCTGTTCTCTTAAAAGAATGGAGAGAGGAGAGATTGAACAAGGAGACAAATTAGGAAGCTACCACACATCCTGGGGGACAGGAGGGATGTGCGAGATATTTATGGGGAGGTAGGCTGTATCACATCAATTGCTTGCTCCTGACCAGGAATTGTGAACAAGAGCAAGGATGAGGCACATATGGTCAGGTATATGCACAAATTATGATAGAATAAATATTGGTTATATATGGCAGTAATTTTGCACAATAGTTCTTGTTCTCCTATGACTGTTCTATGAGAAGGAAGTTCCTCAGATGGTGCTCTTAAATTCTTAGGTAGCACCTGCCAGACAAATCTGAGGTCAGTTATTTCCATTAGCAAGTTTGCAGAGACTTATCTGAGCCACATCACATTCTCAACATCTTCCTGCAAAATCTAAGCAAGAGTCCTAGCTTTGGGGACCAGAGACCTGGGTTGAAATCCTATCTGTTACTTGCTAACTATGATTAAGGAAAAATCACTTATCTCTAAAACAGGGATAAGACTGTAACAGCCACCCTCAGAAAACTATGAGAGTCAAGGGAGAATGTAAAGCACTCTGCAAACATTAAAACTCAATGTAAATGCATAATTGATATCATATTGCTTGTCTTTTCAATGGGTGGGGGAAGGGCTGGAGGGAAAATGAGAATTTGCATTTCGAAATTTTTAAAAAATTAATGCCAAAACAAACAAATGATGAATTGAAATATTTTTGAAAAAGAAAAAATAGAGTAAGCTAAAAAACTATGTAAATGTGAGCTATCATTATTCTATCTCCCTGGGACCTTCTTTTTTCTCAGGACACGCAAATGAGATCATAGGTTTCCTGTAGTTGAAATAGTTGAAAAAAAAATGGACCACACTTTTGGTTTTCAAGTTTCTTTTTGCAGCAAACAATCTTATTTACACTGATACAGAATCACTTTACATGTTTTAAATTAGGCATTAATAGTGGCTTTATTTTAAGCAAATTAAAAATGAAATAAAGTAGAACCATTCAGAAACATTCTTCATTAACCTACCTGACTTTTAGCATAAGTATTTCTTTTAATACTTAGAAGCCATAATATTCAAATAAAGCTGTGGCTACTATGGAGACAGTACACTTTGCTAAAGTTTACCTTGAAAATCTGGTTAGATTACTATTTTTAAAAAACCAAACACTTGTACATGAAGAGACAATGATTCTGAGAGTCAAATAATTTAAAGATACTTTTCTGATGGTGCCAACAACGTAAGGACAGTAATCCAAGAACCATGGCTGGCAAGAGCGCCATATGAATGGAACAGCTGAACTCTACCCACTTGGGGACATGGGACATAGTATGACTCGGTACAAGGGCAGTATGATGGGCTTGAAGTCTGGCTTTAAATGGCAAAACTGAAGTGAGAGGGACAACAGGTTACCTTTGTAAGGACGATTCTATAATGATGATTATGTCCTGTAATCAATACATTTAACCACCACCCTCAACTCCCCATTTATCTTCTTAGATCATTAGATGCCTTCACCACATCACCAAAGTGCTTACTTTACAAAATGAATTGTACTCCTAGGATTTTGAAAACAATGACACACAGAAGTGGTTGTGATGAAGGGAGAAATTAAACAGCTCTTGACATACCTTTTTAGAAGGAAAAGGACACCGTCAAGGCATGCTGAGTATAGGCTCCTAGAGAAGAGAGCCTATAGGGACGGATTCACTTGGCCAATTCTTCAAGATATTTGCTAAGTGAAAAGTTAATTAGTTCACAGACATATGCAGCTCAAGGTTTAATTTTAAGCTGTGGGCAGAGGTTTTGTGTTTTTTAAGTTTCAGAGTTACAATTCCCACCACATCCAACTCCAAATCAAGATTTTGGCTCCCATAAGTAGTATGTAATTGTTCTACTATGTGCAGAGTCAGAAGGATTTGGGTTATCTTCCCATGGACAGGAAATCTGCAAGATCTGTTAAGATATCAAGGTCTATCTTAGAGTTAAGGCATATCTTATGGCTAAGTCCATCCACTGGTAACCCTATTCTAAGGGGAAATTTGTCACATGATTTTACTGTTGCTGAAGTATGTCAGAGATCCTCTGCATGCAGATGCCGTGCTATTGATCTGGAGTCCTTTCATTTTCCAGTCCAACAGACAGTGTTCCTGCAACTTCCTCTGTCTAGTTTCCAGTGGATCGTTTGCCTGCATGGAAGAGGAAAATTAATAACAACATTTCACTTAGCTTAATTTCAAAATGACAACAGGAAATTCCTGTGTGAGTAAAATTTACTAAACACTCTCCAGCTGACATGCAGGATCAATAACCAAATGGGATATACAAAAGACCCAAAATGGGTGTGGGGATTGGGTGAGACACAATAGCCATGGGTAAACTCCCAATGGATCTGAAACACCCCTAGATTCCTAACAGTGCTCTGGATCAGTAAGCTAAAGATAGTTAAAAGGTTAGAATTCTTGAGTTCTAAGCCAAGTTCTGCCATTGATTCACTCTGTGACCCTGGGCAATCCAGCTTCCCTGCCTGCAGAATGGAGAGAGTGTCTGTCGTGAAGATTTAAATAACAGAAAGAGGGCTAGTTTGAAAATCGTTTGCCAAAAACTGTTAGTGAAGTGGAATGTGATCACAAAGCTGACTGCTGACATGGCAATCACAAAGTGGTCACTCGACAATGTACTACTGGGTTTTTGCTATTGCTATAATGACAACAGTGCAACAAGTGCCAGATGGGCCTGAGGCAAAAAGTTAAAAGTGAGAGAAAAGAACATCTATTTAAAGGAAGAAGGGGTGGGGAAGAAATACCTCAAGAAATTTCCTACCTCGCCTGGGATATCAGGAACTAAACATTTTCTTAAGTTTGGAAAGGAATCCCTCCTTGTTCTCCCCAGCCTCAGGCCTAGCTCTGCCTCTGGCAGAGCTATCCATGGTGCTGCCACCTGGATACAAACGCAAAAAAAGCTGTGGTAAAGGGTACATAAAATCTGTTGTACCACACACCACATACGGACCATGAGAAAGAACAGTGTTAGCCTGGGAAATCAAATTGGTAGGGTTATCTCAAGTACCATCCCAAGGAAAAAGAAACAGTTCATTCTTGGGAAAGCAAAGGACAAAAGGGCTGATATTAGAAAGGATTAATCTAAGTACCCCATGGATAAAAACTTTAATGTACTGGAATCTGTTTTTTTGTAGATACAGGTTCATGACAGTTTTGCAGGATGGGGAGATGAAAAAAAATGGACAGTGAAAATGCCAGGTTGTCTTTGATCGTGAAGATGAAAGGCATTAACCCAAGACAACAATGGCTTTGTTAAAATTTACCACAGATTCAACTATGTTGTACCTATTTAGTGTCTTGAGTGTAAAGACAACTCAGTTATATAGCACTGTCCTCCACTAAATCTTTTTCGAGTTACTTACCTCGGGGTGTAGAATTCACCAAGATCAAGTTCATGAGGTTATCACTAGAGTACAAGCTGATAGGTTCTACTAAGCTGAAAAAGTCTGTGATGAACTGGACATCTATGGTCTGAAGAGTGTCCAGGTTAAGCTCAGAATCTCATCACCATAGTGGCTACAAGGGGATGAATTTTTTGGATCTAACAACTTTTAAAACTATCTATTAAGTCATGGAGGGGTTGAATCACTAGAGGGAGTGCCAACACTGATAAAATCACACTATCTTAAGTATTATGTAACATACGGCACTTCAAAAAACTGTTTTTTACCACAGCAGTTCCAAAGTGGAGAGTTCTAACATCATCCCCATTTTATAGACCAGAAATCTGAGGCTAAAGAGAGGTGAACTAACTCACCTATCTTCCCTCATTCCAACTTTCCTTTGGCTTTGCAATCTAAACCTCATCACAACTTCCAATCCTTCCACCTCTCAGCTCTCCCCCAGGTCATGACTCCTACAATGGCTAGACTCTTCACCTTCCCCTATCTCAGCTCCTTAGTGAATCAGTTAACTCTCTATTATCCTTTACACTGGAGTCCCTTGTCTGTTTGTTCTACTGCCAGCCATGCCTTGCCAAACATACCTCAACCTTAGGTTATTTTCATCGTCTGCCACCTTTGCTCCTATTCACGCACTAGTGAACAGAGCCAACTGGTTCCACTACAAATATATAAACTGAGCCCCCACTGCAGCAAAGCAATCTTTTTACACTTGTTAATAGATTCTCTACCCCACTCATCACAGCAGCTATTCCAAACCTATTCATCCTTACTTGATTCCCATGGCAACTCCACCCCCACCCCTTATCCTCTCAGCTGAAGCCTGCCTCATACTTCACCAAAAAAGTTGAGGCCTTCACCAAGAGATCCCTCCCTTCCCCCATATCTCAAGATTCAGAAGACTTTCCCACACTATCTCTTCCTTCACCTATATCATATAAAGAAGTGGCCCTCCTCCTTGCCAATGGGAACATGAACTCCTGATTCCATTCCATGCCGTCTCCTCCAGCAGACTTTTACCTGTATCATCCCCCAGTCAATTATTCATTTTCAATGTCTGTCTATTGCTACCTACAGAGATGTCTATGGCTCCACTAGCCTTAAAAAAAAAAATGAAATATGTTCCAAGTATACTCTTCCCCGCCCCACCCCAACTCAGTTAATCTTATAACTCTCCTCTCTTTTATGGATAAACTCCTTGCAAAAGCTGTCTACAATTGGTGCCTCTACTTCCTCTCATTTCATCTTCTAAACACTATTATCTGGCATCTATCCCTATCAATCAACTGAAACTGCTGTCTATAAAGTCACCAATGAACTCTTAATTGCCAAATCTAATGGCTTTTTTCTCAATCTTCACCCTTCTTGACTTTTCTGTAGACTCTGACATTTGTTCACCTTCTCCTGGGATACTCTCTTCTCTCTAAGTTTTTGTAATATTGTTTTTACCTGCTTCTTTTCCTACCTATCTGACCATTCCTTCTCAACCTTTGCTGGATCTCCATTCAGGTTGAACCTCCTAATTTTCTGGATGGTAATTGCCTCTCCACCTCCTTCACCCCAGGCTCTATCTTTGCCTCTTTTTGGTGATCTCATAAACTCCCGTGGGTTCAATTACTATCGGAATAAAGAAGATGACCAGATCTAGGTGTATAGCCCTAATCTTTCTCCCAGCCTCCAGTTTCACAACACTGTCTTTTGGATATATCAAACTCAGCATGTCTAAAACAGAATTCAGATTCCTTTCTTCAACACTCTTCTTTTCCCAACCTCAGGGGTACAACCATCCTCCCACACACCTAGGCTTGCAACCTGAGTGTCATCTTTGACTCCTAACTATCTGATTTGTTGCCATGTCTCTTACATGTACCCTTTACTTCTCTATCATTGCCACCACCCTAGTACAGGCTCTCACTGCCCCACTCCCAGACTACTGCAATAGCCTTCTGGCTGGTGTCCTTGCCAGAGTTCAGAGCACCCAGTCCAGTTCATCCTCAGGTCAGATCAGATCATCCTCCTATTCAATAAACTCCAGTAGCTCACTATTATCTCTAAGAGCAAGAATAAAATTCTCTTTTGGGCTTTATTTTCCTACACTTTCAATCTTCAGACACACGATTCCCCTCCACACACACTCTTACAATCAGGCTACAGTGGCAGACTTGCATCTTTCATTCAGTGCCTTTTCGCTGTCTGTCCCCCATGTCTGATGTTCTCCCTCTTCACCTTGGCCTCCTCATTTCCTTCAACACTCAGCTCTAATCTTTCCCACCTGCTCCCTATCCCATCCCCTTCCTCTGAGATGACCTGCCGTTTGCACTACCTATTTTTTGTATGTATGATTGGTGCATATTATCTCCCCCGTTAAAATATGTGCTCTGTGAGGGCAGGGACCATGTTTTTGCTTTTCTTTGTATTCTCAGTACTTAGCACAGTGTCTGGCACATAGTAAGCACATAATAAATGGTTCTAGCCACCGTAAAGTTGATCTGATACCAAGTAAAAAAATTAACATGCCAGAGGTAAGCTGAAGATTAACTTCAAAACCTTCCTTGATGTTCACTTGGCAACTACCAACGTTTTGAAGGCGAACCTACTGGTTACAGTCTAACAGCAAGCTTTTTGAAAGTGGGTGAACCCTCTTTACACTCAGTACCTGACCCAGTAAACATTTTCAAAAATGAAGCACAGTACAGGTAGATGGGAGAGCTCGTATTCTTCCTATTCAGTGGCTCTCAGAGTTACTGTGTGGTGAAATGCCTGGGATTCTAACACCATGGCATTAGTGAGACCGCTTAATGAAATTTAATATTGTTTGTGTCCTATTTGAATGTGTGAGTACATTGTAGAATGACTGTCTGACTTTCTCCACAGAGGATATAAAAAAATTAAATGCGGGCCTTATACAATAACAGAGAGCTCACTGAAGTGAAGGCTATGATTCTTAAGTGTCATCTTGATTATGCCTTGGAACCAAATTTTGCCTGGGAACATACCTCTTGAGATTTTAAGTCGATGGGAAATGACAATTTGATATGTAAGTTTTCACTTTATAAACAACTTTTAGAAAATACAGCCAATGAATAAATTTAGTAAGGTCAAGCTGTTCCATTTATGTCAATGAAAACATGAAACCAAGATCTGGCTTACAGTGAAAAAAAAAATAACCAACTTCTGGATAATTAATAACTGACTACTAGCTTTTTTGAGTTGTAACTCAAATGGAAAACTTATGAAAAAGAATTACAGAAATTGCCATATATCCTATAATCTTAATGAAAGTTATCCTGAGTGAATCATTATTTTAATATTCCCAGGAAAAAGGGACTCCTTAAGAAAAGAACTAAGATAAAGTGTTCTAAATTATTCAATGATGCTTCAGTGCTCTATCAAAATTCTACATATAAAAGTTTTTATCCCTGGCTTTCCTGTACCCTGCATTATCTATTCTTCTTCATACATTAGGTGCTCAATAAGTCTATTAATGTATATGGATAAATATTTTCACAGTGGTGTTATATGTAATAGTAAAAAAAAAAAACCTGGAGCTGGGCATGGTATATTCGTGACATAATAAGTAATGGTGACTATATTAGCCACTCTATTTCTAGCCTGAGGACAAGACCCAGTCCAAAAAAAAAAAATAAAAAATAATAAAGTTTAACAAAATACATGCCCATTGATTAGAGCTCAACAAATTATATTATTGTAATAGAGTATTACTATACTGTAAGGAATGATGAATTAAGAAAAATTCAGAAAAAGATGAAAATGGTTATGGGAAACATTGAAGGATGTGGTCAAAAGAATAACATATAAAATAGTTCTAACAACATCACAACACTGTGGAAGGTCACCCACAACCATGGTCAACTGCCAGAGCTGGCATCAGTACCAACTTGTAAAAATTAAAGAACACATTTCTCTTTTCTTTAAACAACCTGGCAAACCTATTTTTTCCAAAGGATTTGGGGTGTTTATTTGGTGATAACTGTTTAACAAAATACATCAATATTTATTTTTACTCTATTGATGACGATAGAACAATCCTTTCCAATTGCTTCACTGACAAACCCTACATGTTACTGAAAAACTCTGCTGGTCTCAAAACCCTAGGCTCTGAACCATTCAATCAGAGCCATTACACTCTCAAAACTAATGACATGGCAATGATATATCAAGGCTATATTGGCTGTCCCCCGGAGACAGACATAAAGACAGAGAGCCTTGCAGAAAGAAAGACCATCTTTTCTGAACCAGAAAAGCATGATGATTTTCTCACTGAGATGAGTGGTATTAACTATTAAAACAATTACTAACTTGGAAGACTGAAGCTTTGGCTTTGATGTACTTATTATTAAAATAATTTACTTAAGCTTATTATAATTTACTTAGGGCTTCTCTGATGACAGTAGTGTTTTCCTCACAGTAACCCTATAAGGCAGGTACTGAAATCATGATTCTCTCCATTTTATAGGTGAGTTGGAAGTCGAACCCAGGTTTTCTGACTTCCAAATCCTATGCTCATTCCAGGATGCCACATTTCCTTTCTAACATTATGCATCACATTTAAGCTCAGAACAATCTCTTTTGACTTCTCATTTGTAACTAGAGTCAACGTTAAAAATGTTTAAAGGTCAAATGATTACTTGTTGCTTGATATTCTGCACTCCTATTGAATCCTGTGTATGACACCTCAAAAGGCTTTTGAAATCAGAATTCTCTCCAAAAGCATGAATGAGGAATTCTGAAGCAGGGATTAAATGTTATGTCCAAGGTCACATAGCAAGTGGCAGAACAAGTGTGATAGAACCCAAGACCCTTCCTAACTACTCTATAAGAGATTCCCATCTAGCAAGAGGTACTTGTTCAACATGCTTGCCATAGTACAAATACATACAGAGAAATTGATATTCTTTTTAAGAAAAGACACCCTTCTAGTCATTCCATATCCAACTGCGTGTTGTCTGCTTATAATAATGATTCCAGAAAAGATGGCAAATACACAACACACAAAAATATTGGGGTAAAAAAATGTTGATATACTTATCTCTCAATGCCCCACAATTGAGAGGGACATCTCTTACTTATTCTTCTCAAAAGAACCAGAAAGAAACATTCTCTGTCCCCCCTCAGTCACTTCTAAAGTGTTAAGAAGCATCTCACATGAAATCCTTACCAGCAGCTGTATTTGTGATACCATTTACTGTCCCTTCAACATCAGTCTCATCCTCTGCATAGCTGAGCATCAGGCTTTGCTGCCTGCTCGTTAGTCTTCTGTGAAGGGCAAACAAGGTAACACACCATTATTTCTGAGCGGCTACTGAATATCTGTTCTGGACAGAGACGTGTGATAGTCTTTAGTATGTACTAAACAATGATAAACCATATCCATGTCTAACATATTCAAGAATCCTTTAGTGTATCCATTGAATGTCCAGCAAAAATAAAGGTTCATCATAACATTTAGATACAAAGACATGCATCTCCATCTTACACTCATAAAAAGACTACATGTGAGCTTACACTCTTCTTTTTAATTGCTAGATCCAAATAGTCTCTGTATCAGCTTATAAAAAACAGGCATTCAACACAAAACTAAGTGACTAACATACTGTGGTCCTCAGGTTGACCATTCTCCTACCCATTTATTTACGTTTATTATCCAAATGATACGTCCTCCTACCTATTTTCATTCATTCACCATCAAAACATATATGTTTCTGAATGAGGTCAGGAAAAAAATAACTTTTTTCTCCACTGGCTTTCACTATAATTTCAGAGAAGTGTCTGCAGGAAAAACTTTGGCTCTAGGCAAAAATAAAAAAAGTGACTTGTGGCTAAAATGTCAATTTCTTACCCCTAAAATGTGGAGGTGAAATCCACCGAATAAAGTAGAAACAATGAGGTACCTAAACCAGACTTTTCCCCCCAAAACTTAAATGAAAATCAAATTCTAACATACTCCTCAACAAATTATTTCAATAACCATTAACCACTATAGATTCTTCAGAGGGAAAAAGCATTAATGAAAAAAGTAAAGAAGAATAGTTCCAAAGCAAAGTTATTAAGTTTTCATTATATAGAGAGTAATATTCTCAATAAGTGTTATTGACTATTAACAAAGTGAAAGACTTATTAGATTCTAATATACTGCCAAACTAGTCACTTACCTGGGAATTCTAATCTTTAGATGAATGTAGTGGTCACCATAGCCATAGCTATTAATTCGGGGGATGCCTTTCCCACTCATTCGAATCTTTTGGTCAGCCTGTATCCCTGGAGGGATCTACGAATGCAAAAGAAATCTGTTGAGACTGCCTTTGTTCCTAGGGGCCCAAATGAACAATTTTCATTATAGTAAGATAATCTTAAAGTGCTGCCTTGGAAAGAATTAGTTGTCATTAAATCTACTAACCCTAATCCTAAATGTGTTCAATGAACCCCAAATTCCATGAACCTGAATATTCCCTCTAACCACACAGATTATAATCCAACCACATCTTCTCACAGAATGCTCCACAGAGGACTGACCCAATGAGCTGGAAAGCCTTCTTCTAGGTTTTTTTGTTTTTTGTTTTTTTTTACTATTCAATGCTCCCTGATCCCTCACTTCAGCTACATGACCAATCCACTTCCTTTTCCCAGCAAACACAAATATTAAAAGTGTTCTATAAACATGAGCTATTATTATCATTATCATATGTTTCTTTAATGCTATTTTTAAAGTCACTTCTTGCATACAAGTTCTTACTGTTAATAGGCGATTAGTCTACTCAGGCACACAACATGTCTCCCCATTCCCTTTTGGGTCACCTGGGATTTGGATTTTTCATAAATTATAATGTTCCTAATTAAGGCCAGTTCAGATTGAAGCCAGTTCAATTGAGGCCAATCATGACTTTTAATAAGGAAAAAATAACTGACATTCAACAACCTAAAAATGTGCTTTATTCTGAGTGTAAAAGCACAATCCTAAAGTCTGTGTATGTTATTAATTCAGCAGTTACAAGACATCTGAATTTCATTTTCCCACACAGGGAAGCAAAATAGCAGGGCAGTAAAGATTCTAGAATCCCTTCATTTCTCGCAGACCAAGTGACTTACCGTGACACTGATTGTCTCATAGAGCCCTTGAGTTCTGGCTGTCCCACCAAGGACAGCTTGAGCTACAGAAATAAAGAGGTCTGAGTGGATATCTGCTCCATCCCTCCTAAAGACAGGACTTCTCTGAACCTAAAATTATCAAGGACGAAAAAGGATTATTACCAAGAGACAGCCCTGTAAATGACACGTTATTTACTGGAAAATCAAATTCTGAGGTATAATTTTAACCCTTTCTACTTTTGTTTCAAGGAGAATGATGACCAAAAAACTATAATTCCTCAAAGTGGACTCTTCAATATTTTAGATTTAGGTTTTCTCCATTCTCAAAAAGTATCTGTCCTTTTTCAACCTATAATACACTGAAATGTATGAGGAAAGAAAAAAAACAAATCCATTTTTTTTTCAATATATCAGGTGCTATATTAAAAAAAAGAAATTTCCTCACAAGTCTCTATCTTGAGCTCAGGAGGATGGAAATGCAGTGAGCTAACCATCCTGGGTGTCCAACACCACATCCATTATCAACAAGGTGAGAGCTCCCAGGAGAGGAGGGCCACCAGGAAAGCCCTTCTTGCCAAAGGGGGAGCAAACTATCCCAGGTCTGAAACAGAACTGGTCAAATCTCCCCTGCCAATCAGTACTGAGCTCAGGTCTATGAGCTGCCCCACCATTTGCATCTAAGATGAAATAGGAAAACCAAGTCTTTAGAAAAAAAAAAAAGGTGGGTTTTCCTCACCAGATTGTGGAGTTCGAGAAGCCAAGAGCAACCTAATGGCTAACAAACATTTATTAAGTATCTGTTATATACATGGAAGGACACAGCATGTACACAAATATATACAGTTACGCGCAGACATACACAATAATTTAGGGAAGGAGAACTGGCAGCTATAGTAACAGCATAAGAAAAGACTTCGTGGACGAGGTGACACCTCAGACATGCTTTAAAGATGATCAATGTTAAGAGGGACTGTGGGGAAAGAAGAGCTTTACTGTACTGTTGGAGGAACTGCGAACTGGTGTAGCCATTCCAGAAAGCATTTGGGAACGATGGCAGAAAGTTACCGTTGACTTAGCTAGAGTACTAGACCTATAACCTAAAGAAATTAAAGAGGAAAAGGATGTGCAAAAATATTCACAGCAACTCTTTCTGTGGTGGTGAAAAAGGCAATAGATATCCTATTGGAGAATGATTAAACAAATTACAATTTATTTATGTTACAATAGAATATTATTGTGCCACAAGAAATGGAGAAACAGTTTCAGAGGAAATTAAGATGGATCAACTAATGCTGCACAAAGTTAGTGAAACTAGGAATACAATTTAAACAATGATAACATTATAGATTAAAAAAACTTTGAAAGACCTTTGGTCTCTAGTAGCAATTAGATGTAAAGATCTTTCCCACCCATTAATAGGCCATGTGACCTGCTTAAGTCACAGGAAGCCTAAGATACATGTGGTGGGAGCAGCTTCCTGACAAGAAAAGGCAGTTATATCATGGAAAATGCTGAGAGAGGGAAAGACAAAGATGTTATGGCTGCTGGTGGTTCCTAATGGCCACCTAATGGCCACCCTCATGATGGTTAAAACTGAACAGGCTGACTTGGCTGTACTGTGAGTTTGTTTTGGGAAGACCCTGGCACAGGGTCAGAGAGGTTTTGGGATGGCCAGGCTCCATGTTGTGATATTCTGTACTGAACGTTTTGGGTTCCTTGCTGTTATGATGAAGTGGACTGACTGGCTGTGGCAGCTGAACATTTGCTTATGGGATACGGTTCTCTGGTGTCTGAATAGTTTACTTCTTCTACCATCTATGTGGAGAGTCTAATATACTTTGCAATATAGAACTACACAGGCATTTTGACAATTGTCATCTACATTGTTATTATTGCCTTACTGTTTCAGACTCCTATCAACACAAAGATAAATCATGAGTCTGAGAGAAGATGAAACCTGTAATTCACCTCCACAAACGTAAAGACAGTCATCTTCAGACGTGACTAATGAGGGCATTCATTTTGCCAGGCTACATGCTCAATTTCTCCTTCCCTGCTAACTATCATCCCCTCTCTCCTCCCTTTTGTGGCTACAATCCTTGAGAGAGGGCTGTTTACAGTCACTGTTTCCCCTTCTTCTTCACCTTGTTCCCTGGCTTCCAATCTCATCATTCCACTGACACTGTACTTTCCAAAGTTACCAATCATCTCCTAATTGCCAAATCCAATGGTTTTTTCTTCACCTTCATGCTTCTTCACCGTTGATCATCACCCTTTTCTTGATACTCTCTTCTCGCTAAGTTTTTGTTAACACTGCTCTCTCACCTGTACGATCACTCCATCCAGATCACGTTCTCTAACCATGAGTGTCCCCCAAGACTGTTCAGGGACCTATTCCCTCCTCCTTCTATACCAGCTCATTTGGTGATATCAAAAACTTCCATGGACTTAATTATCACCTCTATGCAGACGACCTCTTTTATCTAGCACAAATCTCCGGATGCCTTTTGGACATCTTGAACTGGATGACCTAGAGATTTAGCCTCAAACTAAACTCATCATCTGTCTTCCCAACCTCTCCTCTCTTTGGAACTACTCTATGGTTAAGGATACCCACCATCTGCCCAGTCACCCAGGACTGCAACCTGGATGTTTTCCTGAACTCCTCACTCTTTCACCTTCCATATCCTATCTGTTGATTTCACCTTTCTAACATTTCTTTCATATGCCCCTTTCTCTCTTCTGACACTGGCACCACCCTGATACAGGCCCTTAATACCTCATGCCACTGTAATAGCCCTCTGGTTGGTCTGTCTTCATTGCAATCCATACTCTACTCAGTTGTCAAATTGATCTTCCTAAAGCACAGGTCTAATTATGTCATCCTCCCATTCAATTAATTCCAGTATCTCTCTACTATCTATATAACCCAGCAGCTCAGGATCAAACATAGTACTTTATTTGGTTATTAAAGCCCTTCAAAACCTGGCCCCTTCCTATTTTTCAAGCATTCTTACTCCATGTGCTCTGTGATCCAGCGACACTGGCTTCCTTATTGTTCCTCTCATAAAATGCTCCATCTCCTGACTGGTTATTTTCACTGGGTGCCTCTCATGCCTAGAATTCTCTCCTTTCTCATCAATTTTTCCTGGGTTCTCTGGCTTCAAGTTCTAGCTAAAATCCCATCTTCCAGAAGAAGACTTTTTCAGTTCTCCTTAATGCTAATGCATTAGTTCTGTAATAATCTTCAATTTATCCAGCATATATCTGGTATGTATATAGCTTTTGTGTGGTCTTCCCATTAGCCTGTGTGCAACCTGAGAACAGGAACTGTTTGTTTTTTGCCTTTGTATCCTAGCACTCAGTACACAATGCCTGGCACATAAAGTGCTTAGTAGATGACTGACAACTCTATTTTGTTCAACTGGGAGGCTGCAGGGATATTGTGGGAGGGACAGACTAATTTTAAAATGCTCGTTAATCTTAAAAAATGATAGTGCAAAGTAAAGACCTTTAGGTTTTTCTTTTTTATTTTATTTTTTTTTTTGAGAGGGGAAGGCAGGGCAATCAGGGTTAAGTGACTTGCCCAAGGTCACACAGCTAGTTAGTGTGCCAAGTGTCTGAGGCCGGATTTGAACTCAGGTCCTCCTGACACCAGGGCCAGTGCTCTACTCACTGCTCCACCTAGCTGCCCCTAGGTTTTTCCCTTTTTAAAAAAGGGTGGGGGGATAAATATAAAGGAGTACTCTAAGAAATGATGTGTGATGAATACAGAGAAGCATGGAAAGATCTATATGAACTGATGCAAAAAGAAGTAAGCAGAGTCAAGAAAACAACAAACAGTGACTAAAACAATGTTAATGGAAAGAACAGGACACAAAAGAAAATCAAAAGTAAATGCAACAAAAAAGTACTCAGATGAGGGGTGATGAAAAGACACGCCCCTTCACAAAGGTGAAAGGTCCATAGGTGTTCCACAGAGTGTGTTTTTCAACTTTTTATGCTCATTTTTCCTCTCTAAAAAATACTATTTGTCATGTACGTGATAAATATGGTGATATAGGAAACAGAAAATATCAATAAAAACTTATTTTTTACAAAAGAGAGTGGGGAAATCTTCTGTTTGTCCAAAACATTTGCTCCGAGTTGCCGCCCAGATTTCTCTATGTGAACCAATCGCACAACAAGCACTCATTCAGAACTATGCACAAGGCACTCGCTAGGTGCTGGGGATACAGAAATCAAATGATCCTTACCCTCAGAGAGCTGAGCTCTATCAGGAGAGACAACAGGTAAATATAAAGGTACAAACACAAAGGACACAAGAGAAATCAAGTTAGTTTAGGAAAGGAAGGCACTAGTAGTTGAAGAATCAGAAAAGTGCTCCTACAGAAAGTGGCACTTGAGCTGAGTCAGAGGAAATAAAAATTTCTACAAGGCAGATGTGAGGCTAAAGCACATTGCAAGTAGAAGGGCCGGCCATAAAGCCAGGAGATGGAGGGTCATGCATGAGAACAACGGGAGAGCCAGTTTGGCTAGAATGAAGAGCCTGGAAAGGGGATGAATGAGGTTGAAAAGGCAGATCGAGGAAAGGCTATAAAAGACTTTAAAAGCCACATAGGAATTCATATTTGTACTAGAAATAATTACAGGGCCACCAGAAAGAATGATGTGGTCATTATAAACCTGTGCTTTAGGAAAATCACTTTGGCAACTTGTGGACAATGGATTGGGTGAGGAGGGACTTAAGGCAGAGAGGTCATCATAACAGTCCAGATGAGGGTCTGAACTGAGGTGGTAGCTGTGAGTAATGAGAATGAAAAGGATTCAAGTGGGGGAGAGTGAAGAGGAGAGGATAACACCAAAATTGGGAAGTTCATGAAAAGGGATGGCTTTGGGGGCAAACAATGAGTTGTTTTAGACATTCTAGTTAAAGATATCTATAGGAAATACAGTTTGAAATACAAAAAAAGGTAATTGGCATTGTGGAGCTGAGAAGGAAAATCAAGCTGAAGACATATATATGCAAGTCATCTGTACAGAAATGCTAACAAGATACGTGGGAATGGATAAGGCCTCCAAATGAGAATGTAGGAGAGAAGAGGGCCCAGAACAGAGCCGTCAAGTACACCCAGGTAAGAGGTGTGATAGACATGATGAGCCAGGCAGAGACTGAGAAGTTGTCAGACATGTAGGAGAATAAGTAGGGGAAAGCAATATCATGAAAACCCAGAGGAGAGAGGGTAGTCTACAGTATTAAAGAAGGATCAAAAGATGAGAACTGAGAAAAAAAAAACATTGGAGGCAGTAGTTTTAGTTCAATGATGAGGTCTAAAGACAGATTTGAGGAGATTAACGAATGAGTTGAGTGTGTTGGAAGAAGCACCAACACATATGCTGAAATTCCCTAATATAGGGAAGGAGTTGGGGAGGAAAGATTGTGTGCCAGGTACTGAACTCTGAGAAAAAGAGAAAAAGAGTAACATGGTGTCTGGTAGACAAAACAGCCATCATGATCTGAAATATATGATAAATTTGGAAGAAGTGAACCTCAAAAAAAGAGCTGCTGATAGTGGCAAGAGAAGCATCTCAGAGTTAGTGGATGATGAGTATGTGACAAAGTACAAACAAAGATGGAAAGGGTAGCCAAAGAGTCATCTGAGGGAAGCCAGCTTTCTTTGTGCACCATAAAGATGGAAGGAGATTGAGAGGAAATGTTTCAAAATCAAAGTGAAGTTAGTTATGGAACAAGAACTGTAGAGGACATAGGTAGAGAGAGGTAGAATGAAACATGGCAGGGGTAAAGTTGAGTAAGTTGGGGATAAGGAGAAGGTGAAGGTTGGGAATGGGGAGGAGGGTTGTTTATTCATAGACATCAAATCACAAGGACTGGGAAAGGAGCAAGTGGTGGGAGTTTGCTAGTCACGGGGAATAGTGGGTGGAAACAGTTCCACTAAAGATAGCAGATGATTAGAAGATTAGAATTCTCAGTCTGTGGTCTTGACTCGGGTTCTTAAGCAGAGCTTCGATGACTCAATCTCTGCGGTGGCAATTTCTTATGTTGTCTTTTATGTCTTGATTGTCCCCAAATACCTGGCAGATACTATCTACTGCACTCACTTAGTATTTAGCAACTTTCTGTTACCTACATATCCCCAGCACCTGTCTACTATAGGCAGCAGACAGTGAACAGCAGTGCTAATACTAATGTTGCAGATAACAAGCACACGTGTTTGCTGATTTCAACATTTTCATTTAAAAATCCCGATTTCAAGAAATATTTCCAATAGGTTTGTCTAGTCCCTGCTTGTACTTAAAAAAGAAAATGCAACCTCTACTTTCTCTACCTTCCTTAGGATGGCAGAAGATTCTATGTTGGCTATGTAAAAACCACAGATGTACATACCTTGAATGTTATAAAAATTTCTTTTTTCCCAACAGGCATTCTAACAGTCTGGCCATCCTCCACTCCTGTAATAAGAGCAAAATCAAGTATTTTTAAATCATTCAGGTTCTATCACAAGACCTCTTATAACCTAATATAACTCTAATGCTGTATTTTACCAGCAAAACAGTACATATCTTTCTAGAAAGGCAAGAAAATGATTTCTTGAAATTGTAACATTTTTAAACAGTGAAAAAGCACCAGAAACCACAAAAGAAATTATTATACTTCTAGGGGTACATATTTGGCTCCCACTGGAAGAAGAGTGAGAGAACTAAAGGAAAAGAAAGTAAGGCAATGTTGCGACTATTTTTCCCCGATAAGGTACATAAAGTAAAGTACTAAAGGATGAATGATACCAAATGTATTAAAGACCTTGACTTTGAAACATCTCCAAATATTTGTTATTTTTCAGCTGTCTTTCCTACAACTTTATCACTTGGAGATAAAGAGTAAAAAAGTCCTGTCGATTCTAAAGCATCAGTTTGACACTGAGTAAGTATAAAAATGAACCTGCAGGTACTGGGACCACGACCTTCTTCTTCTGTTTGGCTTGTCCTGTTCCCCTACATACTACACAAGGAGTAGTTATTATGGATCCACGGCCTCCACATCGTCTACATGTAGAACGCATCACAAAAGGGCCTGTATTTATGGTTTCCTGTTGAAAAGAGGAAGAAAAATCAATACATTTCTTTCACTTCTATATACTGCAAGACAGCTGGCTCAATGTGGTTCTCATGGTGTATACCATGAAAATGACTCACTGAAGATTTAGATGTTTCACGTGTGTGTGTGTATAAAATTAATAAAGCCTCATAGATTAAATGCCCTTCAAACATTTTAATCTAACAAACACAGCTTTCTAAAGCTATCTCTGAATACTAAAAAAAGGTGTACACTGGTTTTATCAATAATGGAAAATGAGAGTCTATCTCCTCTGCAAGAGTACCTGAAAATTCTACCTTATGTGACTGTAAATCTGGAGGGGAGGGAAAGGAATTTATGAAGTATTATAAGGCTATCAGCTGATTTCACTGCATGCAAAGAATCACTGACTATAGGTTGAGACATCATAATGTAGTGCTGGATGAGGCTTTGGAATCCAAATCCCTTCATTTACAGATCAGGAAACCAAGGCAAGCAAGGTAAAGTGACTTTCACATCTCACAGCTAATAAGGACCTAAAGCAGAAGAAGCTAGGTCTAGCACCCTATCTACCACATCACACTGACCCCTCACTGGGTGCTATGTAGAAGTACACAGATGGCATTGTCTTTAAAATTCAGGTCATGACGCCACCTCAAAGTTTTGTGGAATATGTTATAAGATGTTGGCTTCAGCATAATTTCTGTAGGCCTGCTTTCATTTTCCCAGCAGTTCTGATCAAATAGGGAATTTTTTCAGTTATTTGTTTTTCAATCTTTCAAACACCGAGCTGCCAAAATTCTCTTATTTCTGATTCTTCCTGTCTATTCTAATCTACTGGTTTACTTTTTCTTTTTTTAAAACCATTTTTAAAAAACTCTTCACATTTGCTACTCTTCTAATATCCTAATTAGTATAATTTTAGTATTTTATTTTTCTAAATTACATATATAACAATTTTTACCCCTCATTGTTTACAATTTTGAGTTCCAAAATCTCTTCCATCCTTCCTCTTCTCCCCCTCATTGTGAAGGAAAGCAATTTCATAAAGGTTATACATGTACAGTTGTGCAAAACATTTTGATGTTAGTCATGTTGTAAAAGAAAACTGACCAAAAAAAAAAAAAAGAAAACTTTAAGAAAAATAAAGTTAAAAAAACAGTAGGTTTCAATCTGCATTCAGACTCTTATCAGTTCTTTCTAGAGATATGAATAGCATTTTTCATCATAGGTCCTTCAGAACTGTCTTGGATCTTTTTATTGCCAAGAACAGCTAAGTCTATCATAGTTGATCATTGCACAATGTTGCTGTCACCATGTATAATGTTCTCCTGCTCACTTCACTGCATCAGTTCATGTAACTCTTTTCAGGTTTTCCTGAAAGGTTTTCCAGATTTTTCTGAAAACATCTTGCTTATTATTTCTTATAGCAAAATAATTTTTCATCACACAGACTACAACTTGTTCAGCCATTGATGGGCAACCCCTCAATTTCCAATTCTTTGCCACCACAAGATGAGCTGCTGTAAATGTTTTTGTATGTATAGGTCCTTTTCCTTTGAAAAAAAATCTCTTTGAGATAAAGTCCTAGTAGTGGTATTACTGGGTCAAAAGGTATGCGGTTTTAGAGCCCTTTGAGCATAGTTCCAAATTTCTCTCCAAGACTAACATATCACTTCACAACTCCAACAACAATAGTCTCCGAATTTTCCAACTTACTCTCCAACATCTATCATTTTCCTTTTCTGTCATGTTAGCCAATCTGACAGGTGTGAAGTGGTACCTCAGAGTTGTTTTAATTTGCATTTTTCTAATCAAAAGTGATTTAGAGCACTTCTTCATATGCTTATAGAGAGCTTTGATTTCATCATCTGAAAACTGCCTGTACATATCCTTTGACCATTTAGCAACTGGGGAATGACTTGTATTCTTACAAATTTGACTCTGTTCTCTCGATATCTGAGAGATGAGATCTTTATCAAAAAAAAAAAAAACTTGCAGTAAAAACATCCCAGTTTTCTGCTTTCCTTTTAATCTTGGTTGGTTTTGTTTGTGCAAAAACTTTGTAATTTACTGTAATCAAAATTATCCAGTTAACATTCCGTAATGTTCTATCTTGTTGGGTCCTAAATTCTTCACTTATCCATAGATGTGACAGGTAAACTATTCCACTCTCTCCTAACTTGTTTATATCCCCCTTTATGTATAAATGATGTACCCATCTTGACCTTATCTTTGTATGCGGTGTAAGGTGTTGGTCTATATCTATTTTCTGCCCAACTGTTCCCCAGTTTTTCAAGCAATTTATGTCAAATAATGAGTCTTGTCCCAAAAGTTTGGATCTTTGTGTTTATCAAACACAAAATTGCTATTGTTTCCTACTATGTATTGCATACCTGATCTATTCCACAAATCTCCAGCTCTATTTCTTTCCAGTACCAGACTATTTTGATGATTACTGCTTTGTAATACAGCTTAAGACCTGTTACAGCTAGGCCACTTTCCTTCACATTTTTTCCCCCAATAATTCTCTTGATATTCATGATCTTTGATTCTTCCAAATGAATTGTTTTTTTTTCTAGCTCTATAATTTTGGTAGTTTGATAGGTGTGGTACCAAATAGTATATTAATTTAGGTAGAACTATCATTTTTATTATGTTGGCTTGGCCTACTCATGAGCAACTAATATTTTTCCACTAGTTTAGATCTGACTTTATTTGTATGAAGCATTTTCTAATTGTGTTCATACAGTTTCTGAGTTTGTCTTAGCAGGTAGATTCTCAAGTATTTTAAATTGTCAACACTTATTTTAAATGGAATTTTCTATCTCTTGCTGCTGGATTTTGTTGGTAACATACAGAAACGGTGATGATTTATGTGGGTTAATTTTACATCCTGTGATGTAACAAATATTGTTTTTATTAAGTCCTGTAAAATATTGCTTTGATAGTTTGGTATAACATCAATTGGTATAACATTAAAACTAAATTAACTTTGGTAGTATTATAATTTTTATCATAGTGGCAAGGCCTAGCCATGAATACTGAATATTCTCTCAGCTACTTAAATTATTCTTTATTTCTTTAAGAAACACTTTGTAATTGAATCTTTACAAATACTAGTCTTCTTTGCTAGGTTAACTCTCAAGTATTTTATGCATTTTATAGATTTTTTTTAAATGGAATTTCCCCATTGTTAGCTCTTGGAATTTATCATATAGAAATGAAGTTGATTTTTATGAATTTATTTTGCAGCCTACAACTCTGCTCAAGCTTTTAACTGTCTCAATGATTTTCTTTGCTTATTCTCTAGGATCCTCTAAGTAAGCCATCATGACAATTAGCAAATAAAGATGAATGCAATGAAGAGACCTAGAATATGATGAATATAGAGAAGCATGGAAAAATTTACATGAACTGATGAAGTAAACACAGCCAAGAAAATATACATGAAAATACACAAATGGAAAGAACAGCAACCACAAAAAAATCAAAAATGAATGCTGCAAAATTATAAAGAATAAGCACAGATCCCAAAAAGAGGTCCCTCTGTAGAGGTAAGAGGACGGGGGACCTATGGTTGTTAAACACTATTTATAGGCAGATTTTTTGATGTACTCGTTGGTTTTGATGATTTTTTAAAAACTTTTTCTTTTAAAAAAAATCGTTTTAAGAGACAGCTCTGGGGGCTGGGGGTGGTGGAATAGGGAGGAATACAGGGAAAATTTCAGGCAATGTAAACACAAAAAATAACAATAAAATGTATTCTTTAAAGAATTAACATACCATCCCCACAATTCATTTTCTCAGACCAGAGGAATAGCCTTTGCTGGGATGAATTCTCCCAGGCAGGCACAAAACCAAACCAGTGTATTTGCACTGGGGCATAATTAATTGTCCTCAAGTTTCTCTAATGCTTCACTGGCAAGAAAGTGGAGGAAAGTCACTTCTTGGATCTCAAATACATTTCTACACCAAAGGCTGCACCAAGGAAGTAGTGAAAAGAAAGTCACACTCACCAACAGAAGTGGGAGGGGAAATAACTCCTCAAAGTATTTTGGTGTCTTATCCTCTCCATTTCTCTCCTCCTTTCCCCCTCCCCAACAAACATTTGTCCTTAGAATTATAGAGCAGGATTCAAAAAGAATGATTGTTCAGAGACGACGCCAACCCCAGACCTTACTTACTGTCAGTTTTAAGCACAAAATAATTAGGAGTCACGTAAGCCAACTTAGGAATGAACAATTATAATGGGAAACAGATACAGACAATTGGATTTAAAGTAGGTGGCTAAAAGACAAAGCTAGTTCCATATTAATTTAAAATGTTTTCCAGTCCTCTTAAAAAGGATATATTATCATTACTTTTTCAGGCAAGACAATTACCCTACTGGAGTGGTCATCAGCAGAATACCATGTGTTCCTTAGTTGACTATCATATACCAACCTTGAAATTTACTTTCTCTTGTCTTCTGACAGCTCACAACTAGATAGCACTTTAGCACAAGGACTGTTCCTGTTTTATAGATAAAGAAACTGAGGCACAGACAATGGTTATGCAGCCAGTAAGTGGCAGAATTGGTAACCAAATGTAGATTTTCCATTAGGCCATCTAATCTTTTCTCCTAACTCCACAATATTTAAAATTTTTAAGCAGTCATTTCTAATATTGATAACAGCATTTAACCCTTGTTCTTCTTTTTAAACCTGAACTCTACTTTCAATGATATAATTGGTTTAGATAAAGTATTCAGGGTCATAATTATGATCTACTGAGTCTACAAGTGCTACCTAAATTTATGAGAAGAAAAGCAAGAAGAAAATATGAGGAAAGTGGAAACGTTACAAGGGTAAGACAGAGAGAATGCTTAAAGAAATTTCCCCAAAACTCCAGAACCCGCCTGACCTTTTACATTAGTTCTTACCATTCCTGTGCCACCACAGTAATGACACTGCTGAACTTTGGTGCCAGGTTCATTTCCTTTACCATCACATCGTTCACATGAGTCATTAATGTTCACAGTAAATTCTTTGTTAACACCCTTGGCAGCTTGAATGAATGTCAGTTCCATGATGTACTAGGGAGAGAAAATAAGTTATTTAATCCTTCTTCATAGACAACAATGCTTTGCTTTGAAAACCAAAGCAAGAGTTTTGAGATACATTATTTAATTTATAATAACGAGTAAATTCAAATACACAGCATTCACCTTCTCCTCAAACACTTAGGATTTTTAAGAACACCAAGTCATTAAAATTTCAGTGAAATAGCATTTCCAACTAAAATACCATATGGCATTTACATGCAGTGAATTTTTTAAAATGATTCATAATCATAACAAATTTACGAGATTGTCTCTTCTCTAACTTTCACCAATATTTCTTGAGACCAATATAAGAAAAAGGCTGAACTGGTTTGAGATCATGAAGTACTTTCATTTGGATAGTTTACTCTAGAATTGGTGCTTTTCTGAGTACTGAAATACATTTACACTAAAACGTATTCTTCAAAATTATTCCAATTAAGCTATCTGGGTATTAAGAAGGAACTTATGGTGGATGAAAGATAAAATAACTAAAGAAACACAGATTCAAGCTTCCAGGCAAATCAATTTATTAAGCAATGCAAACAAATTGCTGAATAAACTGGGACCAGGCAGGTGCCCTCAGCTTTGGCACTGGACCCCAAATAGAGACAGACCTTTTATGAATTAAAAATAATTAATCCAACTAATTAAAACAATTAACCAGGATACAAAATTTGGTAATCCAACTTCTAGTTCAATGAAATAGTGTTTCGTTTTCCAAATAGTTTCGTTTTCCAATAGTGTTTTCACTTTCCAAGTTGAGAGGGGGAGACTGAACAGATGCAATTCCCTAAAATCAGAAAAAGGTGTCCTACTTCCCCCAAATGTTTGTATACAATCAAAGGAAAATGGAAACGAGTGATTGATCAGTGTGGGGCCAGCTATGTGGGTTAGCTGAGATGTACAATTGTGAGAAAACTCATTTTATCAGTCTTTGGATCTGAATGAGCTTCTGCTCAGCATAACCTAGGTCCTTAGTTAAGGGTCTCTAAGCAATAGAAATGGAATAACAATAAAGTTTTCTCTCAATTCGCACAACTAAATAAAGTTTTCTCACAAGACAGAAATTGGTCAGAACTGAGTCACAAGATGGAGTCAGTATGGTTCACTCAATTTCCACTACCACTTGCTGCTATGAGCTCCTCATGCTTAAATGGGATATAATTCCTATAATTTCTACATTTCTGTATATTCCTAAAGGCAAACAGTCTCATGGTACAGCAATTTCTATCTGTAATCCTTACCTCCTGAGGCTGATCAAATACACTCTGGAAATCTCCAAATGAAGATCCTGAAAACTCCCCGAAGATCTTCCTAAAGAGTTCCTCTGGGTCAACAGTAGGGCCACCTCGCCAGTAGCTCTGTCCAGAACTTCCTGTTCCAGGGTCAAAGCCAGCTGACCCATAAGTATCATACTGTTTTCGCTTCACTTCATCACTTAACACCTATTAGACAAAAAGTAGTTTAATGAAGAATTTATTTCATTCTGGATTAATGACAGGAAGATAATGAAATTCCCTGAAACTACACAGTTTTAGTTAACGGTCAACTATAATAAAAATTTAGTTACACTAGAGGATGCCCTTCAATTGAGGAATGGCTGAACAAATTATGATATATAAACATAATGGAATACTATTGTGCTGTAAAAAATGATGACAGACTGTTTCAGAGAAATCTAGGAAGATTTATATGAACTAGCCGTATGTAAAAAAATATTTATAGCAGCTCTTTTTGTGGTGGTAAAGAAATGGAAACTGAAGAGATGTCTATCAATTGGAGAATGGCTGAATAAGTTGTAATAAATGATTCTGATAGAATACTATTGTGCTCTAAGAAATGACTAAGGGGATGGTTTCAGAAAAACCTGGGAAGATTTATATGAGTTGATGCAAAGTGAAGCAAGCAGTAATAGCAATATTATAATGTGAAAGACTTAGCTACTTTAATAAATACAATGATCTATGACAATTCCAAAGGACTCACGATGAAATATGCTACCTACTCTCAGAGAAAAAAACTGATGAACTCTGAGTGCAGATTGAAGCATATTCTTTCACTTTATTTTTCTTGCTTTTTCTTTTATAACATGGCTAATGTGGATATATGTTTTACATGATTCCTATGTATAATGGTATTTCTTGACTTCTTTTTGGGTGAGAGATGGCCTGTAGGGAGGGAGAGAATTCAAAACTAATTTTTTTTAAAAGACTTACATAAACTAATGCAAAATGAACTGATCAGAAGAACCAAGAGAACAATTTATACTACAACACTGTAAAAAAAAAAAGAACAAATTTGAAAGACTTAAGAATTATGATCAATATAATGATTTCAGAAGACCAATGATGAAAAATGCTACTGACCTCCTGAGAGAGACAGGTAATAGACTAAATACTCAAAATGAGACACAATTTTAGACTTGACTAACAAGAGCATTTGTTTTGTTGTCTGTGAATTGTTATGCATAGTAACAAGGATTTTTCTTTTTTTCTCCCCCAGTGGGAGGAGATATAAGAGGGATATAATTAAAAAAAAAAAATTCTAGAGAAACCACATCAAAGGCAAGAGACAGGAAAAAGAAAGACTACAGGTTTCTAGGGAAAAATCAGGAAGAATGGTGAAGACAGCTACAGATCAAGAATAGTTTAAACCAGGAATTAAATTCACTAATCAAAAAAAGACCTTTATTCCTCCAAAAACCAGAAAAGGGGCAAAGGCAGACCATGAGATAATGAATGAAATAATGTGACCTAGAACCACACCCAGTATTAGAGCTTTAATATAAACTAATAATGGAGAACACTTAGAATCAATTTTTTTTTTTAGCACTTTAAAGTCATGCAGAACTGAGAGGCATGAAGAGCACTTGTGATACACTTTATTGTATATGATTTACATCTCCCAACTCCTTCAATGTAGTATCTGGGGACGCAGTGTCAAAAGATTACATAGAAAGCTACTATTGCATAGTCAAGTAGCATCAAATGTGGAAAGTTTAGGATACAGGGGTATGCATGGTCTTCGACACAAGAAGCCTCTTTTTTTTCTTTCTCCTGAATGATAGAAGGGGAAGAGTCCAAAATTCACTATCGTGATAAACTCCACAAGAGAAAAAAATGATCTGGTCACTGTACTTTAAAAAATATACAGCTGAGGAGATAGCCTGAGTACTTACAAAGTAACATTTAACTGAAATACAGCAAAACCTCAATAATTCAGATCTTCTGATTTGAAATGCTTTATGGGGACAAACTTGAATTCTCATTATCCTAAAAAAGTTTGCTATTTTTAAAAATTTTGTGTTTTTGCTACAGCTTCCGAGTAAAAATTTACCTTGAAATATCCCAAGTTTTGGATGAACTATGCAAAAGAGACCTATTTGTACCTAGGCCCTGACAGAGAGAAAAATTAGTATTATTTCCATTTTCACATAATAGCATTTCTATAAAAACATGTAATACGAATCTTCTGCTACATATGGTCAAGGGAGGGAAGGAAAGGAAACAGCATGTAAATTTGGAAGAAGGATAACCTTTTCCCCTAAGTTTTACCCTCTTTTCAATGAGGGTGTTATGTGTGGCTGTATGTACACACATAGGCATACAAAACTCCTATGTCCACAAATATGAGCCCGGTCTCAAGACTAAAAAGGAAAGATGGTTTGAAACATCTAATAGTCCAATTTTTTTTAACCATTTTCCAATTGTTTCATGTATGTTATTTTCCTATGTTCTTCAAATGCAGAGACTAGATTCTACACTTTTTTCCTATTCCCCATCATGGCTAGTACAATGTTACACAGAAAGTCAATAAATGGTTGCTGAAAGAATTTAAATGTAATGAACCAAGAGACTGAGGCCCTCTAACCTTTCATTCTAGGCCCTACAATATGCAAGACTTGGTCTATTTGGTGAACAGTGACTTAAGTATAAACTAAAAATTGGAACAGCAGAGAAAACAAATTAGTATACATCAGGCATATTACCTCATAGGCTTCTGCTAACTGTGAGAACTTTTCTTTAGCCTTGGGATCATCCTTATTTGTGTCAGGGTGGTATTTCTTGGCAAGCTAAGAAAACAGTAAAACATCATCAATACGTAATATCCACTGAAAATAGAGCACATGAGGGGAGGAGGAAAAAAGGTAGATTTTTGCTCTTTTAAAATTCAAAAATATAGTACAATATAAAAATACAGCATGAAATGACTTCACTTTCTTCATAGAAATTAGCTATGGTGACTAACAGAGTGACAAAGCTGTGATGTAAATGTACTTGGCTCTACTATGGCTTTTTAGAAGCCAGGCTTAGAAGTTTGATTTTCATCTCTCACATAGTATATAGACGCAGAGAATAGTGATGCAGAAAACTAAGCCTATAAGAGAACCTTGTTCATATGTCACTCAATTTTGTGGTTTATACAACTGGAGAAAGAAATGCAAAAAGAAATCACCACCATCCTGCAATATTCATCACCGCCAGGTGGCATCGCCAAGTGTGCATTTAGAAGAGATTATCGCTATGGGTGAGAGAGAAGTCCAAGGCTCCCATAGCACCAGCAAATTCTGAACAAGTATTTCGTCTCGGAGCTTCATACAATTCAAAATGTCTTCAAATGACATCCTACAAAATAAGTCATAAGCTGCTGAACCCTTATCGAGAGCAGTAGTTCTGGTCTACAAGTGTCAGCCATATGATCCACGAGTTAATAAAATATCCTTTGTTAAAACCTGAGTTTTCTCGTTTGTTCTGAGGTAATAAGCACTAGCCACTGAAGAGCGAAGATGCTGATTTCATCTGATGCTACAAAGTCTGCTTTATACTATTTTATCTGTTATGTACACATCTTAATGGTCAAAGTAAGAATAAACAATAATAAGACCATCTCTTCTACAAGCTCATCTTTCAAAAATGATCTACCTCTGCCATACAGACCTGGTAATACGCTTTCTTGATCTCCTTCTGGCTGGCGGTTCGGGGTACTCCTAAGATCTGGTAAAAATCATCTTTGACTGAGGAAGGGGAACTCGTGTGAAATGGAGCAGTACAAACTAAAGGGTAAAATTTTATTCCTAAAAGAAAAAAATTAGTATCAGAATATGACATGAAGGCAAGCAACTAAGTTTTGGATGAACTATGCAAAAGAGATCTATTCACACCTAGGCCATGTCAGAGAGAAAAATTAATTTATTTCCATTTTCATATAACATTTCGGTAAAAAGGTACAATACAAATCTTTTACCACATATGGTCAAGAGAAGGAAGGAAAGGACAAAACATATAAATATGGGAGAATGATCACCTTTTCCCCCAAGTTCTACTTCTTCTCAATGAGAGTATTATGTGTGGTTGTACACACACACACACACACACACACACACACACACACGTGTATATCAGCAGCTAGGTGGCACAGTGGATAGAGCACCAAATCAGGCCTCAGACACTTACTAGCTGTGTGATCCTGGGCAACTCACTTAACCCTGTTTGCCTCAGTTTCTTCATCTGTAAAATGAGCTGGAGAAGGAAATGGAAAACCACTCCAGTATCTTTGTCAAGAAAACCCCAAATGGGGTCACAAAGAGTCAGATATGACCGAACAACAACAATATGTACACACACACACACACACACACACACACACACGTCCTATGCCCACAAATATAAGCCCCTTCTCAGGACTAAGAAGGAAAGAAGATGGTTTGAAATACCTAATAATCCAATTTTCTTAGACTCACTTGCTAATTGTTTTGCATATATTATTACAATAATAATGCTTCTTCCATACAGCTACCCAAAATAATTTTCCCAAGGCAAACTTCTACTTATATCACCTTCTTACTCTAAAATTTTGTGGTTCCCTATATCCTCTGAGACAAAATACAAACTCCTCAGCCAGCTTTGCATTTAAAATCTCCCTGTGGCTCTGAATATCAGACAATGACACGAATGCAAGCACCTGAGTCAAGTTGTCACTAGAATTCATTATTGGAAAAGATTCTATCTTTAAAATCCAGTGAATTTCAGTGATGGCACAAAGGCATTATGTTATGCCAAATTTTTGTGAAGGTGTCTTAACATTTTAAAAAATTTCTTTCATTCAAAATACACATTCCAGGCAACTGAAATATTTTATAAAACAATAATGTTAAAGTGCAAAGTCCAGAGACATTGTTTGATTACATTAGTTTACCTGGTACCCTGTGTCCCAGAGCAGCTGCTGAGTGGTCTAAGGATTTAGGTGCTCCAGTATCATCCACAAGAATGTTTTACCCTCTGTTTTTCCCAAAAGTGAAAAAAATCAAAAGATATCAAAGCACACAACAGAAGTGACTAAATTTCTAGATTTTCTTTCATGACTATTGCATCAGATAGTTCTGAGGGGAAAGCAAACAAAATCTACCAGTCTACTCAGTAAGAGAATGGAAAACACAGAATAGATTAAACAACCTATAGATTATTTTGTTGACTGGGATCTCTGCCCTTGTACTATAACTTCCAATTTTGACTGGGTGACAGATAATAAAGTCAAGGCAAATAGGATGGGAATCTTGAGATAAAGTAAAGGAAATGTAACGGGAACACTTACAAAAGAGAAAAGTAAAGCAGCAAGATGACCCTCATTAAAATAAAATAAAAATTTAAATTAAAATAAATGGTTAATGAGGAAGCTAAAGAGGAACATAGGAAGAAATCAGATAAAGAAGTAGAGAAATTTCAACTGAAAACATGAGAAGGAATGTAAAAGAAATACAATGCAAAATCAGAATCAGAATCTCATTTCTTTTGCTTGTACTTTTTTACATCAAAAAAGCAGGTCTTGTGGGAGTAATGAGAATTTCCATCTGAAAGGAGAACAAAATTCCAGTTCCAACTTTGAGATACACTGGTATAGACACAAAACTTCCTAGTTTCTTTGTATTGCCTTCTTTTCCAAACCCAGCTCCCATTATTAAACCTAGAAGGCTGAGGACAGCAAGTGACTTGGCAGCAGTAGCTTTAAAAATCTGAGCAGTAGTGGGCACAATGGAAATTGCATTTAATTTTAAATTAGATGGTTCTCATTCCCTCCCCTCATGCCCCAAATAAAAAGTTTAAGTTTTCCTAATCTAAGAGTAAATGTGTACCCTTCTAATAAATGGAAAACAGACTTCTTTGCTTGACAATAATAGAAAGTCAAGCTTACTTAATAAACAAGTAATTGGTTTTTTCCCCCTAAGTATAACTATGAAAATTTAGAATGAACAACAAAAAAACAGTACAAGCTAGAGGGGTCAGCTCCAAGGACGAATATAGCTAATACACTGCCAGGCAATTCTACTCTTTTCAGCACTGGGGATATGAATCCTTGTTAGTAACAAATACCTTAGGCCATAAAGTTATATCATACACCTCCTTTGCCCTTGGTCTAGAATGGCAATGAAAGATAGTCTGGTTCAATCAAATGATATTCATAAGTACCTACGACTCAAAATTATGATTCCTATATATTGGGAACTTAGGGGTTCTTTCATACAGCTGCCAAAATAATTTTCTTAAGGCAAAGTTGCACTCATGTCACTTTCCTGCTCCAAAATTTTGTGGCTCCTTATATTCTCTAAGCCTAAATATAAACTCCTCACTTGGCCTGGTATTTATAATCTTCCATGCTTTGGCTCCAAACTACTTTTCTAGACTTACTTCACATTTCTCCTTTTCCTTCACTCTACTTTATAGCCAAATTGTTACTTCTAGCCATTTCCTGAACTCAGTATTCCATATCCTTATCCCATACCTTCCTCACACAGATTGTATCCCATGACTGACATGCACTAGCTCCTCACTTCCAGCTCTCAGACTCTTTATCTGCCTTCAGATTCCACTCAGATTCTTTTGATTACACCTCCCTCCTCAACAAATCTCGTACTTACTTTTCTGTGTACAGGGTGTATCTCCACAGTAAACCAGTAAAGGAAAGATTCTCAAGGGCAGGAAATAACTGGTGAATTGAACAGAGGGAAGTGTTTTATCCACATGCAAGTGGGAAGAACTGGTTTTAAATTTTTACTTTTCCTATTTTTCCCCTCTTTTAAAAATTATATAATTATGTCACTGGCTTTAGTTGTGATTTCTAACAGGACATCACTGTTGATAACAAACTTCCTCTTGGACCATAAACAATCTGATTCAAAACATTGGGACCACTTAGGTCAGCAAACTATGGCCTGCCCTGCCATATGGGAGCTAAGAATGGTTACTGTACCTAAAAATGTAAAAATCATTCTTAGCTCTCTCAGGCTGTATAAAAATCGACAGCAGGCTGAATTTGGCCTTCAGGACTTAATATGCTGATCCCTGAATCGGACAAGATTAATTCACCCAGCCTCCTAAAAAACAGTCTATCATGAGACTCAGTTCGTGAACTATTTTGTCTCCATAACAGAAACATGTACCAAAAAATGTGCACGACCTTGGCCTAAAGAAGCACACTACAACACTTCAGTGAAGCTGTGACTTCTCCAATGTTTAGCTTGCAACACTGCAAATCACAATCCATAGGCTTTCAACTCTGATGCAACTTTTGTCCATTAATCCTCCACAAGGGATCCACCCAATTCATTGGAACCTCTTGTCTACATTTTAACTCAACAAAGGTACCAGGGCAGCACTTGAGCCATTCATTCACTATCTTTTTCTACATGACCAGCCCACTTTCTTTTCTCAAACATCTCCTGGATAGCACTTAGGCTACTTCTTGTTCTATCACAGTCAGCCAACAAGTATTCTTCATCTACTTGCTTTTTCCTGGGTGGAATGTGGCTGTAGGTGTATTTTGAAACTTGATGAAATCAGTACAGTGCCAAATCCAACTAGGCTAGAGGTTAACTTGGGGTCTGTATACTCCTTAAGGAGCTGTGAATAGAATTCAGGGGGTCCTTTCAGTTGTATGGGGGAAAAAATGGCATTTTCATTTTCACTAACCTCTAACTGAAATTTACTATTTCCTTCAAATGTGAATGTAGGCAAGAAAACATTATTCTGAGAAAAGGTCCATATGCTTCACAGGACAGCCAAAGGAATCTATAACACAGAAAAGGTTAAGAACCCTTGACTCAGGCGCATCTAGAGAACTTTACTATCTAGGGAGGAACACAGCTTCCATTTGGACTCTGCATGGGATGGACAGAAGCGAACACCTTTGTTAAACAAATTTCACTACCCAATTTATGCCTCACTTGATTATCAGAGGTTAGAAGTCATGTCTGTTGTTTTAACTAGGAATCTTATTGGAGGAAAGCCTTTAAAGTGCATTTTGCTTTCTGAACCACTTTTTATAGTTTAGAAAAAGCCACATTTTATATTAATATTAAGTGTTAAATAAAACCTGAAAATGACCATTTTTCTTTTTAGTGGTAAGCACACAACCTTCCTAATGTTATCTTAAGAATAAAATTGGATAACATCTTCCACAGCTAAGTGAAAGTGGGAGAAATTGTTAGCCCTAAGAAAGAATTGAATCTGATGGAAACCAGAAGCAGAAGCTAAAGAAGGTCAGCCTTAGTGCTACATACATCATCACTGAATAATTACTAGAGAGGCCTAGCAGGGAGATCAGGAACCCTCAGAAAAACTGGCTAAGTTTTATGCAGTACTTTTAATAAATGGTATCTATTTGAAACATCACATTGTGAAACTAGATCTTTAGTAATTCAGTCTCTTGTTGTTACTCAATTTCATGTATAATACTTTAGTGGGTCTGTCCCCAAATATAAGCTGTAGAAGGATGAGAGGGACAGGGGAAAGTATGGACTTGATATTTCATTAGTATAGGAAACTCCCAACCCCTCCACCAATGTAGGTGGGCACCTCTTCTGCATTTACTGTCTTAGAGAGTTATCCAGAGCACTGAGAGATCAAATGCCTTGCCCAAAATCACCACAGCCAGTATGTGTCAGAGGCGGCACTTGAACCCAGGTCTTTCTGTCTTGGAGACCAATTCTATCCACTATATGATGTTGCCTCTAAGTAACTCAATGTCTTTTAATAAAATTAGGATTGTAAGGAAGACAGAATGATGAAAGAGGACCTGGGTGCAAATCCCACCCAAGGTCATTCGTGTGTGACTTCGAAAAAGTTATTTGCGCTCTCTGAGCCTCAGTTTCCTCATCTATAATGACAAATGACAAAGCTGAACTTAGAAGTCCTCTGAGGTCCCTTCCAATTCTAAAGATATGATCCTATGATCCTAAGTCAGCTAACCTCTCTAGTTCTCAGATTTCTCATCTATAAGATACGGCACCAGACCTCTAAGGTCCCTTCCCACTCTGCATCAATGATATTGTGAGCACGTTCCTGCCATAACACCATTTATTCAAATTCTGTATATAACTTCATATCCAAGAGTCCACTATTAGGGCGTGAACACTAAAAAAAAAAATTATCATTTGTGAACTCTTCTGGACCCATATCCAAACAATATGACTTTAACTCTGGAAAAAAAGAATATGGGTCTCAAAAAGTCATTAAGTATAAATCACTTATTAAGCACGCACTATAAACATAATGGAAAGCAATGGGGTATCAGTTTGTGATTATTTTATGAGGATATGCCTTGCCTGGGCCTGCCCTTTAAGGTTCTCTTTATACTTCTAAAGACATTATTCCATCCCATTTTTTGCACTTGTACATGCTAGTGTTCATAATTTAAATGGACTCTCCCTACATTTCCACTTGCCAAAAATCTTGACAGATCCCTGAAGAGATGCAGAGAGGCCTCCTTCACAAAGCCTTCTATAATCCCCAAAGCAAGTTTTTCCCCGTGAGAACAATACCTCATGCCTCTTAGCTCAGAGCTGGAGTCTGGAAGAAAAGGTCAAAGCCAGCCTCTGACTAGCTAGGCTACCTTGGGCAAATCATTTCACCTGTTTGCCTCAGTTTCCTTAACTGTAAAATAAGATATCCGTAAAGTGCTTGACATAGAGTCTGGCACAAAGTAGGCACTATAAAAATGCTAGCTAATTTGTTATTGCCCTTTGTGTGGTAATTTCGAGGGCTTATATTTTAGCTCCCCCATCAGACTGTAAGCTTGCCAATAGCCAGGAGTTTTGTCGCTTCCCCTTTGTACTCCTAGTCCAGAGGAGAGTGATTTGCTATAGTCGGAAGGCCTGAGTTAAGAGTGACACTGCCACTTCCTAGCCTTGTGACTCTGGGCATTAACAACTGAAAGCTATGCAATGCAAAAAAAGTTACCCAGCACTTTTACATATTTCATTTTCAAACAGCTATGAAAGAGGGATAACTGTACTTCACGATGTCGTTCGACGAGAAGCACCTTATAAAAAGCACCCTTATAAACCGGGAGGCACATATAAAGACAAATGTGAGGTTCGCTCTTGACAGCAAAAACCGAGCATCTTCTGAACCATTCAGTACGCAACAGCAAAAAGAACACACACATTAACTGTTCCATATATGTGTATCTGTGTTTGTCTGTATTCTCTCTCTCTCTCTCTCTCTCTCTCTCACACACACACACACACACACACACACACACACTCTGAGCTATTTTAGGAAACATTAACTGTCTACTCCACGAAGGGGACAGAAGTAAAAACAAGTATAGGAAAAACCAGGTTCCCATCATGGATCGTAGGATCGCAACGGAAGAGCCTCAATTAATACTATTAGATGGGGAGCTCCCTGGAGGCAGGATCTGTTTTTCTTCTGCCTTTCTTTGTACCTCCAGCTCTTAGCACAGCGCTTGGCACCAAGTAAGGACTTTAATGTTTATTAGCTTATCGGAGTCAAAGGGTCTCAAGTTCGAATCGTGACTCCCCCACTCTGTACATCCGTTTGTCCTTGGGCACAACATGTAACTGCTCTGGGAATCAGCTCTTTATCCGTAAAACATGGGTTACACTAAGAGCCTTTCCAGCTCTAAACCTAGGATCCAAATGCCGCTGCTGGGCGCAGACACGGGGTTCGCATTTAGACGGCTTTAAGGCTCGTGATGGGCTTCACACACATTATCCCATGTGGGGCCTGGGGCGGCCGTTTTGGACCAAAGGCTCCGGTTTGCCTCCTCCGGCCCCAAGCCGCTACTCCCCGGGGGCAGACTCCGGCGCGATCCCGGAGGGGAAGGTCACTGGCTCCAGAGGAGGACCTAGAGCGCCCCGGGCGCTCTGAGGGGCAGCCCCCGCTCGCTCTAACCGTTCCGGGCTCCCTGTCACATGCTGACAGCCGGCGCACCCTCCCCGGCTCATTCAGGCGGGTCCGGGCCGCCCTTTCCCTCCCCCAGGCGGCTCCCCAGAGGCCGGGTCCTACCTCCCCGACCCGTCCTGACAAGTGAGAGTGACTTCGCCCTCGGCCGCTCCCTCGCCCTCCAGAGCGGGCGCCGAAGCCTACCCTCACCTGAAAGGCTGACGCTGGGTCTCAATGTCAGGAGCCTCCCTGAGGCGCGGACTCCCAAAAGAGGCGAGATGGCTACATGGCTTAGCCTACGGCCCAGAGAGACCACTACTGTGCCCTGCCAGAGTGCCCGAGGACCTTTCCCCGCAGCAGCCGGCAGCCGGGGGGTCCCCACCGCCAGCGACAACCAGCGTGAGGAGCACCTCGCCGCCATCTTGGCCTGGGGACAGAGCGCCTGCGCGAGCCGGCCTTAGACCGACTCGCCGGGAAAAGGGGGAGGGGTGCGCGTGTGCGCACACGCAATTACAGGAATACAACTGTTCCCTTTCCCGCGAGAAATACTAGCGCGCGCATTAAGGAACCGTTTCAGTTGCGCACGCACTGTTCATTCCCTGACGGAGTGGCCGAGACTGGGATTTGGAGTTGCGTGGAAAGGTACTGGGTAAGCTGTAACATGGCCTCGATCAGGGACTTTGGAGTAGAAAGGCGAGGGCTGCACGCAACCTGTGTTAAAATGAATGTGACTGCGCCGCTACTAGCGGTGGAACTACACCTCCCAGCGGGCCTTACGGTGAACTCGCAGCACTGATCCCAGGGTGCAATGCGTCCCATCCCTCAGTGTGACCCTGACCCTTACCCGCGGGTCTCATGTTCCTGAGTTTTCTGGAACTGCTCGCCAGGCCTGCCAGCTCACGTACCCCGCTTGCTGTGCTAAGTGCCACAAGCACACTTGAGTCGCCAGCCTCGCCTAGCAGACCTTCTGGGCTCCAGCATTAGTGTCCCGTCGGTAGGTTTCTGGGTGTAGGGCTCCCGAATTTGAAAACAGGAGAGCCGGGCCCGAGGCCCACCATGCCCTGTGTTCTTGGGCAAGTCACCACCGCCGACGTCACACAGATCTGGAGATAGAAACGATGTGTGCAAAATTCTGTAGATATGAGCGGTTATTCGGGGGCAGGAGTGGGGAACCCGGCGGTCTAGAAGGCCAGTGGCTTTCTAGGTCCTTGGGTCCGGCCTTTTGACAGAATCCAAGTTTTACGGAAGAAATCCTACCTCTCAGAATCCGTCTCCGTCCAAGACAGCTTAAGTGCTCGCTACATCCACCCTCCCACCCAGGTTCTCTGACTCCCCCTCCTATGCTCTTTTGTATTGTACCACACTGCCTGCCAGCATCCTTCCTCCCACAATCAGAGTATATTAGGTACCATTTTGCGATTGTCTTTGGGTCTGACTGGATAGGAATGAATGTGAAGATGAGTCCCCGTGGAAAATGCCTGTGGGATAGACACAACTAACTGATCCTCAAGTCCTATATGCCTATCCTGACCCCAAAAGATCTGCATCTGATGGGAGAAAGCTGACAGGTCAAAAGCTCATTTCTGTATGTGTCTGTGGATCTCTCCTGGACCTGTACAAACTGAATCTCTGAGAACCCTCAGAAGCTACTGTTCCAACCCTGACAAACATATAGACTCATGAGCGTGTGAATTATGAATGTGTATGCACATATGTGTAAGTGGGAGGTGGGGAGCACCATCTGACCTTGCAGAAAGACAGAAGGTGAACCAGACTGTTCTTCTTTCAAATCTATTTTGGTTTCTTCTCTTGGTGCTCTGACCTGCTTTCTGCTTTGTGATGAATCCCAGCGCAGCCTCCTACCTCCAAGATTCTGCCTCCCTAAACTCCCTCCTGCCTAACTTCCATCCCAAACTCAATGGAGTCCAGAGACATTGCCCCAATG
Source organism: Phalanger gymnotis (assembly GCA_028646595.1). Taxonomy (NCBI): domain Eukaryota; kingdom Metazoa; phylum Chordata; class Mammalia; order Diprotodontia; family Phalangeridae; genus Phalanger; species Phalanger gymnotis. The sequence continues at coordinate 225,350,035 of CM053624.1, forward strand.
CTAGCCTCTCATTCTCTGCCATAGGCACAACAAGCCCCAGTCTAAAGCTACTAAAGGGATGGGTTTTCATGGGAGACTTCCATGTGCTTATAGGATAATACAACTAGACTAGAGACCGGGACCTTAGCTCCTTTGTCCTCTCTGGATCTTTAAGTGGGCATGGTACACTGTATTAAATTCTACAGAATTCTAGTTCAGTTAGCAAAGGTGACAAATGATGGAAATAGCCACTATTAGGATATGATAAGTCGCATATAAAATGCAGTTTGGTCCCTGTTGGTGTGAATAATGAATGAATATTGTGAAGTAGTTGAAATATTCAAATTATAAGTTCATATTTCAATTGGGCTGGAACTAGTGAACATGTTTTTACATAATTTTAACTTCGAATAGCCCAAATTCAGATACATTCAACCATTTTAGAGGATTTATCATTTGCATTCATCAGGACTTAGTTGTACATTTTAGTGGAGTTAATCCAACCATTTTAGAAAGTAATTTGGAAATATGTTAAAAAAAAGAAAAGCAACTAAGATGTCCCTACCCTTCAATCCAGAAATATCATTGTTAAACATATACCTCAGAGAGGTCAAAGATAGGTCCAATAGATGACAAAATAGTCATGGCCAAACTTTTTGTGGTAGTAAAGAATTAGACACTTAAGTGGGAATTGGCTGAAAAGCTTTGGACACAAGAGTTTTTTTTCAGCATAAGGAAAAATGAGCATGAAAAATTCATGAAAACATGAAAGTTCTACATGGGAAAATTTCCATAAAAATGTAAATGGAAAGAACAAAAAAGAAAACTCAATGTTGTGTAATTAATGACCGTGTTTGGCTCCAGAGAAGAGCTGAGAAAATGTATTTCCCTCCCTTTATTGACTATGTATGTATGTGAAATAGTATATATACTATCAGGGTTGATGTATTGATTAGTTTTGCTGAACTACTTTTTTTTTTTAATTTTCTTACTCTTTGTTATAAGAAATGGCTAGTTGGGTGGGGCCAGAAGAAGGTATAATTGGAAATTAATGTCATTAATAAAGGATCAATAAAAATAATTTTTAAACCTCAGACCGGCTTGTGGAAGAAAAGTAGCTTTACTCCCAAATAAACAACGTCCAGCAAACTAAATCACATTATCTCAGAGTTGCAAGGGACTGACCACATCTAAGTAAGAATCCTCTCTATAACCTTCCTGACAGATGGTCATCCAGCATTTACTTCAAAGGGGAAGTCCCCGTCTTCCAATGCAGCCTGTCCACTTTTGGACAGCTAGTCATAATAGCTAACAAAGCACTTCACATTATATCACTACAATTTTAGAAAATAAATTTGTATTGCAATATTTTGTTTTTTTTTTTTATCATACCCCTCTGAGGCAAGTGCTGTTGTGATTCCTGTTTTACAGATGAGGCTAAGATGTGCCCAGGGTCAGAATTGGTGTTTGAGGCAGGATTCAACATCAGGTGTCACTGAGTCCAAATCCAGCACAGTACCACCTAGCTACCCCAGATCTATCCAGTTCCCACCTTGAGCTCCAGCAGGCAGGTGACTATTAGTGTGAAATGCCTCTTAGGCTTTTGGATTGACTAGCTGCTTCTTGGATTGAAAAAAGATTTGAAGTTGAAATTAGCAGTAACAACTTGGGAAATTTTCACATCCCTCATGATGCTTTCCCTACAACAGGATCAAAGTCCTATTTCCAGCCTGGCCTCTTCTTAGTTTCACTGGAGCACATGTCCAACATTCCCAAGCAGAAAACAAGTGCCATGGAATCAAGAAGACAGTGTTTTGTTTGGGTACATGAAGCCATGAATCTCTGTTATGTACAGCTTGCTTTTCCATTTAAGTATGTAATCAATTTTAAGTGTCCAAGCTGTCCTGCTTGTCTGTGTTTCCTTCTGGCACTAAGACAGTTTCCAAGGGCCCTACAACATGAGAAAGCCCTTTTTGGAAGGCTAGTTTAAGGTAGGACACAATTCATAGGATCCAGACTCCAGGTCTCTAGAATGAGTATGAGAGCACAGGTCACTGATTTTTTCTGTGCCTGTGATTTGTCACTGATTTCCCAATAAGACCCCATGTCAATATATCCAGTTTCAATGGTGACCCAGTTCAAATGCTAGCTCTTTCATCCGCTTAATTGGATGGGGTTTCACTCTCATCTAATCCTGTAGCCCTTTATGTTCATCTTATGAACTTATAATATTTTCTTATATTTACTATATAACATGGAACTGGGAGTCAGAAGTATCTGGGTTCGAGGCCAAGCTCCACCACAATCAATCAACAAAGCATTTATTAAGCTGGGAAAACAAAGACAAAAATGAATCTTGTTTTTTGGGGTCTTCCATTTTAGCAGGGGGAGACAACACATACCTATATAAAAATACACTAAATAAATACAAGGCAATATTGTCAATTTGGGTGCATTTGGCAAGGACAGCACTAAAAGCTGGTGGGAGAGGGGTGAATCAGGAAAGGATTCATGCATAAGGTGGCACTTGAGCTGAATTTTGAAGGAAATTTGAAAAGGCACAGGTGAAGAGAGAGTGAATTCTAAGCATGGGGGACAACAAGTACCCAGGTATAGAGAGGAAATTGAGTACTGTGCATAAACAACTGCAAGGACAGTCTGACTTTACCACAAGAGTACAGGAAGGGAGGTAATTTATAAAAAGATTGGAAAGGTAGGCTGGGACCAGATTATGAAGGGTGTTAAAAGCCAGACAGTCTATATTGGATCCTAAAGGCAATAGGGAGCCTTTAGAGCCAGGGTTCTTTTTTTTTTTTTTGTATCATGGCTACCTTTGACAGTCTGATGAAGCCTACAGAATCCTCAACATATTTTTCAATATCGAAGGAAATGATAAATTTCCATTAGAGATACTGAAAATAAAGATGTAATCTATCTAGCCATAGATTGGGTCACGGAGCCAAGGTTAAGAATTCCTGAGTCTATCAGGTAGTTTCAGTCAGACCTACACTTCAGGCAAATCACTTTAGCAGCTGTATCAGAGATGGTTTGGATTGGAAAGAGACTTAAGGCAGAGTTCAGATGAAAGGTAATGAGGGCCTGGCCTAGGAGTAGCAGGTATCCAGAGAGAAGGGGACAGATGCAAGAGATATTGTGGAAGCAGAAACAAGACTTGGCAACTGGTTGAATAAGTGAGGTAAGGGAAAGTGAAGAGTTGAGGTTACAAACCTGGGTGACCAAAGAAATGGTGCTATTCTCAACATAAGAAGGAAAGTTCAGAAAAGGAATGGATTTGAGGGGAAAGATAATGAGCTGTGTTTTGGACATACTGAATTTGAGATGACTGAACAACAACAGTACATTCTATTTGAGATATCCAGCAGAAAATTTAGGCAGCTACAGCCCCACAGCTTCTTAAGCTCATGGGGGAGTTTAAAAACACTGGTTTAGAGGCAGTAACTGAACCTATAGGATTTGATAAGGTTACTGAGAAAAAAGGTGGAGAGCCTTGGGGTACACTAAAGTTAGGGGGCATTATATGGATGGTGAACTAGAAAAAGAGCCTGAGGAACAGAGAAAGAAATATGTTACAGAAGGAAAGGATGGTCCATAGGGTCAAGTTACAGGGAAGCCCGAAAGTATGAAGATTTCTTAATGCCAATGATGGCATTCTTAAATGCCATCAGATCTTACAATTAAAGATACTGGTATCTTTAGAGAGAGTAGCGTCAGCTGAGTGATGAGGTTGGAAACCTGATTTCAGAGGGTTAAGAAGCAGGTCAGCAGAGAAGTGGAGGTAATGAACATAGAAAGGTCTTTCTAGAAGTTTGGCTGAGAAAGGGAGGAAAGCCATGGGATAGTAACTCGAGGGGATTATAGGGTTTGGCGAAGTAGGGGTGGTTTTTTTGTTTGTTTTTTTTTTAAGATTGGGCAAGTAGGCTGGTAGCAAGAAGGAACTAGTGGGGGAGAAGATGAAGATGGCCCAGATGGTTGTTGGAGATGTAGGAGAAAGAAGGAGTTCACAGACAATGGTCTCTATTTTTCAGTAGAGTATAAATTAAGGCCCTCAGGTGGAAGGGTTGGAAGCAGTTGAGGCAGGAGAGAGAGGGGTGATCAGCCTGGGTGGAACAGACTCATCTGGGATCGAGATAGAGCATCACTGCAGAAGGATTAAAAAAGAATTGCCTTGCCCAAATAACTGCATCTCTTTGCCTCAGTTTTCTTATCTGTAAAAACAAGGATGTTGGTACATCCTAACTTTCAGAACTGTCGTATTTATTAATTTGTAAATTGCCGGGGAAATGTGCTATCATTACTAAACTAAGCTCCAGGAGATCGTGGAACCCCAACTTTATTTCTGGATCTCCCCCATCACTTACAATATATAACACTGAATATTGAGTAACCCCTTTGGAGTCCTCAATGACACTAAGTAGCGGAGAACCTGAGCCGTAACCTTGACTCGCCAAAATGTTTAGGGGTGGAAGGTTGTTTGGGATCCTCTCTCTTCATCCTCTTGCCTCTTAGAATCCCTAGCTCTCTCCAAGGCCCTGCTCATTCGAGCCCTTTACTGATGGTAAGATGATAGATTTAAAGGAGGAAGATGGCTTAGGGACCACGGAGCCCGGATTTGTCATTTGACAGATGAGCAAACTGCATTAAAGGACCTCCCAGGCTCCCACAGCTTACACCAGGTCTTGCAGACGCCTTTCCGCTACCTCTTGCTTGCTGTCTTATTCCCCACTGTGGTGCTCCGCGGATTAAGTTAAATAGTATAAACCTATCTGTCTACAGTTGTATTACCCGACGGAGTGTAAGCCCATTGAGGGCGGGGAATGGATTTAAAAGAATTTGTTTTGTTTTGTTTCTGAGCTCAATTAGTGCTCGGCTAACCAAATGGGAATTGTAAACCACTATACTCAACTAGGGATCCACTAGGGAAGTGGCCCCGGCCGCGTCTTCCGGGAGAATAGGGCCCCCCCCCCCCCCCGCCCCCAATTGCCGCCAAGCGGCCCCCTTCTCAACCCCAGACGCGAGGGCGGAGGCCCAGAGCAGCATCTGCACATGACCCTCTTCCCTTCTCCAACCCCCGCCCCACTCCTTGTCGCCGCCGGGGGCCCCGCCACTCAGTGTGGACTAGGGGCGGGGCCTAATGGGGCGGATGGATAACGATTGGTAGGCAGACAAGCCCCCCCCTCCCCCAGGCCGGTAGGGCGGGGCCTAATGGGGCGAATGGATAACGATTGGTAGGCAGACAAGCCCCCTCCCCCCCGGCCGGTACGGAAGAAGAGGCTCCGGAGGCGTGGTCAGGCGAAGCGAAGGAGGCGGGGATTGGCTGACAGAATGATGAGGGCGTGGCCGCGGGCGGCGTGCGGCGTGCGGTGTGCGGCGGGGTCTGAGTGGGGGTGGGGATAGCTTCCTTGGCTGTCGGGTTGCCGTTGCCATTGCCACTTGCCGCTGCCGCCGCCGCCGCCGCCGCCGCTCGTGGTGCACCTGTGAGCCGACTCCGCTGCAGCCTCCGCCAGCGCTATGAACCGCTTCAAGGTGTCCAAATTCCGGCACACCGAGGCCCGGCCGCCTCGGAAGGAGGTAAGACCCATCGCTCCGGAAGAAGCAGCGCCAGAGGGCGGGCGGCCGGGCGGCCGCGGGTACGGAACCCAGCCTGGAGCGTCTAGGGCGGAGGGGAGCCGAGATGCGGGGTCGCCTGGTTTTACGGAGAGGATCCCGTCAGCGCCCAGGTGTCTTCCCCGCCCCGGCCATGTTATGGCAGTTACCCTGCATCACCTCGTGCGCCGGGGGCTGGGGCTTCCCGCCTCGAAGCGGAAATTCGCGCGGTTCCGTGGAGAAGGAGCAGCATCCTCGCCTGGGCGCCGGGCACCCCTGCATCCCTGGCAGGCTCCAAGTCACCTGCAGTCCCTCTCCTGCGCTCGACCCATCCTGTGGTCTTTCCTTCCCTCCTCGTTCATTGCACCGTGTTCTCCTTCCTCTCAGGCCCTCTTTCATCTCTGCGGTCCGGGCAGAGTCCAGCTGTCCGGTCACAAGCTCCCGCCCTGACCTAGAGCAGGCAAGCGCCTGTTATTTCTCTGAGTCTCTGTTTTCCTGTTTCTAGAGTGAGGATAATACTGTACTTTTACCATCTCCATCACAGGGGTCGGGGGCGGGGGAAGGAGTGGTTTCTAAGTGATCTGTGAGTATAAGGCAATTTTTATCCACCCCGAAGGCTGGCTTCAGGCTTCTGGGCTAGCCTCAGTTTATTAGCCACTGACGGTGTAAGAAACAGCCCTGTCACTTGAGGTAGAAAAAAAAGTGTTGCTTTGACTTTTGCCCTGCCGACCTGTCATTCCTACTAGGTCTTTTGTCTTAGAAAACTTTGGTAACCAAGAATGATTAAAACCCAAAATAGATCACGCTGCGTTATGTTCAAGAGGTGACAGAAGGATTTGGGATCCCCATCTACCACCTTTCTCTCCCCCTCCCCCCCACTTGTTGGGTAAAGGAATATCTCAAGCTTCCCTTGCAGCCAGCACTATCTTCCGGTTTTGCTTCCTCAATTTAGACCTTGATATATTTTTTTATTTAGCTTCATTGTCTCCTGTCCATTTATTCAGTTTTGCTCTAGTGCAGTGAGAATCAGAGTTGGAGGGATTTTGTGGCGTTTAGATAGCTCTTGAAATGTGGTCCTCTACTGGTGAATCACTTATGCCTCTATATCAGGGTCATTTGAATTAAAAAGTGAAGTCTTGTGCCAGAGGTTGTGCTCCCCATGTTTCCGATGCCTCTTTCTCTTAGTGTTTGCATAACCTCTTACCTGCTTTAGAGGTTTCCCTTGACAATAGTTTGCTGCTTAACCTGCCCTGGAAAGGTTCCAATATGTCTCTTTCTTCTTCCATAGCTAAAGCTTTTCTTCCTGACACTGGGAAGAAATTTTTAATACAGTCTGTAGAGTCTTGATGAGTTTGAACAGAAATTGCTGATCTCAGGTGTTCTAAGCTGCCATCTCAGCAACATTAAATAGATTTTGTACTAGATGCCTGGTTACTCTTGTGGGAAGTACTTTTTTCCTTTCTGCTATGACCTATACACAAAGAAATTGTGGTTTCATTGTCCTTACTAAAGACCTAGTAGGTACAGTGCTTGTGCCATGGATGAAAACGTATAGCCAGGTCCCAATTAGTACAAATAAGGAATTCCTCTGGAGTTGTCAAATTATTTTAATTTGCACTGTGTGTTTCCGCTGAGCTGAAATCGTACTTAATTATTACTTTGAAGAGTGTGAATGCAAATAATGCAACCGCTTTAAGGGATTCATTATTCGCCCTAATCAGGACCGAGCTGTATATGATCATAGAGGAAGGTGTGCCAGTCACTTCTTGAGAATGAGCAATAACCAATCCCTTTCCAGGTGGACAGCCAAACTATGTGCACCGTTTATGAAAATATGTAAGTTGTATAGGGTGAAGAAGTGTGGGTGTGATCTGTACTTTAGGAAGGATCATGAGACCACAGATTTAGAGCTGAAAGGTACATTAAAAGTTATCTAATCCAGCAACCTCATTTTACAGATGAGGAAACTGAGGCCCAGAGAGGTTGAGTGATTTGTCCAAGGTCACACATTATGGTGGTTAGATTTTAATTCCTGTCTTCTGAGTACAGATCCCGGACTTGTTTCCACTGTCCCTTGCTGCCTCTGAGAGAATACTCACATCAACATGATAGATACATCAACATATTTGCAAAACACTGTATTAATGGAGTAGGAGGTGCCAATTTGGGGGAGGGGGAATGATAGTCTCTGCCCTTAAGGAGCTTACAATCTAATAAAGGGATGCCGCATATACATATAGATGTAATAGAAATTACGAGGTCATCTCCATTCCCCGACAACAACAGCATAGGTCAGAAATCATGAGAACATTAATTAGATTGATGAGAGTGAAAGTGAATGGATGTGAAATTTGCATTGACCTCAGGTGACTGGGTGGTTTGTGGTGTTGTCAGAAGAAATAAGTCTTTAGGAGTGGCAGATTGAGGGAGGAAATTTGAATTCAATTTAGGATAATGGCATGGCAGGAAGTGGAGAGACCTGTCCAGCAGGCAGTTGGGGATGTTTGGACCGATTGTACGTGGTAGAAATCTACTTTACTGAGAAGACTGAAGCCATCTGTCCTGAGCCCCCTCTTCTTTCCTTATCTCTGTCCTTAAACTCTCCTCTTCTAGTCTCAGGGGATGTCTTCTGGTCAAGATTAAGCCTGTCCTTGTGTCCTTGATTCGACCCTCTCTGAATCTGCTCTGAGACCTTGTCCCAGCAGTTATTCCCTCCTCATCTCTCATTTTCAAGCTTTCTCTTTCTGTTGGTTTCTTACCCTCTGCCTGTAAACATGCTCAAGTCTCCCATATCCTAAAACAAAACAATATCTAATCTTCATTTGATCTTGCTACCCTGCCCCCCTCCCCCCATCCTCACCTTTCTCTTCTCTGTTACTGTTAAGTCTAGAGAAAAGTAGACTACACTGGTTACCTCTACTTCCTTGCTTCACACTCATAATCCTTGACAGAAAACTGCTTTATCTAAGATCTTGGAAGCTTCTTAAGTGTTAAATCCAGTGGCCTTTTCTCAGCCTTCTCATTAAAGCTGTGGCATTTGTTACTGCTGACCAGCCCCTCCATCTTGGTACTTTCTCCTGCCATTTTGATGATGCTGCGCTTTCCTGGGTTTCCTCATTCCTCCTCTGTCTCCATGGCCACCTAAGTGTAGGCCCTGCCCTCAGTCTTCTTCTCTTCTCCCTTTCTATTGTTTTCTCTGGTCAAGTCCATCCACACCCATTGCTTTGTGATTATTGTCTGTCTATGGGCAAATGACTGATAATCCTCATATCCTACCACAAATCCCAGCTGAAACATCCCCACTTGGATTTCCTGATACCACCTCATTTGATGAACGAGTATTTAGTAAGCACTCTCCATGTGTCTCAAATATATGTAGAAGCTAGCTCATCTTCCTCCTCAAACCTTCCTTTCCTCTCAGATTCCATTTCTTTTTCACCTTCACCTTTCACCACCATCTTCACAATCGCTCAAGCCCCAAATCTTAGTCATCTTTGACTCTTCCTGTTCCCTTCCCTCCTACATTGCATTAGCCACCACGTTGTGTCTCTTCTGTCTTAGCATTATCTCTGTATCTCTTCCCTCCTTTCCAGTCCCACCATCACTTCCTTCAGGCCCTCACTTGATCTCTCACCTGTTCTATTGTAGATCCTAACTGACTGCCTCGCTGCAGAATTATCTTCCTAATGCATAGACTGGATCTCATCACTTTCTGCTCAGAACATCACAATAAGGATAAAACGCAAAGTCTAACCTGATATCAAAGGCTCTCTGCAATCTGGCTACAATCTATCTTTCCAGGCTTAATTCACATTCATCCTTTTCATATACTTTATACCATCAAACAAAGTTGTACGTTTTGAACAAAGCTAGCCTCCTAGCTAATTCCTGAGCTTGTCTTGTTCTCTCCTGCCTCTGTACATCGGTTCGTTCCTGGATTATGCGGCATCTCCACCTATTGACATTCTCTCTGTCTCTCCAAATGCCTAGCACAGGTGCCACCTGCTTCCTGAAGTCTTCTCAGATTCCTTGACTCCCAGGGTTGAAAATGATCTCTTATAGAATCTGAGTTGGAAGCGACCTCAGCAGCCTTCCAGTGCAACCTGTTCTCTGAACAAGAATCCCTGTACAACATACCGGACATATTTTCCAGGCCTTTTCTTGGAAGAGCTCTAATGAAGAGAAACCAACTACCTCCCCAGGCAACCCGTTCCACTTTGAGATTCTTGACAAGTTGTGGTTCTTAGGAAGTTTTTCATTCTGTAAAGACTTCTCCCTGTTATTCCTAGTTTTGCATCCTGGGATCAAGCCTGGGGAGGTAGGTTAGGGGTTGGTTAGTAGTAGTTAGAGAGCTTCCCTTTGAAGCTCTTGATAGTCCTTCATGTACTGCAAAACAGCTAATGTCCCACCTAGGTCTTCTCTTCCTCGGTTTAACATTCCCAGGTGTTTCTTCCTTCAAAAAGTCCTTCAAATGATCCCTAGATAGCTTGCTGTCAAGGCCTTTTACTATTCTGATTGCCTGCTTGACCTCTCCAGGACGTCTCTTCTCTCCCTTCTCATATACTTCCCAGCTCCTCATTCTAGATGTCTTCTTTTGCCTGTAGCAAAATGACCTTCTTTGTATGCTTATCTTGTCATTTGGTTGTTTTTGTTTTCTTCAGTCATTTCAGTCACGTCTAATTCTTTGTGACCCCATATGGGGTTTTCTTGGCAAAGGTATTAGAGTGGTTTGCCATTTCCTTCTCCAGCTCATTTTACTGATGAAGAAACTGAAGCAAACAGCTTTAAGTGACTTTCTCAAGGTCACACAGCTGGTCAGTGTCTGAGGCCAGATTTGAACTGGAGTATTCCTAGCTCCTGGCCTGGCACTCTCTCCACTTTGCCACCTAGCTGTCCATACTTATCTTACCCCATCTTATTCAATGTAAGTTTCTTGAGGAGAAAGGACTAGGTTATTTTTTTTTTAATTTGTAACCCTGGCACCTAATAGAAAGTAGGCATTTATAAGTGGTTGAATTGAGTTGGAGATAAAAATAAAGTGTAGAGGTGATGATTAATTCCATACATGAGACTACTAAGGTAGAGGGGACAAAGAATAGAATCTTGTGGGATGATCATGGCTGATGCTATTTCAGAAATTTTGAGAATGCAGCAAAAATTATATTTGTAGGGAAACTTTTAGGTGGCCTGAGGAGTATAAGCTGTCATCTTTCGCCCCAAATTCATCTTTCTTCTCAATTTCCTTTTCTCTGTCAAGAGTACACACCCTCAGTGTTATCTTTGGCTCTGCATTTTGTCTCCCCTCATATATCCAATCTTTTTCTTTCTTTTCCTTTTTTTTTTTAAAAAGAGGCAGTTGGAGTTGTGTGTCTTGTCCAGGGTCACACAGCTAGTGTTTGAGGCCAGTTTTGAACTTGAGTCCTCCCGACTCCAGGGCCAGTGCTCTATCCACTGTGCCACCTACCTGCCTTGTATCCAGTCATTTTCTAAGTGTTGCCCATTCAGCTTCCACAGTATGTCTCCTGTCTGTCTCTTTGTCTCTGGTCACATGACCACTGCCTTAGTTGAGGCTCTCACCACCTCTTCCATGGTTAATTACAATAGCTTTCTAATTGGTTTCTCTGCCTTAAGTCTCTCTCCTTTCCTATCCACCTTCTACCTGCTGCTAAAATGATGTTTCTACATGTCTGACCCTGTCCCTCCTTTGGCTCCCTTGTGCATCTAAAATCAGGTATAAACTCCTCCATCTGACTTCTCAAGCTCTTCCCAGACTAGCCCTAACCTATCTTCCCAGCCTTATTATTCCCCTTCCTGAATTCTGTGGTCCAGCCCAACTGTCCGTCTTCCATTTTTATACCTTGGCACTCCTCCATCTCCTTCCTTTTGCTCTCTCCGGAGCCCTTCCTTCTCACCTCTGCTTCTTAGAATCTCTTCTTGCCTTCCAAACACAATTCAAGGGCCACCTTGTACATGAAGCTCTCCTGGATTCCAGCTGCTGCTGTCCTTCCCCCACCCCCAACAACAATTGCCCTTCTGTTTTTTACTGATGTACTCATATATGCTTCTGCTGTCTCCCGTGGATAGAATATAAATTCCATGAGAGTGTCCCTAGCACGATGCCTGGCACATTGCCAATGCCTGCTGATTGATTGTATAGCTAGAGGTTCTGTAGCCTAGCACAAGATACAGAACTGCAAGGTGGGCAGCTCAAGCAAAGTCCTCGAAAGACTAAAGGCCAAGGACTGGGGGACTGGATTCTGCTTTTAATCTGTACATGTGAAAGAAGGGAAAGTGTAAGTGGTGTGCACGGTCGACAGAGATGTCCAACATTCCCAGGTATAACCTGAACCAGATTCAAATTTAATTGGGAAAATGAAACAGTAAAACTAAGGTCATGTTAATATGTCAACATGTACCCTTGGAGTTCTTCTGTATGGTTTGGTGGCCTCCATTTCTCTTTGAGTTTGACATCAGTCATGTACCCATTTCAGAATTTTGTCAGTGAAATCAAGATGTGGAATAGCAGCATGGTAGCTTGTGGGGAATTCTGGGGCAATTGCGCCAGGCGCTAGGCCAGAATCTTTGCAAATAGTATCTCATTTGAGCCTCACAATGACCCTATGAGACAGAAATTATTATCTGCATTTTGCAGTTGAGGAAATTGAGGAAGGCAGATTAAAGGACTTGCTTAGACTCACACAGCTAATAAGTGTCTGAGGCTAGGTTCTTCACTCCAGGCCCAGTGATGCCTCTATGACTTGCCAGGTCAAGTGAAGGTCGTTATAGAAATCAAGTGAAAGTCCTGTAACCCAGGCTGGTAGGATGGGCTGGGAAATTTGGAGTGCTTATTTTTTAGTTGGCAGAAGGTAGTTGTACTTTGAAATTACTGAAAGAAAGATTCGGATAACGCTTATATTTATTTAATCAGGATCTCTTTCTGCTCAACATGATAAGGGCAGATCCATTAAATGTTATTGGTCATTTCCATGGTATGAACCTAAGCCGTCATTTCCACTTGGGTCCAAACCGTCAGTTTGTTGATTGATTCCTCTGAGTTTTTAGCATCTTGAATGTCAGTGAAGATGCTGGTTTTTGAGAGCGAGTGGTTGTCAGATGTCATGGCTATATTCTCTGTGTGAGGGACTTCAGGAATATTACCTTTAATAGTTACATTAACCCAGATCAGGAAAGCTGAAATTCTCTGTCTTCCTCAACTTTTCCATCTGAAAGATGGGAGCTGAATTCTTCAGGTTAACGTTAGTAGTCAGACCTATGACCAAGAACTTAATTTGTAAAAAAAAAAAAAAAAAGTCCTTGAGCATCTCCTCCCTTCCCCTGCCCCCCACCTGTCACTGTTTTATGATCCCTCTTTGCTTTGACATGGTGGAATAATGAATGTGAATTGCTTTGTGAATCTTAAAGAACTGTGACAGCCAGCTATTATCGCTATCATTCTTCTCTGGTGCTTATTTCTTCCTGGGCTCTGGAACATCTAGATTTTTTCCCACTGTACCTGGCCTAGTCAAAGAAAAAAATCTTTTTCCTTCAATTTTACTGAGATGCTGTTTTCTTAAGGTACAACTTTATTAGCAAATTAAGGGGAAAACAGCGTGAAATAAAAGAAGGTACAGATAGTCAAATTACAAAGGGGTAGAATTTACTTTGTGTGTTATAGAGGAAAGAGGGCTGCACCTAGAGTCCTTAGAAACCCATGCTCATATCAGACAACAGGCATTTATTGAAGCCTATACTGCAGGCCAGGTCCTGAAGGTACAATTGCCTTAGGGAGATGGGCTTTGCCCTTAAAGGCTTGCATTTTGCTGGGAGGAAGCTGTGTGTTCACAGATAACCAAATACACCGTAAATTCCCCTCCCGATTCAGTCATTTTAATGAAGGGGAGTGGACATTAACAAACTACAGACTGGGAAAAACCTACTGAGAAAAGCTGCACTTGACTGGCGCCTTGAGGGGAAATCAGGGTCAGTGGAGGTCACAAGAGAGTTCCCAGCATGAGGAATAACATAAACAAAGGCACTGAGGTAAGACAAGGAATGTCTTGTTTGGCTGGAACGTACAGTAGATTATATGGGGGGGGGGTAAGGTCTAACCATGCTGGTATGCTAGGCTGAGCAAAACTAGTACTTATTAGGGGTGTAACCCTGGACAAGTCACTTAACCTTGGTGAGCTCAGGTTTCCTCACCTGCAAGATGTATATTTTAATATTCAGACTACCTACTTCACAGAGTTTTTGTGTAAGTACTTTATAAACATAGAAATGTTATATAAAAGTCAATTGGTATTATTATTTATTTTTATTAGAGAGCTTTCCTTTTATTCTGTCTGTCCTTGTTTTGCTCCCACAGAGGGGAGTTGGGGGAACAGTATTTCCCTTGGTCCCCCATAACTGCAATGATTCACACAAATTGATCACAGCTCACCACCACTTCTGACTTCCTTCCCCCAACCAAAACAAACAAACAACTTTTTGTAGGTCTACACATAAAATTCTAATCATAAAATTCTAAGAACACTAATATTAGGCAAGAGTCATGACTTCAAAGAACTGTCTGAGGCCCCCAGGTTTCAGCTGATCTCTGCTTTCCTCTCTCACTGCTGCTTGCATGTGCTGGTTTCTCCTCCCTTCTCCAAGTGCCCTCACCAGGGCTGCCCTAGGCCATATGGTGAAAAAGGTCCTTATCTCTCCTTTCTGAGTCTTTCAGGACTCCTCTATCTCCTCAGGGCCTCAGTATTTTGAAAATTACCTTTTTTTGCCTAAGAAGAGGTATTATATCTAAATTTGTATCAACATTAATGTGTGATCCTTCAGAACCATGGCAGGGAGAGGTATAGTATTTAATAGGAGGAAGACATCTCTAATGGTAAAACGTTAAATTCTTTGCTTCCTGGGTAGGGTAATACTTGGGAGAAGGGAGCTTATCATGGATCAGAGATAAAGAGCTAGAAAGCACTTTATTAGTCATTTAGTGCAGCCTCTTTCTTTCACAGATAAAGTACCTGAAGCCCGGAGAGACTGAATGTTTGGAATCCAGCTCCTCTTTTCTTTTGTGTTCCAGTCCTACTCCCTCTAAGGATATCACCGGGCCTTTCCATTACTACCATTCTTCTCTCCTTCCTTACTTCCAGGCCTGGATCAATGACATTCGAGCAGGAACAGCTTCGTCCTATGGGAACCACATCAAGTCGAGCTGTAGCTTGATCGTGTTTAACACTGATCGACCAGGTATGAGGGCTAGGCTGGAATTAGAGGTGTGGACTGGCTGGAGTGGAGAGGCAGAGGAGAGGACAGGGAAGAAGAGGAAAGGGCAGTGTTTTCTAGACTCCTAGTTAGGGAGGGAGGAGAGCTTAGCTTTACCTGCCTGTTTCTCTCCATCCCACAGCAGTGTTGTGGAAATATTCTTTGGAGTGTTGGGGTTCATCAAGGGTGGGGTAAACATGAGAGCAGAGGGCCGGGAGAGCTCACAGGCCTCAGAAACTGCAAATTGACGGCTTCTTTTCCCAGTGAGAGCTGGAAGGGTGTCCAGACCCCATACATCTTCAGGGTCCTGTAGTCCAGCCCTCTCTTTTTATATTTGAGACATCTTGGTCTCACAAGGCAAAGGAGCTTGTCTGGAGTTGCACAGAGAGTCGGTAGCAAGTATTGTGTTCTTTGCATTGAGGTGGAGTCATTCAGTCCGGCCCTCTAATGTGACTTTTAATAACTTGCATTTTGACCTGTTACAATAACAAGAACCAAACTAAGAGGTCCAGGTCGAGCTTGGGGTATAATCCAAAGGACTTCTTTAAGGTTGAGGCTCTTGTCCTCTGGTCTGAGCCTCTCCTGTAGGATGCTTCCCTCACTGAGGCTTGTATCTGGGTCACAGTGGGATTGTAGGGACCTAGGTAGGGGACGTGGTTAGTTCTTAACTAAGTTGGAAATCCATGTCAATTCATTCTCTCAACAGGTACCCTGGGCGTTTTGCCCCTGGAAAGTCAGGGCAAAAACAAGAAGAATGTGGCATACTTGGGTTGCCATTCAGGTAGGTGATTCCTTTTTCCCAGGACACACCTGCTGTTTTCTTTTTACATTGGTTCTTATTCAGTAGAAAAACTGCCTACTTTGTACAAGGACTTATGCTAAGTGGTAGAGCTGCAAAGACAAAATGAAGCGGCATTCAGATTCGCCTTGTCCTGCTGTTCAGCACTAATCGGGCTTGCCAACATCCATGCTTCCTAATACCTGTCCAATCCAGCAATCATCAGTTAAGTTTGCAAGGCATTAGAGTTATAAAGACTATACAGAAAGCAGTCCCTGACCCAAGGGGGCTTCTCATTAGGGAAATTGGCCTCCCAGGTAAACTTTATGCCTCAGTTTGGAATTCTGTTGAGAACAGAGGTGGAAGAGGTGGGGTAGGAGGTACAGAGGACCACCAGTGGCTTTAGGGCCAAGGAATAGAGGTACATATACCTACCCCACCTTGTGAGGAATTCCATTGACCCGGTCTTTGCCCTTTGTCCACCTAGCCCTTGTCTCTGCACCGACTGTGGCTTCCTCTTCTGATGCCTCGACTCTACAGAAGAGGAAGAGTTACAGGTTACTCATAGTCTGTCATTGGGCGAGTGGAACAAACACTAGGCTACCTATTTTGTTGCCCAAGCAATGTAGTGCTGAGATGGAGCTGGACCAGAGGGCTTTGGCTAAGATGGGCTTTTGGCGGCGGCAGCAATGACTTCTGTACAGCTAGAGCTCTTTGTCCTGGCATGACTCTAGCTCAAGCCAAATGACTTGTTCTGTGCATTCTCAAATTGGCCTGGCTGTGTTTTCTTTCAGTTACAGCAGCTGTGCTAACAACCCTGAACTTCCAGTAGCCCTGTTTGTGCATCATGACAGGGACTAAGGATTGATCTCTGCTAAAGCTTTGGGGGTATGTGGGTGTGTGGGTGTGCTTGTTACAGTCTTTGATTCTTACATTCAAGAAATGTTTATTGAATGCATCTGTTATACAGGGCTAAATCTGGGGATGTAGAGATGACTAGATCCTTGCTCTCATGAAGAAATGTAATCCATTGTAGGCATGGGGCGGGGGTAAAGTGGGGTAAGATACATAGGCTGATAAACTACAATACAAAGTAGAATGTGGTCAGTTCATAAGAAATGTATAAACCCAACGATCTTTGGCAGCCTGATGAAGCCTATGGACTCCTTCTCAGAACAATGTTTTTACACACATACATCCAAATATATAGGATTATAAGGGAAATCAATTATATTGAAAATGCAATTTAGCAATATTTTTTAAAAAGCCAACCAAATTCAGGGACCTCGGATTAAGAGTATAAGCAGAGTACCCTGGGAGCTCAGAGCTCAGATTGTTCCGTTAGCCTAGAGACTGTTCATGTTGGGAAATTGCTGTGATCGGGAGTGCTGCCCTATAAAGGATATGTGCCATCTCTTGGGATTTTTCCTAGGTCATCAAAACCTCACTAAATGCCATTGGCATTTTACCCATGAGTATGATTTGTTAGTTTAGGGGAAGTTCCTAGAGCATTAGCCCTGTGAGGGACCTTAGAATGTAGACTGCGAAATGTTAGAGCTGGATGTGGTCCTTAGAGGTCTTCACATCTCCTCCTCTCACTGATGAGGAAATTATGCAGGCCAGCATAGAGGGGAAAATGGATTTGTGTGGTTGGAGGAGCTAGGGCAAGGTCCTTGGGGGTGGATGAAAGAGTGACACCAGCTGGCCAGTGTTCCATGACACAGAAAACTAAGGGCTTTTCAGTCTATGATTGTAGCATCACAAGTGGAAACTAAATCTAGGGTTTCCTGTAGTCTCCTCCTTTATGCTCACTGGCTGTTTGAAATGAGTTCCCTGACTGATCGAGGATGTTTACTGCATCCGAGCTCCCCTCCCCCATGACCAGAAGCCACAGTACTAAACAACCAACTAAAGGGATAGGGCTGAAATCCTGGGCTTCCTAAGAACCTTGGCATAGCCTTTGTCCCAGACATAGATGGCAGTGTGCACAGCAGAAACCAAGACACGAGATAACAAAGAGATGCTTCAGGGATGTTATCCAGAAGACACCTGGAGAAATAGAATACTTTTATCCCCATTCTGCACGAACTCAAATCTCTTGACAGCCCTCATCACTCTGAAACTTCCTCCAGATATATCTATTGCCATGTCTTCAAGTGCCACAAGGGCAGCAGAAACAGCTGTTCCGCACCACTAGTCCCATGGGCACTAAAGGTCCTGCGTCTTCCTAAAAAGCAGCCCAGGGTAACTCCTAAAGCTCACTCTGAGAGGCCCAAGGGAAACGGGGCTTAGCAGCTTTTTAAACATGGTTCTTTGAGGCTCTCCTTTACCACAAGGTATCTACATACTCCCTGGCCATTGCCCCAAGGTAGGAAGAAGCACCCCAGAACCAAGACCCCAGCCTTAGTGTTCCCCTAAATTATCTCCTAAGTGAAAGGTATCCAATTTTTACCTCCCCCCACCCCCATTGCAACAAGACTGAACAAGCATCCACAAACAGCTTGTCAAGCCTGCCATTCCAGAGGGCAGCTGTTGTGACACGATATGTGGGAGTCATCATAGTTCAGTGGAATGAAGGCTCTGGGCTGGAGGTGCTCATTCAGTTGCTGGGGGCCACTTTCCAAGATGCTGGCAATGGCTGTCATGCCTCAGAGGAGGGCTCGTTGAGTTGGAAGGAACCACACAGGTCATCTAGTCCAGTAGTGTCAAACTTAAATAGAGCCACATGTTGACTTAGAGAACCACATATTAACATTATTTATGTTGGGTTGTATTTTTGTTTCTTTGGTTAAACATTTCCCATTACATTTTAATCTGGTTCAAGAGGCATTTGGGACTTTTGTAGCCACCTGCTGGAGGTAATACCCCTGGTCTAGTCTAACCCCTCAGTGACGTTTCTTCTAACTCTTAAGATTTTGTAAAGTAGATTATAAATGCTACATGGGGAACAGACCACTTGTCGCTGCTTGGTGTTCTGCCCTACCATTAAAAAGTTTTGATCTTTTTTGTTTTTATGCCACCTTCATTTCCAAATATACCCCTCTCCCTTCCCATACCCAGAAAACTGTCCCTTGCATTAAAGAATAAAAAGATAAAGAATAATAGAATAAAATAAAAAACAAATATATAATATTTATTCTATAATAAAAGAAGACAAAAGAAAGAGGGGTTGGAGGGGGAAGCAGTTGAGCAAAGCTAACCAACACAATCACTGAATTTGATAGTGTGTGCAACATTCCAGGCCCAGGGTTCCAAAGCAGGAGCAGTATTCCAAGTCCATAGCATATACAGTAATTCAAGTCTAGAGTCCCTGGAGAGATAGGTTTTCTTTTCCTTAGGGCCAAGCATGTTGGTCATTGTAATGACAAAGCAGTCAGTTTCTTTGTTATTCTTTCCATTCCCTTGTTATTCTTGTGTATCATTTTCCTGGTTCTGCTTTCTTCACTCCACATCAGTTTATATATATCTTCCCTTGCTTCTCTGCCGTTTTCCTATTCTTTGCCTCTTACAGTAGTATTCTGTTAACATTCATGTATAGTTTGTGTAGTCATTCTATGACTGACGCTTGCCTTCTATATATGTTCTCTCTAGATATGGTTCTATAAATGGTTCTAGGCACATAAGAGATTTTCATAAACAATTGGTTGCTTCAATGAATGGGACCGGATTCCTCCAGGAATCCAGGCACATGTTCAGTTGACCTTTCCTTCTGATCCCTTTGCTAGCCTGCTTGACTCTGAATTTGATCCTAGAGCAAAAGCTTTAGTTGGGGATGTGAATCTTAGGAAAGGCCCTCTGGTATTTGCCCCAGGGTGCCAGGATGTTCCTTTACACTTCCAGGCTTGAGATAAGGGAACTGTGTATAAGCAGCAGAAGGCAATTTAAGGGGCCCTTCCTCAGTGTCCCAGGGGTCCAGGAATTGAAGCCATTTTGGGAATCAAATCAGGCATTCTAAGGATTGTATCTCCTTCAATTCGTTGACTGTGCTTCTTTTACAGATCTGGTGACTGACTTTGATTTCTCTCCATTTGATGACCATCTCCTTGCCACAGGCTCAGCAGACAGAACAGTGAGTGAGGGGATGGGGGAGCTTGGGAGCTGACAGGGTCTTTTCCCCAAAATATCCTCCTGAGGATTCCTGAGTTTACGATAGAACTGTAGCTCAGCAGCATACCTGAACCTCTCCTCCGCCAGTCCCCATTCTGGGGACTTAGCTATCCACCCAGGGTCTGAGAGCCTTTCAAATTACTCCGAATGGAGAGAGAACTTAAAAGGAACCCAAGTTTGTAGCTTTAAAGTTCTGGACTTCATGTCTCTTCTTTTTCTTAAGGATGCTGCCTCTAACTAAGGCACTGATGCCACGTGGGACCGCCTGTGAATGCTGTCCTCTTCTTTTCCTCCCCTTCTTTCCCCCTACTCGAATACTTCTTAGTCTTGGGTTGTTCCATGTGCTCATCTTTCTCCAGCTGCAGTGTTCAGCTCTGTGTGCTTCTTGGGTACCACCCTTTCTTGGGCCTGAGTTCTCTTCTGGGAGCTGCAGAAAGTGATACAGGTTTCTAACTTCTCTTCTCCCCTGCTCCCTAAAAGGCACACGTGTTTTTAAAGGTTTTACTGAGTGTGGTAGGATTTGGGTAGGCCCATTGTTCTAGCTCATGATTTATGTGGGGTTTTCTGGGCTCAGTGCTCGTCAGCTTTTCTTCTCCCTTTAATTGGGAAATTGCAGGACGTCCCATCCTCGCTATTCCTAAGCTCCCCTGAACACAAACACGTACTTTTAGTTTATGGGGAGGGGGCTTGAGGCAATAGATATTAAATGGTGGACAGTCTGGTCCAAAAGGTTCAAATGAAATTATTTTCTCTCTCAGTAAGAACTCCAGGAAATTGTAGTATTCCCTGCCACCTGCAAACCTGCTAGATTAATCTTACACAGAGATCTGATGAAAGGAATGAGGGTCCAGGGATTGCAGGGATCGTCAGTGCCTGTGGATGTCTTCACCTGCTGGTAGCATCTGCCCCTGACCCCTGGTACCAGAGCGAGGGCAATCGAGTGCCCTAAACAAGATTCAGAAATCGTCCCTGCTCTGGGGTTACCCTCTGAAGGAGACTTTGAGTTATGCTCACGTAAGACATGAAAGTTTAACTTACCACGACATAAACACTACATGTCATGGATATGTGATTTTCTGGCAATAAAATTACTTGCCTTTGTAAAGATTAATTTTTAAACTACCTCTTGTTGAACCTTAAGTGGCTATTTTGTCCTACTCCCAGATTGGCATCAGGCCTGCAGATATCCTTGTCTTTCATAGAATACTAGCTCTGGAGAGAGGTTCCTTAAAATTCCAGCCCCTTCATTTTACAGATGGAGAAACTTTGGTTCAGAAGTTCAGTGGCTTGCCCAGAGTTACACAACAAGTTCCTAGGAGAGCTTGAACTAGAACCCAGGGCTTCTGATCCTAGCTTAATGTTCTTTTTACTATAATGTAGTTATTAAGGACTTGGGATCTCCAGACCAAACAGACAGGCCTTGTGGTAGGAGAACTAGCTGGGCTGAAAGAGCCCTGAAGTGGAAACCATTTTCCTCCATTCAGCTTTATGTGGACACCAGGGTTGGGAGGAGCAGAGACACACATGACATGAGTGGAAGAGAAATCATCTTTTCCCATTTCCATTCTCCCTCACAAAATCTAACACCTGGTGCTCATGAATGTCTTTGGTGTTCTAGGTAAAGCTGTGGCGACTACCTGCCGCCCCTGCTGGCCAGGACCTGCCCTCTGCCCCTGGGGTAGTGCTGGGCCCTGAGAACTTCCAGGTGGATGTCCTGAAGTTCCACCCGACTTCAGACACTGTGCTGGTGAGCGCCTCCAGCAAGGCTGTGAAAGTCTGGGATTTAGCCCTGCAACACACCCTGACTGGTAGGTATCCAAAGTGGGTCAGTCTGCCCATAATTCCTCAAGCTGAATGGTGAGTATGTTGGAAGTAGTATGCCCGATGACCCCTAAGTTATCCGTGTTGTTTCTTTCTTCCTCGTTCCCCAAAACTCCTTCATCCACTTTCCTGTACAGACCTGGAATACTGGACAGTTTTAAACTTGGAGTCAGAAGAGACCTTGATTTGAATTCCTTTTTTTTTTTTTTATGGCATATAACCCAGAGCAACAACAGCATTGGTGGCAGGAATCCTGAGCCTTATTCTCAGTGGTACCACTAAGTAATGGCAAGAACCTATCACTTCATTTCTCTGGAAATTAAATGGGACGGGTGACCTCTAAAGCTCCTGCCAATCCTCATATCTCCGGGCCCCTTCAAGCTCTGAGATTCCCTGATTCTCATCCTAATCCCTCAGTTACCCCAGGTTGCCTTGAGGGCACTGTGGCCACCTTGGGAGCCACACACAATACTCTGTATGACCCTAGTAGGAGACACATATGTGAGAGGGAAATCTCTGTGTTAACCAACAGCAAGTATTTATTGATCCCCCTGCAAGATTGGCCCACACAGAGGACCCTTTCTCATCCCTTAGGAACCTTCTGGTACAGTGTAGACAAAACTAGTCATAGCAAACAGTTAAAACAGTACACAGGAGTTGTGCCGAGGTGAGAGTCTATTCGTTCTCTTTGTCCCAGAGCAAAAATGGAAGAGCCAAGAGTCAAATTGAGGCTTGATGTCTGCCTACAAGTGGAAGGGGCTGCCTGGAGAGGTGGAGTGGGCTAGAGGGACCCCCTGTCGGGTGTGTTAGAGTCAGGGGCCTTTTGGGGCATAGATTTCCTTGGGTGACCACTGATTTCTTTTCTAGTTCTCAAATTCTGTGAATTTAGAAAAGGGAGAAATAGTGTTGTGGCCTGGATAAGCTGGGGAAGGCTTCAGGAAGGAGGTGAGATAGATAAGATTTAGATAGGTAGAGAGGTGGGCATTGAGCTTCCAAAAAAGGAAAGGGGTTAAAGATTGGGAGTCAGAAATTAGTGGGACATGTTCAGAGATAATGGGATAGAGGCCTGGTGAGGGTAGGGAGTGAATTTATGGAACAGTATGTTTGCCACATTGATGCTTAACAGATATTTAATTGACTTGAATAAGATTGGTAAGGATGGGACCAGATTATACAGTCTTGAATGACAAGTTAAGTTACTTAGATTTGAGGAGATTTGAAGGTTTTCACTTAAGGTTTTCTGAGCAGGAGAGTGATGACTTTGTAGCACAGGTACAGGTGCAGCCAACATCTGTTTTTTCTCTCCTAAAGGGAAAAATTTTTAGGGCGGGGATATAACAATAGTTGATATTTCAATAGCACTTTATAGTTTGATCTTCCTATTATACAGATGAGAAAGCTGAGGCTTAGTGGGATAAAGTGACTTGCCCAGAAGTTACACAGCTAATAAATGATGGTTTCTGGCCCCTTATCCAAGTTTGCTGACACTCAGTTCATTACTCTTTCCATGGTATCATGACTGCTTCTCTAGAAGGCCCCAGCTGCTGTCCATTGGCATCCGTAAGAGCCCCAAGTTGCCTTGAATCTCTTGAGGAAATCCCATCTGCTCCACCTTTTCTTGTAGTGGCTGGACATCTCCCTAATGTAGACTCCTTTTTAAATTTTTTTTCTCCCTCTTCGTAGAACTGGACAGCCACAGTGACCAAGTTCAGAGTGTGGCCTGGAGTTCTGATGGTGTTCTCCTGGGCACATCTTGCAAGGTGAGTGGGCTGCAGGGCTAAAGGGATCTCTGGGAACTGGCCTGTGGACTGACATTCAGGTTGGCAGAGGGATGGGATGGGCATCGAATGACCTAGGCTGAGCTCGATGCATCCTTTGACATTTCACAGCCTGGCTGTAGCAGGAGTGAGGAGAGTCCTCAGAGCCAAGAACCCAGGGATACAGTCCCTTAGCTTTAAGGCCCTGGGGCTGACTCTGATGGGAACCTTCTTTCCAGCTATCAGGCTGGTCCAATGGGGGTGAATGTCCCAGTGAGTTTTCCCCCAGTGCCCTCCTTTTTTATTTTTATTTTTTTTTCTACTTAATGATATGTTATTTTTTCTAATCACATGTAAAGGTAGTTTTCAACATTCACTTTTGCAAGATTTGAGTTCCAAATTTTCCTTCCCAAGACAACAAGCAATCTGATAGAGGTTATACATGTACAATCATATTAGTCATGTTGTGAAAGAAGAATCAGAAAAAAAGGAAAAAACCATGAGGAAGAAAAAAACCAAAAGAAGTGAAAATAGCATGCTTCAATCTGCATCCACACTGCACAGTTCTCTCTTTGGACATGGGTAGCATTTTCCATCATGAGTCTTAGAATTATCTTGGATCATGGTATTGCTAAGAAGAGCCAAGTGTATCATAGTTGGTCATTGCACAGTGTTGCTGTTACAATGTTCTCCTGGTCCTGCTTGCTTCACTCAGCATCGGTGGGTCATTTAAGTCTTTCCAGTTCATCTAAGTCTTTTCTGAAGTCTGCCTGCTCATCATTTCTGATAGCACAGTAGCATTCCATTGCATTCATATATCACAACTTGTTCAGCCATTCCCCAGCTTATGGACATCTGCTAATTTACAATTCTTTGCCACCACAAAAAGAGCTGCTATAAATAATTTTGTACATGTGGGTCCTTTTCCCATTTTTATGATCTCTTTGGGATACAGACCTAAAAGTCAAAGGGTATGCACAGTTTTATAGCCCTTTGGACATAGTTCCAAATTGCTTTCCAGAATAGTTGGATCAGTTCACAGCTCCACCAACAATACATTAGTGTTACAATTTTCCCACATCTTCTCCAACATTTATCATTTTCCTGTTTTGTCGTGTTAACCAGTCTAATAGTTTTGAGGTAGTACATCAGAGTTGTTTTGATTTGCATTTCTCTGATCAATTGTGATTCATATGACCTTAGATAGCTTTAATTTCTTCCTCTCTGCCTGTTCGTATCCTTTGACCATTTATCAATTGGGGAATGATTTGTATTCTTGTAAATTCAATTCAATTCTCTATATTTTAGAAATGAGGCCTATATCAGAGATTCTGGTTGTAAAAATTTTTTCCCAGCTTTCTGCTTCCCTTCCAATCTTGGTTGCATTAGCGTTGTTTGTGCAAAAACTTTTCAATTTAATGTAATCAAAATCATCCACTTTGTGCTTCATAATGTTCTTTATCTCTTGTTTGGTCATAAATTCTTCCCTCCTCCATAGATCTTCAGGTAAACTATTCCTTGCTCTCCTAGTTTGCTTATAGTATCAGCTTTTATATCTAAATCGTGTACCCATTTTGATTTTATCTTGGTATAAGGTATAAAATGTTGTTCTATGCATAGTTTCTGCCATATTATTTTCCAGTTTTCCCAGCAGTTTTTTAAGTAGTGAGTTCTTATCCCAGAAGCTGGAGCCTTTGGATTTATCAAATAGTAGATTGCTAGAATCATTGACTATTGTGTCTTGTGTTCCTAACCTATTCCACTAATCCACCAGTCTATTTCTTAGCCAGTAGCCAGGTTGGTGATTGCTGCTTTATAATACAATTTAGGATCTGGTACAGCTAGGCTGCCTTCCCTAGCATTTCTTTTCATTAATTCCCTTGATATTATGGACCTTTGGTTCTTCCAGACTTATTTTGTTACTGTTTTTTCTAGCTCTATAAAATAATTTTTGGTAGTTTGGTATGGCACTGAATAAGTAAATTAATTTAGGTAGAATTGTCATTTTTATTATGTTAGCTCAGCCTACTCATGAGCAATTGATATTTTTGCAGTTGTTTACATCTGACTTTATTTGTGTGAAAAGTGTTTTGTAATTGTGTTCATATAGTTCCTGGGTTTGTCTTGGCAGGTAGACTCCCAAGTATTTTATATTGTCTACAGTTCTTTTAAATGGAATTTTTCTTTTTATCTCTTGCTTCTGGGCTTTGTTGGTAATATATAGAAATGCTGATGATTTATGTGGGTTTATTTTATATCCTGCAACTTTGTTAAAGTTGTTAATTATTTCAAGTAATTTTTTAGTTGATTCTCTAGGATTCTTTATATATGCCATCATGGTACCCTCTCCCTTCTCCACAACCTTCCCTGAAGGCTAATATGATTCTGGCACAGCTGAGGAGAGGAAAAGGTAGAAGAAGGTAACAAATGTGCCCTGATCTCATGTCCACCCCAGTCCAAAGGATCAGATGTCCTCAGATTTGGGATTCATTCCAGAGCAACTTATCAAAGGCTCCTGAGCCACCTGAGTCTAGCAAGAACCCCTCTTCCCTTCTTCACTCCTGCCCCTACCTGCAAGGCGCTCCTCAATTTCTCTTGGTTAGATCTGTACCCCCAAAGCTGGACTAGAGTTAGAGATTGTAGGGGTGGGGATAGGAAGGCTTTTCAGAAAGGCACATTGACCCCAGGGCATGGGAGTATTTGGTAGATTTTCAGGAAAGCCCTGTGCTTCCCTCTGTTGGTCACTAATTGGAAGTCCCTTATCCAGCCTTTGTCCTTCCAGATTTTTCTGGATTAATAATTCATTCACCAAACATTTGCTGGCCATGTGCAAAGCCCTATGTTAGGTGTTGAGGCAGCTGCAAAGATGTTAGAAATATTTATTCGTCATTAACCATATGTCAGAGTTATTGGCGATAAGCCAGGGGGCTGCCCCAGCCCCTCTCAGCTCTGCTTACTGAAAGGACAGCATACATCCATGTGCTGAACAGTATTCTCTACTCTGGGAGTTCTTAAGCCTGTTGGTGTTGTTGACTGAAGCCTGTGGACTCTGTCTCAGAATTATGTTTTTAAATATGTGAAATATGTAGGATTACAAAGGAATCCAACTACAATTTCTGTACAGTTATCAACATAATAAAACAGCAAGCTCCCCCATGGCAGGTTAAGACACTGTGCAGAGCAGGAGTAGAGTGCTTACCCAGCAAGAAGCTGCAGTCTGTGTGTATGTACAGTGTGGTGCAGGGAGAGGCTACACGATTTAGAGTCAGAGGAACTGGGTTCAAATCCCAGCTCTGCCACTTGGTACCCATGTGACCCCAGCTCCATCATCTGTGCAGGCAAGAGGTCACACTAGGTGGCCTGTGAGTCCCTTCCGGCTATCTCTCTATGAGCCTATGAGCCTCTGGTGGTTGGTTATAACCAGTCAGAGGTTTAGTGAGCACCTCCTGTGTGCTCCTTAGCAGTGTGGCACCGTGGAGATCACCCTGGATTTGGAGGTGAGGAGGTAGATTGTGCTGTCATCTTCTGGTGTGGCAGCCACAGACAATCTTCTGGCCCACAGTAGTTGAGGTAAGACTGAAGACTTAGGGAGGCACCAGAGTGTGGAGGTCCTTGAATGTCCTTTTAGACTGTTAGAGCTAGGGGGGACCTTAAGAATCACTTGGTCCAACTCCCTCATTTTACAGATGAGGAAAGTGCAACTCAGAGATATTTTTGCCCAGAGACACAGTGGCAGAGCCAGTCAGGGGATCCAGGGTTTCAGGCTCCTAGCCCAGGGTTCTTTTCAAACATATGGACTCTGAAAAGAGAATAAGGCAAAGCAATAAAAGAAATGCCTGAGCTGCAGAGGAGGAGGCGTAGAGGATCTGGTTCTGCATTTCTGGCCTCACCCCACACGTGTATGAACCCCTGAGAGGGCTCAGGAAGATCTGGAGGCCACTAGGTGTCGCCATAGTGCACAGAACATTGGGCTTGGAGTCAGGAAATCCTGAGTTCAAATGCAGCTTTTTCGATAGTTGTGTGCCCTCAGGCACGTCCTTTAACCTGTTTGCCAGTTTCCTCAGCTATAAACTAGGGATAACAACATGTTTTAACAATCTGGCTAGCAGCTTCTATTCGGGGTCCAGATCCACCCACAGCCAGCACCCAGAGAGCTGCGGGACAGCCAGAAAGCCCAGGTTCTTTTAATCTGCCTTAATAAGGAGAGCAAGGTTAAGGGGTTGGCAAGCTTACTTTAATTCAGCACACAAATATCATTCATTTAGTTCAGGGGAAAAAGCCGGCACCCTGAACTGCAGAGCAAAATACAAGCAAACTACAAACATCGACAGACCTTGTCTAATTCAAATCCTGATACATAGTTACCAGAGTTCAACAAAGTCTCAGCATCTGGGTTTACAAGCTGGAGGGCTCCTTAGCTACAGCTGCCCAGAGTCTCTGCCTCAGAGTGAGAGCCCTTAAACAAATTACAAACAGACAGACCCAATACAATTCATAGTTACCAACATCTAGGCTCAGCCCTGGGAGCTTAGAACAAGGGCTGGCCCAGAGTCACGTGCCACCACTGCTTCAGCAAAGAGCTCCCAGGAAGAAGAGGCCAACCCCTGGCTTTTATATCTTTGTCAGCCTCAGGGGTGAGTCACACATGCGACTCACCCAAGTGACCTAAAATCCTCACAAAGAGGCACCTTAAACCCACTGGTCTAAGAGTCTCTGCTGTCTCGGACATGTAAACTAGGCCCTCCCTGGAGATAGCCCCACCTTGGGCCCCACCTCAGTCATCAATCCACACCCACATAGGTTCCACACCTAATAGGGGTTTGGGCCTGGGGCTTAGCATTACTCAAAGCAAACAAAAGCCAAACTCTTCAAGGGCTCTTGTTGAACTAAGTGCTAAGGAGCCCATTTTGCTTAACAATACACAACAGCAGTTAACTCACAGGGCTGTTGTGAGGATCCCATGAAGGCATAGTTGTCAAGTGCCTAGCACGGTGCCAGGCACATAGTAGGTGCTATATAAGTGCTTATTCTCTTCCTTTCTTCCCCTCTGCCTTGTGACATCTTGTTTATTTGCAGAAAACTCTCCTCTCTCCCCTTCCTTCTCTTCCCTCCACACCTCCCCCAGCTTTTCTAGAGCCGAATGAGAGGCCATCCTTTCACTTCCTGTCTGAGGCTTTGGGGGGAAGGGGGGGGCAGGGAATGGAAGCTGTTTAGAAGCCAAATCTCTCCCTTCCCCACCAGCCGATTGAGAGGGGAGGGTGCAGGGCTATTGGGTGTGACAAGGGCAGCCCTTAGAAGCATTTACAGGCTCCTTAAAGGAATTTCTCTGCCCAGGACTTTTGAAACAGTGGCAAAGGCTCAATGTTCTCAGCTCTCTGGAAGCCCAGTCTTCCGTAGCCTGGCTGTGAGGGCAGCCTGATGGAATGAGAAGTTCATCTTGTTGGAAGAAGTTGCCTTCCCTTTCATTTTTTATACACGAAGATGAAAACTTTCACTTTTGAAATATTCTGCTTTTGGTGGCATTCTTGTTTTCTTTTAAAATCTATCATTTGGGGCGGCTAGATGGCTCAGTGGATAGAGCACTACACGTGGAATTGGGGACCTGAGTTCAAATGCGACATTGGACACTTGTTAGTTGTGTGACCCTGAAAAAAGAGATACATCTTTCTCACTTCTAAGACATTGCCTGCTATTTAAATTTCTTTCCTCCTATAATGTCACTCTGATTCAGTTGAGGAGAGAGAGAGAGTGAGCACTTTCAATGTGTAAGGCCCTGTGGTAGATGCCTTCTAGGAGTTTGTATTCAACTTTGCCCTCCCTTAGTTGGAATATAAACGTGCCTGGTTAGTGAGGATTTGGTAGCATTTAATTAGGACCAAGCTCTCGTTCTAAAGCCTGTGAGTGTTCTAGAACTGAGAGAATCTTTGAGGAGAAAGTTATCTTTAATGGGGACTAACCTTCAAGAGCTGTGTATGTTGTATCTAAGTCCATGGGAGTAGCCAAGTTAGTCAGAATATAGTCTATTTACCTGGAAGATGAGTATTAGCATCCTCTTTTATAGGTGGGGAAACTGAGGCTCCAAGAAGGGGAAGTGCTTTGCCCAAGGCTATACAGATAGGTCTCCTGGCTCCTACCTCAGTACTCTGCGCCTACTTCCTGCTGTGCCCTGAGGAGGCAGAAGTGATGTTCAAGGTGCTCCTGAGCTGGAAAGTGCCCCACGGGGGACGTTTGGTTGGGAAAAGGGACGTAGGTTCCAGGGCCTGGGTGTCCATATCCAGAGAGATACAGAGTGGAAAATGCCCTGCACTCCTGACTCCTCTAATGAGCAATATGACCTCGAGAAGGTTACTTCTTTCTGGCCTGGTAAAATGGAGGAAGAGATTGGACTCCATGGTTTCTGAGGTCCCTTTCAGCATTGCCATTTTGTACCTTGGTTATCCTGCCATGTCTGTGTTTCTCTGTAAGGATCCTGAGTCGAGATCTTGGGGTGGAGGGGGGGAGTGTAGGGAAGACTTCTCTCCAGGCCCCCTTTCTACCCTTCTTATTTTCTTCTCCCTCTTCTCTTCTGCCCTTTTTCCGTGCCTTGTCAGCAATCACTTACTAATTCCTTCTGGCCTTTTCCCATTTGATGCCCTTAACATGCCCTGCATCCTGTCAAAGCAGCCAAAGGGACATGCTAGGAGTGGGCATGGGAGATGGTACCTGAATCTCACCCCAGCCAAACGGAGCTGGTCACTGAAATGCCGTTCTGACAGTTAAACGTGCCACCTGCCCGTGCAGGTTTCAGAAAACTTGGCTACGGTCTCCACAGTAACAGTCCAGGTTTTCAGGGTCTGGGCTCACTGAGGCAGCAAAGCAGCAGCCTGTTGGTTGACTCATAATTCTGTATCACTCTGGGAGATGAGGTGGGGGAGGGAGGTGTTTGAGCGTGTGTGCGCACTTCATAGGAAATAATTTGTACTTTATATATGTGTTACATTTAGACTAGGCAGTGGCAGTCTCTTTAGTCCTGAAGGCCCCCATCAGGGATAAACAATGTTAGAAGATGCCAGCAGAACAAAACGGAAAGATAAGAGGTCAGAGACCTCAAGAGACAGAGAAAAAAAGAAAGGCCCATGGTCATCAGGGCTAGAGAGCACCAACAGTTAGGCAGTATCAGGGGTAGCTAGGTGGCTCTATACGTAGAGTGCTGGGCCTGGAGTCAGGTAAGACCTGACTTCAAATGTGCCCATACTACCTGTGTGACCCTGGGCAAGTCACTTAACCCTCTTTCCCTCAGTTTCCTCATCTGGAGAAGGAAATGGCAGACCACTTCAGTATCTTTACCAAGAAAACCCCCAATGGGGTCACAGGGAGTCAGACACAATTGAAATGACCGAATAGCAACAATTGAGTAGAAGGAACACTGAACCATACTCAGAAGACCTGGTTCAAGTCCCTGGTCTATTGTTTATTGACTGTGAAACAGGCACAACTTTAATGCTCTGGGCTGGATTTTTCTCATCTGGGAAGTAGGCATGATAATATTTGTACTCCTTACCTTCTAATTCAG
Organism: Phalanger gymnotis; assembly: GCA_028646595.1. Classification (NCBI taxonomy): domain Eukaryota; kingdom Metazoa; phylum Chordata; class Mammalia; order Diprotodontia; family Phalangeridae; genus Phalanger; species Phalanger gymnotis. The sequence continues at coordinate 225,380,891 of CM053624.1, forward strand.
TGAAAAGGTATTAATTGAATGCTGTGCACAGAGTATTGTCCTGAAAAGTGTAGAAAAGGCGCATTTCTTTCCCTCATGGAGCTTATGATCTAGTCTAGGGATGATATGTGTTCATGATTTTAGATTATAGTTGTGTTACATAAAATAGTATAAACAAAGGGCCATTGGGGTCATCTGGAGGGAAAGATTATTGTTGGTTGTATCAGGTAAGGCTTCTGAAGGAGGATGCATTTGGGATGGGCTTTACAAGATAGTAGGAATTTGATTGCCTAGGGGCAAAGTGGGAAAGGGGAAGGAGAAGTAATTCCAGATAAAGAAAATACCAAGAGCAAAGTCATGGAGGTGGGAAAGTATAATGTTTGCATGGAATATAATGAGTAGTCCAGTTTAGCTGGAGTGGGGCATGTGGACAGGAACAGTACAGGGTGACATCAAAGTGTAGAGGGCCCTGAATACCAGGGAAAGGAGTTTGTGTTTTCCTTGGAAGGAAGCACTGTGGTTTGAATGAGAGGCCTCTATATCTGTTTGTTAGGGCAGCTGGATGGTGCAATGGGTAGAGCACTGGGCTTGGAACCAGAAAGACTCATCTTCATGAGTTCAAATCTGGCCTCAGACGCTTACTAGCTGTGTGACCCTGGGCAAGTCACTTAACCTTCTTTTCCACAGTTTTCTCATCAGTAAAATGAGCTGGAGAAAGAAATAGCAAACCACTTCATTATATCTGAGGAGGAAACCCCAAATGGGGTCACGAAGAGTCAGATGTGACTAAAAAAATGGCTTAACAAGATAGCTGTCTGCTACTATATTGATGCCAGACAGGCAACATGGAGGCACTATGGTGCAGTAGGAAGAACAGCAGCCTAAGAATCAGAAAACATGAATCTGAATCTTCGGTCCAACATTTATTTACTAGCTGTGTAAGACCGAACAAGTCCCTGACCTCTTTGCCCCAGCTTCCTCATCTGGGATGAGTAACCAGGGACAATCATTCTCATAGGAGCTGCCTTTCAGGATTATTGTGAATAAAGCACTGGAGGAATGTGAGGGTCTGATCAGCCCCAGATCCTAGTCAGACATTCCCTATGCAGACATGTATTAATGGTTGCTCAGTGCTCTGTCTAGCGCTGCGTGTCATTTCCCTGAAATCTTTATTTGTTCATTGTGATGACGGCCTCTCACCTGGGGGGGAGGATGGACTCTGGCCACCTTTTTGTGTTTTGGGGCTCAGGATAGTTAGGTAAATAACCCTGTGGTGACTAAACTCATTGTTGCAGTTTGCCTCAAGCTCTGAACTTGACCAAGGTGGTAGATCCTAGGGATTTCACCCAAGTATGTCAGAGTGGTGACAGGTGTTGCCTGTGACAGGCATGTACCCTTAGGCAGGGCTCCTGGCTCCAGGCAAAGCATTCTCATCGCTGGATTCTGCCGTGTCCTCGAAGAGCTACAAATGCACAAGTAGATTCATTCTTTGAGGCTTTTAGATGAAAAGATAAACCCTCACTAGACTCAAGAATAGAGTCATTGAACCCCCGAGCTGGAAGGGACCTCAGTGGTCCTCTAACTCAAACCATGCCTGGAGCAGGAATCTCTTCTGTACCATCACTGATGGGCACCTGCAAGACTTTTTAGAGGAGACCTTGATTCTTCCCAAATTCAGCCCTTGCTGTCATTGGACAGGTCTAATGATAAGAGTTGTCTAATCAGCTCCTTCTCATCCATTCTTCGTGGTGAAAAGGACTTTAACAAAGTCTTATCCTGGTGTTATTTTTTTCTTGTTTGTATTTGTAAGCTCGTAGAGCTTAAGGGCGACAGTGGAGGAGAGCTTGGCCAAGAGCATTGGAACAGAGATCTCATGGGTTCTGGTTCTAGTTCCAGCTATTCCACTAATTCAGTAGCATGACCTTGGGGAGCTTAGCTTCAGTTAAATCGGACCATTGCTCCCATGTCCTTCTCAGGATCTTAGTCTCCCCATCTGCAGAATAAGCAACAGGTGCTCTGGAAGGCTTCTCTATTTCTGTCCTTCTCTCCCACCAGGAGGCCAGGCCAATGAAAGTTTCCTTGCCGTAGAGGGTTTGGTGTGAAGGTGGCCACTAGAGGTCACTCTCCCCTCATCGATCCTCGCACGGAGGGGCACTGCATTGTGTTATCAGTTGGTCAGGTTTGGAGTCCAGAGCGCCAGGGAATGGGTGATCAGAGCATTTGATTTCGTGGCTCAGAAGTTGTGCTGCACCCTTCTTGTGTGTTGGCTCAGTACTTTGTAGCTTTCAGACCAGGCCTCTACAGTGGTTGTAGGGCTGTAGTCTCCTGGTTTCATTTTTATTTTTTGTCCTCATTCTTTTGGTACTTCAATTAGAAAATAAATAATAATATTTGTTGGATAGACACGATCGTAGTGCCCTTGGGACTAGTAAGCTTTATCGCAGGCTTTACCATGTGTGAAGTCAAACTATATATTTTCCTGTCACCTCATGAATATTTCTTCGTATTTCAGTAAGGTGTGACTGCTCCCTTTAGCAATGCAGATCACAGTGCATATCTGCCGTCTTGGCCTGTTCCCTCCGTCCATACCCTCCCATAAATCTTCACTGACAGGCCTCTTGTTTCACAAGTGAGGAAATGGTATCATAGTAAGGGAACATAATGTGTAAACTATCATTGAAGTACTCGGTCTCCTGAGTTAAAGTGCAAAGCTCATCCCTTTACGTAGACTCCCTTCATCAGAACTCCTCTGTAAGTCACCCAAAGATGTAAATGACTGATAAACTGATAATCCCTTAATGTGAAAGCTCGAGCTCGCCAGTATACACACACACACTGCCTAGGGTTTATAATATTTTAAAAGGAGAGCATAGGTGATAGGCAAAACTTTACTAACCCAACAGAACCAATCTCTATTGGTGACGTTTCATGAAACTCATAACAAAGTTGGGCTGAGAGGGAGCAGTTTTGGAGTAGAGGGTTGTTTGTAGGTACTGCCTCTCAGATTATAAAATATAGGTGACTATCAAAAGCCCCACCCTCTGAAGAAAAGAGAGTTGGCATTTTTCTGATCCAAGCAGGGTGCAGGTGATCACTGAGGATCAAAGATTTAGATCTGGAAGCTCACGCTCAAGTTTATGGTGAAAAAATGACCTTGGAGATCATTTTAGTTAACCCCTTTGATATATAAATAAACCAAGGCCTAGAGAGGTAGTTAACTCACCCTAGGTTACATGTGGTACCTGGCAGTGCCAGGGTTCAGAAGCAACCCTGGAGTTGCTACCCCTCTGGCCCTGGGATAGCACCCCAACAGAAGCTCTAGATATAAGAAGTTGTTTCCGGGAATCCCCAGCCCTGTGAATGGTCAGTTTTAGGGGAGATTTCTCTCCGTATACCTGCTGCCTTGCTCTAGCCCTCAGCCCGGGCTGGGATCAGCCAGTGAAGTAGAAGAGAGATAGATGCCTGTACTTGGGTCAGGGCAACAGCCTTACTGCACCCTATGGGAAAAGAGGTGGACAAACTTGGTAGAATGGAAGAAAAAAAGGCCTGGGTTAAATGAAAAATAAAATACATTTTTTTTTTAAACCAACACATAAATGTACAAATCTTGCCAAACAGAATGGATAATTTATGTTCCTATAGAGTAAGCAGTATTATAACAGAATAAACTCCATACTGATGGTTAAGAAGAAAAGAAAAAGATGCCTGGCCTGTATTCTTGTCTTTGCCGTTCCATCACCTTGACCTCCTTGGGCCTCGGTTTCCTCTTCTGTAAAATGAGGCTTAGGATACCTACCAGCTTTGGAGAATGAAGATAAGATGAGATAACTGAGAAAACCTTCCGGAGCTGTAAAGTGCTGCACAGCAGGTGGTGTTATTTGAAACGAGTCTGGGGGCTTGCCAGCCACCATGCTCTGTGAATTATGGGACCACTGTTGACTGTCAAGTTAATGAGAGTGCATTAGGGCAGAGAATACTGCTCCAGGAGAGGACGAGTGTTCCTAGTAGTGCCGCTGTGCTCGCTCCTCTCCTCCGGCAGCCTTGGCTTTAGTTGGCCACAGCAGGAGTTGGGCTGTTACCATGTAGCCTTCCATTAATAACACGCTATTCCTGTGCAGATTAGGAGCCTTTGTTTGGGAGCCGGGAGCTTAGCTCCTTTTTTATAGGTTCACAGCAGTAGGCTGGATGTCTTGGCCCCACCAGTGAAGTCTGAAAGTGTGATTTTTGTGCATGGATACAAATCGTAAAGCAAAGGTGCTACATTTATCATGTTATTCTGCTCTCAAGGATATGCGTTAAATCATAGTGTCTGGGAGGCTTTGTGTATAGTGAAGACAGCTTTAGATTTAGACATTGACCAGAGTTAGAAGATCGGAGTTTGAATTCCACCTCTGCTTCTTACTAACTGGGTGACTTGGGGCTAGTTACTCAACCTCTCCGGGCTTCAGTTTCCTCTTCTGTAAAATGAGGAAGTTGGGCTAGATGACTTTGAGGACCCCTGCCTGCCTTGAATCTAGGATCCTGTTATTCCCAGGAGCTAAAGAGGACCTTAAAATATAAAACAGACATGGAAGAGCCTATCAGGGTCCAGGCCATCCACCATTTTGCAGATGACAAAGACACTGAGGCCTGCCACCTCCCCACAAAGGGCATGTATCTTGCTCAGGGACACATCTAAACAGCTAGCTTGAAGCAGAGCTTAGAACCTAGACCCTAGGGAGCAGGCTCTTATATGTAGATTAGTGAACCTGCTTCTTACCTGGCATTCAGAGTGCTCCACGTTTTACCTTGCTCTGCTCATTCAGACTCCTCTCGGTGCTCTGCACCACAGACACTGCTTCTGCCGGGCCAATTCTTTCCCTTCCCTGCCCCACTTTCCAAGCTGTTCTCATTCCTGTCTCTGTATCTTTGTTAATGCTTATATTGAAAAAGACCCTAGAGGATTAGATAACTTCTCAAGACTCTAAACCTCGGTGGGTCATTCTCTGTCTCTACCTTCTCCTTCCCTCTCCCCTTCCAGAAGCATTTATTAAGCACCTACTATGTGCCAGCCACTGTGTTAGAGGAAGTCCCCATCCAGCCATCTCTGATCTCTTCTTTCTCCGAAGGCCTTCCTGTTGTTTTAAAGCATTATCTTATCCTGAGTCTTGAGCCTTTTGGGGGCGCTCCACCTGCTTCTCAGACCCCGAATAGCCTTCAGGGCTTATGGCTTCCCTGCTTTCTATACTGTGCTCTCTAAATCTCAACCTGAGGGCCCTCATCTTAACATAAGGTTGCTTGTGGTTGTGCTAATTACCAATTCAGTGGTTCCCAGGGTTCAGGGATCAGCATTACCTAATCCCTAATGACCTTTCCCCTTCCTTTGTACTACCACTGCAGTTGGTTACCTGGTTAAGGCATCCTTCTTCTTTTCTTCCCTTCAGCCTTCCCCTATATTCTTAGCATATTTATTACAAAGAGATTATACAATAGTACCTCAAGGTAAAGTGATTAAAAGTGGAAAAAAGAATATTTACCTACACCTAACCTTTCTCAGCCTTAGTTTCTTATCTGTAAAATAGGGTTAGTCTAGATGACCTAGTCAAAGATGTCACTAAAACTCCCTAAACTATTCTATTTAGCTATAATTTCTGAGACCTTGCTTGGCCTGTAACCCCCTTCTAGCCCAGGAGACCCATGTGACTGTTTCAAGTTCCTCAGTGGTCCAGAAGAGAACGTCATCTTCCATATCAGAATACCTCTGTCAGTTTTGGGATAGCTTACCTCATTGCTTTTGATTGAGTTCATTTTTCCGTTCTGTATTCCCAGGCTTACTCTTAGCCAGTCAGGAAGCCTTCTCCAGTATGTGGCACTCCAAGATTTTAGTTGCTCCAATCAGTGTTCCCAATTAATCCTTTGTTAGCTAATTCCCCAATGTATATCTCCATGCCCCTCAAGGAAAAAACAAGAATATCCTTCCCGTCCACTACCCATTCCCCCAAAGGACGTGTCCCCCAGGGACATTCAAAACAAGTATGACAATGTTCCCCTTGTTTCAAAAAATCTGATACCCAGGTGATCCCCATAGTTCACAAAAGCTAGTATCTTCCTTTACACAATAATATCACACAAAGCACATTTAACTGTTTTTAAAATTGTTTCTTGTGTTTGCTGACTTTGTCTCCTCAATCAGACTGTGACCTCCTTGAGAGCAGAGGCCTTGTCTTCTTAGAGATCCTCTATCAGCTATGTAGAGCAGCTACACTCTTATTGATTACTCATAAATGATGTGATTAAAGACAGAAGGGTGGGTTGTTCACTTGCCCTTTTCCTTTATGTTGTTAATTTCTAACTTTTTAGGTTCTCGAGGTAACTAAGGTACCTGAGGCAGGAACAGACTGGCTTCTGGGCTCTGGGAATTAGGAAGGGACGTATGAGTACAGTAGAAAACTGGAATCGGGACTCAAGGGGCATCAGTGCTTGACCCCTATGGCAGATAATTTATAATAACTGAGGAAACAATCTGAATTATGCAATTTATAAGCTAAACAGGTCAGTGGATTCTTAGGTCAGTCCAATGACCCTGAATACAGGGGAAGACAGATTTTTATGTATTACAATCAAGTAAGACGAATTAATTGAAAGAAAACAATTAACAGGAAACAAGCCAGGATACAAAATTAGGTAATCTGATTTCTAACTGGAGAAAAGATTGGAGGCTTTCCAAGTTGGGAGGGAGGAAGAGTGAGTTTTAGTCAAGTTAGGAGATATTGAATGGGTTCTGAGGACTTTCCTTTCCCAGAATTGGGAGATGCTTTATAGCATCCACCTGCATTTATGAAACAATAGATGGCTTAAAGCATCTAGTTTCCCATGGATTATTTGCATAAAAACTTCAAGATGAAGGATGATGCATGTGGCAACACAAGATGGAGTCTCTTTATGAGATAGAATCTGATTGGCTTTCTCGATTCTCGCACCAAACCAGCTCCATTTTGTAACCGACCTTCCCTCCATCTCATTACCCCAGACCTTCACATGGCTCCTCTGCCATATCCTGGTGGGTACTAACTCTAAGTAAGGATAAGGATTACTACCCTGGGCTAAGAGGCCATCAGTCAGGAGAGCTTGATTATTCTTTTTTTCCCAAGATGTGGTGACCATACTGATTTCTTCTCCTTTGTCTTTTCCAGGACAAGCAGCTGCGGATCTTTGATCCCAGAACAAAGCCCACTGTCTCTCAGGTATGTGTATAAGGATGATGCTGGAGATAGAGAGCTGGAAAGCACATAAGGGGTCCTAGTACAGCCTCATTGTATAGGTGAAGAAACTTAGGCCCAGAGAGGCGGTGAGCAGAGCAGGCATTCAAGACTCAGGTCCTGATGTCAGAGGCACAGAGCCTTGTAATCTCAGTCAAAAGGACTTAAGTGGCAGTCTAGTTTAGACCATACCTAAACAAGAACCTGTTCAAAAACATCCCCAACAAGTGGTCCTCTAGGTTCTGCTCAGAGGAGGAGAAGCCAGCAGCTAATTCCACTTTTAGGTAGCTCAAATGAGGAAATGTTTTTGTCATATTGAACTTAAATCTGTCTTTTGGCAACTTTTGCTCACTGGTCTGGGTACGGAATTAGGAGCAGTGGATAGACACTCTTTCCACTACCATGGCACTGGCCCAGGGGCCTCTGTAGCTGAGTGGAGCTTCCAGGAAAGGCTGAGATGTCCCTTCCCAGACGCTCTGGGCTGCCACAGGGGCAGTGTCTCAGGTGGAGGAGGTAAGATGGTGTCACCCAGACCGTTAGGTGACAGTGGTTAGACGCCATTTCAGGGAAACAAGTAATAACAAGCTTGATCCCATGTACAAACCTTAACCACGGAGTAGGGCACCACCTCTAGCTTGGCTGTCCAAATGGTATCATTAGCTGTTTCCTGTGGCTTGAGAAGCTAATTTAAATGCTGACTCTCTCTTCTCCTTTGTCCCCCTTAGCACAGTCTTGGAGATGGGGAGAGCTTGGAGAGGAACAAACAAACAAAAACAAGTCCATGACATTTCTCCCCAGACCTTTCTAAATTCTTACCCTTCTCCTTTGCCTCTTATATGATCACAGCTGTGAAGCTAGATGGGCTGTCAGAGGCCATCCCATCCTGCTGCCTTGTTTTAGATGAGGAAACCAAGGCCCACAGAGGTTAAGTCATTTGCCCAAAGTCACGAAGGGAGAGTCTGGATTTGAACCCAAGTCAGTCAGTCAATCAAGAAACATTACTAAGCCCTTTCTATGTGCCAGGCACTGTGCTAATTGCTAGAGCCAGGGAGTCAGAGCCCTGGTTTTGGGTTTTTTTTTTTTGGTGGGGGGTGGGGCAGGGCAATTGGAGTTAAGTGACTTGCCCAAGGTCACACAGCTAGTAGGTATGTCAAGTGTCTGAGGCCAGATTTGAACTCAGGTCCTCCTGACTCCAGGGTTGGTGCTCTACTCACTGCACCACCTAGCTGTCCCAGGGCATTGTTTTAGGGTTTTTTTTTGCCTCCCTTCTATGCCTATAGTGTGATAGCCCCTCCCCCAAGTGGTCTCTGTTCTGGAGGTGTTCATCTGCCAATCTCCCCGTATCTACCAATGTGGTTGTAGCCCTCCTGGGCACTTATACCTAAGCCAGATGATAGAGGATGTTGAAATCCTGTAGCATATATTATAGTAGGAACTCAGGCAGTAGTGAATAGAGGGCATGTCAGCAGAGGGAGGACTGGCCACCTGGAGAGGCACTGAGGGCTGCACTGACATGGAGGATGACTGCACTGTGAGTGCAGAACAGGCCTGACCCTGGGGAGTGCAGGCCAGCCAGAGAATGGGAGTCTGCTGGGAGAACAGCACAGCTCTTGGGCTCTGTCCAGAGAACGTGGGCTCAGCATTCAGCACAGTGAGAACTGAGACAGCCCTTGTTGGTCGTGCATTTAAGGACTCACTGCAAAGGTCAGATGGAAACATTTACTACTCTAGGAATCAAAGGACCCTAGATTTGTGACTGGACACATCACCTATCTGAGATTGAATTTCTTCATCTGTGTAATGGAGATAGTGAGGTTCACACTCTCCACCTCATAGGATTAGCATAAAGAAAGTGACCAAAGTCCTGTCAAAATATGAACAGTGATGATGAGGAGGTTGAAAAGGGACAAATTAAAAGTCTGAAACTTTATTTTGCCTAATTTCCCTATAGGGTCAGTGCCAGCTAGAGCTGCCTTTCTTTTCTTGGCCAGCCTCAATTTACCTACCTCTCCCTCCCATTTCAGTCTTTTGTTTTTCTTCTGAAGTCTTCCTGACTCCCTGGAGCCAGGCTGTCGAGCCCAGGAGCCCTGGGGGTAGGAGCAGGGTGACTGCCCCCAGAGAGCAGGCTGTGAACCAGGCTGTTGGCAGGCCTCTTTGAGTGGGAGAACAGATGTGTCTGCAGCCACTTACCCTAGGCCAGCTGAGCCTTCAGAGACGTGAGCTGACTTTTCCAGCAGTGATTCCGACACCATCACCTCCCTGCCAAGAGCATTTGGCACCTTAATAATCCTGCTCCAGGCTTATTCAGTCCCAGCACTGACCTAATATCCAGCTTCCTGACAAATGATGAGCTTGTAAGGGTACAGATAAAAGCCCAGTTTGCCCAGTAGTGCTTTCCAGTAAATTTGGCACAAGTTGGGTATCCTAGAATCATCCAAGACAACTATGCCTGACGGAAGCTTCTTCTAGAGTCAGTGAGGTCACCTGGTCCAGAGATGGCGAGCATGTGCCCCCCTTCTGAGGGCAGCCTAGACCAAACTCAAAGGTAATTGAGAAATACTTAACAAAATACCTCAAAATACAAGAAAACATAGATAACGTTGCATTTTAAAACTAAGTCAGTGTGTGCAGGCCGCAGGGGTGGTTTGGCAGCTCCCATTTCTATTTGAGTTTGATATTCCCAATCTAGTCAAATCCTCACATCTTACAGGTGAAGAAACAGAGACCAGAGGGCAAAATCATGCAAGAAGTGACAGGCAGGGTTCAAGCTCAGCTTCTCTAGCTACAAATCTCGTACAGATTTGTAAGTGGCTATCCAGACTCCTATTTAAGGCCTTCACCGAAGGCAGCCCATTGCCTCCCAAGGCATCCTGTCCCCCTTTTGGCTGGCACTAACTGTTGGGAAATCTTTCCTGACATCAAACCTAAATCTGTCCTTTTGCAACCCCCATCCGTTGCTATGAGTAGTTGTGCTTCCTGGTGGAGCAGAACAGTTTGGATTCCTCTTGTGTGTGACAGTCTTTCCAATACTTCCATCATGTGCTTCTCAGTCTTTTCTCTTCTTCAGGCTAATCACCAGTTCTTTCCATATTTCCTCATAAGAGATGATTTCCAGCCCTTTCTCATCCTGCCTGAGCTCCAGCTTATCCTTGTTCTTCCTAAAATGTTGTGTCCCGTTCTGGATATGGTTGGATCAGGACCAGGCAGAGTGGGACTCTCACTTTGACCTTCTTTGTCAGAACAAGGTCCAGCAGTCCGTGTGAGATCACGATAGCCTTTTGGCCTGCCCTGTCACAATTTACTTATGACTCCCACCTTCCCACCTTTTTCATCTAAATTGTCAAGCCTTATCATATCCCATCTTTGAGTGTGATGTTAAATGCAGATACTGTGGGAATAGTAGCGCCTTCACTCAGCATTTATCAAACTCATTTGACCATGGAAACTTTTGGACTTGAAATATATTGACATAAGTCATAATAATTCACATTTATTTAGTGTCCTTAAGGTTTACAAGAGTGCTTTCCATAAGTGGTAATTCCAGGTCTTGGATTGTGACATGTCCTTGGAACAGAGTCCAGGGGGGAGAGAGAGGGAAATTTCTTTTTGCGGGGAGGGAGAAGGGGGGCATGGAGGGAGAGAAAGCTAAGGAAAATTAAGCCTATTTTCATGCTGAAATAGTTTAACATGTACTGAGCATCTTTATACGTGTATCTTTTAATATTTTCAGTGGGAAAATATTGCTAACATTAACAACTGTTCATAGAAGCCCTCATCACATTGTACAGAACACCAGGGTTCTGCAAACACTACTGGGGCCACATTGCCTTAAGCCATCCATTATCAGCAGATACCATTAAAGGGACTTAACTGCTGGATAGCTGAATGTGCTCTCCTGGGGGGTGGGGGGGAGTACAGGGGATGTATTGCAGGAGCAGGGACCTCACAAAGACAGATTTTGCTGACTTTACTATTCTGTTTTTCTGACTCTTGAGAGCTAGGGGCAGATAGAGAATTTAGGAAGTGGTGGGACCTGGCAGACACAGGATCTGAGAAGCCTGTTTGTGGCAGTGTGGTGTGGGTAATGGGGAGAGAAGGGATTCTGACCTTAGGAACCGCAAGAAGGTGGGGTTGAAGGGAGCACAAGGCTAGTTGATGGGGGAAAGCTTTTCAGGAATGAGAGAGGCTAGGTACCTAGAAAAGAGAGAAAACCAGGCCCTTGAAGGCTGGCAGGGGGCAGAGAGGGAGTTTCCCTCTGATAGTTCTTGTGGCCTACAAATCTGTCATTAAGAACCAGTTCCTCTGGCTCACCAGAGATGGGGAGCTACAGCTCAAATGTCCTCAGATCACATACAGGGAAGTTGATAGAAAAATTCCCACCCTCTACTACTCCTTACCCTACCTCTCCCCAGTACCACCCCCCCACCATAAAAATTAACCTGTAAAAAGCTGATCTGAACAAGAACTCCAGCCCCACTTGAGCACAGGATGCCTCCAGGGGTCTTTGCCCACAGAAAGAGTTATATCTTGTCTCTCCAGTATAGCCTTGCCAGCCCTTCTTTCACCAGGGCTCCATCTCCTGAAAGAGTCCCTTCAAAGGCCAGCCCCAGGTGTCTTACAGTAATGGGACATATTAGAGATCAGTAGGGAAATATAGCTGAAGGGGACCTCAGAAACCACCTAGTCCACCCCCTCTGTTTATAGGCTGGGATAAAAGGCCCAGGAAGGTTACCTTTCCTGAGGTCATACAGAGGGTATAAGCATGGGAGGCAGGATTTACTGGGGTCAATCAGAGCCTCAGTTCTAGGGTTCTAGAACCATCCAGCCCTGCTCTGACTGAGTCATGCCCCCCCTGAGCTAGATGTTTCACCCTCTCTGCACCTGAATTTGTTTCTCTTCCTGTTCCAGCCTATAGAGAAAATGGTAGGGGCCTCCAAGCCCTTTAAGAAACAATGGTGGGGAAGAAATTACTGTTGACAGAGTGATTTGAGCTTCTCTCTGAAGTGGGGGGAAAGGGCCTGAGGAATGTAGATTTGGAGGGATTTGTTCCTCCTACCTGACCCCTGCCTTATACCTTTTTGGGGAATGAGTAAGTGTACCCAGTGCTTTCTTAACGGAGTTCCTGGTGTGTGTGTATTGGGGAGGGGGAGAGGAATCAAAGGAGAGGGACTCTGAACTGTAGTAGAGGACTGGAATGCTACCCCCTCCCAACCAGCCCTGCCCCCACTTCCGGTCGTGGCATCTGGCCCACACCTGGCTTCCATTAGGGAGCATTGGCCAGCTTCAGTGTGTGAGTGATGCAGGGGCCTGGTGTGGGGGAGAGGGGCCTCATAGGGAGGGTGTTCTCACGAGAACCTACCGATGCGCACTTACTAACATAGTGGGGGCTTGGAATGCCTTTGGGGGGAAATTCAGGGAGTCATAGGAGAAAGTTGTCTTGGCCTGAAGGTTGACAAATGCCACTCTCCGCTCTCTCTCACTAATAAGCCTTTTGGGGGAAGATAAGAGACATCAGTCTCCACCCCCAGCCATTTCTGGGGTGTCTGCCACTGATTGTGTTTTGTGTTATACATGTGCTTCTTTCCCTCCTTAGGTTAGAATAATAGAATGTCAGAATAATGGACTGGCCCATAGGTCATAGAACATGAATAGAGCTTGGAGGGGCCTTAAAACCTAGGAAAGAACCCTTAAGGTTATTTATTTAGTCCCATTTTCTTTCTTTTTTTTTAAAGATAAACCAAGGTTCAGAGAGTTTAAATGACTTGCCCTGCCCAATTATACATCCTAGAAAAGGATGGGAGTGAACTTCAGACTAAAACCTAGGTCCCTTGCCCCTCGTTTCCACATTCTGCTTACTGCATTAGGATGCCTTTCAGGTCCCTACTGTGTAGCCTAGCTTTAGAGCTTAGCTGAGACCTCTCTAGGGGAAAGCTTGGATCAAGAACTAGCCAGAGCCAAGAAGAACTGGGGTCCAGATCCTCTTCTGCACCTACTGGCTTTGTGTCCCTGGACAAGTCATCTGGCCTCTGGGTGCCCCCAGCCACTCTCTAATAGGATAAAGTTAGGGCCCAGTTGCCCATCTCCTTTGATATGAGAGTTCCTTATACTGATGAAATCACAAATCTGATTAAACACAAAAGATTGATTGCTTTCTCCATCTCTGAGATGGGCCCACGAGGTTGGGGTTGGGCATCAAAATGAGGGCTGCACCTTGGGGCCATTGAGCTTCAATTGCAGGTAGAGTGTTCCTGAAGGTGCTCATGTGGTGGTCCTTCCCTGGGAAATCAGGGCTGAGAAGTCAGCCCTCATTGGTCCTGGGAGGGTCTAGGGTCTCAATGCTGCCGCTGGTCGGGGTCACCATACCCTTTCTACCTCTGACCCTTACACTGGAAACTGAAAAACCTTTTTGTAGAGGGCTAGTCCCTCTTTGCTGGGATGGAAGGCACCAAGGCCCTCCCAATGATAAGGTCAGGTGATCTAGTAGGTGATTTTCAGGACAATGTAGGAAAAGCCTCAGGCTAGTGGTTTAGAAATGAGCACATAGAACCACAAATCGGGAGTCCTCTTAGTCCAACTCCGTCAATTTAGAGATTCGGGAACAGACCCAGAAAAGTGAAGTGACTTACCCTATATGACACAGATAGTCTAAGTGATATAATAGCGAGTGCCTCTGGAACACCTAGGATGGCCTGCTAGCACAGGTGCTTTGATCTGCTTTACTAAAGGGGTTAACAATCCTACTTACTTAAACATAATGTATCATTCACTAGTTCAGGGGAAAGGTCAGCACCCTGAACATGGAGAAAATAGAAGCAGAGAAATTAGCGTAGAGATCAACAGCCAGGGCTCCAACTGTCTAAACAAAAATAATACATGCATCTACATACCACCAGATCAGTGGAGCACTATCATCTGAGTGGGGGTGGGGCGGGGGGAGGGCTCATAACATATCTCATCCAGGGAATCAAAAGGTCCTCGTGAGCAAGCCCTCAAAATAAAATCTCACCTCTGAATATATACGCTTTTCACTAATAGGCTTAGGGCCAGATGGCATCACAACTCTTGTGACTCAGTGCCTAATTAGCTTAGTACCAAAAGGTGTGAAAGCCTTCCTACAAGCAAGCCTCCCCCTAAGCAAGCTCCTCCTTAGGCAAGTTCCTCCTCCAGTAGGCTCTGTGTGGTTCAGGATGTTTCACAGCTGTGAGCTGGGCCAGAGCTCAAAGCAGCAAGACATCTGTGATTGAACACACGTGGTCACGTAGGCCCATTATTGGATGGGGAAGATCTTATTCCATTAACATTACAAGTCACAGAGCTAGGATTTGAACCCAGGTCCTCTGACCACAAAGCCAGTACAGTAGTGGACTTTCCTCACCACTAGCCACGAAAACCTTATGAGCCTCATAGTGGCCCTGTGACAGCTGCTGTGACCATTGTCATTTTACAAACAGGGACACAGAGGCAGGGGTCCACGACTCCCCCAAGGTCATGAGTCAGCCTTTTAACCCTAAACGCAGCACTGCTCCTTTCCTTACGTCCACCTCCTGGTGGATAGTGCAGGTGTGTTGGTCCATTGTACAAAGAAGGAAGTAGGCCCCTACCCCTGTAAGTGGCCAAGTCACTGGCTTTAGATCCGAGGCCTCAGGCTCCCAAGTCCACTGCTGTGTCTGCTACTGCACTTGCTGCTTTCCAGAGATGGGGAGAAAAGGGCACTCTGGGAGCCAGGAGCTGCGTCCTGGCTCTGTTTTCCATAATGCTGATTGCCTGCTACCCTTAGGGACTGAGGGAGCTTCAGGGTGACCAGAATCTCCAGGAATCCTGTGCCCCAGAGCCTTCTCCAAGGTTTCTATCTCTGAGGAGACACTATTTCCCCCTTCTCACCCCTCTGGCCCCTGCTGGAAATTGGCCTTCAGCGTTGTTTAGAGTCATAGGCTATCAGAACCAGAAGGCACCCTTCAGAACTAGATGGGACCTCAGATGCTATCAAGTCCAACCTACTCCCCTCGTTTTTCAGATGATAAAACTGAGGCACAGAGAAAGTGATTTTCCCAAAGTCACAAGTGTAGTGAGTGATCAAGTCAGCACTTGAACCCAGATCTCCTGACTCCCTGTCCAGGGGTATTATTTTTATTATGTCACCACCTTCCTGGCTTGTGGCCTGATGCTACGAGTGGTGGGTTTGTGTGGCACTTGTTTTCTGCCCCAATACCCAGGTCTCCCCCAGACCTCCTTCTAATGCCTTTTCATTACCGTTTAAGTTCTTCCCTGGGGCTTGGGAGCACTGGGCATATGTACTTCCCTAACTCCCTGTTTCCTAAGCCTCAGATCCCAAGGATGGAGCCCCACAGACCTTACCCACTGAGCAGCTTTTCCTTTGAGCCCTGGTTTGCCACACACAGGAAATGTTACTATGGAGACCTAGCGGGGGATTTGACAGATCTATAGATGGAATGCCTGCTATGCGCCTGAGAAAGCTCCAGCTGGGCTCTGGGGGCTGGGAGCCCTGGCCTTTGTGCTGACTCCCAAGGGGGCTGGTCCAACAGCCCCAGGTGGGGCCAGGCTGACCTTTGCATGATGGCCTAAGTGCGTGTGTGTGAAAGAGGGGTAATAGAAGGAGGGTCCTGAAGGTATCAGGGTTGGCTTCCTGTTGGTACTCACTAGAAGTGGGGAAATAGCCACTGTCTGGGTGAAACCAGTCCAGATACTGCTTTTCTGGCCTCCTGGGACACCCCGGGCCCGGCCTCAGAGCAATCCTCGGACTTGTGTGACCTGGGGAGGTGGTGAGGGAGGAGCTTTGATCTACGACTGCTGTCTTGCTAAATGAGGGGAAAGGGCAGCTTTCGATGGAGACCTTGCACTGGGGTTGAGAGATTCCCTGGGGGAGTCTGGTGAGCAGGCCAAGCTGTTTCCATCTTCTCTTGTGGCTTTTGGCCAGGGTGCCAACCACAGTCTCAGAGCCATGGTCCCTGTGCCCTGAGTTTCATCCTTATTTGCTCCTTTTCCCTCGGGGAGCGAAGCAGGGAGTTAAGGGGGGGGGCAAAGAATTATAAGGGCCTGAATAGATGGGCTCTTCTTCTCGTGGGTTTTTTATAAGTCAAGGAGGAATTTGCCTTTTGATGGGGAGGCAGTTAATGTGGGCCTCTCACCACTCCAGTGATTTAGGAAGGAGAGTCTGAATGTATGTGAGAAAGTTTGGGAGTGTATGCAAGAGTGAGCAAAAGAGGAGTGGTGTGAGTGTGGTCCTGGGTGGCTCTGGGTGCAGGGGAGGACAACCCCTTCCTCTCTTCCTGGTGCCCAGGCCTGGCTTCCTGGAGAGGGAGCACACACGAGCTCTGCCACTTACTAGGTTTGTGACTCTGGCCAGATCACCTAACTACTCTGAGCTTCAGGGTCCTCTGTGAAATGGGATAGTGATACCTGCCTTAACCTGCCTCACAGGGCCGCTAGGAAGTGCTTGAAAGAAAATAGCAGGTCCAGGGCTTAAACACAGAAGTTCAGTTCTGATGCCCTGCTCTCTTAAAAGAGCATAGAACAGCAGAGGGGCCTTCAAATACATTTAGTCCAAACACCTCATTTTATAGATGAGGAAACAGACCCAGAGAGATTATGTAGCTAGTCCAGGGTCACCCAAGTAGCCTAGTTAAGATTTGAACTCAATTTCTCTGACTGTACCACATAGGGACCTACAACAAAAGGAAGTAATCTCTAATGGTGGGCCATTAGGCCCCTGATAATGCTCCGTCTTTGGTGGCCCTCCTAGGTGGCCACCTGTTCTGCTTATGGGTGAAGCTGACATTTTGCCAGCTTTCCTCTAGTCCCCTTGGTGACCTCCAGGCACGACTTCTCTGGGGAGAGCTGCTCTGGGGGCTTGGTTCTCAGGCTTCGGCACTAACTTCCTGTATTGGGTTAAGTCAAGGAGGGAAGGGAATGGTGAGAAAAGACCCTTTTAATGACATCGAGCTGTTTCAGATTGTCCCTCTTGGGGGGGGGGGGGGGAGAGGGGCAGTGTCTCCCACGCTGAGGTCAGGCTTAGTGGGGGTCGGGGGAAGGGGAGAGGACTTGCAGATCATCGACTTCCATGCTTGAAGCAGGGCTGCCTGCCTTCCTTGTTCCCAAGGAGATCGTGGGAAGCACAGAGGAAGCTGGCCACAGTTTGGGGTGAGCTATTTTTGGTAACAGAGTCCATGCTCTCAGGCTCCAGGGGCCCCGGGTGACTGGGAGGGATCTGTTCATATTTCCTTCTCCTCTTGTCACTCCCCCCGCCCCCACCTCCAGGTCTCCCCTGCCTCAGCACAGCTCCTTTCTTGGGTTGTGTGGGGAGACGGGGCTGTGGTGTGAAATCCTCTCCTCTGTCAGACTGGTTTTCCTGAAGTCTCCCAACTGGCAGCTCCCTGACCCTAAACGGAGGACTGAAGGAGGCACTTCTCTCCCTTCTCCAGGGACACCACACATCCTGGCACCATGCCCTGTCTTCATGGTTGGCCCTGGACAAAGTTGTAAAATAGAAATTGCCCCGGCATCCTTTCTGTTCTCTCTTCAGACTCTCTGCCTTCTCTCTTTGACCTCCCTCCTTTTTCTGCTCTAGGTACCCCCAGTCCTAATGTTATCCCATCACCAGTGGACCCTGATGCCCTGGGCTTCCTCCAGGCCGTATCACCTCCTTCTACACCCCCCCCCCCCCCACCTAGCCATCTCTTCCCCCTCCCAAACTGATCTGTGTCACATTCATAGCATCTCAGAATCTAGGCCTGAAAGGACATTGATGAGTTGAAATCATGAGAAGGAAGATTCTCGCCCAGTGTGAGGAAAGAAGAATTTCCGAATAATTAGTTGCTCCAAAGTAGAATGACCCGCCTCAGAAGATGACCGCTCCTCGTCACTGGAGAGTCTGATGCAGAGCTGTCATCAGTATTGTAGAGGGGACCCATGAGTGGGGCAGGGCCTGAACTAGGCCTTCCAGTTCTGAAGCCATCTGACCTGGAAGGAGCGCCACATCCAACCTCAACCATGACATCTGCCACAGATTTATTCTGTGACTTTGAGCACATCAGCTCTGCTTGGTGAGTCTCCTGAGGTCAGACAAGATATGATCTCTGAGGACCTTTCCAGCCTGAAATATTGCGACTACCTATGACTCAGAGCCTATCACATTATCATAACCGAGTTACCAGTTGCTCACATTTCATAGAGGAACAAGGTTTAGAGAAGTTAGCTCATATAGCTAGTATGTGGCAAAATTCAAACTAGAGCCCTGGACTTCTTGGGGGCATAGGAAAGGAGAGAAGGAACCTTGAAATTTGAGCTTTGAGGCAGAGGAGTGTTGGAAAACTGGCTCTCAGTGGCGGGGGGAGGGGTTGGAACAGACACATGGTCCCAGATGCCAGTGCAGTTTTAGTGAGTGGGTTCTTCATACTCAGCAGGGAGGATCCTTGTTGGCCTTTTGGAGGGGATAATGAACCCCGTGAGAGCATCTGTGTTTCCAGGCTCCCTGGTGACGTCATCCTGCAGAGTTTTGGCATCAAACATACCACCATCAATATGCTGACCCCTGCCTCTAGAAAGCATTTGCCTTCCTGTCCTTGATTCTTAGTATGAAGCCAGTTTCCTCACTCTTACAGATCCTGCCCAGTGGCTGGTACCTTGAGACAATCTCTCCATTCACTAAAAGGATCTTTCTCATTTGCTTCTTTTATCTCTGCCTCCATCTCTTTCCAGGGTACTCAGAGCCTTCTACTATGGGGGGGGGGGCAGGAAGGGTGAAGGAGCTAAGAGCATTGGGACGGGCATGTAGCATGGCCCGTAGCTTGATTACATGCTCTCACATTGGTGCTAGCCCTCCAACTCAGGGCCCAGATGAGTTCTTCCCATCTTGCGGCCCACCACTGTCAGCATATCTGTCACTTAGGGGAGACGAGCTCAAAGCTGCTCTTCCCAGAAGGGGCTGGGTGACAAAGGGGCAATTGGTTCCCCAGAAAGCAGGGTTTAGGATACACTGTTCCATTTAAGAGCATGAAGGGAATAACAGACGGTGTTTTTTTCTCCCACCCTCTCTCAACAACACCATCATTTTCCCCCACCTCCTACTTGCCTTACTCATCGCCTGGCAGATTGTACTTGTCCTGGCCATAGGCCGGCCCTAGGGTCAGCGCCCTGTTGGCATCTGACCTGTTTTCTTTCTTTTTCCAAGAGCTTTGCCTGTCTCTTTGTATATCTAGATGAGACTTTGCTGAGTAGGAAGGGGAGGATAGCATTTTTATGCCCTAGCACCTGAGTTCCCAATCCCCTTTTTACAAGGGAAAGGAAAGGTCTGGGTTGCTGCACTCCTGCCTCTGGGTCTTGGCCAAATTGGTCTGTGAGTCATTCACCCCATGCCTAGTCAGGAGGCAAGGCACAGGGAAAGAGGGTGGTCTGGAGCTGCTCCAGAAGAATTGGTAGTTATCTTTACATTATAACTAGAAACTCTGGTGTCTTGGTTTTCTCCCCGCCCATCCCAGGCTTTATCTTTGAGGCCCCTCATTTTTTTAGGCAGGGGCTGGGTTAAGTAGCTCTGAACTTGAAGTCAGAAAAAATCTCTGGGTTCAGATCCTTGCTATAACCCTAAGGACTTAAAAAAGGTGGACTGGATTAGATTGACCCTGGACAAGTTGAGTCACCTCCCTGAGTCTGTTTCTTCATCTGCAGAATGGGGCTGCAATATTTGCATGACATACCCAAAGGGAGGTTTTTTTTTTATTTTGGGTTTGGTTTTTTTTTTGTAGGGGGGAAGGCAGGGCAATTAGGGTTAAGTGACTTGCCCAAGATCACACAGCTAGTAAGTGTTTCAAGTGTCTGAGGCCACATTTGAACTCAGGTCCTCCGGACTCCAGGGCCGGTGCTCTACTCACTGCACCACCTAACTGCCCCCCAAAGGGATGTTTTAAGGAACGCACTTTATATGTCTTAAAGCACCATAAAAATGTATGGTGTTGTTATTGTTAGCTCCATGGCTGCCCTTCATTGGGAGGGGTTCTCTGATCTGCTCTCCCCATCCCCTGGTCTCCAGGAAGGGTTGCCCAATCCTGTGTTTGGGGGAAATAGGTTTCTCATTTCTCCCCAACTGAACCTTCTGTTCCAGAGCACCCAGGGCCATGAGAACCACAAGGACAGCCAACTGGTCTGGACCAACTCCCGGGAGCATCTGCTGTCTACTGGATTAAACCAGGTATGGGATCCTTGAGGGAAAGAACTGGTGAGCAGAGCTCAAGTGTGAGCAGCCCAGAGCCCTTGTGTGGGGAGGGGTCTGCAGCCCAAGTCTGGGTGATATGTATGCACACTCATCTAAGCCTAAACAATTACACTTCTTGGTATATGTGATAACCTTATTTGAGGAGGTACCCTAATTACCACAACTGTGTGTGTGTGTGTTTGGGTATTTGGGCAGGGGAGAAGGAGGAAGAAATCTCTCTTTCAGTGGCCTGAGGGGGAGTCAGAGATGGGCAAGGCAAGCATAAGCTCAGAGGGGTCACCCGTCTTCCCAGGAAACGGATGGAGCCAGGCCTGCCTTGCCCTAAATGTGCCCATATACGGCCACAGTCACATAGCCAGGTCTCAGAGCCCCCAGGGGACTCAGCTGCCAAAATCAACAAATTCCATTTGGAATAGCTAACCCTGACCCTAGGAACCGTGGCCGGCCCCTGCTGAGGACAAGGAGTCCGGGGTGATAGTTCAAGTCAAAGAGGAGGAGATGCTGTTGTAAGGGATTAATAGGGAAGAAAACACTCCCTGTCCATTCCATGCTCCCACCTCACCCCACCTCACACCCGGCTTCCTCGAAGGACCTTTCTCCCCTCTTGGTGAGGAAGTGAGCAGGGTGAGTTAGCACCAGCTTCTCTTCCTGGGTGACAGACTTGCTGACCTGAGGGTAAGGAATTTGGAAGGAGGCCCTCAGGGCCCTAGGTCAAAACAGCCAACTCTCTGAACCCCTTGATCTCTTGTTGTAGATGCGAGAGCACCAAGTAAAGCTGTGGGACACTCGATGCTTCTCCAGTGCCCTCACCTCCTTCACCCTCAACACGTCCCCCGGGTAGGAGCTTCCATGTTCCCTGAAATATGTGTATAAGTGTGTTCAGGATGTATGGTGGGAGCAGGGGGGACAGGGAGACATCTTCATGGTAATGCTTGGGGGCGGGGAGTGAGAAGGAAAACTGGGGGCTCCACCCCAAATATTTAACAGCAGTACCAGTGGCTTCAAGACTCCAAGGAACAACTTGGCCAAGGAGGGGGTCTCACGAAGGGCTACAGCTTTAGAGGATTTTCACTGTGGCATCAGTAAAGGGTGGCTGGTTTAGCTGGTGGTGGTGGTGAGTTTGATCTGCATCCACTCTAGGCCATGGTGTAGGGTAGCATGGTGTAGACCCCGGCCCAGGTGCTGGCTTTGTTCCTTGCCCTACTTGTGAGACTTTGAACGCCTTGAGCAAGTCTTTCCATTTGTTTGGTCCTTGTTTTCCAGTGAAGGGGTTGGACCAGATGAACTTTACAGCCCCTTCCAACTCTAAATCAAACATCCTGGGATGGTTAGACACTGACTCTCCACCATCTCCCAGGCCTTAATTTCTCTGTTTGGGTCAACATCGATCAATGAGGTCTATTGGCCCTGTGTAAATGCTGGCAGCCTTGTGAGGGTTATGCGTGGCCCTTGCCTTCCAGGAGTGCATACAAGTGTAATCTCCTAGGAGGAACTGGAGAGCAATTAAGAACTAAATCATGAAGCCCTCACTTTTTAAAGTTAGCAAGGATCATTACCAGCTGGCAGGATCCGGGGAGGCTTCATAGAAAAGGGAGATTTGAAGTGGACCTTGAAGAAGGGTAGGAATTCATTGGGCAGAATGAATACAGGCTGGAACAGCTAAAAAAGATGCCCTGGAGGAGCTGGAGCTTGAGGCAGGCTTTGATGCAGTGAGTAGCATTTGGGGGGGGGGCAAGGAAGGAGGGAGGGGGTGTGGAAAAGGGTAGGGGAAACAGTGCCAGCAATGACAAAGGGGGTAGAAATGAGCACCACATTCGTGGTGAGAGGTTGGGATTAATGAGAAGATACACCTCCGTGGAGTGAAGTGTGCATCTAGGGAAGTAGCAGGAAAAATTAAAGAGGTAGGCTAGAGGGATGTGGATGTTTTTAATATTTTGATAACTGTATTTTAATATAGTTAGTTGCCTTTGTAGTCCTATATATTTTATGTATTTAAAAACATTACTCAGAAAAGGGGTCCTTAAGCTTTAGCAGACTGCCAAGGGTGAGCGAGGGGCCATGACACAAAAAGGTTAAGAACCCCTGGCCTAGAAGATTAATGCCCAGGGGAGCTAGAAGTGGCTTCAAGTGCAGCTGGTTGGGGGTGGGGTAGCACCATATATAAGAACCTGGCAGTTCTGGGTATAGAGGCCAGAGCTAAACCAGCCCTGGGGGCAGAGCCCCACTCATCTGCAGCCTTCCCTATGTTAGCATTTATAGAGGCCAGTTACTTGTGTGTATGGTTGGGGAGAGGTTGCTGTACACAGTATTGTCCCCCCCCTCTGAGGTCATCTCAGCCCCATAGGAGAAAGTTAGGACTGGGGTTGCCAGCAAAGCTTTCATCGGGACCCAGGAATTCTGGTCTATTGGCCTGTTTCCTCCTGAACTCTGGGAACAGATATCTTCCTTTTCCATATCAACCACTTCTGACCAAAGCATGGGGAGTCCATGGATTTTCTCGTCAGGTTTTCTGGTACTGTGAGGACACTCCTGCTGGGCAGGACCTGAGGACTAAAAATCACAGCCTGTTGCTGTTGAGAAGGAGCCCTGAGGAGTTAGCATGGTAGAGTAGAAATAGTTAAATAGTTAGAGTTAAATAGAAATGGTTAAAACCCAGCTCGTATGACATGGCCAAGTAACAGACCCAGCCCTGGCCCTTCTACATCTAGATCCGTGAACATGGCATGGGAGCCCTAGAAAGGACCTTTGAACATAGAGCAGAGATTGTCAGAGCTGGAAACTGAGGCCCAGAGGGAAGTCCTCAGGCTCACCCAGCCATTCAGAGGCACCATTACCCCGTGTTTCTGGGTTCATCATCATGAGGCTGGTCATGAGGAAGGGTGAAGGCAGGCCCGCCATCCACTCTGGAAAGGCTGAGGAGTGAAACTTGGGCACAGGGCAGAAAACCATACCCTTTAAGAGTTGCTCTGCTAAGGAAACTAAGCTGCTTGTACCAAAGACACAAGTCATCCAAAACACATTTGCTAAGTACCTACTGTGTGTAGAGCCCTTGGCCAGGACCCAGATGAGCCACAAAGTTTAAGACAACCCAATCCCTGTTCTCATGAAGCTTGTGGTGTAGTAGAGAGAAAACTAAGATACATGGTACAAATCTGTGAATTGAACCAAGCTTCCATTCCTGAGTGACACACTTTGGATATGAGGGGGTCACTGACAGGCTTTGTGCAGTGAGATCTCTGCACACGACAGCAGCTAACAACTTGTTGGATTGGATCCAGTTTGGTCAGAGTCCTGAGGTGGCCAGCTCTGACCTTTCCCTCCCCACCGCCTGGAACTGCTGCTTCTCAGGCACCCCTCCGGCTTCCCTCAGGGTCCTGAAGCAGGTTGGTTCAATTCAGTCAACATTTATTGATCACCTACTGTGTACAGATGTCTAAGAGTCATAAAAAGCAAAGTCTAGCCTACTAGTTCACATTTCTTTATCTTTTACAAATTTTTTTTCCTCCCAGTGACTGTGAGGTGAATGGAACAAGAGTAAAGATTAGTCCTATGATTAGGACTATTATGAACATTTTATGGATGAGGAACCTGAGGCTGTGAAAGCGGGCAGTTACTTCTTCAGGTCACAGAATAGTAGAAGGCAACCCTGGGATGATAATCCAGTCTTAAGACTAGTTCTCGCCACTCCAGCCCACTGGCAATCCCTTCTCCTCCCCCAACAGCTCTCACTTTGTCAGGTTGGGTTAACTGGGCCTAGAAACATAACCCGTTAGGCTCCACCTTGGGATCGAAACATCAGTGTTTAAGTCTGTGGTGCCCTGCCCTCCACCCACCGTTTCCTGCCTTCTGGGCTCTGCTCCCAGCACATGTGATACCGAACGTTGTGGTTCTTCTCCCCTCCTCCCTCGGTTCTGTTTCCCTTCCCCCACTGAGTCACCCATGCCCCAGCAACAACATGGCCCAATCCTCTGGGCCTCTTGAGGGGTTAATAGTTCTAGGACCCACAGTACCACTGGACGGTGCTGATCCCATAATTATAGGGTTTAAGAATAGCCCAGCAGGCTGCCCGGGGCCAGTGAGCTCTGGAATCTCTCAAATCACTCCCAGATGGGCCGCCAGTCATCACACACCACCCTCACCCCTCCCTCCTTACCACTAGACTCTTCACCCTTAACAAAGGCAGTCCTTTGGAAATCCAGAGACTTATTGCAGATAGCAAGCCACCCCCAACAGGGCTCCAGCTCCATATCTGAGAGACAACATGCCTTTTGCTTCAGGTACCTAAGGCTGTCTTTGAGGTCTAAAATGGCTTTCCTCTCTCCTAGCCCAGCTTAGTCTTGGAAGTGGCCAAGCATTTCCGGCCTCTAATGGATGGTTTGTATGGCACCAACAGTGGGGCGCCGGTGGTTGGGCAGCTTGGCATTGCCTCCCTCCTTTTCTCTCCCCTGTTTCCTTCCCTTCCCTATTTTTCAGAATATCCTGCTTTGTTTGGCTGAGACAGTGTATGCTCTTATAAGAGCTAATAGGGAGAGGACCAGGGCCTGAGCTTTACCTCAGCTCCCCTCTCTCTCCTGGGGAGTAGACAGTCCTTCCGTTGCAGCTCCCCATTCCCTACCCCTTTAGCTTCATGCCTAGGGAACGCAGCTGGGCCTAACTTTCTGCCCCCACAGCTCTATGCATTAGTATGGTGCTTTTCACTTTCCAAAGCCTTTTCCATCCACAGTCTACCATGTTCTCCTCACAGCAGCCCTACAAGGTAGGCAAAAGATTGTGAAGCCTCTTGTACAGAGGCCTGAAGCTTTTCTATGGAAGAAGTTAACTTTTCTAAAGCTATATAGTGAATTAAGTAGTGGGGCCCTGTAAAACCCCTAATGCAAACTCTTTCTTCTAGATCAGACCTAGCTGCTCCTATATAGGGCTTAGAGACAGGATGATCTGATTGTCAGGAATAAGAGTTAGCCCCTGGATTCTGGGCTTGGGGAATTTCATAGAATGTTAGATCTGGAAGGGAAAGATGTTGGGGATTAAACACTTATCACATGGTGAAATTGTTCATGATGGTTAAATGACTTGCTCAAAGTCAGTGGGTGATTAGAGTGATACGGGCTCCTTCAGCTCAAAGTCTGCTCTATTATGGGTACTGGGAGATCCCACCATTGACCCTTCTTTTCGACCCAGCCAGCATTTCCTCTGGAGAACCCCAGCATCTTTCAGAAAAGTAATGGCTGAGTCATTGATAAAACCAAAATCACAATGCCAGATTCCACTCTTGGACTGGCACTTGTAGGAGGAGAACCTCAGGCTGAAATCTGGGACTTTGGCTACTGTTGGCAGCATAGAGGTGAAGCAGGCCTGCTTAAAGATGAAGAAGACCTTCCTGACCTGTCACTGTGTCACAGTTCTCTAAGCCTGTTACTCCACAATTCAAGGTCTTGCTGAGAATGGTGATGGCCAGGGAGAAGCAGCCTCGTCTAATGGAGGAAGCCAGAGTGCTGCTTGGAGCTCCCACAGCTCTGCCACTTGCCAGTTCTTCAGCCTCGAGGAAGTCATTTTCCCTCTTTTGTAAAATGGGACTATGATCCATGCACAGCCTGCTTCTCAGGAGTGTTGCTATGGAAACAGTTTCCTCATATTTCAGTGGGGGGATGCAGCTGCATTGAGCCCCCCAAAGGGCCACTAGGTCCTGGTATTAACCAGCCCTAGCCCCCAGGTCTTTCCTTAACTCCCAAGCCTCAGAAATGAGAATACCCTTCTTCCCCAACTCCATTTCCTGGAATAGGAAACTGGGGCCCTGAGCAGGGCTAGAAGAGGCTGAGAGGTGGCTTTCCCCACTCCGCCCCACAGTAGCCTGGTCCCCTGCTAGAAGGCTAGCTTAGGACACAATCGTGGTTTCCTAGTGCCCCAGTTTACTCCTCCACCCTTGTCCCCTCCTATAGCCCCCTTCAGAGTGAAGCTCTCCCTACTGGGGCTGTGGAACAGACTTGGGCTGGCAGTGAAAATATTTACTCAGCAGCAATTTTCAGAGGAATCTGGGCCGGTGATTTAACAAAGCTGCCGGCAGGACCACAATGGCCCCTTTGACAGCTAGTCCCAGCAGGCTCCTTCCCCTCAGTGGGGGGAAGGGAGGCCCTTCTCACTCCCCCTTTCCTAATGGAACCCAGCCCTTAAGGAAATCTCCCCCCTCAACCCCCACCCCCAGGCTAGGCCTGGGGAGGGGCTTGGCCTCACCTACCCAGCACTGCACCTCTGTTACACAGCTGATGTATGGGCCACCTGGATGGCTCGTGCCACAAACCCTTTGACTCAGACATCAATCTTGTGAGTCGCAGAACCAGCCCCGAGGCCAGAAGGGCCTTCGACCTTCTTCCCCTCTTGGGCTTGATGAAGAACCTGCCCAATGTAGTAAAAGAGCTCCGGGTTTGGAGTTAGAAGGTCCCAGGTCAGGTCCAGATCTTGCCAGTTGCTGTTTCTGTGACCTGGCACAGATCCTCTCCCTTCTTAGAACATTGGTTTACTTCTCTGTCAAAGGGGAGCAATAACTCTGGGACTGCCCCCTCAGCGAAGTGCTGATAAATGTTTAACAATTAACTCTCTGGAGAAAGAAAAAGAAAAAACAAAAACAAACCGTACGCACATGCACTATGAAGTTTTCTCCATCATTTCTTGAGTCTTCCACAAAGCAATAAATCAAGCCCTGATTTCATAGCCTTCCCCATTTCCAAGATGTAAAGAATGTCACAAGCAGCAGCCAGTGGGAGCTGGCTCCGGCACAGCCCTGAGGGCCCCAGAAGACACGTGGGATCAGAATCCACATCATCCATGACTTACCTCAATGAGTCAGATCCCTCTGAGAAAGTAACTTAATGTCTCTCAGCCGTTTCCCCATTTTGAAAATGCCAGCAATAATGGTGCCCCCCTCGCAGAGTCGTTGGGAGGACCGTGTGAAATTAAGTGTAGAAAAAGAATGACATTTTTCAGGTGTGTTGCAGGTTTACAGAACATTCGCCTCACAACAGCCCTGTGTAGTGGGTAGTATCGGGTATGTTTATTCTTAATGTGCAGGTGAGGAAACAGGCTCAGACACATGACTGTTCACAGTCCCATGGTCTTTAAGTATCAGAGCTAAGATTTGAATCCAGGACTTCTGATTCTAAGTCCAGTAAAGTTCTTTGTAGTAAACTATATACTCCCTCTGACTTCAGACCCTCCCTTTAGCTCACTGTTGCTTCAGATGCTTCTGAATGACTTCTCTGCTGTCTTTGGTGAGGAAGACCGTGTTGGTGAGGCAGAGAAATTTTTTGGAGTTTGAGATTTATTCCATTTTTCACCTCAAAAACAAACAGATGAAAAGATACCACGCTAGTCTGCTCAGAACTCCTGGAGTGATTCGGACTGCCCAGGATTCGCGATGCTCTTTCCGCCCTTCCTATTCCAAACTGAACTCATTCTTTCTGGCTCAGCCCCTCTCCAAGTAGACAGCTTTCCTGGAAGACACTCCCATTTCCTGGGCTCTTACAAAATCCCGGGCATAGTCCCACTAGGAATTGCCAGACCACTATGAACACCAAGCCCTGGAGCTATGGAGGGTGATAGACATAAGGGCCTAAGAACCCACTTATAGAAAGGACTTGGTTGTCCTGTGCCTGTGTCCAAACTGCTGCCCTGCTCTACCTTTCTTCATTTTCCTGGGCCTAGGACCCACGGGTCCCCTTTAGACCAGTTTCTGCTATCAAGCCTCTTCCTCTTTAAAAAATGATCTTTCTTTGCCCCTACTTGAATCCTCCCTTGCCACCAAAAGACTCCTAAGCAAAACCCATACCACAAAGTGGTCTGGATTAATGGCATATGTGCTATTCCATACTTATCAGATCACACTTGGCTGCTATCATCTGTTCTCTGTGCAGTCAGGATTGGTCATTGCAATCAATTCAAGTTCCTCTGTGTTTTAATGATGTTTTTAATTGACATCGTCGTTTTGTGTATTTTTCTCTGTCATTTTAACGCAAGTCTTCCTGTGTTTCTCTGAATTCCTCACATTTGTCATTTCTTACAGCACAATAGTATTCCATTCCATTCAAACACCAAGATTTGGTCAGTCGGCCCCAGTCTGTGGACACCCACTTTGTTTCCATTTCTTTTCTTGATGCCTCTTTTTCTTGAGTGGTTTTCCATTTTCTTTCTCTGAGTCTAAAAAATCTGTCCACTGGGAAAGATCCACAGAGTGTCACTGCTCCTATAAGAGGGGCCGGGGGCTGGGAATTCAAGGAGATGAAATTAAGTAAGTCAGAGTTCTCAGATGAAACCCAGGGACTGGGGAGTGGGCAAAGGGCAACCTGATTCAGGTCGATTTATGGGATCCAGGGTTGGGAGTAGTTTGGAGGGGAAAGGTAGAAAGAGGAGAGAAAGGGAGAGGAGTTAGGGAAGAAGCTGGTTTAAGGGCATTCAACTCCAAGTTGGAAGGACATCAGGGCTCAGGTAGTCCAGCCAGAGTCTCCTCTCTAGAATCCCTGATGCAGGGTCACCTAGCTTCACCCAAAGACCTCCAGGGCTGGGGTACCCATTACTACCTTTAAACAGTCAGTGAACTGTGCCAAGGAGCATATTTTCAGGAAGTCTAAAACTAGGATGTGTATCATATTCTTAGAGGTGTGTTTGTGTGCGCGTGCGTGCGTGCGTGTGTGCGCTCAATAAAAGACAGATGCTAAGGTAGTTCTTACCATTGACGCTAGGCTAGATAGTCTCCCTATAGGATTTAGCAACGTCTCTACTAAATCACTTACTTAGTAGGCCTTTATTAAGTGCCTACTGTATAACCACTTACCAGGGACAAAAAGACAGAACTTAAATGGCCCTGCCATCAAGGGGCTTACATTCTTCTGGGGGAGACCACATATATATGTTTAAGACTATTCAAAATAATCCCAAGGTCACTGGGGGGCAGCTCTTTGTGAAAAGGCTTAGTGTGATGAAGACTGGAAAGGTAGGCTGGAGCCAGGCTTTTGGAGGGCCTTAAAAGCCACACAGGGATTTCTGTTGGCTCCTAGAAGCAATTGAGAACCATTGGTTCTTATTTAGCCGAGGAGTAACAAAGTGAGATCTGAGCTGTGAGAGAGGTGGGTTATAGTAGGTTAGACCCAAGGCAGTTACATCAATTAAGAAGTTCCTGCAGTGGTCCAGGTGAGAGGTAATGAGGGTCTGAACTGGAATGGTGGGGCCTGTAAGTGGCAGAGGGAAGGGGGTATAAGATGATGTGGAGATAGAAACAACAGGATTTAGCCAAAGATTTGATTGGCAGGATGAAGGAGAGGAAGGCACCTGTAACATCAGGGTTTCAATCCTAGATGACTGGAAGGATGGTGGTCTCTTCAACAGAAATAGCAAAGTTCAGAAGACAGTGGGTTTTAGGGGAAGGGTGTTGAAGTTAAGTTTGAGTGGCAGAAGAATGATGGCAGGAAGATACTGTTAATGAAAGGGGCCAAGATGGGCCTAGCTTGGAAAAAAAAGAGTGGGAATAGAGGTTTGGTTGGAGTGCCCATAGATTGGGCTTACTCCTGAGACAAGATACTGGGTAAGTGGCAAATGCAAGGTTAATAGAAGTGGGACTTTTTAGCCTGGAATGGTATTGGCCATTAGTGACCAGATGAAGAGGTTCTAAGAAAGTTTCTGGGCCCCTTTATAAATTCATAGAATTTGGAACCTAAAGTGACCTTACAGAACATCTAATCACCCTATTCCCCACTCCCACCTCCTGTCCCACTTTACAAAGAAGGAAGCCATACCGCTAGAGGGAGATTGATTTATCCAGAGTCCCACTAATAGGGATTCAAATCTGGGTCTGGACCATCCAGAACTCTCTCCCCAGCTCACTGCCTCTTGAAATGACAGTTCTGTATTCTCTTTAAATGTTTTTATTTCCTTATTTCTCTGCAAGTGTTAGCGATGAATGAATGAAAAAGTTTTTATTAGGTGCTTATGATGTGCCTGTCACCGTGCTAAAGACCTTTTTAAAATCCGGCCTCTGCCTAGTGGAGAAGATGGCGGGGGAGGTGTTTAACCTTGGGCCAATAAATTTGAGAATACTAGAGTATACCACCTGCTGGCATGATAGACCCAGGATAATAGACCCAGAAGGCACTATATTCCAACAGATTTGGGGCAGGAGGGCCTTTCAGTCAAGGTTGGAAAAGAAGTATCCCAGAGTGCTGCTAGTGGGATGTGAGTCTCCTCTCTTGTCTGGGGTTGTATTTTCTTCCAGAAGGACCAGGGAGAAATGAGGCTTGGGGCCAGGAGCACCCTCAGGACCCTGGAGAAACAGTCCTACTGCTATTGTCCAAAGTGAAAAAAGTCGACAGAACTGTGACCTATCCCTCCAAAGACTGAATAGAAAATTAAGCACTGATCAAGTCCCAGTCTCTGAGACAGAGGCAGGAGCTGCTTATTTTACGTCCAGGTAGACAGGCATTGTCCTCTAGCCCCACAGAACTCAAAGTGATGTTAGAGAAAAGAGATTTATGATACATAGATCCATTGGCACTAAAGCCTGAGCTAAGACTTCCTTTGCTGTGCCTGGTCAGAACCTAGGACAGAGGTTCCCCTGACTCCCAGGATGTCTTCCCCCTCCATTGAGGAGAAGAGGGCAAATTAGATCCTCACGGAGCACCTTTGGCCACAGGCAGTCAGAGGAAGCACTCGTCCATTCCTGGCTTGAAAGAAAGGTGCCAGACAGATCAGGAAGCCCTAGATTAGCTTTGTGGTCTGATGAGATGGGCCTCAGCTCAAAACCTCACTTCAAATATGGCTTCACTTACTAGCTTTGTCATCTCAAGAGCAAGACAGTTCACCCCTCAGTTTCCTCAACTGTAAAAATGGAGATCATAATAGCACCTACCTCACAGGGTTGTTGTGAGGGTCAAATGAGATAATATTTGGGAAGTTCACAGTGAGGTGCCTGGCATACAGCAGGTGCTTACTAAATGCTTCTCAGGGATGAGAGTAGAGCTGTTCTCTTCCACCTCTTTAGATTAAGGGGCCTGGAAAGAGAAGCCACCAGTGGCTGCTAGTCCTATTCAGCATTATCATCCATCCCCTCCGGATCCTGCTTGAGCTTTAGAATCTGCCCTAGCCTGCTTTCCCATCAGTCTCTCAGCCCCTGACCCAGAGAACAGCTTCCTAGGTTTACCCTGATCCTAGACCCCTCTCTCCTCAGTCTCCCTGAAAGAAGCCAAAGACAGGATACAAAGCCCTGGAGTCCTGTGTGCCTTGACTCTTTGAACCATGGGACATGAAGCTAAAAGGGGCCTTAGATGTCATATAGTGTAATCTCCCTTTTTACTGATGAGTAAACTGAGGCCCAGAGAGGGAAAGTGATTTTCCTAAAGTTATTTATTTCCTAAAATACTCAATTAGCAGAACTGGAATTTGGACCCATGACTCCTAACTCCACAGTCCCACCCACCATCCTGAGAAGCCAGAAATTAGCACTGGTCACCCAGGCAGCAAAAAGCCCCCCACACAGTTTCCTCCTATACAACATTGAGCCGACTCCATGGACTGATGTCTGATTTTATTTCATTTATTTATTTTTATTACAAAAGGCCTTCGTGTCATCTTCTGTCTTACAAAAACCAAAGTCCTTGCCTCTGGGTTCGAAAAGTGCTTTCCCAGAAGAAATGGGAAAGAATATGATATAAATATTTTTCCAAAAAAAAAGTCTTAGTCTTCTTTCCAGTTTCTTTTGTTCCTTCTTTTGTTCGCTTCCTTGAGGCTGAGGCTGGAGAGTCAGCACCCTTGAGGGGTATCTTCCCTGCCTGGACCCTGCTCACCTCCCAAAAGGTTTCCTTCATTTTTTGTACCCTCCCCTCCCCTTAAGACCTCTCAAGAGGAAGGGAGTTGGCAGGAGCTGCCCCAGAGAAGCTCACGCCCGTGTTACCAGCACACAGGGGCCACCCATGGGCCCTCCCCACCCCAAGAGGCTTCCAGATGTGAGAGGGAGGGAATACAGAGGAGGGCAAGGCTGTGTATGTGGCTCCAGGAGATTGCACCTTGTAGGGGGTGCAGAGCCGGGATCAGACAATCTTAAGAGTTGGAGGTGATCTTAAAGATGATCTAGTCCAACCCCCTCATTTTACAGATGAGGGAACTGAGGCCCAGAGAGAGTCACATGATTAGTGGCAGAGCCAGGACTAACACCCAGGAGCTCCTAAATCCCAACCCTGGGACCTTCTTACTTACAGCTGCCTGCCACGCTGACCTTAAAACCTTCATGGTTGGGGATAATGAAACAAAACTCTGGGTGGTTCAGCAAGGCTGCCAGAAAAGGCTGTTGGAACCTGGTAGCTCCCTTGACCCAGTCAGGATTCAAAAGTAGGAGGGCTTGGGAACAGGGCCTCTGTTGTTACTGCCAGCAGCATAGTGCATGAGTGGTACTTCGCACTCAGAGCCAGCTGACGGCACCCCAACGCACTCTGGCAGCTTGGGGATTGTGTCCTCCAGTGGGGCCTTCATCCCCCCCAGTTCCATAGGCCCCGTCTCAGCACCCAGCTGGCCTCGCCCTTTGTCCTGGGCATTCCTTCGACGTAAGCAGTACATTGCTCCTGCTGCAGCCAGCACCCCGAGGAGCAGGGCCGCCAGTGCAGGCACAATCATGAGTGGCAGGTTGCCTTCCTTGGTCTGTGTGACAGGGGCATGGTTATAACGAACAGACGGGGAAGTTCGGGCCTCTCCGCAGGCCTCTTCACTGTCAGGTCCCCGAGCCCCACCCAGGGGCCCAATACAGATGGAATAGGTAGCATTGGGCCGAAGCTGTGTGACTGTATAGTCGGAGAGTGTGGCAGGAAGGCTCAGTGTCACTGGCCTTTTGTCAGGACCAGAGAGGTTTCGGTAGGTCAGGCGGATACCCTTGAGTTGGGCCTTGCTCTGGGTATAATTCCTGAGCTTCACCCTCAAGGAGGTTGCGCTCACCTGCTCGATACTAAGCTGGGACACGCGGGTTGGCGATCTAGTGGGTGGTGGCGGTGGCAAGGTGGGCCGCTTGGTCTTCACCTCACAATACAGACCTGAGAAGCCCTCGGGGCATAAGCACTCAAGGTGATGCCAGGCATTGAGCCAGCAGGTGCCACCGTTGAGACAGGTATGTGAAGGGCAGCCTTTCAGCTGGGGACCAGTGCTGCCAGTTGGGGCTGTGACAGAAGGCAGGCTGGGGCCATCTCCGCTGGACGGAGCCACGGTGGGAGCCTGGGTGCTGGGCTCTGCTGGGGCTTGGCTGGTGAGGGGGAGGGTTGGCCAGGGGGTGGAGGGCCGGGCAGTAGTGGCAGTGGTTGTGGTAGCAGGGCAGCCAAAGTCTGCATAGTCAAGGTGCTGGAGAAGCTTCCCTGCATTCTTGGGGGGGAAGTGGCACCTCGTCTCATCAGAGCTCCATATCATCACCCGGCTTTCTCTGGCCCACTGCCCAAACCAGCTCAGCTGGCATACACAGTTGAAGGGATTCCGGGCAGCCGTTACCTCTCGGAGCCGGGGGAACCGGCTGAAGAAGTCCCGAGGGAGGCCCTGCAGGCTCAGGTTGCTGAGGTCCAACACCTGCAAGTTTGCCAAACCTTCTAGGTCATCAGGTAGCAGTTGGGTGATGCGAGCATTCCCTGCAAGATTGAGGCGGGTGAGGCCTCGGAGCCCCCGAAGCACAGCAGGAGCCCCCTCCAGCTGGTTCTCAGAGATGTCAAGCTCATGTAAGTTCTGCAGACCCAGGAACAGCTCTTCATCCAGCCGGCTCAGCCCCAGCCCGGCCAACTTTAACGATTCTATGTTGCTCATTGCAAAGGTGCCTGCTTCCAGGGCTGGGATACGGTTGTGGCTGAGGTCCAGCAAGAGCAGACGAGGCAGGTGCAATGGGGGCAGCACCTGGAGCCGATTGTCTTCCAGCTTCAATTCTAGGAGGCTCTCCAGAGTGTCGAAGGCATCCGCCTGGATATGATGGATGCGGTTGTGGGACAGGTAGAGGCGCTCAAGCAGGCGAAGGCCCCGGAAGGTCTCGTTGGTGATCTCCTGCAGCTGATTGGAAGACAGGTCCAAGTTGCTGAGGTTGGCCAGCGGCTGAAAGACTCCCCCCTGGAGGGTAGAGATCTGGTTCTGTGACAAATCAAGGAGCTGCAGGGCTGGGAGGCCCACAAAGCTTCCTGAGTCCAGTGTGGTGATACCATTCTCAAAGACATACAGGTCAGCTGTGTCTGGGGGCACATCACTAGGGACTGTGGTGCCCTTCCGGGCAATGCAGAAGACAGTCTGTGGCTGGTTGCATTGGCAGCCTAAGGGGCATCCTTGCACCTGTGGACCTTGGCAAAGCAGCAGTAGTAGCAGCAGCAGCAGGATCTTCCTTAACCTGGCAGTCATGGTTTGGCCCTGGGGTGAGAGACAGAACAAGAACTGATGAGATGATCCCCCTCCTTTAGAGCAAGCTTCACCCACCCTACTCCATCATAGACAAGGGAGGATCAATCCTGCCCTCAGAAATTGCCAATAACAGACACCCTGCAGCCACCATCAGCCAATGGACGGTTCTGGCCGGTCCTTACTTTTTCCTGTTCTCTGACCTAAATCTTTCCTTAACTTAGAAGGCTGGCTCCCTGGGGCTAAGGTCCTGTGGAAGTAGCTCAGAAGGCAAATGGCTCCCAGCATACCTTTCAGGAACACCTAGTTGGGCTTCTCTTTTCTTCCAAATCACATAGCATATACACTCATACTCACGCTCTGTAAGTTTAAAATCTCAGCCCAAAAAGAGACATTCCACAGACAGACTTCCTTGTCTTCTTTTATTGTGAAACTCCAGCAGAAAGAGAAGACCTCTTTCTCTGAGGAGAGCCCCTCACGATGTTGCGGTTATCTCGTCTGAATCGATGTACACAGTTGCCACTGTGAATAGCCGACTGAACTCGGGAGACAAGGGGAAGCCCGAGGTACTGGTCAGGAAAGAATGTGAAGACCAGCAGCTGCCTATCCAATTTACTTTTCTCTTTTGCTCTCCTCCTTCCCCAAGAGCACAAGGAAAGACCGCTGCTGGGAAGACTTCACATGGAAACTATTGGGATTGGTGTTTTTCCACTTATTAAGTCAGCAACCTGCCTGGGATGGAAGCTATTGAAGCCACCAGGATGTGACTGCCAGGCCTTTCACCTAGAAACCAGGCTAGTTTATAGGGGGTAGGGTTGGGAGATGGAGAGCTGATTTCTTTTCCTCCTTCCTATACTTTATATCCAAGTTTTTCCATACTTGGGGGTGACCACATTGCTATTCAAGGAATGATGACAGGAAGAGAGCCCTAGCCAAAGGAGACTAGCTTTCCGAATGTCCCTTCTGTTCCCGCCCTCCCTCCCTCCTCCCACCCCATGTCTCCTGTTTCATCTCAGAGGTTCTGAGTGTAGGATTGGAAGCAGACCCAGTATAGAATCTCCTAGGAAAGACCCCATCCTTCTTGTCAGCTCTGGGGCTCTGGCTCTTGAAGGCATTGATATCATGGGACCACCTGAACACCTTGTGGCCTCTCCTGTGTATCCCCCACAAATTCCTGGCTGTCTCGCTCTGTTTTCTCAAATTCAGAATACAGGGCCTTATCTAAGAGTTCCCCTGCATTTAGACTCAGATTACATTGCATTTATTTATCTGTATATCTGGAGCATCGCCACAGTAGACCATAAGGTTCTCAAAGGCAGAAACTGTTCCATTTTTGCCCTTGTACACAGTAAACATTAAGGAGCATCTGTTCAGCCAAGGGCCAGCACTTCAGGATCCTTCCTCCCTGACCCAGCACAGGTCACATCTCCTCCAAAGCCAACGAGATATCTCAGTGAGAAACACCAGAAGTAGGTGGTCCGTGTTATATGCCCTTCTCCTGCAGCTCCAGTGCTATGGGATCCACAGAGCCAAGCCAGAGGCCAAACACTCCCTTTTCTGTGACCCTCTTGGGAACCTGGGCCTATAAGAACACCTGAGTTGTGGCCCCCTAGGCAACCTGAACAGAGGATGTATCTTTATGAGAGGCCCAGGGCCAGCAGCCATGCTTTTTCTCCTTCCGAAATCGTTACATAAATTCGAGGGCTGAGGCTGGTGTTGTCTTTGGGTGTGCCAGGGACAGTAGATTGAGCACTTTGCAAAAGGGAAATCCTTGCCTCCACTGGCTGGGTAGTTCACTCTCACTGAGCTCTGAACACCCCCCTTTTTTCATAGCTCACAGACAAGAGCCCTTTCTCCCAAAGCCTTAGACCTTCCCCCATCAGAGGGTCTGGTGAAATAGCCCCAGATTCTGACTTTCTGTTCTGGGTCCTGAACAAATGTGCAGAATAACATAGGAGACTGCACAGAGACACAGATGGTGAACAGGGAGCTGGAGCACATTGGTAGGGCTGTGACCACAAGGTGTAGGAACCAGGCAGCATCTTTATTTTGGCCTCTCTGAAATGTGGTCAGTTTACCCTTACCTGTGCTTGGACAGGTCTGATCACCTAAGTCTATGAAAAGAAAAAAACTCATCAGATCTACTCCCTTGCCCCAGGTCACCCCAAACCCAAGCAGTGACCTTAGAGATGCCTACTTAAATCACAGACGACTGCATGGATGCTTTTGTCATCCGCTAGCCCCTCTCCACCACTGCCCATCTCTGTGCTATCTTGACTTCTCTGTGGGTCTCGCTCCACATGCTTCTCTGCTCCTAAAATGTGGTACTTTATGAGAAGACTAACTAGTCAGCTAGGACTCCATGGTCCAGCCTCCAGCTCTGATTCTCTGACCCAGGACATGGCATAGCCTCTATGGTCTTAAGTCTGTAAAGTGTTACCCACAGAGCTTCACCCTGTGAGTTCCATCACAAGGCTAGAGTCAAAAATGACTTCAAGCCTTCACTGCCAAGGTGCCATCCAACCTCCCCTTACCATCATGGCTTCTTTCCAGGTTGATGGGGGCTTTGAGGAGACAGTAGAATGGACTGGAAAGAATTAACAGGTTTGACCTACTATGGAGAGAAAGCAACGCAGCCAGGGCTGCACTATCTCTTCCCTCACTTTTATCCTTTGTCAACAGAGATGTCAGGGAGACTGGCCCCTGCTTGGTAGCCTCTGGTCCCATCAGCTGTTCTGCCCTTTGAGTGACCAGGGAAGTGAATCAGCCTTCTTGTCCTTACCAACAAGAGCTTAGTCCCTGGAGCTAATGCCTCTGCCTCAAGCACTTAAGCCCAGGCTTGGGGCAAAGGCATTAGAGCTGAGGCCCGTCAGGCCTGGAGGGACTTCCGCCTAGGACACTGGCACAGCTTTCCCTCCTGGCCCTCCTCCCACTTTAGGCCTAGGGATACGACGGGTCACTTCACCTGCTGGGGGGCTTTTACTGCTTCACCCTCACCCCCCAGCCTTGCCTGCAAGTCTTTATTCGCCTAAAGCAAATGCCCTGGACACCGGCAGTGTGACATGGCAGTGTCCACTAGCCTGAAAATCAAAAGACCTGAGTTGTAGTCTAGGTTCAGCTCTGATGTGTCTTGGAAAAGTCACTTCCCTGTGGATCAAAGATTCCTCATGCATAAACAGGATTACATAATTTTTAAAGCCATTTCCAAATCTAATATTCTGTGACTGGACTCCATGTGCCTCAGGGCTGGGTGATACTTGATTTTGGCTTCTTGTCCCCTTCCAGTCTCTTGGCAGTTAATTGGGTCTGATGATCTACCCTGCGCCCCACCCCACCCCCCATCTCTTCTTTCTCTCCTCCTTCCTGGACTTGTCTCTAGTCCCTTACTCCTCTCCTTGCCCCCAATTCCCTCCACTGAGTCAGAAGATGCCTGGGTGTGCCTTGGGCTCCAGATGTCAGCCATCCAGGCCCCCCACCCTTGACTGCCTATCTCCTGCCCTTCTTGGATCCCTGGGTTGGAGTTCCATGTGTCCTAACAGCATCACAACCAGCATTTAGGAAGGAAACACCCATTCTTTGGGTCTTGTCAAACGTTCCCTTCTTTACTGCTCAGGTCTCAACTCTTGATCTGCTCTTAGTGGCCTACACCTGGTCTGCAGAGGTAGAGGGTGGGGTAGGAAGTGCCTTTGTCTGGACTGAGTTAGGGCCTCTCAACAGGAAAACCCAGGAGTCGATGATTTAGTTCAGTTCATCTGTCTTTTAGCTCCTTTAATAAGCAAAATAATTAAAGGGGGAGCCGGGGATTTGTCCAGAGTGGGCATCTGGCTGACAGGTAATAAGCTTTGGAATGTGTGGCTGGAGGTGGTGGGGAGGGGAGGCAGGAGGAGGGCAAGGGACTGAGCCAAGGAATATCCTGAGCAGAAAGGAAAAATGGAAGTCAGTTCTTTCCCAAGAGGCTGTTTGCTCTTTGGTCGGAACTCTCCCATCAGCACCAAGGGTAACAGTAGTATACAATGCATTTTCCATACATTATCTCACATGGTCTTCATAAGTCTCTAAAGTAGGTAAGGCAAATATTACCCTCCCCACTTTCTAGATGAAGAAACCTACTCAGTTTTGGTAACGCAGCCGCCAAGCCTAAGAATCGGAAATTCGAACCCTCGCCTTCTGACTCCAAAACCACTCTACCAGAGTTCTAGAGTGGGATGAAAAGAGGAAGCTGGCTAGCCCCGATTACTAGGTCGGAGTGTGTGAGACTGTAGTTGAAAGCCATGTGAAACCATGCCTGGCACCAGCTGCAAAGGAGGATCAGAATAGTTGCAATCGGCTCGAGTCCCCTGCTGGGTCCGAGGGGGGGGGGGGCACCTTGGGAGGAGCAGCTGGGGTTAATTCCCTGCCTCTGCAGGCCCCACCTGGAGACTCCAGTCATGCTGACCTGCTGTTGACTAATTAGAATTGACAGTTATATAGATCTTTACATACAAAATTCATTTGGTGCTTGAAACGGGGGTATTCTTTTCCCCATTTTGTGGATGAAGGAACTGAGATTCAGGTTGCATTGGTTAAAACTGACACAGCCAGGAATTTGGTAGCATTAGGGCTTGAACTCAAGTCTCCGGCATCTTTGCAGCATACCAGAATACCTCGCTAAGACATTAACTCTTCTACCTCACACTAAAAAATGAACAAATGTATCACTACCAAGCGTGCTGCCAGAGCTCAGGGATCCCTCCTTGGCCCTCCTGACATTTGTGAGAGCTTCTTCTTATCAATGGCAGACAGGTAGTTGAGAGGCAGATGACTCGTCTATATGGCTAGGTCACGGGGAACAGAGAGAAGTGTGAAGGCCTTAGGAGGCCTGGGTTTGAATGCTGCCTCTGACACCATGTTTACTTGGTCTGGGTAATTCAGGACTCCCTGGCCCAGTCTCCTCCTCCATCAGATGCCAGTATTAATCCCTGCCTTGATTTCCACATAGGAGTATCCTGCAGGCCAAATGAGAAGGGCTCTTTGCAGTTTTGAAGTGTTATATAGATCTGTGGTGTTACTGTTCTTTGTGTGGGTCCCGTGTATGGTATTCTGTGTGTGCATACTTGGTCGCGCGCGCGCACACACACACACACACACACACTTAGGCTATAAGCAATCCATTTGCCCCTGGCTGGGTTCATAACTGCTCAGACAGAACCTAGGAGTCTGGTGCTTTGATATCGGATACTGTAACCTGGGGCCAGTTTAGGGGAGTTGGGGGGAATGACAGACTCTGGCTCTCTCCTAGAAAGAGGGGGAGGGGATGGGGAAGGCAGAGGCTTTGGAGATGGTTGTTGTGGGGACCCAACCAAGTCCTGATTTAGCCTGATTTTTACCTCTGCTCTCTTCCCCATCCCCCCAGTCTCGCCTTAAAGAGCCAGGTTTGTCTTCTCATGAAAACCCAGCTCCCAGAAGCCCAGCCTGGACTCAGGAATCCAGAAGGAGCCAGGGCACTGAGTTCTGAGGGTACAGAGAGTGGTAGAGTAGGTTGAGTGTTCACAGCACCATGCTAGGACCATGGTCAGAATTGGAGGAGGTGCTGCACCCTCTCCCCCCACCCCAGAATCTCCGAGAGTACCCGGGCCTTCAAACCCCGGGACACATAGCCCCCGGGTGTCAAGAGCTTCATTCTGCTCACTTCCACAGAGTTGTCTGGAGCTAGCCGGGTCAGGAGATATGGCCCAAGGCATCAATTGCTCTGGGTGACCCTCATGCTGGGTGGATCCCCTCTCTGACGTGAGGTGGAGTGAGGTGGAGTGTGGGTGAGAGGGGAGGCCCTCCAGGAGATGATTCAAGATGGGCGGCTGATGAGGGGGTGGAGTGGGGGTTGGCTGTCCTTTGGACAGGCCATTCCAACCCATGACCTCAGGGCCCATGGGAGGGGATGAACAACACCAAGGAAATGCCTCATCTCTTTTCTTGGGAACCTTCAGTACACCCCAACCCCAGCTTGTACACACTCACCCCTGTGCCAGACACAGGCCCAAGGACTCTGACACTCACATCCCTGTCCTCTTGCTCACCCCACACACACACACCTGTGAGCAACATCAATCCCTGTAATTCACACTCTTCCTGTTTTGCATACACCCTATCCTTCCTCAATTCCCCCCCCACACACACACCCTTTGTACTCCATACACAAAGACCCCCTGTGCTGCAGCCCCTTCTTCCCTTGCCTCTCTTCTCCTTGGCAGGGGTTAAGGAAGATAGAGAACATGGCTTAAGAGAAGAGAAAGCTGGGACCAAGGATGTAGGAATTAGGGGGCCAATTGTGTTAACCCCCAGAATTCTGTCCAAGAAAACCCCATTCCTTCTGGAGAAATAAGCCTATTTAAGAGGCTGTCTGATAAAGTATCTCACAGGCTCTCCTCTCCCAGGACCTTCAGCTGAACAATTTCCACCCCATCCCCTATTTCTGTGGACTGGCTCACAGCAGTGATGACTTGCCCTGTTCAGCTTGGCTTGTACAAATACCCTAGGCCAAGGTCATCAGAGGGCTTTGTCCCCATTGAATTTCTAGATCCCTCCCTCTCTACCTCAGGGCACAGGCAGGGAGCCAGGACACCCAGGCTCAGGTTTTGCTGATGTGTCTCCATCCTGGGCTGAGACAGCACCACACCTCTTTCCAGCCCAATGATGGGTCACCTCTATCCAATGTGGGTAGGAATGAGAAGACAGAGAGAACTAGAGTCCTAGCTGCTATTCCTGAAGAGCTACAGTGTCCCAGGGTCTCCAAGAGCCTGGCTTTGCAATTAAAATTGTGAGTCACTGGGCTCTCTTTGACCCCAAGGCCAAGGGAAAATGTAGGTGGCTTTGACTCTCTCCAGAGCAGCTGTTTGTACCCCACCTAGACTGATGTCCAGATTTGTGAGTACCATCCCTTGAGATCTCCAAAACTGCCTGAAGGCTGGAACGATAGCTTCTGTGGAGGTCCTTGGGCAGGACTAAACAGATGAGGTCATCCTGCTACCAGACACCATCCCCCTCAATCTCAGAGGGTACTCTGACCTCTCCTAAGAAGCAGGTTAAGTGATCGGGGGAGAAGTACCAGTGGCCTGTGTTGTCATTGCCACGCCACCTCCAATTTGTCTGGCCACATAGGGCAGAGACACCAGCCTTGCCCAGAAGTGCATACCAAGGTGTTTAGTGACTTGACAGCCACCAAACCTGTTGGCCCGGGGTAGGGGAGTTGAGTGACTAAGGCTAATCATTACCCTCAGGAGGGCACCTGAGGGCAGGATGCCCTAGGCTGGCTGATGGCCTGAATCCTCACATCTTGATCCCTCTGTTTGGGGAGGTCACTGCAGGTGTCCCTTAGAGATTTTACAGGGTCTAGGCGAGCTCTATTATCCACACAGATGGGCGAGGGCTGAGGTGAAGAGGCCACAAAGCAACAGATAATTCCAGTAGCCTTTTTATTGGGTTTTGGAATGCACCGTCTGAGGTTGGCCTTGTTCCTGGCAGAAGAAAGACATTCTTTATTGTCCTCAGCTTTTCCTGTGTGCCCTCCCCCTTAATCAACTCAAGTGAGAGGTGACAGGGAGTCACTAACATTCCCCAGCCTCAACCCAACTTTAAGCACCTTTGGCAGGGTGAGGCTGGGGGTGCGTCTGCTCCCCCTCTAGCCTAGCCAGTCCAAGACCTGCAATTAACCCTGAATTGGCACCACAGCAGACCTGACTCATGAAGGGCGGACATGCACTTGAGCCAGAAGGTGGTTAAAAAAGACACCTCTCTCTGAATCTTATGCCCAAAGTAGCCCTGGGATTGGTGGGTGGAGGGGCATAAATGGGGGGTATGCCAGGGACCCAGACAGCTACAACTCTCCCATGGGCAGGCTTCTAGTCTCACCATTATCATCAAAGTCTCTGTCTGGGGTTTGAGATTCTTTGGGTCCTTCAGGTGGTTAAGTCGTATTGTTTCCCTTCCTCCTGACCACCACATAAACACACTGTGGTCTCCCTGGCCCTACAGCTCATCTCATGTCTTAGGAACAGGGAGACATAAAGAAAGCCACCAAGTCTGCAGAGGGAAACAGCACCAGATCCCTGCCTTAGAACCAGCCCTTCCTCTGAACTGAGTCTCTCCTTTCTGACCCCCAGCTCGAGCCCCTCCTTTTTTCAAGCAGCAAACATGTCCCATTCTGCTCCTATATCAGAGCAGAATTTATTTACAGAGGAGGAGGTTGGTAGCTGGCCCACTGTCTGTCCCCTCTCTCCTCAGGAACTAGCCCCTTCTATTTAATTAAAT
Organism: Phalanger gymnotis; assembly: GCA_028646595.1. NCBI lineage: Eukaryota > Metazoa > Chordata > Mammalia > Diprotodontia > Phalangeridae > Phalanger > Phalanger gymnotis. The sequence continues at coordinate 225,423,995 of CM053624.1, forward strand.
CTCTAAGGCAGCCTCAAAGGAATGCTTCTGGCTTATTGCATTCCCTTGGGAACAGTCTGCCAGGAGGTCCCCACCACCACCTGGGCCAGCACCCAGTGTTGACTCTTGATTCTCTCCAACCCCCTCTCCAGAGTTCTCTGTCTCAGACTGGGCTTCCCGCAGCCAGAGGAGCTGCTGCAGGACCTCTCACCCACCCCAGGTGCCTGGAATGAGGAAGACTCCCTGGCCAGGCCTGCTTAGAGGAAAAGCAATCCGGCTGTCTCAGGAACGTGGAAGCTGATAAAAAGGAGGGCTGAGCTTTGGAGCTCCTCCCTCTGCCTTTTCCTTAAGCCTCCCCCCACGGATGCACTCTTGAACAGTCACGTGCACCCCAGACACAGGCCCACGCGCCGAAGCACACCCACTAGGCCACGCTCCCTCCTCCAGACACACGCACACAAACACAGCCGCCTCCTTTCTCCAGAAACTCATTCGAATTCCTATGTGATGAGGGGAGCGGGTTTTCTTGGCAGCACCACCCCTCTGGCTCCCCAGCTGTAAGAGGCAGGAGCTATGCTCCCAGGGTGCAGGGTGAGGGATTCCTGAGGGCAGCCCAGAAGAGCTTAAGCTGGGGTGGGCATGAATGGCACACTTACAACGGGGGCCCCAGGAAGAGGCTAGTCTAAGAACTGACTGGTCAGAGAAAGACTAAGGGAATAAAACTACCTTTCCTTCCCATTCTCCAGGCGAGTCTCAGTGCCCAGGAAAGATGTGATAGAGAACCTCTCTCCCAGGCATTCTCATTGCTCTCTTGTCTGTGCAACATGCTCTCAGCATTGGTCCTGAGATTTAGAGTCCAAAGACATCTTAGAGATCTTTTACTCCAACCCCTACCCCCCTGCATTTTACAGACGAGAAAACAGGCCCAGGGAAGTGAAGGGACTTGTCCGTTGTCATACAGTGGCATGTCATTTGATTCTAGATCCCGAGCTCTTTCCACTGCCCCACACTGCCTCCCTCTGATGGAGCTCAAGAGCCAGGCTGTCTGGCAAGCAGGAAGTACAGGCTCTTGGTGAGGATGGACCCTGAACAGTGCTCCCGGGTGCCTTGCTGCATCTGTCTGTACTCTGACATGTCCTTCCCAGCCCAGGAGCTCAGCGTGGCCTTGGCCCCAAGACCCCTGAGCCTACCCCGTACTTACTCCCTAGGTCAGGAATTTTGCTTCAGGCATCAGCTGGGGTTTCTGCCTCCTACCACCTTCACATTTCACTGAAATGGCTTTTTAGGCCTTAGTTTCTTCATCTGTAAAATGATGGAGGTAGACTAGATGACCTGTGAGGTTTCTTTCAGTACTAAATCATCTCATCCATTCTATACCTCCTCCTTCAGGGGCCACATGGCAAATATTCTAGGACTCTTCTTCCCTCTCACCCTCCAGGTCAGGGTTTCCTCTCTGCCGCTGCTGCTCCCACTCCCAAATTCCACAAGCTTTTATACTAGGGTATATTCAGGTGATGGACGAAGGGCATCAGGCACCTCCAAATTACCCTGTCTGGCCAGTGCTTGGGCTCCCTAGCCCCACACATTCCAGGCCCCCATGCTCACAGCCTGGCACGTACACGCACCCACATCCCTCTTTCCCTCCCTCCCTCCCTCCCAGGCCCTCCAAGCCAGATAATACTCTGGAGGGAGTCCAGCCGGGCTGCTTATTAACAGAACCCTCTTCCTGCCTCTGACACTCTGTTTACAGAATCTCCAGGGTCTAACTCGACAAAGGGAGAAGAAAATAAACAAGGCAGGAGGATGGGGGCTGCTTCCCTGTCCCTGGCCGACCAGCACCTCTGCTACTATCCCTTATCCTCCCCTCCCCCAGCCAGCCCTACTGGGCCCTCCAAACATCCCCTCTCTTAGCATAGCATTCAGCCCTCAGCACTCCTGAGCTGTAGGAGCCAATACAGGCCACTTCTTATTGCTTTTTGCCTTTTGTAATGGTGCTCCTCCAACGGGTACTGAGTGCTCCAGGAAGAGCACTTCTTGTGTCTGTATTCTCACACTTGGATAGGCTGTTCTGTTTGGCCACCCACTGAAGAAGGAGCCAGTACCTCATAGAACAGAGAATGTTAAAGCCAGAAAAATACCTAAAAGATCACAAAGTCCTAACTCCCCCCTCGTTTTTACAGAAGAGAAAATTGACTTTCCTAAGGGTGGAGTGACTCACCTAAGGTCACCAAGCGGAACTGAAAAGTAGAACTTTGAAATCACAAAGTCTAGTACAGTGCTGCCTCCAAGATACCATACAGTCTCTCAGCATCAGGGCAGGGAGGGAGTTCTGTTCTCCATTGCCCCAGTTCTGGACCCCAAGAAAGGCAACAGGAATATTAATGCCTCCCTCTGTTGGAACTGCTTGACAGAGAGAAACCACAGAACCCAGAAACCCTGGTGCTGTAGAGAGTTGAGTGACTCCCAGAATTGCAATCATTAATAATTAGACAGAAAGGCATATAGTTCCTGTTTTGGGAATGCTGCTACTTCTCTGTTGGAGCTGTTGGGGCCATTCAGCAATGGCCAAGGCAGCTGGATCTTATCAGGGTTTCAGTGGTGGCTCTGATGGGGACAAGTGATAAGGAGACTGTGGACCGGGTCATTAAGTTTGAAACCTGGAATTAATACACTTCTCAGAGACCCCTGAGGCTCTTCCCTCGCGGAAGTGGAAAGGTTGGGGTGGAACACAGTTCCTCAGTGTCCCTGTCTTCTGACCACTCCCCAGTACCTATCCAGATTTACAAGCTCTAAGGCCATTCAGTGGGCCCCATGGGAGGAGGCAAAGCTGCCAAAAGGAGTGCCTTAGCTAAGGCCAAGGCCATAGCCAGACCAAGCCCCACACTGCTGAGATTGGGACCAGGATTGGGGGCCGAGGATGAGTGTGACTACTCTCTGGAGATCAGTAAGATCTGGAGAGCTGAATTATAAAAGGCACTGCCCTCAGATCATCGGTGTGACCCAAACTCCCAAGGAGTACCCGCCACCCCCACTACACATATAGGGAACCTAGACAGGGGGAGTAAAGGGAGACACACTTCCTGGCCATCTCAGTAGGCTTTAATTCATAAAACTGGCGGAAGCCTACAGGAACAGTTGGTGGGAGTGTGCGGGGCAGTGGTGTTTATTTTGTCTGCCTACGTGTGCGCAGTATATACACAGTACGCACATGCACAGCCTTGGGACAGACCGGAGCTCAGGAGCGGCGCGTCGGTCAGTGACCTGTGAGGAGCTATTAAGTGTCTAAAACGGTGAGGAAGTCTAGAAGGAAAGGCTTTCACGATGATTGAGTCTGGAGAGAGAGTGAGAGAGTGTGTGTGTTCCCTAAGGTTAAGGCCAGGTGTGTATAACAATACAGTTCTGCAAAACCCCTCTAAGTTTGTTGCGAGAGGTCTTGGGTTGTCCAGGTGGGGGTGTGCGTGTGTGTGTCCGCGCGCGCGTGCGTAATTTACCCCGTTTCTGGCTAAATCTCCAGTTTCTTGGAGTCTGCCCAGTCCGCGGGCTATGTCAGCAAGATTTGGCGCTCCGCTCCCCTCCCCTCCCCGGCCGCCCCGGGCAGCTCCCGGCCCCTCTGCGGGGCTCGCACTCACCGGCGCAGGATCGGGGGGCTCTTCTGGCGGAGGGGCGGAGGATCGCGGCCGGCCGGCCGGCGCTTCAGTCCATCCCCGCCGCGGGCTGGGGAGCGGGGCTCCGGAGCGGTGTCTTCCGTCTCCCCGCCCCCTGACTCGGGCTCTGTGGGCGCTGGAAGGGGCTGATTGAGGCCTTAAGAAGGGAGAGGGCGGAGCCGCGGCTGTGGGCGGGCTCCCCATTGGCGGAGGGGAAGGAGGGAGGTGGGGGGGGGAGAAGTGCCGTTCTGGTCTGTGTGGACTGCGCGCCGACCGCGGTACCTGGGGGGAGAGGGAGGCGCGGGCAGCCTCCGCTGCCTCTTCTCCTTCCTTGCCTGTTTCTGCAGCCCGCCTGGGGCCCTTTGGGCCAGAGGGAAACAGGCGGGGAGAGGAGGCAAGATGCTGCTGGTGGTGGTCCCTGCGTTCAGGAAGGCGGCCGACTTTCTCCCTAAAACGCTTCCACATGTTTTGTGGTTGCCGGTGAGGTAAACGAGAGCAGAGCATTCCGTTCCTTGCCCTGCCACCGATTCCCCAGGATTCTTGTTTAGCAAGGCAGGCCCTCTGTCTGGGCCTCGGTTTACTCATCTTTCAAATGAAAGACTTGGACTGGGCTATCCCCCCGGGCCTGTGGCGCTCAGTGGTTCGACGGGCTTGTGATTGTCTCCCCTGTTTTACAGATGCAATGATTTGCACAGTATTTAGGGGTAAATTTGGAATTAGAAGCTGATGAGATGCAGGGAAAGGGTTCGGCCTACCATATTCAAGGGGGTGTTGGAAGCCTCACTATAGGACGGAGCCAGGCCCTCCATCTAGTAGCCCCCAAGGGGCCCAGATCAGTCCAGAAATTCTCAGCCCCAAGGATTCCTGGAAAATGTATCATTTCTGCAGTCTTCCTTTCTGTCTCCTCCCTGGGGCTTTGAATCAACAACTCCTAGTCCTGGGAAGTAGAGTTAGTTTGGAAACCACCAAGGAAACCTGGAAGCGAAACAGAACTGGGGTCTTAAGAACCAGAATTTCTCCATTCCCCATTACATACACACCGTGAAAGGAGACATCACCAGTAAGACCTCCTTCCTAGGAATCTTACCCTTCACCTTTCTCTGCAGCCGTGTCTAAGGGTTGTGTTTGGACCAGTGCTTTCCCCTACCTTACCCCTTACTGCCCCCAGAGGGACTGGAATGCAGGTCAGCAAGCACTTGGGAGATTTAAAATGCCTTTTTAAAAATTGGTCCCAGATAGGCAGCCTGGACATAATAGAGACAGCACAGTGTGGTTGAAGGAGCCCTGGATTACAATCAGACAGGGTTCCAGTCCCAATTCCAACCCCGCCCTGTGTCATTAGGCAAACTGCTTCATTTTGGGGGCTTCAGTTTCTTCATCTGAAGAAGGAAGGCAATAATACTGCCTACCTCCTGACGTTATTGTGAGAAAGATGCTTTGTAAATGGTAAAGCATTACATAAATTAGTAGGAACAGTAATAATCCTGGGGCCAGGTTATTTAGCATAACCTGTCAGACCTACTTAGCACAGGCTCTTCTCACTTTAACTGGCCCCCATGACTCTTCAGAGATCCTACTTATTCCTCCATTTTCCGCCTCAGGGCCCTTAGGGCTTTGTTCCAGAGGTCAGTTACCTGATCCAGGGGCCCCTGTCTCCATGACCCCTCCAATCCCACCTCCACTAGCCCAACTTCACTCTTCTTCCAGCCTCTTGCTTTCACAAATGTGACTTAGTGGGATTTTCATCCTGCCACCTCTGTCAGATGCATGTGCCTCTGGAATGGAATAAATCCCTTGGCCCGTCATGGAGTAAGAGTCGGCCTGGTGTGTGGTATTGAGAGCCCTGAACTTGGATTTGGAAGATGTGGCTTTGATTTCTGGCTCCGACACTCATTAACTGCATGACCTTGGGTAAATCACTTTACTTTTCTGACTGGAGTCTCCCAGCTCTTTCACCAAAGCTGTTAGGAAGAGAGAACTTTGTAAACCACAGAGCATTTCATAAGTGTGAGTTGTAATTATCTGGCAGTCTTCTGACAGGGCAGCCCTACACTGGACATAGCCTGAGCCTTCGAGTGGCATCTCAAAGTGTTGACCTTAACTATGGGGGCCGGATCGATGGGCAGGGGAAGCTTGTGAAACAGGGGAGAGGAGAAAGATAATATACTTAGAACTAAAAAGAACCTTAAGGTTCATCTAACTCAGTCACCTCTTTTTACAAATTAGGGAGCTGTCCCTTTCTGTTCTTTACTTTCTCCCTTTCAAATGAAGGGGTTGGATTAGGGTCCTTCCAGCTCTGATGTTCTAAGGCACCACTGTGGAAACAGAGGACCAGGTCGCACTGGAAGCAAGGCCACAACCAACAGAGCTGGGATGTGAACCCTGAGCAGATGCATTTGAAGTGCCACTACACACTGTCACTAGGGCTTTAAGGGAGGGTGAAGCTGAACTGCCTGGCTTTACTCCCACCAAACCTCACCTTGATTTAGGCAGAGCAGGTATACAGTATACAGAGAAAGAACCGTGGCTCCACAGACCCTCCTTGGACAAGTGAGGCCTGAAAATTCACAGTTGTTCTCCCCTGCAGGTGGGGCTCTGAGCTCTAGATACTGGGGTCTAAAATGCAGAGTCTGGAATTCCTAAAGGTTGGCACTTGCCTCTCTCTGCCAGGCCTGGAGGGCCAAGGCCTGATGTTACAACCTGTTGGCTCAACCTTTGAGGCCAGATTCCATGGCCCCATTTCCAGGCCCGTGCTAGGACCTGGGTGGAGATACTGCCTTTTGGTATAGCTGCCTGGGCACTTGTGTCTATGTGGGGGTGGCGGGGGGGATAGGACTGGCCTGACGAGTTTGAGGAGAAGGCCTTGCCCTTCACAGCTTCCTGCCCTCTTGCCCCCCAGTGCCTGAGTCACTGTGCTAGAACAGGTGCCAGACTGGTTGGGCAGCTGACCCAATGAGAGCTGTGGCCCTCCTCTTGTTGGTTGCTGGAATGTGTGCCCAGGACTCTAAGTTCCACAGGCTTAGGAGATGAAAGGACTCAGCACTGGCAATGCTCACCTGATTCAGAAGAGCTCTGGGTGGTAGGAGGCATTCGCATAGGCCAGAGGAATGAGGTCCATCAGTAGTCCAGAGACTCTACACTGCCACCTCTCATCTTCCCCCTGTCAGTCAAATGTCCCACAGGAACACATTTCCAAGCTTTAGCTAAGCAGGTAGAGAGGTGTTAGCTCTCTCCAGCTGCTTGCTTCCCACCCCTCCACTCCCTCCAACCCCTACCCTCAACCCCCATCCAGCTCAGTCAAAATAGATTCATTGAGCCTTGCTCTCTGCCTCCTTGGAACCTGGTAGAGATAGCCTCCACCCCCATTTCATTCCCTGCTGAAATGAGGCATGAGATTTCTCCTCCTGCTCTCCATCCTGATCCAGTTTTAGATGCAGCTAGTTCTGGTGTGGAGAGTACTCCTCAAGGGACATTTATTAAGCACCTACTAGGCTTCTCATGGAGATGACACAGCAGAGATGAGGAAGGAGTGCATTCCAGGCATGGAGGACAGCCTGTCAACAGTAGAGAAGATGGAATGTCATGAGTGAGGAACCAGAAGAAGGCCAGCTTGGCTAGAGATTCTGCTCACAGTTTAAGAAGCCCTGGGCTAGACCATAGGGTACAAGTACAGGAATAATTTACAGGGTGTGCAAAAACTCTAAATGCCATTTTAAGCTATTTGAGCTTCAAATGGCACCTATGTAATAAGCCAGGAAAGGTTGGGCTGGGATCAGATTTCCAGAAGAATTTTACAGGCCAAACAGAAGCTTGCATTTAATTCTAGAGGCAATAGGGAGCCATTGAAGATTAGACCTTTGTTTCACTTTAGCGGCTGTGAGGAGATTGGCTGGAGAAGGGAGAAGTTGGATGTCACCTAACACTTCCAAGTGTGGACTACCTGTTAGGAAAAAAAAGTAAAGGTAAACCAGTATTCCATGTTCCCTGCTGCCAGCTCAAAAGGCTGGTCAGTGTCTAGGAACTGGAATGAGTCAGGGAAGGTAGGAACCAAGCCTGTCCAAAGACTTCTCCAGGAAAATTGGGAATAGGAGACCAGAACTCTCTCCCTCAGGTCTTCCAGGGTCTTTGGCTAGAGCTCTGCTCCCAGATCAATTGTTTCTCCTTCAGTAGGAAAATAGGAAGCTCTTTCCAGCTCACTGGCTGTGGGGGAGATATAGTGAGTATATATGTCTTACATGTAAGTGTGACATTGTGTATTTAATTCTTGGATGGTGTTGGGTGTAGCATGAGTGTGAGGGATTGATGGATAGAGTCCTAGCCTAATGTGGCCTGCAGTCATATTACCACCAGCGTCATCACTTTTAGATTTTCGCCCTTGGGACTATAAGGCTTTAAGGCTACTGAAGAAAGAGGAAGTACACACCAGGATAGGTACTATCTGTGCCCTCTAAATTTGCTGCCTTTGGGCAAAGTCCTAGTGACTTTAACCTACTTACTGCTCTGATCACCATACTACCAGTAATCCATGTTCCAACTCCCACTTGGCTACTGCCAGCCAAGACCCGGCCAAACCTCCCTGTGGTGAAGGTGCATGAAGTTCAAGCTGCTTGGGGTGGGGTGCGCAGGAAGAGCCTAGGGGACTTCACCTTGCATAAGAGGAATCAGTAACAGCAGCAGTTTCCAGATGTGGGTGACCAAGAGCCTGTGTCTAGAGTCAGTATACATCTTTGTAACTGTATTTATGTTTAACTGAATATACGTATGATTTTCTTCCTGTGACTGTGTCAGTGCCTCTGTGTATAAGTCACACATGGTCATGTGTATGTGACTTTGTGTGATTTTGTAGATGTGGTCACGACTATATTTGTGCATATGTGCCTGTACATGTATAACTGTGTAGGTACATGACTGACTGTGTATGATTGTATGAGATTGTGTTATAACTTGGCCCTTGTGTGTGTCTGTGATGTTACTGCATAGGGTGATTGGCTACACATTCATAATGGACACCTCACTGTCTGTGACTATGTGCCCGTGTATCTTTGATCTTTGATCGCCCCCTATTCACAGACTCCCCTCAACACCAGCACCACCCCCACCGGCCCCATAGCTGCTATTTAACTCCTTCCTAGCCTCCATGGTCAGTAATTTAGGACAGGAAATGAAGAGGAGCCAGCTTCAGCACAAACACTGACAGGGTAGATTGTAATTATGGGGCCGGGTTACTCACAGTGAACAAGCCAGATGAACTCAGGGAGGCTTCCAGAGGGATTGAGGCCAGGCCACACCCATATCCTTGGCCCACTTTCCAGCTTTGCTTCACCCCACCCTCCCACGGGCTGGCTGAGTTTGGTTTGCCAGGGAGCGTGGGTGTTCCTGGTGGGGGGAATGAGCTGGGCCAGAGGCTGCAGCCATCTGGGGAATAGGATAGGGAAGACGGATCAGCAGCAGTAGCCTACAGGCATGAGACAGATGGAGCCTCCTGTGGTGTGGGGCAAAGCAGGGGACGACAGAGGAGCACCCCTAGCCAGGTACCCAGATGCCCAGGCTTAGTATTTTGTAGCCTTCAGCCACTGGGTGACTTCTAATGTAGCTGGGAGCAAAAATTTCAACCGCTCACATTTCTATAGCATCTTAAGGTTTCCCGAGTACTTTCTTCACAACAATTCCATGAGATGGCTTTTACTCCCTACTTTTTGACGAGGCTCTGAGGTACACAGCTGGTAAGGAGAGGCCAGCTGGAGCCAGGTCAGTGCTAAAGTACAGTGCTCCAGCACCATTTTGCTTTCCTAGGAATTTTCCCATTAACTCCCCTATCAAATGAGATAATATTTGCCAAGTACTTATGCCTGGCACATAGTAGGTGCTGTACAAATGCTAGCTACCATCATCATCGTCATCATCATCATGACTTGTGCATCTTTGAGGTTGAGGTAATGATTTCCTGTGTTCATATTGTGAACAAGTATGTGAATGTGGTACATAAACACATGTCCTCTGTGCGTGTGTATATTTCATATTCAGTTGGAAAAATGTTTGTCCTGCACCTAACAGATGTTGGCAAAGATACATACGCAGGTTCCTGAAGGCACCTCCTCTCAAGCAGCGGGTAGGGTGAGAAGTACAGTAGCACCAAGCTGAAGGCAGTGAGGACTCTGGGAGTTGTAGTAAGGATAATAGTTCACATTTATAGAGCGCTTAAGGTTTACATCCTGCTTCTGATACATCCCATTTGACCTTCACAAAAATCCCTTGTGAGGTAAGCAGTAAAGATCTTTTATACTTTGAAGAATCTGTGATCTCATCGGTGTGGATTCTCCCAAAGCCTTAACTCAGAATTTCAGCACAAGAAAAAGATAATTTGTATGCCAACAAAGTAGTCACAACTATTGATACCAGATTATACTCCAGTATTGCTAAATAGAAACTGGTGCATTATTTAAGAAAAAAAAGTAATAAAAGAGATTTCTAAAATTTCTTGTCCCAGATCTCTATCTCCAAGTGGTATTTGAGCATTCGAGTTTTGTTGTTCATTTATTGGCTATATTTCTTCAGCTTACCCCCCAGATTACATAGACACACACAGAAAACGTTGTTCAGTCACGTCCAGCTCTTCATGACCCCGTGGACCATACTGTCCATGGGGTTCTCTTGGCAAAGATATGGAGTGATTTGCCATTTCCTTCTCCAGTGGATTTAAGGCAAAAAAGGTTAAGTGACTTGCCCAGGGTCACACAGCTGGTAAATGTGTGAGGCTAATTTGAACTTAGGTCTTCCTGACTCCAAGCTCAGAACTCTATCCATTGAGCCATTTAGCTGCTTGTATAAAACATTACACACAATTAAAAAATTGTGAAAACTCAAAATAATGCCAGCTAGTTCCACTACAAATATCCAGTCTCAGCTGTTCATCCCTGCTGCATGCTGTTCCTTTTATACTTCCCTGACGAACTCTGTATTGCCCCCCACACAGCGGCTGTTACAGACCTTCTCTTCTCTTCTCTCAAACCACCTACACCACCACCACCACCACCCCCTCCCTCTCAGCCTCATGCTTCACTGAAAAAAAATGAGGCCTTCTGTCCAGAGCTTCCTCTCTGCTCTGATTCCATACTCACAAATCATCTCAGCATCATTCCTCATCCTTTCTTCATTTGTTCAAGTCTCAGAAGATAAGATGACCCCTACTTGTGCCATTGATCCAATGACCGCCATCTCCAGGAAACTCCCCAAGATGGCATGCAATCTGATACAGGCTATACATGTACAATCATATTTCCACATTAGTCACGTTCACAGCCATAGTTCTGGGGGGAAAGGAAGCTATCTATACTCCTTGCCTCCACTTCCTCACTTCCTACTCATTTCTCAATCCTTTGAAATCTAACATCCTCCCTCATTCCCTTGTTCCACTGAAACAGCTCTCTCTGAGATCACCAGTGGTCACTTTATGGCTAGATCCAGTGGTCTCTCAGTCCTCATACTTCTTGACCTCTCTGCAATATCTGACACTGCCAAGCATCCCCTTCTTCTGAATGCTGTCTCTTATGTTGTGACACTTCTTCTTCCTGTCAGACCATTTCTCCTTGGTTTCCTTTGCAGGAACATTATCCCACGTGCCCAATGGATGGGTATACCCTAGGTAGGGCTCTAGCCTGGGCTCTCTCTTTCTTTTCCTCTATGCTTTCTCTTTTGGTGATTTCATTTTCCCCTGTAGGTTCAACTATGTACATGACTCTCACATCTGCAGTCCTCCCCTCATCTCTCTCTAGAGCTCCATATCCAAGGCGTCTCAAACTCAACAGGCCCAAGACAGAACTCAGTATTTGTCCCCCTAAACCTACCCATCCTAACATGTGCATTTCTGTACAAGATAGAGTCATTTTCCTCTCACCCAGGTTCACAACCCAGGCGTGACTTTTCTTTGACTCTTCAGTCTCCCTTGTCCACAGCCAATCATTTACTCAGTCTTATAGATTCAACCTCCTCAACATTTCTTGTAGCTGTCCCTTTCTCTCTAGTCATACCCAAACTGCCCAAGTCCTGGCCTCTATCACCTCTCAGTTGGACTTTGGAGGCAGCCTCCTAACTGGTCTCCCTGAATCTAGTCTTTCCCCTCCCCAATCTATTTCTCTGGACAGCTAACAAATTAGTATTTGTAAGTACGAGTCTAACCATACTCTTCCCTGCTCAAGGAACCTCAGTGGCTTCCCATTGCCCTTAATAAATACAATCAGCCTTTCCCAGTCTGGCTCCAGCCTATGTCTTCCAAGCTCATTACATATTACTCCTCACACACACTGGATTCCAGCCAGACTGACCCATTCACTGCTGCCTGTAGCACATCCTGTCTGCTACCTCTGTGCCATTGCTTTACTCATATACTCTTTCTTCTCCTCTTGACCTCTGGGAGCTTCCAGCTCCCTTCGAGCCTCGGCTCAAAGTACCACCGCCCTCAAGAGGCTTTTTCATTCCCCAACCCCCACAGTCACTAACTTAATTTCACACATCTCCTGCATGCACATATCTGAAAACATCCTCTTGGTAGGATGTGAGACTGGCTTGTTGTTTCTGTATCTCCAGCACCTAGTGCAGTGTCTAGCACATAGGAAGAAGTGCTTAATAAATGCTTGTTGCTCTCCACTGAAAATGCATCCTGCTTTCCTCCCAAGTGAACTCTTGGAGCTGTACTTGTAACACAACTAGCTATGACTTGGTCAGAATGAATTTTGTTTGTCATTTGTTTTGGGATGGAGAGCATGACTGTATTAGATTCATTTTTCTTGAATAAGAGATCTCAAGTATGTTTTTTATTAATTTCAGGTTACTGAAAGATCTTTCATATGATGGTGCTGTTACAGGTGAGGTTAAAAATAACCTCATTGTTGTTTTTAGGTCTGGATCAGATTCCTAGGTATCATTTTAAGTAGGTCTGCTGTTGCTGCTGACTCTCCATGCTGGGAGGGTTGGTAGAGTTTAACTCTTAAAACTTTTTGTTTCTGTGGCATTTAAGTCACTGCTGTACTTTTTTTTTTTGGTCACTTGCATTGTTCTGGGCTATAAATTTGTCAAATTTATTGAAACAATGAATTTTTGCTTCCAAAAAGAAACTTGAAATCAGTAGAATCTTTATTTAATTTGTTGTACCTCCAGTCTAGTTGACACTAAATTGTATTTTCATGTTAGCCTTCCATGACTATTCAGCTGAAAGATCACATCTTTGATCTTGTGACTCACACAAATTTGGCCATTGGATTTTCTGTTTCCGATTATCAGGGAATTCTAAACAGCCTTCTGCAAATAATGATGACAGTGATGATAGCATTTGTATAGTGCCTACTATGTGCCAAGCACTTTGCTAAGCTCTCTTATTTGATCCTCACAACAACACTGCAAGATAGGTGCTCATATTGTTCCCAATTTGTAGTTGAGGAAACTGAGGCAAGCAGAGGCTAATTGACTTGCCTAAGGCCACGCTGTCAGTCAGTGCCTGAGGACAGAATTGAACTCTTCCCAATTCCAGGCCTAGCTCTCTATCCTAGTTATTCTTTTAGCCTTTTTGAGTATAATGGATTTTCTCACATATTTTGTAAAAACAATTTTAGTCCACGCATCAGCCTACTCCCTGGATACATTTTTACCCTGCAGACTTTTGGATGGTTTGGGCTTGGGTTTTCCCCAGTTTGGCTAAAAATACCACTCTGTAGAGATAATAAGCCTTGTCATTAATTTGCACAAGAATATTTGGCACAGTAGACACTGAGTTTGATATCGAGGCATCTGATACACCATTCAAGGCTTCCCGGGCTTCTTTACTGTGTCAGTGTAAGGCATGAACAGCACTAGCAATCATCACAGTGTATAATTGTGTCAAGACAAGTGCTAGGTCAGCCAGGCCAAGTAAAAAAAAAATGTATGGACCTTTTAAACTAGTCTCCCTCCTGCCCCCAAATCAGGTGGGGGACATATATTCTCTGTGCATAGTTTATGGAAGGGGGGACATCAGCTGGCTATTTTCTTTTACTATAACTGTCTGAATGACATTATAAATGCCAGACATAATTGAAGCATTATCATTACCCTCATCTTGGGATTTGTTAATGTCAATTCCAACAAGTCTGAGTTTGCCCATTATCTTGTTTGTTACACTCATACCTAACAGCACCTACCTCCCAGGCTTGTTGGGAGGTTCAGCTGAGATATTTGTAAAGCATTAGCACAGTGCCTGGCACATAGGAAGAGATTAATATTTATTTCCTTCCTTCCTTCCTTCCTTCCTTCCTTCCTTCCTATCTCCTCATCTGTTTCTAGGAAGTCAATAGAACTTTCTTTAATCATCATGCTTCCAGTATCAGCGTGGACACATCTAATAATTTGGCTCATTTGTTGATGGTGTAAAATGTTTGAAGTACAATTAAGCAATCAAGAAAAATACTGGAGCGTCTTACTTTTATGGATTATTATAGTATTTCTCCCCAATAAATGGAGAAATGTACTTCATGTTTTTGGTAACAAGTACTTTTACAATTCCTTTTCAGTGGTTTAGCACTTTTTATTCTTTTAAAAATTTGTTCTCGATATGTTGGTTTTACATCCTCTTCATTTTCCAAATATATTCCTCCCCATCCCACCCCTTCCTGGTGAGCCATCCTTTGTGACAAAGGAAAAAAAAAGAAAAAAAGGTTTGTCAGTATAAACTAACCATTATGCCACCTGGCTATCCCCTTACTGTACTGCGGATACTGGCTATCATCCTCTTCTCCCTGGCACTATAACCTTAGGCTCTGCTCCAGGATAGTCGAGCTCTTGTCTGATCTTGCCCAGAACCAAGCTTCCACACCACTTCTGGGACATCCTCACATTCTGCTGCCCCTTCCAGCTCTCCTTTATGTTGTCTTCTTCCATTAGAATATAAATTCCTTGAGGGCGGGGACTGTCTTCCTTACTTGTAATGCTTCACATAGTGCCCGACACATAGTGAACCCATCAATGAGGTCTAACAACACACCGTTCCAAACATAGTTCCCCACCTTCAGCATGTTTGCCCCCTCCCGTATATATGTGCATATATAATAAATAGATGTATAAATATACATATAACACAAACATACATATGTAATATCATCATAATGATTAAGCAGATTAATAACCTTTTGTATTTCAGAGTTCCTTATGCTTTCTTTAGCTTCCTCAAAAGAGAAGTGTTTGGGTTTGGTTTTGTTTTTTACAAAAGACAATAACAGCTAAAATAACTTTCAAAATTTCACCATTTTTTGCATACAAAAAACTTCTCTATTACACCATCACCAACTAACACCCTGCCTTCCTTTCTAAACATTTCCATTTCAGAAGTTTATTTCAATTATTCATTTTATTTTATGGTCAGACTTTTTTTTTTTTAAAGCTATACTAGAGAAAAAAAAGAACTGAAAGAATGGGAGCTTTATTTGCGTAGAGGGCACAGCAATGACTGACAACAGGCAGAGACTGGGCAAAGTTGCTCGATTATTATTTTGTTTCTGTTTTATTTGCAAAGGAGAGTGATCCATCCACTGAAAATAACAGAGTAGAAATGACCAGCAGAGAGAGAGAGTTCCAGAGCCCCTCACTGCCCTGGGTGGATGCGTGGTTCCCAAATAACCCCCCAGTGTGATGGCTGAGCCACTGTCAGTGACAGCAGACAGGTCATGGAGATGGGGGAGCTGCCTTAAGATGGGTGGGCAATGGCCCCAAATGCCTTGCTTCTTAGAAAAGAGAAGAGCACAGAACTTGTGGGCTTAATATCGATCCCTGGGACAGTTTTCGACTGGCTAATTAAAGAGATGGTTGGCAAATGTCCAAAATGGAAATCTGTGCTTACAAAGTAGCCAGCACAGCCTCATCAAGGATAGGTTGCACTGTACAAACCTCATTTCCGTTTTGGGATAGTGTTCCCTAAAACAATAGGGATGAGGGGAATGCTCTAAATGCCAGTCGACATCAATTTTAGCAAGGCTTTGGACACTTCTTCTGGAGCAGGTAGAGAGACATGGGTTAGATAGTAATACAGTCAGATGAATTCCAGAACTGGTCAGGTGGTCAGGCTTCAAAGAATAATTAATGGTTCAGGTTTACCTCGGTTTCCAGTGGAGCACCTGGGGACTTCAAGTGGCCCTTTGCTATTCAGCATTTTTATCAGTAATTTAGATAAAGGCTTCATCAAACTCACCAAATCTACAAAGCTGGGAGATGGGGGGGGGGCAGGCGGGGTAGCTAAAATAGTTAAAGACAGAGTCAGAATCCAAAAAAATGTTAAGATACTAGAGCACTGGGCTGAAGTTAATAAGATGAAACTCAGTAGGAATAAATGTCAGGTTTGGAGTTGTATACCAAAAAAAACCAACCTACTTCACAAGGAGAAGACGGGGCTGACGAGGCAGGTGGTGGTCGTTCTGAAGAGATCAGAGAGGCTTAGTGGATCACAAGCTGATGTGTGATGGGGCAGCCAAGGAAGCTGCATCAGGAGGGGGGTGGCTTCTAGGAATAGGGCCGTAGTGGTCCTACCGTCTCTGTCCTCTGCACGCCTCAGAGAAGTTTTTAGTTCCAGGTACCAAGGTTTAAGAAAGATATTGCTTGCTCAGCATATATTTGCGTGCATTAGATGTAAGTTCCTTAAAGGCAGTTTTGTCTTGTTTTTGCCTCTTTTTGTATCCCCAGCACTTAGCACAGTGCCTGGCACATAGCGGGCACTTAATAAATGTTGACCGATTGACTGATTAATATGCTAGAAAGTGTCTGTGGGAGGGCAGCCACAGCCAGGAGGGTAAAGGTCCTTGAGGCCAAATCAGATAAAGATCAGGTAAAGGCGTATTTAACTTGAAGGAGCCACAGTTTCACCATTAGGTTATTTTTTTTTTTAAACCAAGAAACAAAGTTTGTATCCATTTCTCCTTGTTTAGGTTTATGAGTGATCAACCTAATATATTATACATATATGTATATTCCCGCTTTCTTTTTGACTTCTCCAGTAAGATTTGGTCACAAATTTGAGCAGTACAAGATTTGTATTTTGTAATTCAGTTTGAAGCATCACACAGGATTCACTGAAACTTAAAGATTATACTGGGTTTTCATTTTCTGTTGAAAAACTTTTAAGGCAATCTGTTTACGAAGTTATCTCTTTGAAAATTAGCCAGACATCTGTCTTATCGGCACTTGTGACGTTCTCCACCAATTTTTCATTTTTTCTTGTAAGCGATTCTCATTTTTTTTAATCAGTTGAGTAGGAAATCCATTACTGTAATAGTTTATAGAAGTAAGAGCTTTAGCAGCAGTGGGCCACCGGGTAGCTCCCCAGTTTAACTAATGTATTCTTTCTAACTAGCTCATTTGTTTCTCTCTTTTGAAACAGTACATGTGTTAAGATACTACTCTTCCTCTCCCTTGAGAGGTGTTGGAATAATCACAGTTTTGCCTAGCTTTAAAAAAAATTACAAAGGTGGGTATTGTGGAGGTTATGAGGGTTATGTAAAATACCTCAAATATGCTAATAAAGCATTTAACCAAAAAAAGAGTATATATATTAAATGTTGGCCTCCACTGGCAAAGCCCTGCTTGCCCAGCCCTGGTTATGGCTCTGGATGACACAGGTGCAGACGCTGATCCCTCCACACCTCCTTACCCTGGGTGATCTTGGTTTGTGTCTTTATGTAAAAAGAGATTCTCCAAAAGGGATCTACTCTGTGTAGAGCCAAGCCTTCTTGTGGATGATGATACAGCTCTCTGGCTGACTTGCATGCCTAGGTCACTTGCCAGGTTGCTTGATCTCCCTACATGAATAGGCTCCCTCCTTTCCTGGCCTAACGTGTTCCTGACACTGGCAGAAAGGAAATGTGGGAAGAGTACTGGATGCCCAAAGAATTTCTATTCTGCTACTCTGGGAAAATCACCCAACCTCTCTGAGCCCCAGGTTCCTCATCACTACAATACAAGAGCCGGGTTAAATGCCCCCTGACAGCCCTTCCCACTCCACATATCACGATCCTCTTGTCTTTTGTGATTTACCAACGTGATAGACATAGTATCCTTCCCATTTTACAAATTAGGAAACCGAGATTCAGAGAAGTTAAATAACTTGTCCATGGCCCCATGACTAAGTAGCAGGACTCAAACCCAGATCCCTTGATTCCAGTTGTTCTGAGTGAATCTATGTGCACACGTTCATTTATGTATAGAACATCTATCTGTTCGTACAAAATGTGTGTCTTATATATGTATGTTTGTATTGTGTATCTATATGTAATACACTTATGTGTGTTGGGAATGAGGGGGCAATTCCAAGACAGAGGAGGAGAGAGAAAACAGGCACACAAACGGCATAAAGTATATATTGGCCTTTTTTCTAAGATCAAGGTCAAGAGGTTTCCCATAAGTCTCTCTGAGGAGATGGTGTCCCACAGCCCCTAGTTCTTAATGCCAAGCCGTACCTGGTGGGAAGCAGCCCCAGAAGGCTATGGGCAAGAGTATTGTTCCCAGGGCTGAAGGGCTATAAAGAGCCATCACAGAGCCCAGAAAGGGAAGTTGTAAATTTTAGGGGCTGTCGAGATGGCCCTGGGCCAAACTCAGAGGTAGGGAGGAGGCCCCAAGCAGGGCTCCCACAAGGTATCCCCTGAGCCTTTCCTGGGGAAGCAGAGAGGAGAAGGTTCCCAGGAGTTTGCAAACATTCTTCCTCTTCAACACCCCTATGACCTGACTGGCACCTTGCCACAGGGCACCAAGGCCCAGGGAAAAGCCATTGGAGCATTGATATATGAATGTTATGTTGCGCGGAGATACTGGAAAATACCTGAAGCAGGGGCTGTGCTGAGGCTTCAGGGAGACACAGAGTGAGCCTAAAATCTAGCCTTTGATTTTTCCCTTGTGCCTAGCCCTATGCTAAAGAGGCCATAGGAGAAAAAACAAGAAGAAAAGAGGGCCCTGCCCTCATGAAGCATACCCCTGATTGGGAGAAACAAGACTCAAACAAATGAAATAATGAATAACACACCTCTATAGTACTTTTCAGTTTGCAAATCATTTCCCTCACAGCCCTGTGAGCTAGGTCATACAAGCATTGTCCCTCTTTTTAGAAGAGAAAAATGAAACTCGGAGGTGAAGTAACCTACCCTATGGACACACAGCTGCCATCCCCATAGGCACATGGCAGAAGACAGACTCAAAGCCAGGTCTTCCTAGTCCACGTCCTGGGTTCTTTCCATGGTTAATACAAGACAGTGTAGAATCAAGTGCTGAGGAGAGTAATACAAACCAAGTTGTGCAAAAAGTCAGAGGAGAATGAATGGGATTTGTCAGTCAAGAAAATTAATTAATTCTCAGGCTGTGTTGAAAAATAGAGAGTTTAAGACTGGAGAGGTGGAGGCCTTCCACCAGTTTCTTCAAGTGATCCTCATATGGCATGAACTCAACGGCCCTTCCTCAACCCACCTGCCTTTTTGCGCAAGCTCCCCAGTTTATCTGTGTCCTTCCTTATATATGGTGTCAAAAACTAAACACAATACTTCAGATGTGGTCTGACCAGGGTAGAAAGCCTCCACCTCTCCTGTCTTAAACTCTGTGTTTTTCAACACGGCCTGAGAATGGTAGAATGACAAGATCTGGCTGACATAGAATGGATATTTGGTGGTAATACTGGAAAAGCTGATGATTAATATGCGTTTATTTTATATCCTGCAACTTTGCTTAAGTTATTGTTTCCATTAATTTTTAATTTGCTTTTTAGTGTTCTCAAATAGATTGTCATATAATCTGGTTTAGGTGCCTGAGTCATATTTGTATCTTAGAAGGAGTTTGTTATACGTAGCATTTCTAGCACTGTAGCAAATAATAGTGGTGATAATAGATAGTCTGGCTTTCCCCCTGATCTTACTGGAAAGGCTTCTAGCCTTTCTCCATTACATATAATGTTATTTTGTGGTTTTAGATAGAAATTACATACCACATTAAATAAAGAAAGGTCCATTTATTCCTCTGCTTTATAGGATTTTTAACATAAACCTGTGTTGAAATTTTGCCGATTTTTTCCGCATTTATTGGTATAACCATGTGGTTTTTATTATTTTTGTTGTTTATGTCATTATGTTTATAGTTTTGTTTATATTAAACCAACTCTGCCTTCCTTGTATAAATACAATCTGGTCCTGGTATTTTAGTCTCTTCACAAATATTCTGTCTAATATTTTAGTGTCAATATTTACTAAGGATATTGATCTATAGTTTTCTTTCTCCACTTTGTTTCTCCAGTTTAGGTATCTAGACTCTATTATAGCATATAAAGAGTTTGATAGGATCCCCTTTTTTCAAATAGTTTATATAACATTGGAATTAATTGTTTGAATATTTGACAGAATTCATCTGTTGGAGTATCTATTCTGGGTTTAGGGGTTTTTTTGGTAGGAGGGAATGTATTTTTAGCTTTTTCAATTTCTTTCTCTAATTAGGTTATTTAAATTCTTTGCCTTTTTTTTAAATCTGAGTATTTTACATTTTTCTAAGTATTGTCTGCTTCATCCAAGTTTCTAGTTTTGTTGGCATATAATTAGGCATAGTTGTTTCTGATAGTTTCCTTTATTTGCAGTAAATACTCCTTTTTTCATTTCTTGATATTGACAGTTTCCCTCTTTTAAAAATCAGACTGGCTATTTATTTATTCCCTTTTTTTGAGTCCCTAGTTTTATTTTTCAATTCAGTAGTGTTTTTTGCTTTCAGTTTTGTTAATCTCCTAATTGATTTTCAGAATTTCTAATTTGGTATCTAGTTGAATTTCGAAAATTTATTGCTTTTCCAGTCTCTTAGTTGCCTTCCCAACTTATTGATTTGTTTTTTCTCTTTTGTTGATGAAAGTGTTTAGAAATATACTTTTTTTCCCTAAGGATTGCTCTGGGTGCATCCCAAAGTTTTGTATGTCTTTTCATCATTATCATTTTTTTGATGATTTTTATGCTTCGTTCTTTGGCCCATTCTAACTACTATAGGATTCAGTTGTTATGGGTAGGTCAAAAACAAAGCATAGAAATCATAGATATAGATTTAGGATTAAATTATTTAGCCTCTAATTGATTTTAATCCTTTGTGCAAAAGGATTTTATTATTTTATTGTTTATAATTTTTGTTAACTAGTAGTCAGTAAAGGATGTGTTTAATATTTCTGCTTTCCTGAATTTCTTTGTGTTTTTATGCTCTAATGTGGTCATTTTTTTTGGTAAATATAGCATGCATTGCTCATAAATATGTAATAACTCTTTTCTGTTCCCATTCAGTAATTGTCAGAGATCTATGAAATCTAACTTTCCTAAAATTCTGTTCGGGTCTTTGACATCTCTTCACTTGTCTGGGCAATTTTGTTATTTCTTGAAATATGCTATTCAGGCTTATTTTTTGGTCGTCACCTTTAGGTAGTCTGATTCTTTCATTATTTCTTTTCGACCTCTTTTTCTAAGTCAGTTGTTTTTGATAGTATATAGCTTACATTTTCTTCAGTCTTTTGATCTTGTTTTAATATTTATTTTTGTCTCATAGAATCATTGCTTTCTGTTTGACCCATCCTAATTTTTAGGGAATCTGTTTCTTGGATAAGGTTTACCACTTTCTGTTCTAAGCTATTAATTCTCCTTCCCATCTTTTTCATCATACCTATCATTTCATTTAAAATTACATTTTCTATCTCTTGCTTCATTTAATCTAGGCCCCACTCTAGTCTTTGTAGCCAAGCCAATCTTTTCTCTGACTCACTACCTGAACTTACTGTAGTGTTTCTCTCTTCTTCTGGATTTACCTCTGGGTATCTCTAAGTCCATATTTCATCATTGTGTTTGGCATTTTATTCTGTTTAATCCTATCTCCAACTTTAGTTTCTAAGTTGGGACTTTGTGCTTAAGTCAGACTCTGATCTCTCCCATTCTCTTACATAGAAGTAGGAGGGCACTACTTGATTTTGGGTGTAATGGCTAAGATCAGGCCTTACCCTCTGCAGGAATCCCTCGGTTTGAGTTTAGTCTCCTGGTGGCCTAACTTAGATTTTGACCTCAGCCCCTTTTCTGTCACCTTCTCCATGCCCGGTTTTGAATCCAGAGCTGGCTCCATCTTTCAGTGTAACCCGGACAGGTTCTTAACGAGATCCTGCAAGACTCCTAGTGATTTGCTTTCCTGGCCCAATCCTGCTGTAGCTTATCCTGTGGTTCTGGTGTAGGCAGTGCGCTGGCCTTGTCCCCTGCTGTGGCTCAGGGAGAGGCTGCCTGTGTCCTGCTGTGGCTCCAGACTGCTTGTCTTCCACCTACCCTGGGCTGTTTTGGCTCAGCAGGTTTCTGACAGTTTTCTTGTGCAATCCTGGACTGGATGAAGGAGCTTTATAACTGTTCCTTTTTTGGTTTTATTTCTCATTGTTCTGCCACATTTTAGAGCTTCATTGGAAGCTTGTTTTGTTTTGTTTTGCGGGAGTGGGGGTAGGGAGATATGCGCTCCCAAGTATTTTCGTGATGCCAATTTAGCTGGAATTCTAGAGGATGTGTCTGGGAGAAAAATGGGAGATCAAATTTGATAGAGCAATAATTCCAGCTAACTCAACACTCCAAATCTCAGCAGCCCCAGAGGTCTTTCTCCTGGGGTTGGAGAATGTACGTTCTGTTTGACTGTTGTCCCCCTGACAAGACCAAATCACTTGTGCTTGTTATTCTAAGGATGGGATGGGTTTTAACCATGGGTGCCTTAACTCCAACAGGGTTCAGCTAGAGGCAGATAAGAATTAGTATCTTGGGGACAGATTTTGCCCACTACCAAGCCCATTCATTTATTCACTAAACATTTTTTTAAATCCCTACTCCTTGCAAATTAGTTGAGTGGAGGATATAGACCCTCTGACACTTATTAACCTAGTTGCCCTGGAAAAGTCACGACTTCTTTGTGCCTGAGGGCACTCCCTAGGGCTTGTTATACAGGGATTACAGTTTGCATTTATGGAGGGAATTCCCACATCCGAAGTCCCCCACATTGATAAAATAGCAGGTCCTTCATATTTGTGTGTGCACAATGTATTATGCTTTGTACTAGGGAAGATAAAAGATGAATAAGGTATGATCTCTGCCCTAAGATGACCTTATAGTCTAGTAGAGGAATACACACACACACAGAGCAGGCATGCACCAAATGCATATGGTATGTTGACCCATGGAAAATAGTACTCTGGCTGACTCCAGGGAGTTCCTCCCTCCCTTGAGGGGGCCTTGAGAGAGTTCTGCTTCTCGGTGATTATGCCTCTTTGTTTTTACAGGTCTCTGATCCCACTGCTAGATGGTGACTCTGGGCTCCTAATCCTAGGTGGAAAGGTGAGTGAGAATCATAGATTCTCAAGGTTAAAAGGCACCTTAGAATTCATTCACTGAAAATCCTATGATGATAAGCACAAACAGCATGTCAAAGAGGCTTGACTTGAATAAAAGGTTACATGTCGAAGATGATGATACTGGCCACAGGTTTTCCAATCAATCAACATTTATTAAGCACCTACTATGTGCCAGGCATTGTGCCAAGCACTAGGGATACAAAAAGAGGCAAAAGACAACCCGTGCCCTCAAGGAACTTACAATCTAATGGAGACAACATATAAACAAATATATACAAAGCAAGAACATACAGGATAAAAGGAATTAACAGTAAGAAGGCACAAGCATTGAAGAAGTCTTTCAGTAAAAGATTTTAAATTGGGATTTGAAGCTAGGGAGGTTAGTAGGGAAGAGTGGAGGAGGGGAGCATTCCAGGCATGGGGGACAGCCAGAGAAAATTCCTGGAGCCAAGAGATGGAGTTTCTTGTTCATGAGGCCAGTGTCCCTGGGTGGAAGGGTACATGTTGAGGAGTAAAGTGTAAGAAGACTAGAATGGTAAGAGGTGGCTAGGTCATAAAGGACTTCAAATGACAAACAGAGCATTTTGTATTTGCTCCTGGAGGCATAAGGAGCCACTGGAGTTTGTTGAGTAGCAGGGTGACATAGACCTGAGCTTTAGGAAGATCATTTTAGTGGTTTAATGGAAGATGGATTGGAGTGGAGAGAGGCTTGAGGCCGAGGGCAGTAATCCAGGTGGGAGGTGATGGCAGGGTCAAAGGAGGGGGATTATTCCAGTGATGTTGCAGAGATAAACTGGTAGGCTTTGACAAATGCTTGGATATGGGGAGTGAGATATAGTGAGGAATCCAGGTTGATTCCTAGGTCATGAGCCTGAGGACCTGGGAGAATGGCAGTGTCCTCTACAGTAAAAGGGAAGGAGAGGGTTTCGAGGGAAAGGTGATCAGTGTGTTACTTTGGATACGTTGAGTTTGAAATGACTACTGGACATCCAGTCTTGATGTCTGAAAGGCAGTTGGAGATGCAAGATTAGAGTCAGGGAAGAGTTTCCAGCAGGTTGGGAGGGCTTGAGAATCATTAGCACAGAGACAGTAATTAAATCCATCCCAGACCAAATACGTTGGCCCTCAATATGTCTTCTAACCCTGACTAGGAATGATCATTTCCCTTTCATGCCTACACATGGCCTAGACGGCCCAAAGGGCTCTCCCTATCACTTAGGATTCTGGGGGCCTCTATTGAGGTTTCTGGCCCATAAAACCCTTTGGGAGGTATTATGGGCCAGAATGAGTGGGTGGGTTAGCTGGGAAGGTGAAGGACTAAGAGGCAAAGGAGTCAGGAGCCACGGGGCTATGTTGCAGGGTGAGAATCTGATATACTGCTATGAAGTGTCACTGCAACAGGCCACACTGACCCAAGGTAAGTGCTCTTCCCCTTCAGTCTTTCTCCCTTTTCCACTCTGCTCCACATTTCCTTCCCTTCCCTGCTCCTGACTTTTAGTCTCTTCCTACCTTGATCTCCTCCCCCCCATAGTCCTGTCCTTCCCATACCCCTGGTTGAGACCATGACCCATGCCTGGGCACCTTCCAGTGAACCAGTGTGTCCTGGAGCCCAAGTGCCAGGGAATGGCCCTGGTACCTCGTCGGGCACTGGCTGTGCTGGACTGTGAGGTGCTTCGGGTGCTGCAGCTCAGTGAGAGTGCCATCATACCCATCAGCTATGTTGTGCCCCGAAAGGTAAGAAGGTCTAAGGCTGGATTATGCCCCTCACACTTCTCCGCTGGGAAGAGATGGGAATAGGGGAGACCTCTTATTGGGAAGTGGGAGAAAGAATTCCCTGGGGTCAGTAGGCAGAAACAGGCTGGAACATTAGTCTGAAATTTTAATGGCCGAATGCTCATTTGTCCTGCCAGTCCGTAGAATTCCATGAAGACTTGTTTTCTGATGCTGTGGGCAGCGTGCCTGCTACCAGTGCCCAGGGCTGGTGGGCTGGAGACAATCAGCAGGTGAGCTTTTAGCTCAGGTTGAGACACTTTGGCTCTTTCAGACACAATCTTGCCCCCTCCTTTCTTGTGCAGCTTGAGATACCATCCCCTTTCCATTCTTCCCTTTCTAGGGAATGGGGAAGCACCTGAGTGGGCATTCCTGGGCATGAATGCATGCCTGTTTAAAGGGACTGGGGAGGAGAGCTTTTATTTCGATCCCACAGCCACATGGGAGAGCCTCAGAACTCTGGTCTTGATACCCACCCTCCCCACCCCCACCGCTGCCTTCCCTTCCTGGGCCCAGCTCCTGATTTTACTCTCTGGGACCCTTCACACAGGTCCAGAGGGTCAGTCTGAATCCTGCCCACCGGCCTCATGCTAGCTTCACTTCCTGCCTGGTGCCCACAGAACTCTCTTCTGCTGCCACCCAGCTTCAGGAGGTGCCAATGAGTGACACAGACCCAAGTGTAAGTACTACTAACTTTCCATCGCTAGGCCCCAGAACGTGGAATGGACAATTGAAAAAGACAGGACCTGGCCCTTAACCAGCCCCGAACCCAAATAGTCAGGGGCCAAGGGACAAGTTGTGTCTGAAATCCTGAGAGGAGGGTCTGGGTAGAGCCCAAGTCCTAGGCCAGGAGTGCCAGACTCCAGAGTTCTTTTTGGTTTCCTCCATGTTCACTGACACTGTGCCTGGTCAGGATTTGAACAGACTGAGGGCTGATCCATTCTGAACAGGTAATGTGACACTCCTGTTTTTTACCTGCAGGGGTGAAGGAAGGAGTGTCTGAGAAGCTAGCAGCCCTCTGACCCTAGCTTGTTTTCCTCTCCCCTCTAGGAGGGCAGCTTCTCCTCCCCATCCAGCTCTCTCACCTCACCCTCCACCCCCTCTGGTATGGGCCGATCACTCTCCAGCACCAGTGGCATTGGCACCAGCCCCTCCCAGAGGTCATTGCAGAGCCTCCTGGGTAAGTTGGAATTGGGAAACACTGACAGCTCCCTGGGCCTCACACAGAGCAATAAAGGAGTGTTAGAAGATTATCTTCAAACCCTTTAGAGCTGAGCCATCCATCTGTGATGGGGCTATGTCACTCCAGGAGGGCACCATGGACACTGACTCCCCACTGCCCAGCCACTTATCCTGCAGGCATCCCTTCCTTGGCCATGCTGTTCTTGTGGGATGTGGAAAGTCAGTTTGCCTGGCCATGAGCTCTGGGCAAGCAGCCCATTGTAGTATCTTCCAAGGTGTTTTTAGATCTGTTTTCTCATTTATTCCTCACAACATCTCTTTGAAGGGAGAGAGATACAACAGGTAGTATTCCCCCACTTGACAGAAGAAGAAACTGAAACTCAGAAAGTGAACCATTTCGGTCCAAGGTGACACAAGGTAGTGACTCAGACTTCTGGGGCCTTATTTCATTGTTCATTCTAAACCAAGCTCAGAAGTACCGAAGAAAAAAGATCCCCACCTGGGAGGCCTAGGGTAGAAGGGCTGTTCCAAGAGGATGCATTGTATTTGTTGAAATATCTCTTAATATGTTTCTTTATACCCCCTTGCTGTCCTCCCAATTCTTCTTCCCCTTTCCCTTAGGCCCTAGCTCCAAGTTCCGCCATGCCCAGGGTACTGTGCTCCATCGTGATACCCACATCACCAACCTCAAGGGACTCAACCTTACCACACCTGGGGAGAGTGATGGGTTCTGTGCCAATCGCCTCCATGTTGCTGTGCCCCTGCTGAGCACAGGTGGGCAAGTGGCTATTCTGGAGGTGAGGAACCAGCTGACTTCAGTTTCCTTATTCCTTGATGTTTGGCTTCCCTTCATCTCTCTCCAGCTGACCCACGTAGGGTCCTAGAGCCAGTTGCAGGGCAAATCCCTGGTGTGAGAACCAGTCCCAGGCAGGAGTAGAAAATGGAAAGGGTTAATCTTCAATGTCAAACCCTCTGCTCCATTCCCTGCCCATCTTCCCACCACTTCATACACATACATATAGCTCCCTCTACTCCCTGTCCCCCACATGCCTAGGGCCTCTCAAACTTCATCTCACCAAACATCACAGTGATTCCCTGCTCTCTGCTCAGTAGCAGCAGGAAACGAGGGGTTACTCACGGATGGAGATTCTTGCAAATGCCTTGACCAGCCAAGGTGCCGTCCCTCCCAGAGAACAATGATGCTTTATTGCAGTCACAGTAATTGGGGGGGATCTTTCAGTGTCCCTTAGATATACCCCTTGACTGCTAGATCACTGACCTACCTATCGTGCCTTTGGGAAGTAACAAGCAATCATACCTTGTGCCAACCTCTCTGAATATCATAGTTGGGGAAATTGGAGAACCATAAGTGAGGCATGGACAGTGGGTAGATAACTTGAGCCACCTGTGTGGTTGAGAGGATCAGGACTCGGGGATCCCATCCCAGCTCAGCTCTAGGCAGGGGCCTAAACATGCTTGCTTGGCTGTTCACACTGAGGGTTCAGGGTTGGAAGGTGCCTTTCTTCTGCCTGGCACTTGTGGGCCCCGGGACACGGAGCACCTTATATTCCAGCTGCGGAAACCTGGCCGTCTGCCCGATACTGCACTGCCCACGCTACAGAATGGAGTGCCTGTCACTGACCTCACCTGGGATCCATTTGACCTGTACCACCTCGCTGTGGGTAAGGGAGGGTGGGGGCTCCATCTTGAGCTCATCAGGCAGACATTGCCCCTTGGGGCTGATTCTCTCCTTTCACCTGTCTGTAATGACCTCTCTGCACTGGGCTTGATATACCACAGCTAAATCCTTGGGCCCCTCTCTTGCTCCCCCATGGCCAGTTTGGATCAAGAAGCTTTTCTGCGGGTAATAGGACAGAATATGGAAGCTCAGGAGCATCTGGGAAGGGGAATGGGGTTTCTGACTGGATGACCCGGCTGGGTCACCTCCCCCCCTGCCCACAGCTGGAGAAGATGCCCGGATACGGCTGTGGCGGGTACCTCCTGAAGGACTGCAGGAGGTTCTGACAATGCCTGAGGCCATACTAACAGGTGAGACAAGGAAGATGGAGAATGGTTTGGGGTGTAGAGGGAGGTGTCAGATGAGGAGGATGGAGGGCAGAAGGCAGGATGCCTTAATCACATGATCCTGCTTCCCTAACCTCCCCCAGGCCATACAGAGAAGATCTACTCCCTGCGCTTCCACCCATTGGCATCCAACGTGTTGGCCTCCTCTTCCTATGACTTGAGTGTGCGGATCTGGGACCTGCAGGCAGGGATGGAGAAGATAAGGCTGCAGGGTCATAGGGACCAGGTGGGAAGAGGTCAAAGCGTCAGACTCTTAAGTGGGGGGGGGGGCGCGGGGGGCAGTGCAGCGCAGGGGTGATAAAGCTTGGGAAGATGAAACACAAGGACCAGATGAGCAGGGCCTACTTTTCAGGCTGGGATAACTTGTTTAATCCCCACATGATTCTAGTTGGATAAAAGCAAGGGACAGCACAGAAGTCCTAGGTGGGGCAGAGTCAGACCGCCAGGGTCTGGAATGTTGGTTTGGGATGCCCAAAGGAGCAAGAGCAAGGCTGTACTTCATCCCCGTGCCTCTATTCCAGATCTTCAGCATGGCTTGGAGCCCTGATGGGCAGCTCTTGGCAACAGTGTGCAAAGATGGGAAGGTTCGGATCTTTGATCCCCGGCGTAGCCCAGAACCTATCCAGGTGAGGGGACGTTAGGGGTTGGGCAGGACAGAGAGGAGAGGTTGTTGGTCCCACCCATGTCCTGTCATGATCAACTCAAGCGAACTGGATCACACTAGTTATACTCTACCTTACAGGAGGGTCCTGGCCCTGAAGGAGGTCGAGGAGCTCGTGTGGTCTGGGTGTGTGATGGCCAGTGTCTGCTGGTGTCTGGTTTTGACAGGTGAAGCGTCCCATTATTTTCTAGAACCTGCAATTTCCCCCAAACCATTCTTTTGAAAAACCATCTCCTAGGTACTAATCCAATACCTACTGAGGCTTTCAGCCCCCAAGTTCTCCTAGTTCTGATCATATTCATTCAAGAAAAATTGATTAAGTACCTACTAGGTGTTAGCCACAATGGTTGGCATTGGGGAAGCCATACAGATAAGTAAATAAGACAAAGCCCATGGAGTTACAACGCAGTACAAGAGATAAAGCACATACACACTGCAGTATAAAACAGTTATTTGATAAGCGCTGTGGAATTGGCACAGACGAAGTGCTAAGAGAGGACAGGAGAATGTCTGCAAGGAGCTAACATGAGCTGGGCACTGAAGAACAGGCAGGGATGGGGGACTGGCCTTCCAAGTACAGAGAAAAGCTTGAGCTTGGAGTCGTGTATACTCAGAAAATGGTGAGCAGTCTAGATTGATTGGAAAATACGGGACATAAAGAGGATTCATGGGAGATGAGGCTGGAAAAGTAAACATTGGGAGCACATTGTAGAAGGAAATGCCAAATGAAGGAATTTGAATTTTTTTAGGCAACAGGGAGTCACTGAATGTTTTTGAGCAAAAGGGTAGGTTAGATTAGATGATCTGTAAAGTGCCTTCCAGGATTCACATTCTATAATTTTAAAATCTTTACGCGTTTTGTTTTTTAAGGATAATGAATATGCTAGCGTCATACTGAATGGATTAGAAAGTTTAAGGAAGACTAGTTTAAAAATTACTGTAAGAATTGAGGGCCTGAGACTAATTTGGGGGCAGTGAGAATTTTGGAATGGATGCATTCTAACAGCATTGGAGAGGAAGAATAGTTCTCAAACCCAAGCATCCTATACCCATGCTGCCTCTCTGAACTCCACTTCTGTTCTTCAAGTTCTGAGGCACTTTTCATGGTTATCCTTGCAGCCGGAGTGAGCGCCAGCTTCTCTTGTATGGGGCAGGATCGTTGGCTGGGGGCCCACTGGCTGTGCTGGGCCTTGATGTGGCACCTTCCACCCTCCTACCCAACTATGATCCAGACACTGGCCTTGTCCTTCTCACCGGCAAGGTCGGTCTGGGGTCTGGCGTGTGCACATGGGCTGGAGTGGTACTGGGTGTGCTCTTTGGACTGAGAAAGATGGTTTACAGTAGGGTAGCAGGACTAGAATGGGGAGATCTGGGCTGGATGCCCCAGTGGGCCCTTTGGGGTGGTTTAACCTAAGTCAGGCTGGGAAGAGATGGCTGCAGCATTTTCTCAGTTCCCTCCTACTAGGGTGACACACGAGTATATGTGTATGAACTACTCCCAGAGGTTCCCTTCTTCCTGGAGTGCAACAGCTTCACCTCATCTGACCCCCATAAGGTAAAGGTCCTCCCTTTCCATTCTGCTCTGGGCATCCCTAGTCCCTTTTCCCATTCCTAGGTGATACAGCCACTTCTGAGCTGTGCTCTGAGGCCCCCCATTTCCTGGAATGAAGTGGATCCACTCTACTTCATGACCCAACACTGCCCTCACAGGGGGGCATTAACCTTGCCAGCCACTAGAAGGCACATGGCCCTGGATCAAAGAGCTGATAGCAGGGAGACCCTGCCCTCTAGTGGTCACTCAAGGAAGTGGGTTCTGCTCTGGAAGAGCCAGGGAGCAGGTGTTGATCTCTGCAGAAGAGGAGACTGGTTGGTGAAGTCAAGTTGATGCCCGGCTAGTGGCTGACTTATTCCCAGAGCCTACTGGAAGAAGGCCTGATACTTCGGATGGGTAGGGAAGCACTGGACAGCCTGGCTTGCTCTGTCCTGAGTGCTAACCCTGCCTCTCTTCCTCACCCCACCCAGGGCTTTGCTTTCTTACCCAAGACGGAATGTGAGGTACAACAGGTGGAGTTTGCCCGGGGCCTTCGACTCCGTCAGACTTCCCTAGAACCAGTTGCTTTCCGACTTCCCAGGGTCCGGGTGAGTTGGGAAGCAAACCTAATCACAGAAAACTACCACCTCATCAGAAAAGACCTACTTACTGCCCCACCCCAGCCAAAAGTACTCATCTCACCAGATGCCTTGGGATCACGGGGATTCCCTCAGCTGCCACCCTCCCCAGACTAGAGGGGAAGGAGCCTAGACCCCTCAAGTTGCCCACAGCAAACATAGCCTCCTGTAGCTATCTATGCCCTTGGCAAAACAGACAGTGTCTCAGTGTCACTACTCCCTACAGAAAGAGTTCTTCCAGGATGACGTGTACCCAGAGACTGCTGTATGCTGGGAGCCTGCACTCAGTGCTGCTGCCTGGCTGGGGGGTGCCAATGGACAGCACCGCCGCCTCAACCTCCAGCCCCCAGGAATGACCCCAGGTGGGATTTAGGGCCAAAAGAGCTAGAAGGTTTGGGGCCAAGAAGGGGGGAAAGAGCCTCAAGAACAGTGGAGGAGGGCAGAGGATGCATTTGACTTGGGGAGCCCCGGGGCAGAAGAAATGACCAGAAAGGCTCAGGATGAAATGAGTGGGCAGGGGGTTAATGAGATGGGCTGTTCCAAGAGCCTGTAGAAAGTGGGCCTCGTTCCTTAGTTGTTCCTGTTGAGCATAGGAAAGGAGCCAGTCTCCTGGACATATACCGACACTATTGTTCCGCACACCTTTTTGTGTTTCCGTGCATGTTTTGACTCTCTGACCAGTCTGTAAGATCTTGGAGGTGTCATTTATTTTCATGCCCCCACAGTGTTTCCTACATATCAGAGCTTAAATGATTATTATTGCTTCTGTTCCCATACATAGCTGTTCTTGCCATAGGGCAAGCTAGTGCAGCATGAGGAGAGCCAGCTCACCCACCAGAACTTCTCCACTGCCAGTTAGTGTCAAGAATGAAATGGTCAAAGAGAGACCACCTGGTCCCACAATGGCTATTTCCTCCAATTCCATATTCCAATGCAATAAATGTTTATTAAATACTCTACTTTAACTTAGTAAGGGGACAAAAAAACCAAACCAGCAGGCTATAACACAGTTTTTACATCCACAGTGAGTGAGGCCCCCAGAGAAGCTCCAACACGGCGGACCTTGCCCTCATCTGTCTATCTTGAAGAGAAGTCAGATAAGCAAAAGAAAGAAGAGGTGGGACTGGTGGCCCAGATAGAGGTCAACACAATTGGGCATCACCAAGAAACAGAAGACCCCATCAGTGACTCCCATAGAGGCGAAGTGTGGATCGAAGCCAGTTGTTGGCAACTGTCCCTTCAAAAACCTCCCACCACACTATCCAGACTAGGCTGAATGTTGATTCACATTGAAATTTGGAGGAAAGGCAATAGTCTATACCCTTCTCAGCCACCAGTTCCTTACTGCTTCTGGTCCTGCCCCAAGCTATTTCTGACTTTTTAACCGTTGGTTTACAGAAATGGTCTCTGTTACCCACTGTCTAGTCTTCCTTCTCTGAACTGGAGTAGGCGTTGGGGAGTCCCTGTTAGGGCTGAATTTTTCCTCATACTTCCCTCCTTCCTTTTATTTTTTCCTCAGCTGCTAAGTGCCATGGTGGCAAAGTTGGGTAACCGGGAGGACCCCCTCCCCCAAGATTCCTTTGAGGGAGTGGACGAGGATGAATGGGTAAGAAGTTGGGCAAGGGATGGGGGTGGAGGGGCCTCCATGACACAGGCATAGCTCACCTGGCTCTCAGCCCTAATGAGTCCTGGTTTACCTTCTGTTCTCTTCCTCCTCCTTCTCCCTCCTCCAAGTTATTTCCTTTCTTCCCCCATTCCCTTGCATCATCTTTTATCTCTCACACTTGGGTTCCTCTCTTTCCAGGACTAGTCCACTCTTTCAGCAACACCCACAGCTGTCTCTCCTCTGGAGCTGCCTGGCCACTGAGCCCTTCCTTGCCTGCTCTGAGCCCCGTTCTTGAGCTGGAAGATGTCTCTCCAAGCTTTGGTGCTGCTGCTGACCTGTGCGGCGGCTCCACAGCTGACAGGACCTCATCTCTTCATCCCAGGAACCTCCAGACTAACATCT
This sequence comes from Phalanger gymnotis, assembly GCA_028646595.1. Lineage (NCBI taxonomy): Eukaryota > Metazoa > Chordata > Mammalia > Diprotodontia > Phalangeridae > Phalanger > Phalanger gymnotis. The sequence goes on from CM053624.1 coordinate 225,456,865, forward strand.
TTGGGATCTTAGTGTTATCAACTAGCAGCCCCTCCCAAGCCTCCGCATATCTGGAGTGTCCTGGCTCCGGCTTTCTCTGAGGTCTCTAAGCCCTGTGGGGTAGGCTGCAGTAAGAACACTCCAAGTGGGGTGTTGGCCCAATCTTATTTCTCTCTCCTGGGACCAGTTTTTCTTTTCTGCTGCATATTGTGGTCAGAAGCTGAGGAAGAGACATTGGTTAGCACTGCCCTGGCCTTGCTACCTGGCTGTTCCTACTATACATGGTACCATTTGCCCTGCAATTATATAGGTTACTGCCTTGTCCTTGAGAGCTTTGCCTACTCCTTCCAGAAACAACGGTTCCTCCTCCAGCTACTCTCCTGTGCTTTATACCTTAGGGGTTAAGCCTTACCTCCTACTTTTCTTTTTCCATATTGCCTTTCTCCCTGTTGTCTTCCTCTGTTACAGCAGGATCCTCAAAGGGGCTGGATCCCCCTGTAGTCAGAAGTCCTACTAGACTTCCTATTTGCTTTCTTCCTCCAAACCTGAGACAGTGAGAAAAGAGTGAAAACAGGCCCAGAGAACTAAAAAAAATGAGCCTCACCAATGAGAGGTTTATGAATTTATCAATGCCTCAGCCATTAAACTTTTCTAAACAAGACCCCTCACTTGCCTCCTGTGCTGCTTATACCTGCTGCTGCTCTGGGGAAGCTTTGCTTCCACTACTACAGGCTTCACCTTATCAAAACTGGCCTTACTTAAGAATAGAGTAACTGCCTAGTTGATGATTTAAGTGTCCTAAAATAGGGTGTGGGCCTTCCTAACCCATATCTGAACTCCCTGCCATGTCTCTCAGAATCTCCAGGAAACGGAAAGGGGCATACAAAGAACAAGAGGAGAGCCAGCAGAACCCAGGAAGATGGAGGGATACATTTTTTAAGTTTATAAATTTTAAGAAAGAACATTTGGAAGTAAGTTTTCTATATTGATAAAAGATCTGTTGCAGATTGGCAGTTGGGAAACACTGATAAAGTGACAAGTGACACAAGACAGAGAGAAACCTTTGCTCACATATGACCACTTTCAACCACATGCTTATGAAACACCTATTACTTAAGAAGCCATGAGAAACACTCTCTGGGAGATGCTACTTTTCCTCTAAAAAGAACAGTGGGGCCAGCCAGGAGCTCCTTTGCACATGGAAAATAAGAGTGATGCTGGGAACCTACTATTCTCAGAGTCAAAACATTGCAGATATGAAATCACAGAGGTTACTTAGTACAGCCAGCAGCTAAACAAAACCCTACTCTATAAAACACGTGTTCAACTAGGCTTTGCGAAGACCTCTGATGAGAGATGGAAGTGCACATTACCTTCCGAGACAGCCCAGGCAACTTCTGGACAGCTCTAATTCACAGGGAATTTTCCTTACCTCAAGCTGCAATCTACATGTCTTTTTTGGCCATGCAGAACAAATGTAATCAGTCTTCCATGTGACAGTCCTCTAAATTCTCAAAGACAGCTGCCATGTTCTTCCTTCACACCCTCTCCATCTCCTCCAAATCTGCTCTTTTCCATGCTAATCATCTTCAGTATTTTCAGTCAATTTCAGGATGCCATCCCTCTGATTAATACTCAAATGAGTATGTTATCTCATCAATTTGGAAGTTCCCTCTAACAATGTAGTTTAAACCCATCCATGTTTGCCCATCCTGTGTGACTTGTCTACGTTCTCTCATAAGTCTTCCAAGGGAAGTTCACCCAACCTGCTGGATGGTTTCCTCAATTTCTCCTGACACCATAAACATCCCAGCAGAGCACTCTGGTTGCCCTTCAGTCATCTCTTGTTCACACCAGGTGACTAGCCTATCTTCCTATCACAGTTTATTTTACTTCTGTTCTTTGGAGTGCCTCATAACAGTTCTCTGTTGTAGCCTGTTAACACCAGCCCACATGCTCCTCCCCCTCTGGGATATACACTTTTAATTCTTCAGAATTCTTCTGTGCCTTGTTGCCCTAGAGGCACACTGGCAGGATGGCACTAAAAAGTAAGGGCCTTTGTTGATGTCCTGCCTAAAATCTGGTGTGTAGAAATGAACAAAATATGCTAGAGGTGGCCAGACCAGGGCAGAGTACAGGATAATAATCACTTTCCTAGTCCTAGATGCCATACCTCTCGGTGATGCCCAAAAAGCAAATTAATTTTTTTGGCTGCCCTATCAGAAGACTCCTTGAGCTTACAATCCACCAAAACCCCAAAAGACTTTTCTGATGAACTATTTTCTATCAACACCTTCCCTATTTTTGTACTTATGAAGACTTTTTTTTTAAATTCACAAATAGATTTTTCCTATTAAGACAATATCACTATTAAATTTCATCTTAATAGATTCAACCAAATGTTCTAGCCTATCAAGTTTTGATAGGCTTTGGGGGAAAGAATCTGTAAGCTACTCTTCTCATCTTTATGTTATCCTCAAATTTAATAAGCATTGTCATGTATGCCTTTATTCAAATCACTATTAAAAAGTTAAACACATAAGGTCAAGTATAAATTCCTAAGGCACTCCACTAGAGAACAAGATGACATCAACCCTTTAATGACTACTTTTGGTTTAGCCATTTAAACAGATATGAAAATAACTAACTGTATTCTTGTCTAGTCCACAGCTCTCCATATTGTTCATAAGACCAACAGGGAGAGAATTTTTCATATGCTTTACCAAATGTAAATAAATGATCTGCAGCATTCTCCAGATCTGCTGATCTAAACAGTCCTGCCCAAAAAAAAGGAAATTGGATTATGCTGGAAATACCTTTTTTATTTAATTTTTAAAATCTCATTTTCTTTTCCTCTCCATTTGAAAAAGAAGAGAAAATCAGAACCTTTTTAATATATGCAGAGTGAAGTGAGACACGTTCCTGCATTGGCCACATCCAAAAACCATATGTCTCCATCTGCACCTGCACCCATTACATGTGTCAGAAGGTCAGAGGGCTGCTTCGTCATTAGTCCTCTAGAACTGTGGCTGGTCATTGCATTGACCAAATTTCTTTCGTCTTTCAAAGTGAAACACTTGTTCTTGATGAAACCTTAGGCAAATGACCCCATCCCTCTGGGTCTCAGTTTCTTAATCTGTAAAATGGTAGGGTTGGGTTAGCAGGCCTTGAAGGCGACTAGCTTAAATCTGTAATCCCATGATCCTAAGCCTTGCTGGCTCTTTGTGACCGTTGCTCTCTTTTCTAGCTGCTTATCATTAAAGTCGTTCTAGAATTTTGCCAGTAAAATCAAGCTCACTGGGCTACAGTTTATAGATTCCATAATCTTCCTTTCTTAAAAATTAGGATATTTGCTCTTCTCCAATCCTGTGGCACATCTCCATGGTTTTTCAGAACGTGGACAGTCAGCAATCATGTGTGCTAGTCCCTTCAGTCCCCTGGGATGCAGTTCATCTGGACCTGGTGACAGAAACTTATCAAGAGCAGCTAGATGCTCTCTCAGGCAGTGCTCACACAGTGGACATAGCCCTGGACCTGTAGTCAGGATGAACTGAGGTCAAATCAGCTTCAGGCACTGGCTGTATGACTGAACAAGTCGCAGCCTCTCCCTGTGGTAAGGATGAAATAGTATTTGTAAAGGGCTCTGCAAATCTTAAACCAGCTAGTTCCGTATGTATGTTGTGTCTCAGTTTCAGTCCAAGATTATTCTCCTTTGTAGAGAAGATAGCAGACTAAGAGTTGAGTGGCCCTGACTTTTTCCCATCGTCTTGAATCATTAAGTGGGCCCTTAAGCAATCCTCTTCATTCTTTCATAGTCCTCCTTTCTCCAGTACAGCTTTAACAAGCCCCTTCTGTTGTCCTAAGGCTTCCTACCCTCAAGTACACCACTCCTACTTTGGCAGTCAGTTCCTGAACAACTCAGAGAAAAAACTCATGGTTATTTTATCATGCTTTCATGTGAAGCTCGTGGTCTTTCCTGAACGTCTTTCCACTCAGGTAGCTTTTAGTCTAGTCCAATGAGAATATTATTTCTTAAGGTCATAGATTTAGAGGTGGGAGAGACCACAGAGATGAGTCCAATCCCTTAATCTTACAGATGAGGAAAGTAAGGTTCAGAGAGATGAAATGAATCAGCATGGCGCCAGTAGTTAAAAAGCAGATACAGACCGGATTTGGGTCCTATAGCCAGATCCTCTGGTTCCAAAGCCAGCATCCTTTCCATTGTATCACAATGACTCTCTTGGTCATTTCCCAAATTTTATTCACAAGTTCCTCTGGTTCCCTCATTTCCTCACAAATTGATCTTCTTAATCCACAGTACTCCACTCGCACCCCCACCCCAGCTCCTCTTTATCTACCTTGTTACTTTTGAATAAGGAATCACTTTCCAAAGCCATGTTCCCATCACGTATTCCAAACCAAACCACTGAGTGTCAGTGAGCCGTAAGGTCAAATTTGCTTGGCATTGGGAAATCCTAATTTGCCGTACCTCTTACACATACTTTCTAAAGTCTGTGCATAAACATCTGAGGTCATGGGCTTCTTTCTTGGATTTTTGCCTCTTGTGAACTCTTGGTGGGGACTGATACTACTTATCTTAATACACTGTACTTAGACTCCTTAGTAAATAGAAGACAAGTTTCTTGCTCCTCCATTTTTTTTTCCAGTTTAAGGTCCTTTAGATTGGCTCTGTAAAGACATTTTTTTTTACCAGCCCTTGGGAGGGACATTCTATTCCCTGCCAAGAGCCCATTATTCCTAAATTTTAAACACTCTCACAAATCTAAATCCTCTTTTTTAATAGCATCTTCTTAATTCAAATCTACCCCTATCTTTTGAAGCCCTTATCTTTGGTTGCTTGATCAGAACACCTGTGCCCCTAAAGTTTTCAGTTTCTTGACTAAGATCCTGGTAGTACTTTTTATAGGAAACACTTCGGCCCACGTGAATCAAGTGGGAGGTAGTCACCAGGATGGCGAAAGGCTTTGAGTCCTTATCATATGAGAATCAGATAAAGGATTTTATTTTGTGACACAGAACAACATAGGCATATTCACGATTATTGTCGATGTTGTGTTTATTGCCTTGTTGATACAAGGAACTAAGGAGATTTATCCTGGAGAGACTCAAGTGGCACAGGACAGCTGTCTTCAGAGTATCTGAAGGGCTCTCATATGGAAGAAGCATTAGATTTGTTCTGCTTAGTCCTAAAGAGCAGAACCAAGAGCAATGGGTAGGAGTTGCAAAGAGGTTTGAGGTCAGGAAAAAAAAATGAACTGACAATTGGTCATTCCAAAGTGGGGTGAGATGCCTGGGAGGGTGGTGGGTCCCCCCCGAAGAGGGGAAATGATCATTTCAAGCATCATGTCTAACTACTTGTAGGTTGTGTTATGGTTGGGATCCCTAGATAGCTAATGAGATCCCTTCCACCTCAAATTCTGAGTCTCTGACACAAGGTGGATACTTCTCTGGGAGTAATACAAGGGCTGCAAACACCACTCTGCACCTGTACTTCCTCTGACCTTCATTTCCACATGTCCAGATGAGGCCTCCATCACTCTGTCAGGTCTCTATGCTGGGCTTGTGATGCATTTCATCTGATCATAGATCTACAGCTGAAGGGCAACTCCACAAACATCTAGTCCTGTCTCATTTTACAAAGGAGGTAACTGGAGGTCCAGGAAGGTAAAGCCTTGCCCAAGGTCATCCTAGTAAGCATTTAAGGGAAGATTTTGATTCTGTGATTATGGAATCAGTACTTTTTTCTCTATACCAAGCTGCCTCCCTAACTCCTCAGCCTGTTTCCTCTTTCCCTCGGGCTGATCTGTCGTCCACAATCGTTTTTATGTTGGACAGGATGCTGAAATTTACTTGGAAAAACCAGGATTCAAATCCTGTATCTGACACTAATTGTTTGACCACCTAATTTGTCTAACCCCGTTTCCTTCAAAGAGGGACCACTCCAGCACCTCACTGGACAGGGCTGTGCCGCTCAAGTGGGACAATGCACGGAAAGCAGATCTTAAAGCACTACATACTAGCAGCCAGAGGCAGTAGATAAAGTCCTGGGCCCGAGTTCAAGTGACCCGACTTCAATGTGCCTCAGTTTCATCATCTGTAAAATGGAGACGATATTGGGGCTGTTGTGAGGGTCAAGCGGGATGATTGTAAAGCGCCTGGCCCACAGTGCCATGTAAATGTTAACCTCTTATTCTGTGGGACCCCTGGTCCCTGAAGTTCCTCTATCTTACTAATATATCATCTATTTTAATGTTAACCTTACATTAATACATTCATCGTATTCTCTCCCCGTTTCACTATCCTCATCGAGCCGCCTTCCCCGATCCTACTCCACCAAGGCTCAGCGATACCTTTGCTGGTCGAATATTCATAGTAGAGCCTGGGACAGGAAAGAGAAGTCCTTAGGTGCCCCGGCGGGCGGAGGAGGGCTGGGGAAGAGCCTCGGCCCCCTTGGGAAGGGAACTGCGCGTAAAACAGTGGATCCTGAGAGCTGATTGCACTAAATCATTCATTTCTGAATTACGCCTTAAAATAGGGGAGCTCTTAACCTTGCGCTTGTCAAGGACCCCTCCGGAGGCCTGTGGACCCCTCCGCACAATGTTTTTAAATACACAAAATAAAACGCATAGGATTACAAAGGAAACCTGCCAGGGACTGCGGTGGATCAGGACCTGTCCTTGAAGTCACGACACCCGGGTTCCAATGTGACACCTGTCACCCTGGACAACCTCTCTGCCTCAGTTTCCTCACCCGCAAAATGGGGTTAATGGGCCTTCTTCCTCCAGGGCTACTGGGAGGATAGTTATGAAAGTGTTTGGCAAGCCCTGAGTTATCGCTACATAAATGGCGGCTATCAGTTACTAAGTCGCGATAGTTACCACGATGCGCACAGACCCCTCTGGGCTCCTGAAGAGGGCTGGAGATGGTCGCGCTTCTCCTCCCCGCCCGGCTCTCCCGAAGGGAGCACGAACGTCTCGCCGGGCCTCCGCCTCTCCAAAGTCGAGGAGGCCGAGCCCCAATGTCACCGCCCCTCTCCCCAAGACCTGCGCCTGGCCCAGGGCAGGATCTCCCGCTCGCCGGAAGCCCCGCCCCTCCCTGCCCACTCCTCACTTCCGGTGACCCCGCGACCCCTGCGCTCCGCAGGCATGCGCGTCAGCTCGCGAGGGAAGGCGTCCGGGCGCCGAAGCGTCTCCTCCTCCTCGACCCCTGACCCGCCACCTTTCAGCCCGGGCCCGGAGGGCCGCGTCCGGCCACTATGGTGAGCTCGAGGCACTGCAGGGAGTGGGGGGCTAGGGGCCCCGGAGGACCGTTTCCGGCCTTCCTGTGGGGCGTGGGGGGTGGGGAGGAGAAGCCCCAGATTGAGAGTTGGGAGACGGGTTCGAGTCCAGACTTTGCTGCCGAGTTAGCCGTGAGAGCCTGGCCGCGTCTCCCCAACTCCGACACACACACACACACACACACACATCTTGGGGCTTCAGTTTCCTCATCTGTCAACGGCGCGGGCCGGACCAGATGACCTACACCTCCCTCTCGGTCCCTTCCTGCCGGGCTCGTTTCTGTCCGAGAGGCCGGGGTGGAAGCCCTCGGGACCCTCCCCCAGCCCCAAGCTCGGGGGCTCTACAGAGCCGCCCCCGCCGCTCTCCACCCTCTGGAGGGGCGGCCCTGCGCCCAGGCAGGTCCGGAGGCTTTCGGGGAATAGCGGGGGTGGGGGCTGGGCATCACCTCGCAGAGAGAATAACCTGGACAGCTCGTTAGGGAAAAGCTTTCCTCCCAGCCCTTTGAAACAGGGGCGGTGCAAGTATGATTATCTACCGGGGAAACCGAGGAGAAACCACCTGTCCCAGGTCACCAGCTAGATTCCAGCCCGGGGACTCCCAGGGCCGGGGCTATGTCTCACCTCCGGCCGCCCTGCTTGGAGATGTGAGAGATCGCAAAGGAATCGAGGGAACCCGTCTGCGGTGTAAATAAAGTCTCGGTTCTGCCCCCGACTTTCCCTGTGACTTAGGCGAGTCATTTCTCCTCCCTGGGCCTGCTTTGGCATCTAAAGTGAGAGGTCCCAGGATGTAGATTTGCAGCTGGAAGGGACCGCAGAGGCCATCGGGTCTGAGCTCTTCTTTTTTTTACAGATGAGAAAATTAAGCCAATAAAGTGTCAGAGTTAGGGTTTGAAGAGGTCATCTTTCCTGTCTCCAGGTCCAGCATTCCAGCTGCTGTACTGCGCTGCCTCTCGAGGGGTAGGATGAAACACTCTGTTAATCCCCTTCCAGCATTGTGTCTTGGTTGTCGAGCAGAGTGGAGACTGGAGCTAAGCGGGGCAGGGAGCTTCTGAACAGCTGTGCCTTTCCAAGTACATGGGTGGCACTGTTGATTCACCCTTAGCGCTGAGGCTCGATATTGTAGAAGTTGCCTAAAAGTGGAAGCCGTTCTTGAATAGGAGAGGGGATGTCAGGCGCCTTTCTAGGTCTCGCTTCTAAGATAGCGATGCTGAGCGAGAGGTGCTATGTCTGTTCCTTCCAGCCTCTTCCTTTTGTCACTGTCAGGCGCACTCCTGTCGTGCCAGTGTTGGAGGCTGCCGTTTCACTGCTCTGAAGACCCTCTCCTCCCCCAGGCTGTTCTAGTTTATTGGTTTCCTGGTCTGTGGTACCAGGGTTGAATTCTGTAGTGGGTTTGGAAAAATGAATGGAAGGATGTGTTTCTTACTGATCGGAAGCCAGATGTACAGCTTATGGTCCAGGTTCCAAGTCTTGCTTCTTATATTATCCCTGGCTGTATGCACTCAGTTTTGTCCGAAGTTTGAGGCTTCATTGGTGCCACATTTTATCTGCCCATTTCCCAGATAGCGATCTAGGCTACTTGGCTTGATTTTTCTCTTTCCCTGTCAATTAGTGCTTCATTATACATGATTAGAATTCAGTGGCCATTGTCAGCCAATGAAAATCTTTGCATGTAGGGTTTCTCTGAAGCAGGTTTATTGTCAGTTTATATCATGCTGTAACAGTTCTGCAGGATAGTATGTATATAGTGCACTTGTATAGTTTCTGTGCTTCAGGAGTGGAACAAGTCTTACTTTTTCTGTGAGCTATTAAACACTGGGACAAGATTACCACCGATAAGGTCCTGGAATATAAAACAGGCTACTCACACTAAAATGATGATCCTCAAAGAATCAAATGAGGTAAAGAATGGGAACATACTTTGGAAAGTATTGTTTTACAAATATAAGGTGATTTAATCATTCAGATGTCTGTGGTACCCACTTTGTGATTAATAGTCATAGTGGTAATATGTATGTCCTGCACTGAAAGTCTGCTCTAGTTGGTGACCCTAACTGGTTCTCAAAGGGTAGGCAAGTGGGTGGTATTCAAGGGCTGGCAGATCCTACCAAGCTGGAAGGGCTTTGAGTATGGCCCAGTGACAGACTGTGTCTTATCCAAGGACCAGCCTAGCTAAGATTTATCACCAGAAGGTTGACTGCCAAATGATGAATTGGGAGAGATACAGCAACTTCTGAAGACCATCTGATGGAGCATGGAAGATTCACTGTCTGCATGAGTGGAAGGAATACCTACTTTGATGAAACGGTAGACTGATCTTTTTGAAATACTGAAATAATATGTGTAGAGATCAGATAACTTATTTCATGTGGCAGGCTCAAGTGGCATAACAAAAAGTCCTGGATAGGAGGGAGGCTGGGAATCACTGGGGCTGAAAAGATAATTTAAAGATTGAGTAGAATCCAGCCTTTAATATACTGTAGTTGCAGACAGTACCTGATAGACCTGCTTGGCTTGCAGATGTAAGGAATGGGCCTTGTGAAGCAGAAGCTCAAAAGAGGAGACTTAGGATCATAGAATCACAGAATCATAGCTGGAAGCGTCCCCAAGTCATCTAGTCCAGCTCCCTCAGTTCAGTTCAATCTCCTAAATATTTATCGAGTGCTTAATATGTGCTAGGCACTGTGCCATGACCAAAGAATAGATACAAAGACAGTGAGCGTCCTTGTCCTCAGGGAGCATACATTCCACTAGAGGAAAACAGTAGGTAGACAGAAAAGCAATTACAAAATAGATACAAAGCGATTTCTGGAGGAAAGCACGGGTAAAGTAACCTTAGGGATCAGAATAGGCTTCTGTAGGAGGTGAGGGTTGAACTGAACTTTGAAGGAAGCTGTGGGTTCTCTGAAGTAGGGCTTAGGGTAGAGTAGGGGACGGCAGGCATAGGGAACATAAGGTATGTGAAGAAGAGTCATATACAGTGTGCCTGGTAGAGTAGTCAGATTACCAACCTGAAAGTTTATATTTTATCCTAGAGACAAGAGGGTCCCTGTGAGCAGAGGAGTGACGTGGTGAGGTTTTTGCTCTAGGATTATCCATTTGGCAGCTATGTGGAAGATGCAGAGGGGTCATACTGGAAGTAGAGACACCAATTAGATGGATACCAGACTGTAGGCAGGGAGAAGGGGGCAAAGACAAGCAGTATTCCAAAGGTAGGATCAGCAAGGCTAGGTAGCCGATTGGCTGTGAGGGGCAGCAAGAATAACAAGTAGTGAATGACAACAGGCTACAAACCCGCATGAGTAGGAGGATGCTGGACTCTGGGGCACTTAGCAGAAATAGGGAAGGGTTTGGGGGAAAGTAATCAGTGATGTTTTGATATGATGAGGTTGAGATAGCCATGGGATATTGAGTTGGAAATGTCCAGTGGTCAATTGGTAGTGCCTTATTGGAATTCAATGACTAGAACTCTATATAAAAATCTGGAATTTGTCTCCATAAAGGTGAGCCCATCTGAGCTCCAAGAAGAGATCACTGAGAGCGAGAGAAAGAGAAGAGAGTAGAGAAAAGGGCCCAGGACAGAGTGCTGGGGTACACCCAAGCAAAGGGAGTGGGTTGTAGATGAAGATGTAGCAGAGGAGTCTGAAAAAGAGCAGTCAGATAAGAGAAAAAAGGAGAGAGCAGTGTCATGAAAACCCAAGGAGAAAGTGGTCAGCAGTGTCACATACTGCCAAGAGGACAAGAAGTTTGAGAACTAAGAAAAAAAACCATAGAATTTGGCAGTTGAGATCCTTTTACAGATGAAGAAACTGAGCCTTAGCTCATGTGACTTGCCTACCATCATAAAGATAGACATAGCAGAGCCAGTATTTGAATCCAAATCTGACTTCAGGTCCTCTCCAGTAGGCACTGTCTGCACCACCCCACCTCATTTGGGCTCCACAAAGCTTAAACTCTGTTCTTAGAGCTGAAAGAATCTTAGAATTCATCTAGTCCAGACCTTTACTTTACAGGTGCCAGAGAGGGGAATGACTTACTTGAGGGCACAGAGTTTGACAGTAAAACCCAGGGAAACAAGATGCAATGCAAAGAATGGTAGATTTGGAAGTAGGACCTGGGCTCAGGAGCCTTGGGTCCTCCAAAACTGGAAGAGACCTTAAAGGACATCTGATTCCAGGTTCAGCATTCTTTCTCTTCTGTCACTATGAACCTCTAGATTCATAGCTCTGCTGTATACTACCTTTTGACTTTGTGTACATCACTTAACTTGCCTTGCCTCAGTTTCCTCAATTTGTAAAATTAGGGAGTTGGGCTGGTAGACCCGTCTAGTTCCGAATCTATACTCCTTTGATTCAGATCTCTTCATTCCCAGTTCAATGCTCTCTTCCCTACGAGAAAGGAGGATCTTACCAATATAGCATAGGAAGGATTTTTAGTCAAACATTCAATTTTTCATCCATCCTCTACTCACATAATCATTATCAGTAGCATCATAGTCATCACATTTTAGAGCTAGAAAAAACTTTAGAGAGAGTGTAATGTAGCCTCATTTGATGGATGAGGATCTCCTGATTAGGAGATATATAATCTATTTGGATGTCTCATTTTGTTGAGAGAGAAAGCATGGGTTCTCTCAGAAAATGTCAGTGGAATCCAATCTTTCTCATAGGTCTGCCTAGGAAGACAAGCCCCCTTGGTGCTATATCTGTCATCCAAGGACCAACTTAGCCCACTTAGACAAGGTTCAGCTCTAGGTCAGCCACAGGATAACGAGTTCATTGGCTAAACCTATCAAGTTTTAGAAGGAATACACAAATAGCTGCTGAAATCACAAATCCTTGAAGTATGTGACACACTTAAGGTCTGTAGGTTTGTGCTGGGGAGGACAATTAAATTCATAAACTAGCCTATTAAGTCTTTAAACAAATTAGCTAATTGTTCAAGTTATGTAGTGCTTTGATCATAGGTGTAAGTATAAAAAAGTGTTAAAAGAGTGATACTTCCTGGTGTGAGGTGGAAGATTTGTGAAGGTCAGACCTACTTGTGAAATCCAAACACTCTTGTTTATTAAGGCAAAGCCTGTCAGATGCACAAACAGCTAAGTGTGTTTGGGGTGTTGTTCAGTCTGTGGCTTATCTAGGACATACTGTTTGTTAATCTTTAAATGATCTGTCTTCCATCCTCTGCCTTATAGCTGAGCCTCACATCTTCATTCTCTCTCTATTTCTGGTCATTGGTTAAGTTTTGCTGTTCAACAGAGTAGAATTCCTTTCTTCCCCTCCTATCACCTTCATAGTCCTACGCTAGACCTGCCATTGGTTTACCTGGAACAGGCAAGTCAGCTAAAGCAGGAAGCTTAGGAAGTTAGGAATGGTGGTTATCCCAGGACCTAGAGAAGAGATCAGCCAAAGGCCTGTCCTCTTGCCCTTACCTAAATTCATTGGCTGTACCTCTTTGATGGATGCCCAGTGGAGGGCACCCCCAGACTTGGGCTCCAGAGCGAGAGTGCCCAGCGAACCTTGTTGACTGACTGCTGGTTTGCCCACAGGCCAAATACCTAGCTCAGATCATCGTGATGGGGGTGCAGGTGGTTGGAAGGGCCTTTGCCCGGGCACTCCGGCAGGAATTTGCAGGTAAGCGGCATATCCCTGAACCAGGTTTCTAATCTCGAGAGGCTGTAGGGTGTGGTAGAACAGAGCTCTGGATCAGAGACCTGGGTTAAATCCCGGCTTTGGCATTTCATGATATGACTTTGAACTGTCACGTAGCCTCTTAGCCTCGGTGTTCCCTTCTGTAAAATGGAAGTAATAATGCTTGCACTCTTGTCTCAGAGCTGTGTGAGGAAAGCTCTGTAAGCTCTCAGTATTATTCCATGTTCTCTTGAATGTGAGGCCATACCACTTAACATCCATAACTGAGATTCAGTAACACCTGCACCGATTAGGATTATCTGAGCCGCTGCCACAGGGCAGGAAAGGCAGGAAGTCCTTTTGTATAGTGACATTCTTGGTGCTTTGTCTCATGATGGCAATGGGTTATAAGCTACAAGTTTACTTGCCTTCAGATGAGAGAGACTATTCCCATAGTATAAAAGAGAGGGAATCAAGGCTGACCCGGGGGTGGGGGGCAGGATACATCATCACGTTTAGGGTTTCCTCATTTCCCCTAATGTTGTTATGCAGAGCTAATGTTATTATGGGAAGGATGATTCTAGGGGGAAGTAGGAAAGGGAGTGGGATAGAATTGGAAAGGGGCCAACTTTTGCGGCCCTAAGTGTTGCCCAGATTAGCTGGCAGCATCTAGGAATCTTGTCCCTGTTGTGGAACGCTAGCCCTGCCATCTCCTGGTGAATGGCCTTTTCTTGGCTACCTTGGCTCTTGGGTTTCCCTCTATTTCCTGGCCACCTAGTGTGAGGTTTCCAGTTGGAGTGACTGATTAGAAGTCTGAGGCTGGCCTATGGGATTGCCAGGGCAGTGGTTATATGAGGCCAAGAGCTCATTTTATGTCTGAACAGCCAGCCGGGCAGCAGCAGATGCTCGTGGGCGAGCCGGTCATCAATCCGCAGCTGCATCTAACCTTTCTGGACTTAGCCTTCAGGAAGCCCAGCGGATCCTCAATGTCTCCAAGCTGAGCCAAGAGGAAATCCAGAAGGTAAATCTAGAGCACTGGTGCCCAGCCCTTGTCCAGAGTAAAGGGGGGGAATACTGGCAAAGGAAGCCTCTGAACTGTTCGGAAGGGGGTACTACTTATAGTTCTGCCTTCTCCCCGGTGGAAATCTTGACAAAACACGTCTGAAGAGGGAATCATGGTAGTAGCAGTAAGTTGAGTTTCTACCAGGGAAGGCTTCAGGCTGTCCCTCGGGAGCTCCTGTCTCAATGGCTTCTCTTGGGTTGTCACTGTATAACCATAATGATCTTTGGGCAGGCAGAAGCACTTGGGATTCTCCTTTCCAGTGCAGCACGTCTGTTAAGGTGCCTCAAAGCCATTTAATCCAGCCGCAACCAGGAAGAGACCCCAGCCCCCATTGTTTCCAGCAAATATTAAACTTATTATAAATTCTCTTTTTTTCTTCAACAGAATTTTGATCATTTATTTAAGGTAAATGATAAATCTGTGGGTGGCTCCTTCTACCTGCAGTCAAAGGTGAGTGGCCTCAAGGCTTTTGAAAACCTAGTCAGACTGCCAGACCAGCTTTGCCACTGGTTGGGGTTGGTGCAGATGGGGCTAAAAAGGTCATTTGCTTCCAGTCAGTGGAAATATAGCCAGTCCCAAGCAGTCAACAAAGCAGCTTTTTAGGCTTCTCTCTTGACATTCCTGTCTCTAACCCGCGCCTGGACAGAATGCATTTCTTCTACTTCTGTTCCAGTGGAATGTTGTCACAATTCACACTAAACTCCTGCCATGGAGTCTGTAGTTGGCCTCAAAGTCTTGCCATTTTTGACCACCAGTGCATTGGCTTGTGTATTGCTGATGGACCAGCTAGACATATTCTTCTGTTCTCACAATGTATTAGAATTTAAGACTAAATTCTAAACCAGCCTCTAACTGTGTATTAGAGCACAGACTGTAGCCTTTGCCCTGTACTCTGCCCCTTTGGGAGCAGCCAGAACAAAGACAGACCACAGTAGAAGGCCCCTGGACAATCTTGGAACTTACCCGTGGGATGAAAACAGCATCCTAGACCTTCCCTGATACTTCAGGAAACTGGCCATGGGAGACCAGAATTCTGTGAGGGTTGGTAAATGGGATACAAGGTCTCCTTTTGGCTCTGGGAAATCATAGTTCAGAACTAACCAGGGAAAGGACAAGGTGTGTCCTGTTTGGGGCCAGCCTTGGGTAGGGATAAATGGTAAAAGAAAGCATCTGAAATATTGGTTCCTCATCCTCCCCCAGGTGGTGCGAGCTAAGGAACGACTAGATGAAGAGCTCAAAATCCAGGCCCAGGACGAGAGTGAGAAAGGGCAGCAGCCCAAAACGTGACCTCTTATCCTCACCTATCTTTGCCTCAGTGTGAATTATTTATAGCTCGGTAATAAATATCTTTTCTGCATTTTTTTTTTTGGTATATGTGCCCAGATTCTAAAAGGCAAGTCATTCTTTTTGGCCAGCCTTGGTTAGGGCAAGGAGTCTCTAGATTAGAAAAGGAATTGGGAGCATTTATCTCCACATAATGTTGTATTGACAAGCTCAATAGGGGCCAGTAGTTGTGCTAGGAAGGAGCCATAGAGCTTTATCCTCTGCCAGGGCCATTGGAAGACTTCTTGCTATATTTTGTCAAACCAGAATCCTCGAGTTAGAGCAGCAGGAGAAGCTTCTCCAGCTCTGATAGCAGACATGCTAGATACTGACTAGCCTCCTGAGCCTCTGCAGTTTTTATGCTATACCTCTGCTTTTGCCTGGGCTTCTTTCTCTCATCATTCTACTGTTTTCCCACAGCTGCTATCCCAAAAGATGTGTTATGAGAGTATTCTTGGGCCTTAGATATGAACTAGGAGTTCTTAGTCTGGAGCCCAGGAACTTGGTTTTTCTTGTATTTTTATAATTGGTTTCCATAGTAATCCTATGCATTTTATTTTAGGCATTTCAAGACATTATTCTGAGAAGGGGTCCATAAGCTTCACCAGATTACCAAAGGGGTCTGTGACACAGAAACAATTAAGGGGCCTTATGAAGATCACTTATTAATATATTCAGTTCAGACCTGGAGGGATCTTTAATAGAGTCCAGTCTCTTCTGTCTATATAAGGAGCCAACTTCTGCCTCATCCCAAGCTTTAAATTTCCCCTGGACAAACGCAACAGTATTATCAGTGATGTTAAATGCTTTGTGGTGTTCTTTCTTTTACAACTCTCATTTACAATTGTGATAGCCAAGTAATTGGGGCAGTTGCTCTTAGCCCCATGTGATATGAGCAGTCTGAGGCAGGGAGGTAAAGCAGGCCAGTCATTCAAGGTAGGAAACCAGAGGGAGAAGGGTCAGTAATCCAAGCCTAGTGGCAGATTTAGAGCCCTCTCTGCTGGGCTGTTTCCTGCCTCAGGGAGCCTCTACTCATCTCCAGTTGTAGCATAATGGTTAACCGCAGAGCCTTCCTCTTACCCTGCCTTGAGCTCCTGCAGTCCCAGGTGAATGATTAACTAGGCTACTTGTGCCATAGTGTTACCTAAAAGGTAAGAGAACCTGGAGGGGAGGGGGTCATATCTCAACTTGGTCCATTTCTGGGTTCTGATTCCCAGAGCTGCCTTGGCCTCCTATGGGAGAACAGAGAGGAACCCAGCATCTTTTTCTAGGCCTGGCATGTCTGGCTGGGGGGAGAGTGCAAACTTAGGCATTGTAGAAATGTCTCATCCCTCTGTACCTCAGTACACCCCCATCTGAGAAATGCTAAACCCACAACTTCAAAGTGCTGTGTGATTATGTGAGGTGAGGATAGGAGTTGGGAGACACAGCTAGATTGAATCCTGTGGATTAGGTGGATCTCGGTCTACAGCAGACATGGTCGGTAACGTCTCTGAGACTGCCGGTTCTGGGGCTCAGTGGGGAAGAGCGTATTTTATTTGGTCTGATCTTGGACCCCATTTCCCAGCACACTCCAGTACATGCAGGCCATCTTTGCAACTCACTTTTATTGTTTCTTTATAAATTTCCTCTCACATGGAGGAATATATTGTTATAGTCATTAGCTTATCTCTCTTTTTTTTTTAAAACTCTATGCTAACAGCAATGGAGCCAAGAGAAGGAAAAAACGTAAGCTACAATAGAAAGGCACTTAGAAACTGTTAAAATACTGATATCTTGGAATGTGCAACAACAAACCAACAATGACAACAAAAAAAGTACACCGGCCCTTTAAAGCCTAGTCTATCACCAAATCACATGCTGAGCTAATGTTAACTCTTTGAGTGCCATGTTGCTATTCTCCATGGGCTTGAATGTCAAACCACCACCCCCAACCCTGGATGGTCACTCCTGCTAGTCAGGAAGGGCAAATACCCCAATGTAGGGGTAACTGTGGGCCCTAGCACTGAGCCAGTCAGTTGTTCAAGGCCTGGGGCCCTTAGGTGGGGGGAATAAGGGTTGGGTGTCTGGTTCCTAGTGGGGGACAAAAGGAGGGAGACCAGCTTCCTCCTTCCATACTTGGGTCCCCTGTTCAGTGGCAAACCCCAGCTGCTGTAACCTAATCACAGTCTGGGGTTTGGAAGCCCAGCAGAGGTGAGGGCCAGGACAGAGTGACCCCTCTGTAACAGAAGGGCAGTCGGGGGGAGGCGGCAGCACTGAGCCACCCAGATGAGAAGAAGCAAGTAGAATAATGTCAGAACTGGAAGGGACTTGAGTAATCATTTAGTCCAACCCCCTCATTTCATAGATGAGGAAACTGAGGCCCAGACAAAAGAAGTGACTTGTCTTAAGTCACAGCAAGTTTATGTGACCAAACATAGTAAGTTAGTGGCAGGGCAGGGACTTGTATACGGATCTCCTGACTCCCAGTCTGGTGCTCTTTCTATGACACCAGGCTACCTCACGAGAGGCAAGAGGTAACGTGCTCCCTGTGGGGAGGGGGCAAGCCAATACTATGCTCTCTTGGGAGAGCTGTCCTACTGTTTCATAGCTGGAGGGGGGCCGCTGCAGAGAACAGGGAGGGTAGCTACAGGAGTGGACCCTCACCAGGACCTCAACCATCCTACTGAGGTGCCCCCTCATCTAAAGGATTTCTTTAGCTTATTCATGCCTGCAGTACAGGCCAGGCCTTCTGGCTCTGTAGAGTCTAGACGAGCTTACAGTACTTATGGTGCAGGTCAGGCAGTTCCAGCCATCATCAAATAGGAGGGAAGCACACCCAGGGAGCCAACCAAGAGGCTCCCCAGCCTTTGTGGGGGAAAAAATTACAACACATGCAATGTCCCTTTTTCTCTGGCTGCAGATCTCCCAGGTTTTACAAGGCAAAGGGGTTTGGAGCAGCATGAGGCTAGGGAGAAGAGAAGGAATTGCTTGGGCTGATCTATTAGGGGAAACAGTGGGGCTAGAATCAGGGTTTCCTAAAGCACAGCCCAAAACTCTTCATACACTAAATTCCTCAAGATTGCAGATGGTTAACCTCGCCCATGCAAGCTGGTTCGAGATCACAACCCCCAGAATTCAGAGTTTCAACCAGGAGGCTCCAACCAGAGTTACCTACTGAAACCTGTTCTGGCCAGCTGGCCCCATTCTACTACCAAAATAGCCCAGTCATTGAAGGCACGGGCCCTTCAGGTGGTGTCTCCACTATACCTCTGGTCCTGCAGTGTAGCACACACCCTGCTTCTGGCTGAACATCCTACTAGCTACTGCCCCAGCTCCTTACTGGTTCCTGGCTCCAGAAAGCCTTTCTGCTATCTTCTGTTCTAATTCTCTAACGTCAGAATGCAGCCAGAATTCCTGGGTAGTATTCAGACAATGCCTTTGCAATGCTCTGCTCACTCTGGTAAAGGCTGAGTTAGCTTAGAACTGAATTCTATTCTCCTTGACATCTCCCACACTAAGCCTAGGGGCTCAGTGGCTCTCCTAGGAAATGGATGCCCAAGGGAAAGCCATACAATTCTAGAGGCAGCATGTTAACCTTGATGTTCTCTGCCCAGAGGTACTGCACAAAAGGCTAACTGCAGAGAACTTGGCAACTGAGCACCATGGCTGGTCTGAAAACCACCTCGGTATGGAGCAGATGCCTATATTCCTCTCTTGTCTTCTGTGACAGCATCAGTCTAGTGACCCTGAGGAACCATAATTGAACTCTTAATTTAACCTCAAAAGAAAAAGGGGTTCAGAAGAGGTAAATTCAGGAACTTCCAGGACCTGCCTTCCCTACATTTGCCAACTACCTGCCTTGGGAGTGCTCTAGCCCTGTAAGCCTCTCTCCTTAACCCCAGAGTTGGGTAGTTTTCTGTCCAGCCAGGAAAAAAAGGATCTGCCTTGGTGCTTGAGTTGGGTGCACTGCTTTATGAGAGGGGCAGGAGGGAGACAGGCCTACCTTGGTCCTCTCCCTCAGCACAAAGTTAGCAGGGCTAGGGGGAGCAGCCCTCCCACCCTACCCCTAGGGTGGGAGATACCTTGTCAGTCAGTGGGGAGGGGAAGGTAGACAAGGGAAAGGACCTATTCTCTCCATGGCACTGCCAAGGTCTGCGTCTGTCTTGCTCTCCCTCTGAAAAGTCAGTCAGGAGAGGGGTCTGAGTTTCCCAAAGCTGGGCTGGGGCCAGCTCTGAAGAAGGGAAGGATAGGTGTGGGGGGGACCATGTAGTTCATGGCAGCCACAGGGTGAAATTGTCAGGGATGAGGCCTCCACTGCTCAGAGTGGGCTACTATTCCTATGACTCCATTCCCTCACATTCAGAATGTGAAGGCAGCATATCTGGCTGGAAGGAGAAAGTGATGGTGGAGCCTTGTGACAGTGGTCAGTTGGCACCAGATAAACATGGGAGGGAAGACCTGAATGCCAAGAGCCAAACTGGAGCAGCATTCCAAAAGGGAATCTTGAGGAGGGACAGTAGATTTGGTGCAGCATGAAAAAAGGGATATTGGTGTTCCCTCCCTAAAGAGAAGTGGGACCAGACCCTTTGTGGAAGGTAGAGGAGCTGAATTGGGAGACAGGTCAATAGGATCCAAAGCGCTCACTCTAGGGGCCAAAAATTTGTTTTTTTATCTGAAGGGATTTACCTTTCTCTTTCCATGCCATCATACCAGAGGCCATGGAGGTGAGGAGACCCTAGAGTGACCTGTTTTCTGTCCACATGGGTTTTATCTCTACACACAAACACGAAGCCAGCCCCAGGCCAAGGCCTACCTCCTCCCCACCTCACTGGGACTGGACCAGAGGATGGCCAAGCCCAAAGGCAGGACATTATTGCTTTTTCTCAGAAGAATTTCCGTTCGTCATGACTGGATGAGGGGAGGAGTCTCTGTCCAGTCCTTTTCCCTCTCCCTGGCCATGGCTGGCCTCAGGACATCAGTTCACCACAGCTGGCTTGAGTAGCACAGAGCCTGGTGGGATGACCACCCAGCCAGGAGGTAGCGCCTCCGGACTAGCTGCTGAGTTCACGCCTGTAGATAGGTCCAGCACAGTGCCTGGCAACAGGGAAAGTCCATCTGGACCAGACCGAGCACGACCACCCTCAGTCCTCTCCCCAGCAATCTTGCGGCCTTCAGTGCCCAGAGCCTTGGCACCTACCACCCCTCTTCCCTTTTCACCTTCAGCCTTGCCCCCTACAGAGCCCGCAAGGAGAGAGACCACAGGCAGGCTCAGCCCACTAGCCCCAAAGGGCGAGGGCAGCAACGGGTTCTTAGCCAAGTTGAGGGGGAGTACAGGGCCTGGAAGACCAGGCCCTACACCACTGCCCCCACCACAGGCCAGGGTGCTGAGATCGAGGGGGGCGGGTGCCAAGGGCAGGGGCAAGGAGGCAGGCAGAGCAGGTAGGCCCGGGCCCCCAAAGAGCGCAGCAGGGTTGGGGATGATGATCTGTGCCCCACTGACATAGGGACTGTCTGGGGTGGGCAGCTGTGGCTTCGGAGGGGGTCGGAGCTTGAGTAGCTCTTGCTGCTCATGGGAGACGAAGTGGCCGTGAGCCTTAATGTGTTTGCGCAGGGAGCTGGGGTCTGTGTAGCGTTTGTGGCAGCCAGGCATCTTGCAGTAGTAGGGCTTGTCCACATAGTGGGTGCGCGTGTGCTTGAAGCGGTCACTTGAATTGGAGTAACGTTTGTTGCAGCCCTCGTAAGGGCAGATATACGGCTTCTCCCCTGGGGGAAAAAGGACAGTAGGCAGAGGTTGAGAGTCCACTGAGTCCTCGGAATGTCTTCCTAAGAAACAGCCCTGAACACACACACACACACACACACACACACACAC
>CM053624.1:225478107-225637382 GCA_028646595.1 Phalanger gymnotis
TGCACTTAGAGTGCAGGATAGCTTGTTCCTACCTACTACCTTCTTCCTACCCGCTGTGGTTTGGTCAAGGTGGGCTTCCTCCCGTAAATGACACTCCAGTTTCCATATCTGGGCCTTCCATCGCTGTCTGTCTCCTGTTCCTGAAGCACTCCCTCTCCCAGCCTCCACCTCTTAGAATCTCGTTCCTTTAGGACCCTCCTCGGCAGCACCTTCTGCACGAAGCCCACAACTGCCAGGGTCTCACCCCTGTTGCACTCTTCTATCTGATCTGTGTCTGTGAGTGTTGTCTCCTCTACTAAAGCAGATGCTCCTTGGGGATGAGGGACAATTCCATTTTTGACTTTATGCCTCCAGACCCCTGCGCAGTGCCTGATACACAGTTGGTGCTTAATAAATGCATCCTGATTGGTTGATTTGGTGAAGGCCATTTCATCTTCAGAGCTGTTTTCTCATCTATGGAATGTGGGCTGGGGACTGGATAACCTCTAAGTTACCTACTAGCTCTAAATCCTGTGATCCTGCTTTTCCGATTCTATCTTGACCACTCTCCTCACATGTGTGCTACTGTCCAACCAAACTGGACGGTAATTTCCTCAGACAAGTCCTGACTTCCCACCATGCTTCTGCTCACTCGGAGCATAACCTCAGTTACACAGACACAGACACATAGGTGTGAAATCCTGCCCTGTCCTTCAAGGTCCAGCTCAGGTCCTACCTCTTCTCTCAAGCCTTCCCTCTGAAGCTTGAATGGATCTCCCCACCCCCACCCCCCATGAACACCCAAGACATCTTGTGCCGTCTCATAGTTATCACACTTTGTCTTGTATTGGTCCTGATTTATCATGGTCAGTACCGTGAGGGCAACACCTCATTTATCATTATATTCTCCCTAGCGTTCTGCATCTTACACTGCACACAACAGTATCTTGAACTGTGTTGCCCTCTTCCTGGTCCTCTCCGTGCCCCTTCTTGTGCCTAAGTGAGATAAGTGAATCTTCTCGGTCTGATTACTCCCTCCTCCAGCCCCGCCTTTCCCCTTTCTCTCATCCAAGCCCTTCCCAAGCCCACCTGTGTGTGATCGGTTGTGAATCTTAAGGTTCTCCAGGCGAGAAAAGCTCTTGTTACAGGTGGGACACCGATGCGGCTTCTCGTTAGTGTGAGTCCGGATGTGGATCAGCATCTTGTACCTTCCAGACAGAGAAAGGAAGAGCACCCGGTGAGCCAAGGCTACAGGAGCTGAGTCTGGAGAGGCTGGTCCCAAATAAGCCCTACCGAGGGCTTCCCTCACCAAGGAGGAAGGGCCTATGGGACTGCCCTGGTCAGGCCCTCTCTTCCACTCCTTCTCCACTCCCCTTAATGAAGGGCCCCATGGACCGAGTCAGGTCAGGTCCCATGAGAACAACAGGGAAGATGCTTGGCTCTAGAACCCCCTCGCTTCTCCCTCCTCCCCACCACGCACACACCTAGCATTGAAACCCCGGCCGTGGCGGGCACAACCCTCCCAGTGGCAGCAGTAGCCAGCCTCCTTCTCGGGTTTGACGTGGAAATCGTTGACGTGGTCCACCAGGTCTTGCAGCAGGTCAAAGAGCTGGTTACACTGCAGGGAGAGAAAGGGAAGAGCCATAAGACCCACTGGGACATCAGTGGATTCCCTTCTCCTCCACCTCCACCTGCCCATCCTCACCTTGGCCCAGCGACAGACAAGTTGCTTTTGCAGGGGCACATCTGGAGAGAGGCACTTCTCCTTCGGTGGGGTAAGGAAGGAAGAGGAGGGTAGATGCAATGCACCCCCTGAGCTCAGAGGCAAGAAGAACTGAAAGGAACTGGAGACTCCATCAATGTACCGAAGAGACTGGAAGTCCTGGGGAGGAGGGCACAGAGAAGGTTGGGAGAGAACTGGCAGTGAATCTTGATGGCTGATGACACCAAAACAACCTCTCCACCATGGCCTATTTCCAATTTCCCCCTCCCTCAGAATGTCTTTGCCTTTGCTTTTCCAAGGATCGCCCCACCCTGAGATCAACTGGCCCCTGTTATCTCTGGACCAGCCCATTCCTCCTTCTACCTCACTTCCCAGAAGTTTTCATAGAAGAGAAAGATCCACCCTAATGCCCATATCCCAGACTCACATGGGCAGCAGGAGTTGGTGGTAGGTCCCCATTACCCTGGCGCTCAGGAGACAGGGAGGTGCTGCCACTGGGAGAATCCAGTCCTGATGGGGGCGACAGGCTTAGATCCACTAGAGGTGCTGCTGAGAAGCGGCTGTCCCCCTTCTCAGGGAACTTGGGGTTCAGCAAGAATCCTGAGTGGGAGGGGAGGAAATCAGGGTGGCCCAAGGCTAGAAAGAAGGGCGAAGAGAGCCAAGAGTCAGTGCCCTTCTCTCTCAGAACCCCCACCCACACACCTTGAAAGACTCAGACCTACCTATCCCTCCTACCCCATAGTGACCCCAGAAATGAGACTCCCAGGGATCATTTCAGTAATTACAGTGCTCAGTTTCAAGGAATGAGTGTGTGGGGAAGAGGCAGAAAATGACAGGACAGGCCATTCCTGTTTGCCTTTCTAACAACTAGAAATACTCAGAAGTGGGCATGGGCTTTCTTGGGAAGTGGTGAGTTTACTATCACTGAAAGTCTCCAAGCAAAGGCCAGATTACTACTTGTCTGGAATATTGCTGAAAGGCCCCCAGTATGGGTAAAGGTCCTTATAGCCCAGAGCACAATTCTGTGCTTTTATTCCTGATCTTGGTGCTGCTATCATTCTCTGCCTCCTCAAGATCAAGCAATTGAAAAAAAGCCTGGTAAACAAAGCTTTGCTGGGGCCAGTGTGGTACAGCACAGGAATGGACCAGCAGGGCTGGGTTCAGGCCACAGATCTGCCAGTGACTTATTTTTGACCTTGGGCAAATCATTTCTCCCACCTTTAAAATACCGGGCTGGACTAGGTGAGCTCTGAGGTTTCTTCCGCAGCTTGGACCGTCTACATTTCTTTTCAACTTTAGAGTTCTGTGCATTCTGAATTTCTCCCTAAGGTTGATTGCTGCCTTCAGGTTTTCTGTTGCAGTCAATTTTCTTTTCATGATACTCGTCATCAACTCAAAACCAGCTTCATTCCTAAATATGATCCCTCAGTAGGCCATTCCCCTTTGGTGATCCCTGCTCCACTGGGTGACTGTACCCTTGTCTATATCTGGGCTCAGATCATGACCCTAAGCCATCAAGAAGGCCCAACAGCTTCGTGGGAGACTATCCCTTCCCTCTACTCCACTCCCTGGCGTACAATACCTGAAGGAGGGGATCCAGGGGACACAGGGGCAGGGCCATCATCTACCAAGCCTAGCTCCCGGTGCAGGGTCCGGTGGCGGACACCCGCCAAAGCCCACTCCTGCTTCTCTCGCGCTGCTCGAAGCTTGGTGATGCTCAGCTTCAGGTCCAGCGGCTCGTCCAAAGAGTGCATGGTGCCAACTAGGGGTCGGTGTGGCTGCAGCAGAAAGGCTCCCTGGCAGGAGGTATGGGAGGGTGGGGGTGGGCAGGAACCTGTGGGAAGAAACAGGCAAATCAAGAATTCCCACTGGCAATGGTCCAACCTTATTTGTGCAGCAAAATGCTCCCCAGCCCCATTTTTGCTAGCCGTTGGGTTTAAGGAGGGTCCTAGGAGTTTGGGGTCTCAAGGCTGTTCCCCAGAAAGCCAGTTACCATCAATCTGTCCTTTAAGTAGTTACTAGAAATGCTATTAAGCACCCAGTGTGTGCCAAGAGCTTTACCAGTGCTGAGGAAGATGTGAAAATGAGACACAGATCTGCCTCAAAGAAGCTTGTAGTCTCAAAATGATGGGGAGAGATAAGACATGTATACACAAATTAAATGGGTCACAAAGCAGCAAATGCTAAGGCATTAGATGAAAAGACAGGTTGATTTGAACCGAAGGGGAGAGCTTCATGAAGGAGATGGCATTTCAGCCAGCCTTGGCAGACTGGAAGAATGTTGAGGAAAGGGGGAAGGGATGGAAGGGTACTCCACGTAGGAGAAGCAAGGGACCCCGTGGAAAGCAGAGACGGCTCAGGGCACACACATCCCTACTACAAGAGAGAAAAAACATTCAGTCTTTCTCCCACTGGAGAGGAGGACTAGGTCGTACAGGGCCAGCTCCCACCAGCGGCTGTCTGATAGCATGGAACTGAACCAAGAACTAAATACTGGCACTGGCCAAATCCAAATGTTTCTCATTGAGCCACGAACCCAACCCAAGCCTCTTTAGAAAAGGAAACAGCAATCTGACCCAGAACTGAATCTATTCAGTCGGAGCCTAATCAGAGCATCAGGATGTTTTTGGAAGCCAACTTTATACAGTTCCAATCTCTGGTGTGATATAAACACCCATTCACGTGTTGGTCCATTCAGTCATCTTAGAACAAGCACTGGATTTGAGTCCCAGCTCTAAGGCTTAGATTGTGTGACCATGGGCAAATTGCTGCACCTTTCTAATCCTCAGTTTTCCTATCTGTACAATGGGAGTGTTGGATAAGATATCTTTTCGCTCCAAAAATCTATGTGGGAAACCTTGGTGGGCAGGGTTAGGCAGGGGAAAGGGTAAGAGCCGTATTGGGCCAGGAGGCTAAGAACCAGGAGCACACCACTGATTCACACCTGCTGCAGGGGTGGAGCCTGTGATATACGTCTGTCCATCCATTTCCCCAAAGCAGCACCTGGGCTGGGCAGAAGAGAGGTGGGGCTGCCCCACAGAACAAGGAAAGCTCATGCCAGAGTCCCCACAATCCCTCTACAACCCCACAAGTTGACTATCCCCACCCTTGAATGGATGAACTATATGTCAAAGCACACATGACCAAGACTCAAGACATAAGTGAACAGACAAAGGTATACCAGCCCCCACTTCCCCCTGGCAACTACCACCAACCACCACCCTGAAGGAAGCAGGGCAGGGATTATTATCACTACTTCATAGGTGTAGGTGACATGCTCAAGGTCACACAGCTAATTCGAAACAGAGCCAAGCCCAAAATCCAGGTCTCCCAAGGCCAGCAAGTCACTCTTCAAACAGCAAAATGAGCCAAACCTAAGCAAAGCCCCAGCAGGATGAGTTAGGAGCTCTCAATGAGGGGACCAAAGGCAACCAAGGGGAACAGGATGTGGGTGCAGGGAGGGGTCACCCCTGTGACTGAGCAGGGAAATACCGTCAAGGGGGGAAGGGGTGTGGGAGTCAACGTCCCAAATCCTGCCACCAGGGGGCAGCTGGTAACTGTGGCACTCTTCTGGTTAGCAAGCTCTGGGGAGAACCTGAGGAGAGACCTTTGGCTCTGGGAGGAAGGACAGGTGTGTGGGTGGCTTCTCTTGCAGCAGCTCCCCAGACCACAGCTGCTCCTGTCTCTGGAGGCTGGGTCCCTCTCCCCTCCCCGAAGCAGCTCCCAACTCATCCAGGCGCCTCCTGGATCTGCATCATCACCGAGGGGTTCTGGGGTGTGCACACCTCAGTATTTCTATGGGGGTCAACAAGAGATGAAGCCATAATGATGTGATTGGATTTCGGGCACTGGGACCCATGAGCAAGGAAGAAGCCACAGCCATAATACTCTAGGATTTGGGACTGGAAGAGATACAGCAGGCTGGCTCACTCTACATAGGCAGAAACTCAGCTTTCAAAAGTGATTGGCTCAGGGTCACACAGCTAGGTGGCGCCATAGTGCACAGAGAGCTGGGTGACCCTGGTCAAGTCAAGGAATGATGTTTGCCTCAGTTTCCTCATCTGTAAAATCAGCTGGAGAAGGACATGGCAAACCACTCTAATAGCTTTGTCAAGAAAACCCCAAATGGGGTCACAGAGAATTGGACACGACTGAATAACACACAGCTGGTACTTTCCAGTAATTCCATGCGATTTCCTCTTTATTTTGGAGAAGCCTGACCAGGAATCCTCAAGGAACACCCCCTTCCCCAAATCAACTCCAATTATGGGTGAGACAGGCTGACCTTGCTATTCTGGTACCACTAAGCTCCTCCCCTTATGACTACAAATGGGGATACTGAGGCAGACAGGAAGGTGATATGCAAGGACAGATGCCCCCACAGGCACCACCAGCTGGGGCCCAGATCTCTTCCAGACCCTGGGCAGAGCTCCCAGGTCAAGCACGGGACATCTCAAGGGCCCTGGGAGAGGCAGGGTGGGGTCCTGCCCCTTCCCCTCACTGGCCAGCTGTCCCTCCACCTGTTTATTTTTAGCCCTGGGCTCTGGACCTCCCAGCAGCTCCCCCTGAGTGCTGGGGGCCCAGGCTGCTCAGGCAGGGAGTCTGGAAGGAGAAGGAAGGAAGTAAATATTTATGCTTATTAAGAATTCAGGAGCCAGGAAGGCCTGGGAAGGTTGGTGCCCCCACCTCCCACCCCCTACCGCTCTCTCCGTTGGCCTCCAGCCACAACCTCAATCTAACCACCCCAGTGGGCCCCAGGTCAGAGGGCCCCCACCATGAGGCCTAGTGAGGGCCAAGATATTTCTTGGTCCTTTGAGGAGGCTTTGCAAAAGTTTTCTTGGGGGGGGGGAACGTAGATTTAAACTCAAATTCCCTAACAATAATATCTCCCCCAATTAACAACACCTCCAGTATCCTTCCCTCCAGATTACTATCACTAGGATTAACCCCCACACAGTAACACCCTAGTAATCCCCTCCAGAAATCTTGGAAAGGAAAGATTCCTAAGAACCAATCCTCAGGAAGCACCCTTCACCACCCCTCCCAGGGTAACTTCTCCCAATAACCCTGAGAACAAATAACATTCCACTAGTACCCTGGTCCTCTCCTTTTCAGCCCCCAAGCAATAATACACTCCAGTAATCCCCAGAGAAACATCCTTCAAGAATTCTGACTCTGTAAAGTCCCTCCTAGCAACACTCTCAGGATAAAGCTACTCACCACCGCCACCCCCACTATCCCCAGATGTCCCCAACTCTCTGGTTTACAAGGACAGGGTCCCTTCTCCCAACCCCCAGCTTCCTGTAACTCCACCAGGCCAGAGAAGCAGAGGCCAGAGGGGTTCATTAAACTGGAAGCAGGAGGCTAGCCCTACCCAGCCCTCGGGGCCCTCCTCCCTCCTTCAGTCCTGGGAGCCGGAAGAAGGTCCCTGGCTGGCAGCTCTGCCATCCTCCCTCCCACTCTGCCCCCTGCTAGCTCCCCCAGGTAGACAGGAAGTGACCCCACCTCTTCCCCCTTCCCCCGCTGCAGCCACGACCTTGGCAGCAACTCCCCCCACCCCACCCCAACCAGTGGCAGCCAGTTCTGTGTTCCCTCGGCGCTGGCTGGGAAGGAAGGCTGAGTGTGTGTGTGTACAGAGGAGGCAGGGCCCCGAGCCAACAAGACCTCCCTAGGATTTATTCTTTGCAAAGTTTTCACATTCACATCCTCCAGAGACACAGAGAGAGCAGGGATTGTTCTCTCCGTCAGGCAGATGTGGAAAAAGGGGGCCGGGGAAGCAAAAAGCTTTGCCCGAGGTCATTTGACAGTCATCAGCAGAGTAAGTCAGAGTGACAGAGTACAAACTGCCTAGGATTTGGAATTCAGAACACCTGAACTGCCCTTTCCTAAAGGTGTGACCCTGGAGAAGTCACCTATCCTCTCCACCCTTTCAGGTTTCTCCATCTATAAAATGAGGGCCAGACATCTTTCCGGCTTTTTTCCTGAAGGATTTAAACCCAAAGCTCCAGCCTACCAGCCCCCAAGCTGCTCCTAAGGGAAGTCTGCCAACCTGAGTAGCTACTCCTAGCCCCGCCCTTGGCTTGGTGGACCCCCAGGGGAGGAGCAGCAGGGGAAGAAGCATGGTAGCTCAGCTAAGGAGAGCTTTCCCAGCTCTGCTGGGGAGGAACCAGAGCAGCAGCTCCCAGACAGAGGGGGCTTTCATCCCCCTCCAGAGTGGGCCCCACCGGGGGCTTCGAGCTCTCAGGCACTGGAGGTGGTCGGAATCTACCACACCCACCCCCCTCCTCCTCCCGCTCCGGAGCCTCCCTCACCAGCTGCAAAAGGAACTAATTAGAGAGATGGGGAGCTGGAGGAAGTGGGGGCTTTACAAAGGAGGGCTGAAGGGGCAGCCGCCAGAGACACCGGGGACAGGGGGAGACAGAGGGATCCAGCTTTAGGGTCATGCCTGGGAGGGGGAGGGGAACCACAGACCAGGACCTCCCATTGTTCAAAGCCCCTGAGACTCCAGCCAGGAACCTGCGGACTTGGAGGGCTGAATAGGGAGGGAGGAGGGATCTCGAAGAGCGAGGAGGACGACCCCACACGCGGCACATCCGAGGCAGCAGGCGATCGGAACAGAATGACCCCTCCCTTCGCCCCCACTCCCACCTAACCCGGGACAACGGGGATCATCGCCAGTCCTGGGCAGGCATCCCGGCCGGCCGCCCCGACGGCCCAGGTATTGGAGGTTGCCATTTAGGTTCCGAAGCTGCCTACAGCCCGGACCTGGGGCCTTTTTCATATCTGCGGCCAGGACTTGCTAACTCCCATAGAACAGATGTCAATATGGCGTTCATTTGCATATCATTTACATGTGGCCAATTTCACATTAGCATGCACGTCCCCACCACCACACCGGCCACCCGCCATTCTTAAACACTCTCCAGCTCCAGACCCGGGCATGCTAACGTGCCTCCACCTCTGCCACTTGAGGCTCCTTCCAGCTCCAGTAATAATTGCTGACATTTAATAATAATAAATGTTTGATATTTATAAAGCACTCTAAGGTCTGCAAGTGCTTGACATATGTCATCTCAGCCTCACAACCACCCTGTGAAACAGGTGCTGTTATCATCCCCACTTTAGAGATGAGAAAGTTGAGGCTGCTGCCCAGGGTCGGTGTCGGAGCTGGGATTCAAACTCGGGTCTTCCTGACCGTGCCTAGAACTAGGATTTCAAAGCGCTCTTTACGTGCATCATCTCATTTGGAGAAACTAAGGGAAAATCTAAAAGGAAGTGGGGAGAGTGAGTGGGGAGCTGGCTGAGGAGGGAATGCTGGTGACAGGAAAGACACACAGCTGGGAGGGATCTTAAGGGACTGTTTGATCAGTCTGATCTCTCTTTTCAAATAAGGAAATTCAGGCTCAGAGAAGTAGGTGTCCAGAATCACACAGCTCCGTAGCTGTCCAGACAGGGCCTCATACACACACAGTGCCTTCTGACTTCACGGGCAGGGACTTCTTTTTGCCTGTCATTTGTGTATGTGAATGTTTGTATGTTTGCGGGGAGACGTGCACTAATGCGTGTCTGTATGTATATAAATATATGGGGATGAGTGTAGTGCAATTCCCCAGCCCTGCTTTAGGAGGGGGGGGGGGCAGGCCAATGAGCAGGGCTAGTCTCTCCCCTTCTGCCCCCCATCCCTTCCCTAGCTCCAGGGCCAAGCCTGGGAGGTAACAGGGAGGCCATGTGGGTAGGGCCAGAAGGGACAGGAGGGGAGAGGAGCTTCTGCCAAACCAGAAGGCCCCACAGCCCAGCATTCCTGGGAATCAACTCCAATCCCCACTCTGGGCTCAGAGGCCCAGGCAGAGCCAAGGACTCCACCCCACTAGGCTGGACCAGCCCAAGACAGAGCCCACAGGGCAGGAAGAGAAGGGAGGGAGAGGAGGGAAAGGAAAGGAGAACTGTGCTCCCTCTTCTATCCCCAGATCCAGGGGAAGAGAAGTCTTCCATAGGTCAAGCCAGCCCTGCTCCTGCCTCGCTGTGTGGCCCTGGGTAGGCCCTAATCGGTAATAGGACAGGAATGTCCTTCATGCACTCCTCTCCCCTAAAGCTTGTTTCCCAACAGGATTCATTGAAAATGCATGAAATCATGTCTCCTATGGTACCCAGCAGAGTCTTAGAATATCCCCTGTCCCTCCTGAGATAGTGGCCATGGTGGTCACTGGACCTTAGAATCTGTACCTCCTGACTCAGGTACCACCTCCTAGAAGAGTTCTTATCCCATTCCCAGGGGCTATTGTATTTTTTACCTTTATTTCCCCAGGTACCAGGGCACCTTGTATGCCTTATGCTCTCAATAAAAGCTTGTAGAAAACATCCTTGAATAGAAAGTTGGCCTTAGTTTCAGAAAGACAGAGGTTCAAATTCCACCTCCTGACACCTGACACATACTGGTTGTTCGACCCTTGGGCAAATCACTACTTAGCCTCCCTCTGATTCCCCCACTCCTCACCTAAGACAGGTGCTGATCTGCATTGGTAGAGGGAGTTTCCTCACTGGGACTTCCCTATCCTAAATGAATATTTATTCTGGTCCCCAAAAAGTCCTGGCTCATAGTGGGGTGGTGACTCCAGGTTCTCCGAGACTCTGCTAGAGCTGAAAAGGCTTCAATTACATGCCAGGGGACGTCTTTTAACCAAGGACCAGCCTAGCTAAGTTCCCACAGGCCCCTCATAAGGCTGCCCTCAGGGTGATGAATGTTTTTGGTGTAATCCTAAGGACCATCTACAGGAAATCACAGTCACTATCTACTCTGGTGAAGAGCGCCCACACACAAAGACAGAGAGAGCCTTGAAGCAGTGTTAATATTTTGTTGGTAATAGTAGTATTCCAAACCTGGCTCAGATTTCTTTATCTGTAGAGGTAATATTTTATCTGGAAGGACGGATGCACACCAGGTTATTGTGGTCACTGAGCAATGGCAGACTTCCTCCTCTGACAACCAAGGAAGCTATTGGGATAGGAGATGAAGGTCCAAGATAGCCTCCTCCAGTCTGGCCCCCAGATTCATTAACTTTTGGACCTAGGCTAGTGACCTCCTCCCTCCATGTCTGGGTTTCCTCAATCTGTGAAATAAAAGGCTAGAGGCTGAAGGAAAAGTCACATTTATGTGCTGCTGGTGGAGCTGTGACATGGTCCTGCCATTCTAAAAAGTCCCTAAAATGACCTTTAGCCTTTAACGCAGCACTATCACCATTAATTGAGTACCCTAAAGAGACCAAAGAAAGATGAAAAGGACTCATATTTACAAAAATACTTAAAATGGCTTCTTATAATGGCAAAGAACAAGAAACTAAGGGACTAGGGAACAGCTGCACAAGTTATGATATATGAGTGTAATGGAATTATTATTCTTGAGTTCAGAGAAACCTGGGAAGAACTGTACAACAGGGAATGAGGTAAGTGGAACCAGGAGAACAACTTACACCACAACAGTAACATTGTATCGACAATCAGGCTTGAAAGCCTTGACTCTGATAGAGGAAATGACTGTGATTCCAGAGAATTCACGAATATCTGTTAGCTGCCTCCTTATAGAAAGGCAACAGAGTCAAGATTCAGGAGACACAGACTTCTGGACACGGACAATGTGGAAATTTATTTTGCTTGACTATGTCTATGCTATGTATTTTCTTTTTAATTTGGGGGCAGTAGTGGGAGGGAGAAAAAATAAATGCCTGTTAATTGAAAAATCAAAATCAAAAAGGGGGGGAGGAGATAGGACTCCCTAAGATTCTAGATTAAAATTTTAGTTTATGTTCTAAGGTCATGCCTTGTGTCTCTGATATTGTATAGTCAATATGCCCTGATGATATTTTAAGGTCTCCAGGTATTTTCCCACTCTAGGATTAAGTATAATCCAGGTGCCCATTTTTCCATGTTCAATGAAGTATGTGCTGAAGGGGAGAGATGCCAAGCTCCTAACTACCCTCCTGAATTTCTGATGCCAGCCACTTAATGAGGAACATAGCACCCAAAGGAAACCAGGCCAACACCCAGGCGGACCCCTAACATCCAGAAACCCCTCAAGATGTAAATCCTCTGGGTATCATTGTAACCCTATCTACCCCCCTCCCCTGCCCCCAGGATCCAGCCCCAGGCTCCCTCCTAACTCAGACCTCCCATTTCTGTTTGGCTCCTAATTTACAGCATAGCTTTGGATGAGCTGATTACTCCAAGGATCCTAGTTTCCTCACCTGTAAAATGGGATAGGACTATGATGTGGTAGAACAGGAAAAGCACTGAATTTGGAATCAGGACCTGAATTCCAGTTATGTTACTTACTATTTGTATGACCCTGGACCAGTCATTCATTAGTCAAGAAGCATGTATTAAGCAATGTGCTAAGAGCTGACTCAGGCAAATCATTTAATTTTCCCAGGACAAAGTTTCCTCACCTGCAAAAAAGATGGGGCTGGACTAGATGGCCTGGGAGGTCCCTTTCTGCTCTAGAGGTAATGACCCTGCACCAAGCTGGCTAAGTCCCTTCCAACTCTATATCCTAATGAGTTAGGCATGCTCTCAGCAGGAGGCCCCAGCCAGAGCTTCCCTCATTGGTGTCCCAGGCCTCAGCTGTTTTGCTGTGAGACCCGGGGGCAGCTTTCTCTCTGCTCCTCCTTTCTCTACACCTCCCCCAATAAGCTGGCCCCAGTCCCAACCTCACATCCTCCTCTCTCTGAGACCAGACCCAGATTCACAGGCCCTAGCCTGAAGATGCTTTTATTTCCTATTTCCCACTTGTAGAAGGCTTGGTTGAGCCCCTCCTCACAATAGGGCTGGGGGGATGTAGAACATTTGTGAATGACCTGATGCCTTTGGCCAACAGCCCCTTTGGCTCCGAGGTTGACATCTGCAGCTCTGTTCACATCTCCTATCCCAGGGACTAACCCAGGGCTGGCTGATCCGAGAAGGGCTTGGACCAGCCCCCAACCTCCTCCTTCTGCTCCCCAGTTCCTAGGATACTGACTTGATCAACTTGTTCTGGTGAGGCAACCCTTCAATAAATGCTACCAAG
The DNA here is from genome assembly GCA_028646595.1 of Phalanger gymnotis. Classification (NCBI taxonomy): domain Eukaryota; kingdom Metazoa; phylum Chordata; class Mammalia; order Diprotodontia; family Phalangeridae; genus Phalanger; species Phalanger gymnotis. The sequence goes on from CM053624.1 coordinate 225,490,866, forward strand.
AGCCAGGGGAGGCTCAGTCCCAGAGCGCCAGACTAGGCAGAAAAGCTCATGTATGGTAGCGGCAAGCACTGTGTGCGTCATGCATAGGAATTGGGGTGATTCCCAAAATGTCCCTAAAATGACCTTTAGCCTTTAACGTAGCACTATCACCACTAATCGAGTACCCTAATGAGACCAAAGAAAGATGAAAAGGACCCAGGTTTACAAAAATACTTATGATGCCTTTTTTTAATGGCAAAGAACAAGAAACTAAGGGGATGTGTCCATTGATGGGGAACGGCTGAACAAGTTATGACATATGAGTGTAATGGAAATATTATTCTTGGGTTCAGAGAAACCTGGGAAGAACTGTACAATACAGAGTGAATGGTATGTTGCATTTCCCCTGTGTGTGTTCAAATCAATTGTATACCTATGTATATACATCATACCTACATGCATCAATGCCTGGTTTTTGTATTTGTGCCCTGTGGGGTAGGGTCCTTAGAATAGAGCCCCCTTTGGTGTGGCCAGAGTTTGGGCTGTAGGTCCCCTTTAAATCACAGTTTCTTAACTCTTTTTGTTTCACAGACCCACCACCCCCACCTTGGCAGTCTAGTGATGCCTATGAATCCTTTCTCAGAATTATGTTTTTAGATACATAAAATAAAATACATAGGATTACAAAGGAAATCAATGGTATTGAAATATAAATATCAAAATCCAATCCCAATCTCTCTCTTTCTCTCTCTCTCACACACACAGAGACACAGACACACAGACACAAAGCAAAGGACTGGATTAGATGGGTGGAGAGAATTGTAAAGAGGTCCCCACCTCCCACACAACCTGGGTCTGGTGAAACCATCAACAGTTGGGGCTCTACAATTCACTTCTCACCAAAAGGGTATCATAAAGCCAGCACGTGATTCCTGCCTTCCTCTCCCCAGAGAACCACATGCCTCTGAGAAAGTTGGAGCTGGAAGGAGCCTCACAGCCCATCCTGATAGAGAAACTGGGGCCCAAAAAAGAAAGTGTCTTGCCCAAGTTATCATGACCAGTGAGCCAAAGAGTTAGGGCAGGAACTCAGGTCTCCAGATGCCCAGTCTGGGCCTCCTTCCACTGTACTATGATTTCCTTTGGCTATTTTCTAGATTTAATGATGCTACTGAAAAGGGACTGGCCAGTCTGGGTCTGATTCCAAAAATGAAAGTTCCTAATAATTAGTTAGGGGTGGAGAATCTCCTAGGCATTCCACAGTTCCCCGAGAGCTCAGGGACCCCTCCTCCCATCTCCCAGATCCCGGACCCTCCCTGTTTCCTCCATCCCTTCCTTCAAGGAGGGGCTGCTCAAAGGGAACTTGAAAGGTGGCCTACTCCCCTCCCCCAACCCACCCCCAGGCAGCCCCTGGGACCATCCTGGGACAGAATAGGAGGATTTCTCACCCCACCCCAAACCCATTTTAGGGCTTAAATAACCCTTACTCACAAGCTCTTCCCAATACCTAACCTGATCCCTTCCTGCTACACCAAAAAGCCTGCCCCTTCTGGCTCAATGCTGGGGGAGATGGGGAATTGATGGTAGTACCCCCTACTGGTGTCCAGGCATCAGTCCTTTGTCTGACAAAAGACCAGGCCCACAGGCCTAGTTCTTTAGGCTAAGGTGGGGGGATGGAAGTGGGGGAGAGGTTCAGAGGACCCTGGGGCTGGTGAGTCCCATTGTTCTCAATTTGCAGGGCACCTAAGCTCTCTCAGACTTCTCCCCCAGTTTCCTTCTCAGGTGGAGGCTGTACAGGATTCACCAGGCCATGTCCTCAGGGGGAGGTTGCCCACAGCCCCCCTGGGAGGCCAGGCCCCTGTGGCTGAGCAAGGATTTCTTGGCAAGAAGGTAGGCCTAGCTAGCATGGGCCCTTCTTGGGCCCTGCTCCTGGCTTGGCCTCCTCTCCCCCCACCCCCCCTCGTTCTGCCCCCCCCACCCCCAGCCACCTTTGCACAACTATGTCTGGTATTTTCCTCTCTGCCTGGGGAGAGAAAGGGGCGGAGGAAGAGGAGGGGAGGGAGGCCAGGCTGCCTGGCCGCAGGCAGGGGCTCTGCTCGCTTCTCCAAGTGTTTCACCTGGGCCCCTGCCAGAGGGGAGCCCGCCAGGCCCCTAGCTGTCTGTGCCGAGCAGCTGAAGCTGGGAGGAGAGCCCGGAGCCCAGCCAGGAATAGCAGGAACCTGGGGTAAGGGGACAGGAGGGGGAGCCAAACCCCACTGAGAGGCCCCTTGGCCCTCCTGGCCCCACTGGAACCAGACAGATGGGCACACTCCTGGCCCTAGGGACAAACACCACAGCAAGCCAGCCAGAGAGGCAGATGGGGAAGCTGGGGTTGACGGAGAGACAGACACACAAGAACGGAGGAAGGCCCTGGACCAAAGCTCTGTCATTCCTGACCACCATTCCAAGGGGGTACGGCCAAGAGGAAGGCCCCAGACTGGGGACTGTAGTGGGTGATGCTTTCTTCTAGGACATGTACCCAAATGAATATATCTTTATGTTCACTCATGCGCACACCTATACATGTATACACACGTACAAAAGAATGAATACATGTGTAGATAAACACACACACACAGACCCTTCCTTACACACAGGTACCTCTCCCCAGGAAACACCTGCTTCAAGACATATTAACTTTGGAATGGGTATCACTACACATTTCCCTGTCCTTCAGACCTCTGTCTCTGTTCTCCACTAAAAAGTAAAATTCTTATGGAATCATTAAATATTACAACTGCGAGCCATCTTGGAACTCAGAACATATACACTGTGAGCCATAGAAGGGACCCTAGAACTTTACAGTCTAAGAGCTGAAAGAGGCCTTAACAGGTGTTCTTAACCTAGGGTCCAGGAACTTGGTTTGGTTTTTTTTTTTTAACATTTTGATAACTCTATTTCAATATAATTCTCTTCCTTTGTAATCCTATTATTTTATTTTGCCAGTTCAAAGGGAGGTGTCCGTAAAACATAGTTAATGACCCCATGCCTTTAAAAAAAAAAGAAAGAATGTCAAAGCTGAATTGGATTTGAAGCCAGGGAACAGAATACTAGAGCCGGAAGCAACTTTAGAGAATGTCTAGTCCAACTGTCTATTTTACAAAAGGGAATACTATAGTTTGGAAAAATTAACTGACTTGCCCAAGGTCACATAAGTTTGTGGTACGGTTAGGACTTGAACCCAGGTCTTGTGGTTCCTGTTAGGGCTCTTTTTATAGCCTACAGTCTTTGGAAAACCTAGAGCCTGTGCCAGAGGTGCCGGAGACCAATGGGAGCTCATGAGAGGCACGGGGCCACACGGCACAGCGGGCACAAAGAGTGTGCCACTTGGTGGTCCCATTAAATGGTTCTGGGCTTGAGGGCCACCTCCAAGCCCTCTTGGCACAAGTCACTTAACCTCTGTATGTATGCCTCAGTTTCCTCAGCTGTAAAATGGGGCTAATTTGGTATGTGCTAGCCTACTTTATTAATAAGGAGGTAACCCCTTACCTACCTCCCAGGGTTGTGTGGGTCAAATGAGATAATGATTGTAAGGCGCGCTTAGGAAGGTGTCTGGCGCACAGAAGGTCCTTAATAAATATTTATTTCCTTCCTTCCTTTCCTTTCTCCCTCCCTCCCCGTAGTAGTTTGTCCCCTCCTCTATTGCCTTGCTTGGGAGCTTGGTACCCCTAACTCTTCCACCCTTGCTAATCAGTCAGGAGACCGGGAAGTCCTTGAGGACCAAAACCAGTCAGTCTCCTCAAGGGAAAAGAGCAAGCTTCCTCATCATATCCTCCAGCCAAGGGAAAACCAAAGCACTTTAGAGAAATTGTGAAACATTAGCACCAGCCCTGGAGTCAGGAGGACCTGAGTTCAAATCCAGCCTCAGATACTTGACACACTTACTAGCTGAGTGACCTTGGGCAAGTCACTAAACCCCAATTGCCCTGCCTCCCCCCCTCCAAAAAAAAAAGAAAGAAATTGTCAAAAATTTACTGACTCAATAGACTGATGAGGAGAAGACTGGTATGAAGATATACAGAAAAAAGTCAGGAGAATTAAGAGGAGCTCCACGGTGACCACAATTATGCAAATGAAAACACCAGGGCTAGGAAATGTAGATCAGATTGTGTGCCACCAATGGCCAATCCTGCTCCTGGAAACCAGATAAAGAAAAACACCCCCCCTCTTCTCAGTAAAGGTGGGGGCCTATGGGAGAAAAACATTGCTTATGTTGTCAAATGCAAAAACCATTTACATTCATGAGGTCCGCTTTGGTCCATCTCTGTCATCTTCAAGTCACTATCCCTCTGAGAAGCCTTCCCTGAGCGCTCTAGCCCAGGTCTGCCCAGAATGCCGCCCACACATAGTGAAGGAAGCCGGGCGGCCGCAAAGCTCTCGCTGAGGTGGCAAGGAGAAATACGGTGTTTATCGTTTCAATAAAAACCCAAGGCTGGGCAGCCCTGCTCTAGCCTACAATAAAACGTCTTCTCACGCAGGGTGGCCTCACTGACATTTCAGGAGAAATTTTCAAGGGATTTCCTTTAAGGTATTTCATCTCAACACACACTTAAACACTCACAGCCAGGAGAGCCTTCAGTGGTTACCTGGGATGACCTCAGCCAGATAAAGAGTGCTATCTCCAACACCTCACCAAAACCACTCTCTCTTTGAGTACTTCAAGGGACAGAGAACTCACTACTTCACAAGGCAGTCCACTGTGCTATTGGACTAGCAGGAAGCTTTTCTTAACATTTCGACAACTCTGTGGCCCCACGATCGCCTTCGAGTCCTCTTGTCCAAATCTTCCAGTACACGCTTCTCAGGAAGGCTGCCTGATATGCTTCCTTTAGCTTTTTTTTTAACACTGGGTGAATGCCAACGGAGCTCAAGCATTGTTGATCACCTATCAGCCTTGCTACAAAATCAGCCCAAGTTTATCATGTGGTATTGAAATCTTCCTTGTACTCAGTTTTACTCATTGCTCCGAGTTCTATCCTCTGGGGCAAAACGAGATACGTTGAATGGCACCTGCACATGACAAGAGGCTAAATCCACATAATGCTTCTAATACTTACTTGCTGTTACCCTGGGCAAGTCACTGTTAGCCTCAGTTTCCTCATCTATAAAATGAGCCGGATAAGGAAATGGCAGACCACTCCTGTATCTCTGCCAAGAAAGCCCCAAATGGGTTCGTGAAGAGTCAGACAGGACTGAATGACTGAACAACAACAAAAACAGCCTCCATCTCAGAGCTATTGTGAGGACCAAAAGAGAGAAAGAAAAAAGGAAAAGCGCTCTGTGAACCTCAAAATGCTTTAGAAATTTCAGCAATGATGATGGTGGTGGTGATAGTAATGATGATGACGGTGGTGGTGATGGTGGTAATAATGATAATGATGGTGGTAGTGATGATGATGGCGATGATGATGGTAATGATGGTGATGATGATGGTGGTGATGATAGTGATGATGGTGGTGGTAATAATGATAATGATGGTGGTAGTGATGATGATGATGGTAATGATGGTGATGATGATGGTGGTGATGGCGGTGGGGATGATGATGGCAATAGCCCTCCAAATACTTGAAGGCAGCTACCATGTCCTTCCTACTTCCCCAAGCTAAACACTTTACCCTCCTGATGTCATTTGTCCTCTTTGAGAACAAAGAATGAACAACAATCCTGGTTCCTTTAAGCAGTCTGGTATGGCATAATGTCCAGTCCCCTCACCAGCCTGGTTACCCTCCCATGGGTGTTCTGAGGTTTGTCACTGCCTCTCTTGAAACATGGTACTCAGAGCTAGATACCGATCTTGAAAGGGTAAAGTAGAACAGAGAGATTCTCACCCTTGTTCTGAACACTTTGCTCCTATTAATGCAGCCTAAGATCTCATCAACTACTACTTTATACTGTTAACTCTTTGGGTTTACAATCGATTGACCCCCAGATCTTTTCCACATGAACAATTAATTGCCCAGCTTGTACAGTTAATTTTGTTTTAACTTAAGTATTTGTCCCTAGCAAATTTCATCTTATGACACCCATTCATCCCATCGTTCCAGCCTGTTGAGATATTTGGATTCCAATCATCCTATCTAAAGTATACCCTATCACACCCAGTTGTGATCTATGCATGATCTAAGCCATTGAAAAATGGTGGATGGAGTAGGACCCAAGACCGAACCCTGTGCCATTCTAGTAAAGACATTCCTCTGAGTTGACTTCAGTGCAATAATCGCCATTCTTTGGGTCTGGTCCTTTAACTAGTCACAAATCCATCTATATGTACTTACTATCTCCTACTCTAGAGCTTTCTATTTTGTCCAAAGAAATATCAGGAGAGGCTTTGTCAAATACCTTACTGGAATCTAGGTATGCCAGGCCATGTCAGCACAAGCATCTCTATCTACCAGTCTAGTAGTAACTCTGTCAAAAATGAAACATGATCAGATACCACCTATTCTGTATCAGTAAATCAACAGGCATTTATTGCCTGCTATAGGCCAGGCACTGTTAGGTACTAAGGATACAAAGATGAAAATGAAACAGTCCCCGTCTTCAAGGAGCTTATTTCCTACCCATGATGGTTTTTAATGATCATCGCTTCCTTTTCGAGTGTTCATAAATCCTCCCTTTCATAATATGCTCTAGAATTTTTCCCAATTTGACCACGAACTTCCTGAGGGCAGTCTTAAAACCCAGAAAGAATACTGGTTTTGAATTCAAAAGACCTGGGACCTGGGATCAAGGACCAGGTCTGACATTTAGAACATTTATGGCCTTGCCAAGTGCAGTCTCATCTTTCTGGCTCAGTGTCCTCATGTGTGAAATGGAGATAATCTTCATTGCACTACCTGCATCAAAGGATTGTCATAAGAAATGTTTCAAAAAACTACAGGAATTTGAGCCTATACTAGGGAGTCCAATAAGCAGCAGCTAGCCAGCAATATAAACCTATGCGTATACCCCAAGGAGGCCAAAGACCTTGGAGGGAAGTCTCCTACACACAGAAATATCTAGAGCAGCATTTTTTTGTGGTAGTAAAGATCTAGAAGGAAGTGGATCCTCACCAAATGGGAAGAGGGCACTCAGGCCAACCACCTCTTCCTTAACCACCTGGCCAACCTCATTCCACACTGTCTCCTCCCCCACACCTACCACCTTTTCAGTGGCCTTTTGTGTGTAGTCTTTCCCCATTAGATGGTAAGCTCCTTGAGGGCAGGGATTATCTTTCTTTTTATATTCGTTTCCTCAGCACTAAGTAGAGAGCCAGGCCCATAATAGTCATTTAATAAATATTTATTGACTATTATGGACCATCTAAATATAAGGAAATGTCATCGCATCATCGAAGCAATGAGAAGAAACACGAACATCTGATGCAGGGTGAAATAAGCAGAACCAGGGGAACAATTCATATGATACCCACGATAACATAAGGGAAAACACCAGAGAAAGACTTTAGAATTCTGATCAAAGCGGCAACCAATTATGACTTCTAAGAACTGAAGGTGAAGCATACCTCTGGACAGAGAAATGGTGGGCTACAGGTACGGAAACAGACTTACATTTTCAAAAGCAGGATGATAGCACCACAGATTTTTAGAGCTAGACAGTCTAGAAGCTAACTAGTCTAAAAGATCTCAGAGTATGATCTGGGAACCCTCGGGGATTCGTTGAGACCCTTTTTTGTAACTATTTTTGTAATGGCACTAAGAAATGTTCATTTCCAGTAAGGTAAACACGTAAACAAAAGCTGCTGGTGTGGGAGGAGCTCCTCGAAAACTGAAATATCCAAGGGTCCTGAGATTCTAAAATGTTTGCTCCCCTCATTGTATAAATAAGGAATATAGAAACTGTTGATTTATTTTGCTTGACTACTTGTTGCAAGGAAGGAGGGGGGAGGGTGACTTGTCATTGGGAAGAAATGGTGGCATTTTAAAAATGGCATCCTTAAAACATGTCAAAAGAAAAAGCTTAGCTGGCTAGACTTGAATTTCCAGCTCACTGTCTCTGTATCCTATATTACTTTCTGTCCTACAAATTCTCAGGGTTTTGAAGCTCTGGGGAGAGTGCCTCTGCCAAACCCCTCATGATCTGGCCGCCTTTGTGCCCCATTGAGGCCCACTTCAAACCCCAAGCCTATCCCAATTTCCATTCTAGCTCCTAATTAGAATAGTTCTCCTATCTATGGTGTGATACAGTTTACAAAGTGTTCTCTGCACAATATGGCAAACAAGATTGCAGCAAGTATTGCTACACCCATTTTTCAGATGAGGAAACGAAGGGACAATTAAGTGACTTGTTTTGAGATTACAAGTATAGTACTTAAGTGGCAGAGTTAAGATTTCAATATTTTCCCTAAAGGAGAGGAGAAGGAACCCCTCCCTCTTTCCTTCAAACTTCAAAGTTTTGTGATTTCATTATTAACAGAAGAAATTCCCCCTGCCCTTGCCTCTAGATGGAAGCCCCTTATCCAAACTTGACTATGCTATTGCCCCAATCTGGTAATGTTCCAGTTTTAACTCTGGCTCCTTAACAACCTCTTCCCACCATCACTTCCCTCTACAGAAAATCAACCAGGACCCCAGAGGAAGTATGGATCAGTAGAAGGAGGCCAGAGTTCAGTCCCCACCTGGCTACTTTAATCAATCAATCAGTAACCATTTATTAGGTACCTACTATGTGCCAGGTTCTGTGCTTCACAGTCTGGATAGAAATGCAAAAATATGGTTCTATCTGCCCTCAGAGAACTTCCATTCCACTAGAAAGATATACCCTCATTGTAGTTCAGTCATTTTCAATCCTGTCAGACTCTTCACGAACCCATTTGGGGTTTTCTTGGCAAGGATACTGGAGTGGTTTGCCATGTCCTTGTCCAGCTCATTTTACAGATGAGGAAACTGAGGCAAAGAGGAAGCGTTAAGTGACTTGACCAGGGTCACACAGCTATTAAGTGTCTGAGGCCAGGTTTGAACTCAGGTAGATGAATCTTCTTGACTCCAGGCCTGACATTCTATCTACTGAGCCACCTGGCTGCCTATACCACCCAGAATATATATTAATATAACATGTATGTGTGTGTACATACACACACATACATAGTGATTGGTTAGAGGGTGTAGATAACTGCAGGAATCAGAAAAAATCTCTTGAAGTCACTTGACCTGAATCTTGAAACAAACCAGGACAGAGGTAAGGAGAGAGCTTTCCAGGCACACAGGGCAGCCTGTGCAACAGCACGACAATATTTTGGATCATTGGACACAGAGAACGGCAGGGGCTACTTTTGGTGGACTATAGCCTGTATCAGGTGGGGTAATATGCTTTCCAGTCCTTGTGGAGGGCTTTAAATGCCAAGGAACTACTTGGGCAAAAGAACAACATGGTTAGACCTTTGTGACCCTGGGCACATTTGTAACTTCTCTTTCATAGTTTGACTATCTGGAAAATGGGAGTTGCCTTTAATGACCTTTGAAGTCCTTTTCCTGCTCCAAATCTATGATTCTATGAGCCTTCATTGGACCATGGACCAGCAAAGTCCGGCTGAACAGTAAGTGACTCGTACCTTGTATTATCACCAAGATGGCAGACTTTGGGCTTTGGATCTCTCTTGACCTACAATGAATGGAAGGGGCTAGATGGAAAGCTGGAAGAAATCTAATTGCCTCCAGTTTACACACATAAAGAAATCTGAGGCCTAGAGAGCTGAAGAGATTTGCTGCTTCTACAGATGATGGAAAGATCCCCAGATTTAAGAGTGCGAGCCTCAGTGAGGTAAAGTGAATCAATTCTGAGTGGTCGATCATCTATATAATAGGAAGGATGCTTGTATGGTCCACCTCGAAGTGTTATCAGTAAAGCTCTATACAAATCATGAAGCATTACAGACATGAGAGCTCCTACTCTTAATAGCAGGGCAGCTAGATGGCACAGTGGAAAAAGTTCTGGGACTAGAGTCAGAAGACTCATATTCCTGAGTTCAAATCTGGCCTCGGACACTTATTAGCTGTGTGACCCTGGGCAAGTCACTTAACCCTGTTTGCCTCAGTTTCCTCATCTGTAAAATGAGCTGGACAAGGAAACTGCAAACCACTCCAGCATCTCTGCCAAGAAAACCCCAAGTGGGATCATGGAGAGTCAGACACAACTGAAACTGAACAAAAACAATTCTTAACAGTAGTGTTATTTATTATAACCAGGCATCAACCATAGCTTGGTTCAGTGGAAAGAGCAGAGTCTGGAGTCAAAGGACATGAGTTCAAATCTCATCTCTGATAACCTCTCTGGGCCCCAGTTTCTTCCTCCACAGAATAAGGGAGGTTAGATTAACTGGCTTCTCAAGTCCTTTCCAGTTTTACTTTTCTGATCCTGGGATCCTATGTGCCACCTGTCTCCTCTTCATTCCCATGTCCCTACCACCTTTGTCCAGGCTACCATTACCCAAGCTTGTATTATTTTGTCAGCTCTAGCTAGTCTTCTCTTGGCCTCTCTCCTCATTCCAACCCACTCTGGCTGCTCGGATTCTGGGTCAAGTTCATTTGCCCACCCCGAAACTCCCTTCTCAGTACTCCTTGGCACTGATACATCATTCCAGCCAAACATGTTCAACTATCTCCAGTCCAACCCTCCCCCCTTAGCAACTTTCATGCTCCCTACATCATGGTTTGGCTTCTATCCAGGGACCCTACCTAGAAACAGAAAGCTCTAGCTTATGGTGAAGACCAACTCCTAATACCTCCTCTGGGAAATCTTCCCAGATTAACTCCACCCTAAACAGATCAGGCCCCGATTCTCTCATGGCTAACCTCAAATGTAGGCTGCTTTGTAGGAGTTCCTGAAACTTCCTGGTGGTAGCTCCATAGAGGTGTAAAGAGCAACGGATTGAGACCCAAGAGAGGGTTCAAGTCCTAGCTCTGCCGATAACTAAATTAGTCACACTGGCAGAACCTCCTACCCTCTCTCCCTTTGCAACTGAAAAATGGGAATGATAACATTTGCAATACTTGCCTCACAGAGATGCTAAAAGAATCACATGAAATAATGCAACGAAAGAGAGATGCTATACATCCATAACGCCTCATGCAAAGAAAATAGTCAGTTCTTCAGTTAACACATATTTATGAAACCCCGTTCCAGAGCTTAAGGACGACAAGTTAGAAAAAATCCGAGCAGACAGATACGGCACTTTGGAGTTTGGTAAAACGCTTCATAAGCACTACTTCATTTGATCTTTACAACCACCCTAGGAGGTAGGTACTTATGGTCACCATTATCTCTACTTCACAGATGAAGAAACTAAGGTACAGAGAAGTTCAATGACTTGTCCAAGGTCACACAGCTAGTTAGGAACTGAGGCTGGATTAGAATCTAGCTTCAACTCCCATGTTCTTGCCACTTCTCCAAAGCTGATTCCTTCAAGAAGCAAGACATTCAAAGAAGACAGAACATAAAGCAAAGCAGTATGGCCTAGTGCAGGGACGGACACAGGTTTGATTGAGTCAAGGGGCTGCACTTGAGGACCTAGAGGGCCATGTGTGTCCTCTAGGCCACAGGTTCCCCACCCCCAGCCCAGTGCAGAGACAGACACAGGTTTGGATTTAGTCAAAGGGCCACACTTGAGGACCTAGAGGGCCACATGTGGCCTCATCCCTGGCCTAGGGGGTAAAAAGCTGGCCTCAGTCAGGCAGATTCAAACACCACGTCGGGGTCACAATGGCTATGGGAAATGAGGAAACCACTTACCCTCCCTACATCTTAGGCAGCACTCTAGACAATAAATTGGAGAGCAAGTACCAACTTACTTTGGTAGAACTTTCCTCATTGGGAGTTAGTCCCCCTTGCAAAGAAATCCTAGGGCCTATCCAAGAAAGAGAGATTAAGAAAATCATAGGAGCATAGTCATGCGTCTGAGTATTTTCGAAATCGCTGAAGTTAATTGCTTGCCTTCTCAGTGAGGGGGGAGGAGAGAGAGAAAGGAGAGAATCTGGAACTCAAAAATTTAAAAAAAACAAACGTTAAAAATGATTTTACATATAATTGGGAGAAAATAAAATATTAAATATACATTTTTAAAGAAACTGTTGGATTTTAGAGAAACCAAAGAGAAAAAGTATGGAAGATTGAGGAGTGAGGTATTACTTCCAATAGGGAGATCAGGAAAGCTTTCCTGGAGAGAGGAGCAAATGAGCTAGCTGGGCCTTGAAGGAAGGGAAGAACCATAACAGACAAGCCACCTGGGGAGGTAGAGAGCATGGCCATTAAAAACTCATTGATGTAAAAGAGGGCAAAATGAGATGGGGGAATGGCAAGGACTCTGGTTCGGCTGGAATGTAGAATGTGTGATGGGGATGATGGGGATGATGGGAGATAAGCCTGGAAAGGTAGGTAGGTCACTCAGAGCCCTAGTGGAAGGAGTCTTGAGGGCCACCTTATAATCTATACACGTTATCCTATATGCAATAGAAAGGAAGGCGGAGGGGAAAGAAGGAAGGAAGGGAGGGAGGGAAGGAGGAAAGAAAAGCAGAAGGAAGGAAAGGAGGGAGGAAGGAAAGAAGGAAGAAAGGAAGGGAGGAAGGAAAGAAGGAAGAAAGGAAGGAAAGAAAGGAGGGAGGAAAGAAGGAAAGAAAGGAGGGAGGAAAGAAGGAAAGGAAGGAAGAAGGAAAGGAGGAAGGAAGGAAGGAAAGGAGGGAGGAAGGAAAGAAGGAAGATAGGAAGGAAAGGAGAGAGGAAGGAAAAAGGAAGGAAGGAAGGAAGGAAAGGAGGGAGGGAGGAAAAAAGGGAAGGAGGGAAGGAGAGAAGGATTTATATAGTGCTTTAAGGTTTGCAAAGCATTTTATATACGTTAAGGTGAAACAAGAAAGGGAGATCATCAGATCTGTTTCTTAGGAACATTAGGCCATTGCCAAGGCCTCTATGAGGAAAGGGTTAGAGAAAGGAGAGGATGAAAATGGGGTTCAGTTAAAGGCTATCACAATGGCTTAGGGAGAGGTAGTAGCCACAGGTAGGGTAAGGCGCCTACTTAGCCCAGGGTTCCGTACACAGCGAATGTTCTCTAAGTTCCTCCTAAGTGTTCCTCTGTGCCTCCTCCTGTCCAGGGCTGAACTTGCCACACAAACCGTGCCCATCGCCTGTCTCCTGCATTCCATGCCTCACTCCCTTGTGGCAATGACTTAGGAGATGCTATCACCCAAGTTGGGGAAAGGCAGCTGAAGCTGGTGTGGAACCAAAGGGTCACCATGGCCCTGTTTCTGAAAGCTCAACCTCCCAGGAATGGTCATGAGATCCTGGAAAGGCCTCTGGCTGCCTCCCACCAGCTTTGAGTTCCATTCTCTTGGTCGAATTAGTTCTTTAAGCTCTAATGCCTTCCCCCAGGGAGAGAGAAGGACAAATGGGGAAACAGCCGTAGGAACTAGATTCATCCAAGGTATTAAAGGGGGAAGAAACAAGGAAACAAGCTTTGGTTAAGCACCTACTGTGAGCCAGGTGCTGTGCTAAGGGCTTTACACATCTTATCTCATTTCTTTTCTCCTAATCTTCCAGGGCTTCCGGCAGCAGCTGTGATTCTCCCGATTCCCAGCTCTGCCACTAACTAACTAACCTGTGACCTTGAGCTAAAAATCATGTTGCTCTTCTGTACAATCTGTACATCTGTACAATTGAAAGATAAGAATAAAGAATAAGAATAAAACGTCTCTGAGATCTCTTCTGGCATTAACATTCAATGTTTTATGTTCTAACACCCTTTGTAGTTCTAACATCCCACAGTCTACATTTTCAAGTTCCTTCCAATTTGGAAGTTCTTTTTTCTAAGATCTTTTCCATCACCCTGGTATAGACAAACAACCACTAGATTTAGAGTCGGACAATCTGAATTTGAATCCTGTTTCTGCCACTTACTATCATGTGACCTTGGGGAAGTAACTTAACCTGTGTTGGCCTCAGTTTCATCATCTGTAAAAAAGAAGGCTGGACTATGAGGACCTTCACGGTGCTTTCCAGCTCTAAGATTCTGTCTTCTTAACCTTTCCAGCCCCAACATTATGTGATAATCTCCTCCCTTCAAGCTATAATAGTCCAAATTCTTCCAACTGCTTTACTCTGTGGCCATAAAATTCTTGACATTTACACAATACTCATTTCCAAAACTGTTGTCCTCCCCACCCCATTACCTAGTCTAGTATTCAACCCAAACCACATGTGACAGTTTTAGAGAAACCTGGGAAGACTTGTACACACTGATGCAGGGTGAAAGTGACCAGAGCCAGAAGAATTCATTCAATCACAGTATCGTAAAAGCCAATCAACTGGGAGGGCCTTAGGAAGTCTGAGCATAACAACCGCCCTCCATGATTCTAGAGACTCCTGTGACGAAAAAGGCTGCCTCACTTCCCGACAGAGAAGTGATGGAGTCAGGGTGCAAACTGAGACATCGTTTTAGTAAGCATGGCCAACGTGGGAATTCGGCTTGACTGTACATATCTGTAATGCGAGTTTTATTTTTCTTGCTTTCTCAACATGGGGAGAGAGGAAAGAAAGAAGGTGAAAAATTTCATTTTAAAAAACTATGATTTAGGTAGTACCATTTTTACTACTTTATCAGCTTTGGTTTTGGTCTGGACCTGAGTGGAACTCCAGCATGTGGAACCCCTGTTGTGGAGGCTCTCCACCATGGAGACAAGTCAACTTGGTCATTTAGAATCTTTGAGAGTAGCCTGAGACATCGAAAGGATAAGTGACTTGTCCAAGGTCACAAAGTCAGTCAGTACATGTCAGAGGAAGGACTCAATCTCAGGTCTTCCTTGTTCCAAGGTTTACTGCTCTACCCATTACTTCCTGTCGGCAGGAGGTCCGGTATACTGATTTTATAGTCAGAAGACATGGGTCCAGATCCCATCTGGACCTCAGTTTTGTCAACTGTAAAATGAAGGAGTTGACTAATGTGGAAATATGTTTAATATGATTGTACACATATACCCTATATCAGATTGCCTGCCATCTTGAAGAAGGAGGAGGGGAGAGAGGGGGACAAAATTCAGAACTCAAAATCTTATGAAAGTAAATGCTGAAAACTAAAAATAAATAATAAAATTAAGGGGTTCTACTCAGAAGCCTCTGACGGCCTTTCCAACTTTCTAGATCTTTCTAATAAACAAAAGACCAGCGGATTCGGGGAGTCCAGAAGACCTAGAGCTGAAACCTGCCTCTGCCAACGCACCTGGGATTCTGTACAGCCTTTCATGCCCATTCTATAGATGGAACTAAGGTGTGCCCCTTTTCAGAAGAACTTGTCGTAGATCACACCGCTTGTAGGTGGCAGGGCTGGAACTAATCACCAGGTCTTCTGACTCGAAGGCCTTTGGTTCTTTCCACTTCACCACAACAGCCCCCTCCTCCTAGACAGGAGCCCAAGCAGAGCCACTCAGCAGGGGTGGCTGGGCACGGAGCCCAGCTCCCCTCCCATTTGCCCTCTCCAGTGCCCGAGGCACCCAGCCACAGAGCACAAAGTGGGGGAGGGAGGGAAGAGAGAGAGAGAGAGAAAGAGAGAGAGAAGCAGCAGTACCAGGCGTGAACTCTGGACTCTCTGCCTTGCCTCTGGCCCTGAAACTAGCCCCTTCTGTTGGCCCCCCTCCCATCACTTTTTCAGACCTTTCCTCATTCCCTTTCCTCCCCTGACACTCCCCCCCACCCCTTGCCTCCTGCTCCCTGCAGATTCAAGGCAGGAACACTGTCCGGATATAAAGGCAGCCTCCAAATTCGTCGGCTCTGTATTTGTTAATATCCTGCCCGGTACCTCTTCCTCGGGAAGAACCACCTTGCTGAGCCCTGCTCACACAGACCAAGGTTATCTCCCAGGCGAGCAGCAAAGTGGGGAGTCTAGGGTGGTCTGGCCCCAAGAACTACCTGTCTGTCAGCAATACTCTCTCCCATTCAAAGAGACATCAATGGTGACTCATTCCCGTCCAGGGTGTGTCTGCATTTGGTGTGGCCCAGAGCCCACAGATTTGGTAGGCTCCAGGCCCAGACCAGGACCTCCTCAAAGGCAGGGAAGGTACCAACCACCACCACCCTTTTAATCACCCAGCCTCACAACCTGGGCGCTATCCTCCCCTCATTCCGCTCTCCTCCGACATCCAATCGGCTGCCAAGGCTTCCATGGAATCCATAGGATAGAAAAGAAGAAACAACATAGACATCAGGCTATGTACCACCATGGAGTAGAATCCCGAATTATCTACTCTCCACAGGCAGCTGGTGGCACAACGGATAACATGCTAGACTTGGAGTCAGGAAGGCCGGCGCTTGGTCTGACCTCAGACATTTACTAGCTGAGTGACTGGGGGCTCACCACTTTCCATCACTGCCTGCCTCAGTTTCCCCATGAGTAAAATAAAGATAACAATAATAGGGCACACTCCCCAAGGTTACTGTGTGAGGATAAAATGAAATATTCCTAAAGCGCTCCAGAAATGCCAGCCATTCTACCTCATAGTCAGGTTACTGAGTGGCTCGTGCCAGAGTCCCAAGACCTGAGGCGCAGCACCCAAACACCTGGCCGTCGAAGCTCATGCTCCTAAAGGAAGGTATTGTCATGAAGCACAATCGTTTGGCCTCTATCAGTGCTGACAGCTTTAAACAGAAAAAGATCTCATTTGAACCTCACAACGGTGAGAGGTTGACGGCACAAAAGAGGTTTATTCCCCTTTTACCGAAGAGAAAACCTAAGAGTGAAAGCACTTTCCCTAAGGACAGATTTAGGATTCAAAGTCAGCAAGGCCTATCAAGTCTAAGTACAGTTACCCTGAGTGTCTTGTACCCTAACCCCTGAGCAGCCTGCACACCCAGCACTGGGTCGTCCCCCCCCCACCAGGGAAGGTGGGGGTCTTAGCAGACAGAGTTATCCCGTAGGATTGCTCCTTCTAACATGTTCTCTAGCCTCTGGGAGCTGGGAAAAATCAGTGCTCCTACTTTGGATGGAAGGGGAAAGAGAGTCGTGCCTGACCCAGGCAGGCATCTGCAGCCCTCAGACAAAGAGAGATGCTGGCTGGAGTCCTGAGGGGGAATTGGCTGGCTGCTGCTTCCCTAACCACTTGGCCACATGGAAAACCAACCAGGTGTCTGGTTATAGGTAAGTGGGGGGCAGGGGAAGGAGGAGAGGAGGAGAAAGATTTCTCAGGTTATACTCCTTCCGGCCAGCAGTCCCTGGGGACCAGCTATCTCCATGTCAAGCTCGGCCTTAGAAGCCTTAAGGGAGGGGCCGGCCTGGCAGGAGGGGTCACAGGGAGTGTAGGCCTAGGGTGAGCAGACATTTCCTGAGGGGGCCCCAGTGGGTCCACTTATGCACTCAGCTCTCCCCTCATCCCTCCTTCCCTTCTGCTCCTCCCCCTTCCCTGCTTCCCATTCCCCCTACCCCCCAGGGTGTCTGGGGCAGAAATGTCAAGGGTTGAAGGGATGGTGGGGGGAGGGGTATATCAAGGTCCTTTGTCAGTCCTGGCACATGGGAAAGGAGTATGGAAGGAGGGGGATGGAGTGAGGTCTGTATGTCTGTCTCCGCCCCTCCACCCAGCTGTCCAGCCATCTGTCCAACTGCATCATACACACACACACACACACACATGCGCGCGCGCAGAGTCTCCCTCTCTGTAGTGGTCACTGCCGTCCTTCAAAATTAACAAAGGGAAGTGACACAGTTTGCCAATCTGTGCGCCCCTGGGCATTCTCAGCTCTCTTCTGCCAGTAACTATAGCTTTGCATGCACCCCAACACAGCCCCCTCCCCCGCTGTCCCCCAGCAAGAAGCTGGGAGCATAGGATCATATAATCTGAATCCCAGGATTTAGAACTGGAATCAGGAACTATAGGCCAAACCTCTCATTTTACAGATAGGAAAACTGAGGCTCGGAGGGAGGCAGTGACTGGCCAATGGCTATACAGGTAGTAAGTGGTAAGGGATAATAGTGACCCACTGGCTCCTACATCTTATCTGAGAAGCTCCGAGAAGAGACTCAAGCATCTTCCCCCACTCCCCACCCTATCCATACCTCAGTGGCCTGTTGCCAGCATGGGCTCTGAACAGACTATCCCAAGGGCTCCCACCCTCAGGTCTGAACTGGGTGCTTGCATTCCCAACCCAGTATGGCCTCAGACACTCCAATCCCCGCTGCTCCTGAATTTCCCAGTTCCCCAGCACAAGGGATGAATGGAGCTCCCCAAGATACCTTGCAGGGCAGAAGAAAACAGGTTCCGAGCAGTCACCGGGTTTTAATGGTCCAGGACTGCACCATGCTTACTCTCCCCACTCTCAGAGTCCGGTTACCCCCTCTCCCAGGCTCCAACGTGGCCCATAGCTGGAGCTCCTCCCAGCCTTCTCCCCTCAGTAAGGACTCGGGGATGCCCTGAGAGAAGAACCCCAGGCCAAGGACCAACAGTCAGCAAGAAATGGAGACTGGCTAAGGGAGTGGGGAAGAAAAAGGGCTGTCAGAGACACCCAATGTCCTGAGTGGACCTTTGGAACCCACCAGGGGACTGAGCAGCCAGGCTGCTAGGCCAGGGAACCTACAGCAGAGATCCAACCAGCTCCTCCTCAGCCTCTCCCATCCCTCTCCCCTCCTTCCCCCACCAGCTCTGAGAGACAGGAATACAGCAAGAAGCTATTAGGGCCAGGCAAAGAAAAGAGAGGTTCAGAGTCTGTCTCCTTTGGGAAAGCAAGTCCTAAATCTGAATGCCTCTCACAGGTCCCATGAAGGAAGGAGGGATGATCTGGAACGCCCATTAGTCCTCAAGCCCCCTGAGATTCCTAGCTCTCTTGTTTGAGGAGAAGAGTTAGCAGCCAGACCTGGTCTTTAGGGGGAATGGCCAGAAAGTGCTAGGGGAAGGGGCCAGGCCTGGGTCCCAGATGCCAAAGGCTTGGGGCAGTAACCGTTTCCCAGGGCTAAGGGCCTCAGAGAAAGCCAGCAGAGAGCCCCTCAGGAAGGCCTCTTTCTTACCAACACCCCCGGACCTCTAGGTTATTGAGAAGGAAGTTAGTTACATGACTAAGGGCCTTGAGTCTTGGATCTTTCATCTCATTCCAGTAGGATGTGGGCACCTAGATAAATCACTTCCCCCTCTCTGAGTCTCTACATAGTTAGACTGCTCAGGGTTCTGCAGAGTACAAACCTGAGAAGCAACTCTCATCAGACATGAGATCTGGAGTCAGAGAACTAGGATCTGAGTTCCAGTTCTACTCTATTTGCCTTGTGATTTGTCACTCAACTATACTTTCCTTTGGTTAAAAAAAACCACCCCAAACAGTAAAGTGTAACAATTGCTACTCTGCTTCCCTCAGGGGCCTGTTGTGGGGATCAAAGAGCCCAATCCATGTACATAGAGAGAAAGCATTTTGTTTTACTGTTTTAAGAATTTATTATTCAACATTCTGACTTTTTGGCCTCTCCATCTCTCAGACGGGGTGTCTTGGGAAGACCTGACTAGTAAAAGGGGCCTGGTTACTCTGGGACTCCACCATCTCCCTCTTCCCTTTTTCTTTTACTCCCTAGATCTCAGAAAAACTCAATCAGGGTAGGACGGGCAAAAGCCTCTGGGAAGGAAGGTGAAGAACAAAACCCCCCAGTGACCTATTAAGGGATTTGGGTCTCTCCTTCTGAGATGATGACACAATCCAGACACCACCACTCCCTTCAACCCCCTTCGCTGCCTGATGAGAAAGGCTGTGGAAAGAATCCTGGGCTGGTAGTCAGCAGACTTGGGTTCCTTTTCTACCACTAACTATTTGGGATTGCACGCCTCTGTGGGCCTCAGTTTCCCCATCCATCAAACAGACAGGATAACAATCTTTGTTCTGCTTCCTCAGAAAGCTATGGTAACATGGAGCTGTGGACCTTGGGCTAAAAACACCTTTTATGACAAGTGTACCCAGAAAGAGTTTTTTTAATTGTCCTTTTCCCACTCAAAAGCAGGTAATATATGATTGGAAACAACCAAAGAACATGCATTTATTAAGCGCCTATTATGCGATGAGAATACAGAAAAAAAAGCAACAACTATCCCTGTTCTCAGGAAGCTGACATCTAACTGGGGAGACAACACATACAAACATATACGTCCCACTGGGGAAAGAGTAGGTGGCCTCCGAGGAGGCTTAAAGCTTGAAGATTTTATTGAAATCACGAAGTACTTCTTAAGGGCCTACTTGAAACTGTGTTAGCTGTTGGGGGACATACAAATTTTAGATAAGACATGCTCCCTACCCTCATAAATCTTAGAAACCCATAGGAGGAGATGATACATACACAGATTATTATATGAAACAATATATTCTAAGTGGATAATCAAAGTGATTTGGGATCCCAAAAGGAAAGGTCAGCCCCAACTGGAGGGGACAAAAAGAAGCTTCTTGGAAGAAATGGAGTTTGTGCTCGGTTTTAAACCCATTTCTATGGATAGGGAGCATCTGGAAAAAGCAAGGTAGACACAAGTTGTATATACAATTGTCCAGGTGAGCTGGA
Source organism: Phalanger gymnotis (assembly GCA_028646595.1). NCBI lineage: Eukaryota > Metazoa > Chordata > Mammalia > Diprotodontia > Phalangeridae > Phalanger > Phalanger gymnotis. The sequence continues at coordinate 225,511,369 of CM053624.1, forward strand.
ATACACAGAAGGGAGTAGTGGGAGACAAAGCTAGAAAAGTAGAATGGCCACAGATTGTAGAAGGCCTTGAATGGCAGGTAAAGGAATTACAACTTTCCTCTATATGCAATGCGGGACCAGGGGAGGGTTTGAATGGAGATGCATGATCAGAACTATACACGAGAAACACCTTTACACCTTCCCCACACCACTTAGACTGTCCTTCCTTATGCGTAGACCTGACCATGCCATGCCTCTTCTCAAAAATCTTCAAAAGCTCCCCAGTTGACTACTAAGTAAAATTCAAACTTTATCCCAGCATTCAAGGTCTCCCTTATGAGCCCACCCCTGCCTAATATGGCAGCCTTAACATACTCTGTGCCACTCCATGCACTCCATGCACCCAATGAACTGGATGACATTGTCACCCACAGGCATAGCCCACATTTTCAGGTCTCCCTTACTAACCAGATGTTTCCTAGCCCCAAGTGTCCTCCTTCTTCATCTACCCATCCTTTAAAGCCCAACTACAATGCCACCTCCTTCACAAAGCCTTCAGATTCCCCTGTAAGGACTTTCCCCCTCAGCTCTCATGGAACATTTCACTTTGTACTTTGGTGGACTTATGTATCATGTGTATCAATTATGTTTGTATCCCATGCCCTCGCTAGACTATGAGGTCCACAAATAATAACTAACTTTAAGATTTGCAAAGCATTTATAAATAGTATCTCATTTTGTCTTCATGACCATCCTCACTTTACATATGAGGAAACTGAGGTAGGCAGTCCCTTGTCCAGGGTCATTCAGTTACTAAGGGTATGAGTTTAAATTTGAACTCAGGTCTTTCTGGCCTTAAGTCCAGCCCTCTATCCACCACCCCACCTAACTTCCAGGGATCATGTCGGATCTAAATTTTGTATCTCTTCCAGAGCTTATTGTTTGTTAAACTGAATTGTTTATTGTAGTTATCAACTATTAGGCATTTATTAAGCACCTACTTTGTACCAAGCCCTACTAAAAGCTACAGATCCAAAGACAAAAATGAAATATTCCACATACTGAAAGAGCTTACATCCTATTGGGGATATACAAAATGTTTCAAGTCACTGGGGGCAGGAAAGGGGAGATATAAGCAATCAGAAAAGGGCTCTTGGAGGTCAATAGTCAATAATCAAGAAACATTTATTAAGCACCTGCTATGTGCAAAGCACTAGAGGCCATGCTTGAACTGAGTTCTGAAGGACACTAGGGGTTCCAAGAGACAGGGATGAGGAGGGACTATATTCTAGGCATTGCAAAGAGTCTATGAAAAAGCCTGGAAACAGGAGAGGGAAGCCATGGAAGGAATAATAAATTATCTGTGTATGTGTTAGCCACCCCCACCCCCAACTAGACCATAAATGCCACATGAGCATAGGACCGGCCTCATCTACCCTAGCACAAGTGCTTTGACCACAGTAGGTGCTTAATAGATGTTGGTTGAATTGAACTGAATTCATCCGGCAGCTGGACAGGGGATAGATTAGAAAGGGATAAGAGAGTGAGAGGCTGCAGACCTATCAGGAGGTTATTGCAATTGTCCGGTCAGGCACTAATGAGGGCCTAGCCATGGGTGGTGGCGATTAGAATAGAGGGGATGGGCCAAATGAAAGATATTGCAGAGGAATAGAGTGACTATAGAATTAACAAGACTCTTGGCTATGGGAGAGAGGGAATGAGGAAAAGATAGAATTCTGTTTACCAAGTAGCAAGGGTCAGGAGGCACAGGATTGACTTATGGAGGAAGACCCAAGGCAGAATCAGTGAGTGGGACATCATAAAGGACAAAGTGACCCAGAAGACTGCCTCCTAACTTGGCCTCAAGTATTCCTTCCCCAGAGGCCAAACCTTCTGCCCAGTGATAGGTCCCAGGCATTCTTGCCTCCTACATCTACCCCCAAACTGGGGCATTATAGGTAAAGTAGTTCATACTTCTATAGTGTTTTACATTTAGAAGGACTTACCCCCTCCCCCACAACCACACTGAGGCAAAGAATGAAAGTATTCTCTCCAACTATAGTCTTATCTCAAGCTGAGACTTGAACTCTGATCTCTTGCCTCCAAGGCTGGCACTCTGTCCAGAGCACCACTGAACCACAGCACCTCATTGCTGGACAGAAAGAAGGGGAATTCCTTCCAGTGTGTGTACACAGACAGAGTAATATAGGAGAAGAGCAGAGTTCTCACCCTCATCTCTTTCTTCCCCCTTCCCCCATCACTCCCCTGCTGCCTGGATCTCTGCACCATGAGGGGAGGAGGCCCCAGACACCTGCTTAGCCTGCTGGGAAAGATGCCAAATTAGAGGCCAGGGACCTTGGGGAGAGCTCCTCTGATGGCAGGGCACACCCTTAGGGAATCTCATCCCTAAGAGCAGCCCCCTACTAACTCTGAAACTGAGCCAGCTGCCAACATCAGGGCTAGGGGCCCTGCTACAGCTCCAGAGACCCTTCCTAGGCTCATATGCCTAGGAATATGGGATTGCCTGGCCCAAGTTCTGCCCCCATTTCCTTGGGGAAATTCAGGGCTTTGGAAAAACAAGTCAGGAAAACAGTCTTCCCTGATACGGTTCAAATTTTCTCTGAGTTTGGGGGTGGGCTGGAGAATAAAGACACTCCCCCTTGCATCCCAAAGAGGTATGCAAAGAGAGGAAAAGAGAACCAAATCTATTTATTTACAGCTCTATCTTTTTAAATAAACTGAGGAGTGGGGTACTGAGAAGAAGAGAAGGCTGGAATTTAAATGAGGATTTTGGATTCTCGGTGAAACTCAACCCACAGATAATTGAGAACTGAGGATATACTGACAATGCCCTCTCTTTTCTTTCATGGCCACATCTTCCCTATATGCCCTCTCCCCTAAATAGCTTAATCCCTAAAGCCACTGCTCCTGAAGCTGGGGGGGAATGATGCCTGGAAGTGGGGTGACTCACTGTCTGGCTTCCCTGGCAGCCTCCTCTCCTCTTCCCTCCCCTTCCCCCTCAATCAGAGTAGGAGGGGCTGGCAGGTGTCCCTCTCTCTGAGGAGAAGAAGCAGCCAGGGAGGGAGCTGGGAGAGGCCCCACCAGGGGGATTTGGCCAGGTTCACTCAGGGGCTAAAGAGCCCCAGCTGGAGGGATTTAAAGCTGAAGGTCAAAGGTCAGAGACAGCAAGGAAGAGAGAGGAGGGATGGAGGGGGTTGGTGTCAGAGGGTCACCACTAACAGCAGCTTTGGGAGCTACAGTAGGGGAGAATAGCCTGCTTTCACTGATCTGGACCCGAGGGCCACCAGGATTCCGGGATGTCCCATGGTAGAGTCAAAGCCCAGCTCCAGGAGGCCCTTGGAGCCTTAAAAGCCTCCTCCCTCTCCTGCCCAGATGGCAGCCTGAAGCTTCCCCAACCTGGCCCCTAGATAGGGGGACCAAGGCTGCACCTGGTCACATGTAGGTTAGGCTTTAAAGGGTAGAAAAGCAGTCCGGGATAGAGCCCACAGGGGTGAAGCTGGGCTCTGATTCAGCCCCGGAAAAGGAGGAGCTCGAGGACCCAGAGGAGCCCCCACAAACTGGACTGTAGAGCAGGGAAACCATTGCCCCCACACACACACCAGGTGCAGCCCCTCCCCTAACCCCATCCTCCAGCAAGGGGTTGCTGAGGGCAGCAGGCAGGTCAGGTCACTCCGCAGAGGGGCTGGGGCCCAGACTGGGGAGGAGAGGCAGGGGGAAGGGAGAGTGCACGGAGGTCACTAGAAGGAGGGTGTTGCTTGGTTTCTGGGGCCTGTGGTTCCTGCTGTAATCTGGGTTTGAACAGCTGTGGTCAGTCCTGGATGGGAAGAAGAATCCTCAAAAGGGGCTGGGGAAGAGAGAGAGTAAAAAGCTGGGTAGACCCTGGCTAAGTCCTTTCACCTCTCTTGGTCAAAGTTTTCCCTATCAGGAAAATGGAGTTGGCCTAGAGGATTTCTAAGGTCTCTTCCAGCTCTGATTCAGTGATTGCTAACATCACCCTAAGCTTTAGCCACTCCTCTGAATGTCAGTGTAAAAAAAACTGGAATATGGATTGTTTAGAAAATCAAATTAGGAGGTACTGCCACTACTGGTTTTTATGTGACCTTGGGCAAGTCACTTCCCCCCTTGGATCTTCTGTAAAATGGAGATGCCTTGTTCTCTAAGGCTTCTTCTAGCTCTAAATCCTATGACATTCCTTCTTTTCCTTCCCACTTAGCCAGACATACACAGAGGACCTCACACCAGCCACCCAGTTTTCGAAAGAGTTGAGGGGAAACCACCCCTTCCAGCGGTCGTAGGCCTTGCCAGGACCCAGCCATTTGCTTGGCTGAATTAGATTTATTGTCAAACTCTTATTCAGTCCTGCCTGGCCCCTTGATCTTCTGCTTTGAGGCCTGAGCCAGGTTAATCTGGGACTGGATCAGCTAGGGGGTCTGAATGGCAGAGGGCCTAGGTGTCTTCCCAGCATCACCTCACTACTCCAAATGTCACCGGAGAGTGGCCCAGGACAGGCACAAGGGCACACACTCTCTTACACACAGACACAAAGAGGTACAGCATAGCCAGTCTCTCTTTAGAATGAACTGCCCTGCTAATTAATGTTCTGGAGCTCCAAATCAGCCACGGGGACTCCCTGGTTCCGGAAGGGCAACCAGCCAGGGATTCCAGGTGCCAGCCACATTTCATCCCCATCCCCACCTCGGTTCCACCTAGGCTAAGTAAGGAACAGGGAAGGTATCTCCCTTCACTCAGTGTGCACCTGCCACACTTCTTCATCCCTCTCCCCCAGACTTGACCAGGATTTTTGGCTCCCAACCCCACTGATTCCCAGTTAAAGGCAATCCAGGAACCAACCAATCTCTTTTCTCCTCTTCTTCCTGGTCCCCTCACTGGCTCCCAGGGTGTGCTGGTGAAGAAAAGGGTGCCCAGGCCCCAGCCCTGACAGACCTGAGGAGAGCTCCCATCCCTACCTGGCCTAGTCAGAGAGCCGAAATCTCGATGATTAAACAAGTGCCTGGCACAGCTCCCCCCCGCCCCCACCTCCCTTTCCCTTTCTGGCTTTCTTCACTGAAGGGGGCTGCAGGATTCTACTCCATCTCTAATCCCCTTCAGAGAGCGCTTCCCCATTTCCCCCCTCCCCTGGGCCCCTCTCAGCTGGCCACCCGGAGGGTCCTGACGGTCCCCCGGGGCCTGCTCGTCTGAGTCTAGGGAAGGACAGGCAAGGTACGGAGCCTGGGCATCTGGCTGGCACTGAAAGGGGGGAAGAAGAGAAGAATGGAAGGGGAGGAAGATTGGGGGATTAAGATTTTTTTTTCCAAGGAAAAAGAGAACCCTTAAAAACCCTTCCTGGAAAAGGCAGTTCATTCACTGCTCTGGGGAGGGGCTGGTTTAGGGTCCAGCCAACTTCTTGACCCGACTCCAAGTCCCCTCCTGCGATCCCTGCCATCACCCCCTTCTTCCCCAAAACGTGTCCCCTCCCTCCGTCCCCCGAACAGCGCGTGGGGCGAGGGGGGGAGGCGCTGAACTTCCCCGCTGAAGTTTGCAGCGGCTCGGGAAAGTGAAGGGGCCTCGGTGAGGGTTCACAATAGCCCGAGGTGAGGAGCGGTGAGAGGGGGAGGGGGAGAAGAGGCGACCCTCCAGGACTGCAGCCTCCCTTCCCCGGCCAGCTCCGTGGGCCACCAGCCCGACGGTCCGAAAAAGCCTTGAGCGCCCAGGCTCTGACTCCAGGGGTGCATTGGGTGTCGATATGGAGGGAGGTTTGGGGGAGGTGGCAGCACGAAAGAGGACCGATTCCCGCCCGCCACCCCCCCCGCCCCAGCCTCTCCCAGCCGGATAAAGTGCCTTACCTCTAGCTGGAGGGACCCCGGGCGGCGGCGGCTAGCCGGGTTTGGGTCCTCTCTCTCTGGGCTGCGGGCTCCTGCGGTCGGGGAGGGGAACTGGGGAAGGGGGAGGGGATGGCGGCTCGGGGGTCAAGGCGGCCGCAGGGCTCAGAAGGCGCTGCTGGCTCCCCTGGCACGGCCGCCCGGCGTCCCGCCGCTCCGCCACATCTGCAGCTCGGGCTGGGGAAAGGTGGCAGCCGCCCGGTCGTGAGGGGATGTCTTGGGGAGGGGAGGGAGGGAGGGAGGGACGGAGGGAAGAAGGGAAGGAGAGAGACAGAGAGAGGGGAGGAGGGACGGAGGGGAGGAGGAGGAAAGAAGGGAGGGAGAGACAGAGAGGAGGAGGGAGGAGGAAAGGAGAGAGACACAGGGAGGGAGGCAGGGAGGCGGGCAGGCGGGGGGCGTCCTCTTTGCAAACCCGTCTTCCCCCGGGCCAGTGGCCCCGGCAGCAGAGGCTAGGGTGGCCTGGGAAGACGTCCGCGGCCGAGCTTGGACGTTGGGAATGAAGGAAGCGGGGGCGACTGTACGCTGGTGCTGGGGCTGGTGGTGGTGATGGTGCTGGGGTCTTTACTCCCCCTTCCCGGCTTGGAGGAGCGCGTCGTTAAGGGAAAAGGGTTTGTGTGAACTGGAGGCGCCTGCCTGTTTGAAGTAGGGGGGGAGGTGATAGAGAGGAAGGGGAGTGGGCTTTTCTCCCCCCACCCCCCCTTATTTATCACAGCCCTGCAGAGCTGTCTGAAATGGACCAGCTCTGATCAGTTTCAGCCCCATCCTCCCAGGCCCGGCAGAGCCCGCCCCGGGCAGCTCAGCGCATGCCCCCCCCTTCTTCCCAGGTCCCTCCTCTTCCCCCCCCCCCACCTCCCTGGAGCCCCGCCCCCGGCCGGAGGGCAGCGCTAGGACACAGGCAAGAGGCGGGTACTGCCCGGAGCAGGAGAGAGGGGGTGGGGACCAGAGCACCGCCCCCGCCCTCAGGGAAACCCGAGTGCCTGAGGGAGAGGGGGTGGGGGTCCACAGGCCAAATGGGGGGTAGGGGAAGCTCGGAGGAGCTAAGAGCCAGGGGGAAACTGGGGAGGGTGGGAAAGAGAGGATGGGGGGCTGGGAGCTGAAGGGGTATAGGGTGATCTGAGAGGGAAGGAGCTCTAAGGGGCCTGGTGGGGGCCAGGGTGGGGAGGGAACATCTGAAAAGACTGGGAAGAAAAGCCCCAGAGCGGACCAGAGAGGGGAGGAAAAGACAGTGGGAGGGAGGGAGGAGGCAGGCAGGCAGGCAGACAGGCAGCAGGCAGCAGGCGGGGGAGACTGGAGGTTTGCAGCAGCCGCTTAGATAGAATTGAGTGTGCTGGTGGCGGCGGCGGCGGCTGAGCTGTTTAGGATGGGAGATCAGATGGGACCGGGTCGGGGGAACGGCACTGTGGGAGCGGTTCCCCTAACTGCGTGATAGGGGGAAGGGAAAAGGTCTAGTTGGGATACTGCAGCTTCCATCGTACTGTTTTCCTTGGGGTTTAGCCGCGACCGGGTTAAAAAAAAAAAAAGGTAAAAGCTATTTACTCCTTCCAACGAGGAGCCAGGTCCAGCAGTCTTAAATTGAGGCTTCTTCGGCGCCTCGGGTTCTGACCTTGGCCAGTTACCTCCCTGCTTCCTCCAGGCCTCAGTTTCCTTGTCTCAAGTCTGGTCTGGAAGGAATTCCTATGAGCTTTAATTTTCCATAATCTTATCAGGACAGGAAACCTTCTGTGTGCCTCTGGGGTAGCGAAGAGCAAAAAGCCAGATGTTCCCAAAGCTGGAGCCTTGACAGTCTTGGCCCCAGGAGAAAACAGCCCCACAGAGCGCACAGAAGGAGGAGGTGCCCAGAGGAGGAGGGAATGGGGAGGAGGGGATGGTAATCAGAGGCCCAGAGAGACCTGGGCCACTTCCAGCTTTTAAGGATTCTAGCCATAACACTTAGAGTAAAAGAAAATATATTAAGACAATGTAAGGCACCAGAAATAAAAATGGAGATATAATCTCTATATATGTATATACATGTCTATGTGCATACAAATACCTGTATGAGATTATAGCTTTTATGTGCCTCATATTTTAATATCATATACATATGTGTATACATGTATGGCAGCCTGGTGTGTTGACTAAAAGGCAGAAAGACTTGGGTTCAAGTTCAGCCTCTGACTCCTTTTAGCTGTGTGACCATGGGCAGCTCACCTGACCTCTCAGCGGCCCAGGAAGCTCTCTTAAGAGTCTAAATCATACAGACGTGTTGCTGATCTGCAGAGGTGGATGGGAGTTTCCACAGACCTCCTACACTATAGAATCACAGTATTTGTGTGTCATGTGTATTTTAGCAAATGCTTTTCTGACCTTTTTTCTGTGTAAATGCACTAATTATTGAAGGAAAATCTTTTGTGCAATGTTGCTATTAATGTTAAATATGACAGAACCATTCAAATGTTCCTGGCCCATAGTTGAACTATGCTGATAGTTCTTTATGAAATTTGAGGGTCCCTTTGGGCTGTAGTCTCAAGCCAAATGAGCCCCTTTTCTCCCCTTCAGCTTGGAGGCTGTGACCTGCTACTCATCTTCAGGATACTCCCTTGTGGTGCTGGCCTTTGTGCACTTCTCCATTGTTTATCCTTCTGGTCTGGTGTCTACCAGGAGCCTCCTATGACCTCTGGCCACAGTACAGTATGCATGTACTGAGGACCATGCTTCCTTGCCCTATACTCACAGCAGATGAAGTGACTGACTTCAAGAGAAATTAGCCAACTTTCCATTATCTGGGCCAATAGAGGGAGCCTTGGTCCTGATTCTCTCCAACTTAAAACAGTTCCCCAAAATCATTTCTATTTATCTTTGTTATACATTATCATTTCAGGTAGCACATTTATCTTCCTAAATAGATTTTGCCTGGACTAATACAGTCAACTCCCAGGCACTCCCATGTTCATTATCTACTTTTGTTTATCTGTAGTTTTAGCTCCCCCTTTTTTAAACTCTGCTCCCTCCCCCCCAGTATTCCCCAGCCCTGGGCTCAGGAAAATACAGTGTGTGTTAATATTAGCATAACCAAATCATACTGCTTTTTAGGAAAGTATATCCTACCTTAGGAGAATTAATTAACATAAGATTTATAGCACTTTGCCAACCAGAGCCATACTATGTCTTAGAAGGTGAGCAAGGTTGGACCAGATGAAAACCTGGATGGGAGACTGCCTGGAAATAGCAAGTGATATAAACTTTAAAGGAGAAGTAGTGAATGGTATATGACAATGATCTGAACTCTAAGTCAGGGAAGACCTAGGTTGGAATTCTGTCTCTGAAACTCAAGTTGCTCTGACAATGGGCCTGCTGCCTCACTGGGACTCCTACAGTTCCCTTCACCAACTTGATGTACTTTGATCAAGGCAGTGAAGTGAGGAAGGTATTGTCTCCATTTTCCAGCTGAACAAATTGAGGCTTAAAGTGATGAAATGAGTCACCCCAGGTCACAGGGCTACAAGGGAGAGAATGGATCCCAAATCCAGTGAATGTCTCAGGATCATAATGTGTATTGGAAAGACAAAGGTGAATGAGTTTATCTGCATTTGTACACACATTCTCACACCACTATCACCTTTTACTATTGTGGGTAAGTAGGAAATGGTTATGTTAAAATAATTAACTCTTTTTTTTCCCTTGCCAACCCACATTTACACTGGGGGTAGGCCAGGCTTACAATAGAGAAATGGCCAGACATAGGTCCAAGGATCATAGATTTAGAACTTAAAGGACTAGTCCAAATCCTTCATTTCAAAGGGAAGTCAGGGCCCAGAAGGGTGAAGAGATTTACCTAAGGTAACACGGGTAGTAAATGCCAGAGCCAGGATTTGAACCCAAATGAACCTTCACTGGAAATCAACCAGGTCAGCCAGTGGTCACATTTTGGAACCCTGAGGGGTGAGAACAAAAAAGTAGTCCTGATAGGAATCACTTTTTTTCTTTTCCAATGGGAAGTGAGCATTTAATAACTGTCAGGGAATCAAAATGAAGGTGAATCTCTTCCCCACCCCCACCTGCCCAAGCAATCCCAATAGGTGAAAATCTAGAGTTAACACAGAGAATAATTGGGCGGAGGGGGAGGCGCCTGTTTATGAAAAGGTACTTCATAAACTTCCTTTGAATAGGCATCACCTACCCACCCCCATGCATTTAAAATAGGCTTTGTCACACAATGGTTACATTTGTAACCCTTTTCAGGGACATACCAGTGGTGAACAATGAGGTATATTTATAGCCAAATAAGAAACTGAACAGAAATGGATTGTTAAAGAGAACAGAAATTGATTAGGAAAGGTTCTGAGGTGGAAAGAACATTGGACTTGGAGCTGGGAGATAAGCGGGTGTTGCCTCTTACTTCTGACACTCTCTGTGTAAGGGTAATTCTCCTCACCTCTCTGGGCTCGTTTCCTCCTTTGTCCAGTGATCTCAGAATTGCCATATGTAATGGGCTTTTCTTAATCCTCATACTTCTTGACCTCTCTACATCCCTCTTGATCTACTGTTGATCACCCACTCCTCCCGGATACTCCCCTCTCTCTGGGTTTTCATGACACTGACACTTTCCAGCTTCTTCTACCTGCGCCTGACTGTTGCTCTTCTCTCTCCTTTGCTGGTCATACACTTCACACATTCTAGCCACGGGTACCCATCCCCTAAGGCTGTGTCGTGGGGCTTCTCCTTCCTCTCTGTGCTCTATCGTTCAGCTTCCTGGGAATCAGTTATCATCTCTGTTCAAGTGATTCCCAGAGCTATACGTCCAGCTCTAGTTTCTCTACTGAGCCATAGTTCTGAATCACCAACTTCCTCTGGGTCACCTGGAACAGGATGACAAAGGCATCTCAAACTCATTGTGTCCAAAACAGAGCTCTCTCTGTCTGTCCCCCAGAGCCTCCTCACTTCTAAATGTCCCTAGAACCACTAAGGGGATTACTATCCTCCCTGTCACCTGGGCTCGAAATTGTGGGTTCATCCTTGACTCCTTGCTTTCACTCTACTTACAGTCTGTGGCCCAGGTCTCTCCTCACTATAGGTACATTCCCTTCCCTCCACTCACACTGCCACCACCCAGATTCAGACCCTCATCACCTCTCATCTTGACTGCTGTAAGTTTTTCAACTAGACTTCCTGCCTCCAATTTCTCCCCACTTCAATCCATCCTCCACTCAGCTGCCAAATACACTTTCCTAAAGCCTAGATCTGACTGTATCATCTCCTATATACCTTATTCATTGAGCTCTTAGCACCTCCAAAGTCAAATATAAAGTGCTCTGTTTTACATTTTTGAAGAAAGGTAGAATAAGATTATGTCAAGTGCTATGGACTTTTTATAAATGTCAACCTTTCTTATTACTTCCGTCATCAAAAAAAGCTGGGATTTCTTTGTAGCTCCTCCCCTCACCAACACATTTCACAGCCTTTAGTAAATAGTCTTAGGCCTGGTGGCTCTGATTTAACCTAGGTTGGTTGGTCCTCCATCGTGGTAGGCCCTTTCAGATCCTATGTTCTGTTGACAGCCATTAAGAGCCTAGAAGTGCTTCCACAATACGAGGCATTGCAATAAGACTTAATTATCAACTCACCTTTATATATTGTTTTCAGGCTTATAATGTTCTGTCCTCCTAGTGTATTAGGTATGTGAGAAACGTGGTTTTGGGAATCACTGGACTTCCCCAAATTGTGAGAACACGTGGCTTTGGGGTTCACTGGACTTCCTAGGAAGGGCCAAAGTCCTGAGAAAGGATCCTGTGATAATCCCTAGAGAAGGCTGTACAGACCACAAGACTTCCAGAGGAAGACCAAGTGGTAACCCCCCCTTAATCTGTGGGGATCAGAAGGCCTCCTAGGGGTCAGACCCTAATGAGGATCCAAGTGATGGCCCCTTAAGAAGGCTGTGCAGACCACAGGATTCCCCAAGGGAATTTGGAATGGTAACCCTGCTAACACCACAATGGGTTATTAGGACAGGACACCCCAGGGCAAGATCCAGGAATAAGCCCAGCAGGACTAGCTTCTGCTGCCTATTGCTTCCCTTCACTTAACCTTAAGGAAAATCCACGTGATTTGCCTATTCTTACCCAAAAAACTCAAGACCAGAGTGGGCAGAAGAAAGCATTATTATTATGTTTCTCAAGAAAGCAGGCATAAGTATTTACTGGACCACTCACATGCTGATGTAGTTCTAGGAACAGGGGTAAAACCATTCCCTCCACTCCTGCTAGAGTTATGGTTAGTTTACAATCTTTATTTTTTACATAGTTTTCCTAGGTTATACAGTTTATATAGGTAGGATAATAAGGATACAGAAGCAAAAGTGAAGTTAATTAGATTTTCCTTGTCTTAGTTTAGAATTAAACTATATTCTTTTACTTCACCTACTTTCCCTCTTTAACATATGCAAATTATGCAAATCAGTAGGCCTGGATTCTTGACCAAGACCAGACTCTAGATAAGCTTGAACTGGTTCAAGTGGTTTGGCCTCTCTAATTCCCCTGACTGCCTTCTCAAAAAGCCTCTGACCTCTTACCTGACCAACCTTGAGGCCTGGTTTCTGCTAAAGCTGGAGTAGGGGAGGGGAGGGAGTACACCTTTAGTTCTGTGGAAACAAAACTCCTCCTCCCATTTCTTACAGGTAGGTAGTACAAATATCGTTCCTGTCTTTGCAGATGAGAAAACGTAAGCATAAAATAGAGAAATGGATTGCCTATAGAAGGAATCAATGTAGGCTCACTAATACATTGTTGATGGAGCAGTGAAATGATACAACCATTTTGGAAAGCAATTTGGAATTATGCAAATAAAGTAACCAAAATACCCATACCCTTTGAACCAGAGCCTCCACTACTGGCCTAATAACCCCAAGGAAACCATCAATGAGAAAAAAAAAGTTCCCATGTACTCCAAATTATCTATAGCAGTACTTTTTGTGATAGCTAAGTATTGGAAACAAAGTAGATGCCCACCAATTGGAGAATGGCTAAGCCAATCTAGCCCAACTGTGAAACTGCCTCTGACCAACAGATGCCAATCATTTTCCCTACCTCCACCCTTGCCCTTTGCTGTCTTCCCCCATTTTGACTGACACGATATCATGAATTTAATGGAATGTTACTGTGCTGTAAGAAATGACGTGTGACGAATACAGAGAAGCATGGAACGATCTATATGAACTGATACAAAATAAAGGAAGCAGAACCAAGAAAACAAGATGCACGGTGACCATAACAATGTAAACAGAAAGAACTACACACCCAAAAAATCAAAAGTAAATGTAATGAAATCATAAAGCTCAAACAAGACTCAAATGTAGAGCAACGTGCCTTTTTGTGGAGAGGGGAGATTCACAAGTTTATATACTGCATATGTTTTCGGACTTTTTCAGTATTGATCGGTTTGCTGATTTTCTTCTCTAAAAATACTATTTGTCAAGATGGCTCTTTGGAAGAGGGAGGAGGAGGGATACTTGGGATAACTATTGTGATGTAAATAAAACAAATGACAAAACTTTTTTAAAAATTAAAAATAGAAACTTTTTCAAAATAAATGGAATAATTGTGAATGATGACTATGCTCAATTTATGTGACTCCATGAGAAAAAAAAATGGCCAGAGTCTGGAGAGAACTTAGTCTCAGCTCTGCCACGAAAATGCTCTGTGATTTTAGGCACTACTCTTGGGCCTTAGTTTCTTTATTAATTAAAAGGTGAGACTACCTGATTTCTAAATCCCTTTCCAGACCCAAAATTCATTTGGCGATCTAGGATCTGTTTCACTGCCTAACACATCTCCATGTCCATGGCTGGGCTGCTTGCTCTTTCCATAACTGGGAGCTACTGTGCCCCCAGCAGGATTTCTCTTTAGCATTTGGAGAAGCTCAGAGCAGAGGACTTGTTAGAACCTTGCTAGGGCCGGGCTCCAATAGCTTTGCCAGCAACAGGAGGTTCCAAATCCTTAGCTGAATCTGCACTTCCTGTGCCCCAAACACTGCCTGCTATTGGAGGCTACTTTGGCTTTTCTTCATCAGGCCAGGGCTGGGGAAAAGCTATGTTCCTTCATGATAACATTAATAGTAATAGCTGACGGTTACACAACACAGGTTTCCAAAGCAGCCTGCATCCCTCATCTCGTTGGATCTTCCTAGCAACTCTGCAATGGAAGTTCCTCAGGTATTATCATCTTCATTTAGAGATAAGGAATCAATCAAGCATTTATTAAGTACCCACAATGCATCAGGCACTGTGCTAAATGCTGGAAAAACAAGGACAAAAACCACAGTCCTTGTCCTCAAGGGGCTTATGCTCTATTTCAGACACACCATGTATACCTACAAGGGTGGGCAGCTAGGTGGTGTTGTGGATAGGGCACTGGGCTTGGAATCAGAGAGACTCATCTTTATGAGCTCAATCGGACTCTAGCTACGTGAGCCTGGGCAAGTCACTTAACCCTGTTTGCCAGAGCTGGAGAAGGAAATGGCCAGCCACTACTTTGCCAAGGAAATCCCAAATGGGGTTACAAAGAGTCAGACATGACTGAACAGCAGCAGCAAATATACTTACAAATATAGATAAAATAGATCCAAGGTAATTTCTAGGGGGAGATCCTGGTACCTGGAGGTCTCAGGAAAGGCCTTGTAGCAGGTAGCATTTGAACTTTGCTTTGAAAAAAGGTAAAGACAGAAGGGAGGAAAAAGCATATTACAGGAATGAAGAACAGACTGTATGAAAGTGAAAAGATGGCGTTTGTCTCCAGCACCTAACACATGGTGGGAATTTTAAAAATTGTTTGATAAATTGATTTCTTATCTATAAAACAGGGATAATAATACCTGAAATACTTAGATTGTAGGATTACTAAGAAGATAAAATATATGGGAAACAGAGACGAGGCCAGTTTGGCTGGACCATAGAGTATGTAAAGCGGAGGGATACGTAATGAGACCAGAATTGTAGATTGCAACCAGGTTGTGAAGAACTTTAAATACCTAACAGAGGACTTTGTATTCCATTCTAGAAGTAATGGAGAGCTGGCTTATTGAGCTAGAGACTAAATGGTCAGACTTGTACCTCTGGCAGCTTGTAGGGAGTATGGATTGGAGAAGGGAATGATCTGAGGCAGGGAGACCAGTAGTCTAGGTGAGAAGTGATGAAGGCCTGAATCAGAGCAGTGGCAGTGTGGATACAGAGAAGGGACCAGACTCAAGAGCTCTTATCGACAAGATACGACATCTGAAATGGAAAAACAGAAGAAATGAAGGATGACTAACCTGAGATCATACACCAATTTCCTAAAAGCCGGAGCCAAACACAGGCCTCTCTAACGTCCAGCTCTAAGGCACTGCCTTCTGCACCACATTGCTAAATGCTGAAACTGGACCTGGCAATTAGAGTGTGCCTTTATCCCCTCCCAGAGGGCTCTAGGCTTTAGTTTGGAAGAATTAACTATCTGCACCATGAATCTGGAGGCAGTGCCCTCTTTTCCTGCTGGCCCAAGGTAGCATTAAGTAGGAACGTGCTCAACCTTCATTGCCCAGCTAAAGAATCACCTGTCCTTTCAGTCTTGCTTCCTCCTGTCCCTTGAATACCTAGTGCCCAAACTGCTAGATGGGAACTTCCTTGTTTTGTTACTTAACTATCTCATTCATGTGGGAAGGGACCTAACTAATCTTTTTGTCTCCCGAAGGACAATACCTTACATATAGTAACCACTTACCATTTGCTTCAAGGGACATTCAGGGAGAAGCTTGTTGCTTTCCCTCTCTCTTCTACATAGATGCCACCAGATCAGACTGGAATTGGCTCCTCATTCTTTCTGGTTAAATGGTTCCTGCTTCGATCTCTAGCCAAACTGTGAAACTGCCTCTGACGAGCAGATGCCAATCATTTTCCCTACCTCCACTTTCCCCTTTGTTGTCTTCCTCCATTTTGACTGAGGCATTATCACCCTTCCAGTTACCCAAGTTCATAACCTCAAAGTCGTCCTTCACTGTACTCTACCACACCCAATTCAGATACCAAGTCCTGGCAATCCTGCCTCCATAGCCTTTCCATCCATCCCCTCTTCTCCATTTACCCTAGTTCTGGCCCTCATTGGCTCCGACGTTGACTCGTACTGGTCTGTCCTGGCAATCCTGCCTCCATAGCCTTTCCATCCATCCCCTCTTCTCCATTTACCCTAGTTCTGGCCCTCATTGGCTCCGACGTTGACTCGTACTGGTCTTCCTTCCAGTCTCTTTCCCTCTCCCTATCCATCCTCCACACAGATGCCAAAATAATATGGAAAGCTCTGCCTCTGTCCTCTCTTGTTCAAGAAGCCTCACTGTCACCTCTAGGATAAAATGCAAGCTCTTTAGCCTAGCATTCAAGGCCATCAATAAGCTGGCTCCAAACTGACTTTACAACCTCCCCTTCACATATTCCGGTCAAAATGGATAGCTCTCTAGTCCATCTTCCCACCTTCGTGTAGGCAGCTGGGTGGTGTAGTGGATAGAGTACTGGGCCCAGAGTCAGGAATACCTGAGTTCCAATATCTGAAGGTTAAGTTCACACTTAACCTGTTTGCCTCAGTTTCCTCAACTGGAAAAAATAGCCTACCTCCTAGGGTTGTTGTGAAGATAATATTAGTAAGGTACTTAGCATAGTACCTGACACATAGTAGGCATTTATAGAAATGTTACTTATTATTCTTAAAGCTATGCTTTATGCCTCTTTTTTTAATTGACTGCTGTGTGACCTTGGTGAAGTCAATTCACCTCTATCTCAGTTTCTATAAATGGGGAATGATAATCTGTAAAATGGAGATGATAGCACCTGGCCTTCAAGGTTATTGTGAAGATAAAATGAAGCCATATTTCTAAAGTGCTCTGCAAACTTTCGAGTGATGTCTGTGTCACTACAGTCATCCTTACTGTTGCTCTTCTTTGAGATTCAGATCAAGTGCCACCACCTCCATCAACATTCACCTTTCTCCTCTTAGTATTCTCTCCCTCTTCAACTGACCTTTCCCCTTATCTGTGTACATGCTATCTCTTCTACCACCACCCCTCCCTATAGGGCTGGTGGCAAAATAAACGCCAAATAAAAAAATCGAAGAGAATTGTGCCTGTGGGGAATACCGCCTAGAGAACATCCATCACCTGGCCCTCATATACTTGTGGCTAAATCGTATCTTGTCAACATCGTGTGCCTACTATGGAACCAGCTCCATGCCCCTCGTGGTTGGGGATATGGGATTAGAAAACATAGTCCCTAATTTCAAGGAGTTTCCAATAAAAATAAGAGCTAGGAAGGGCTTTAGAGATCTTGGAACGCGATTCCCCCTTCCACACACACCCATATTTTGCAGAGAGCTGATGGCAGAGCCAAGACTAAGATCCTAGTTTCCAGACTCCCAGCTGAGGTCTATTTCCCCTATAATGGTTGGGGAAATGCGACTCATACACATAGAACAACAGAGGAGACAACATAATTAACTGATAAATTGTAAGTCGGGAAGTCATCCCTGACACAGAGTAGCTTGTAGAGAGCACACAGTAAATGAATATGAGACAAATACAGACCAAAACCTGTAATGAATAGTTACTCTCCCTGCTCTGAGCTCATGCCCAAAGAAGAAGTAATTGGGTAAAATGAGATCAGGGTGACTTATTAACCTTGCATTGGCTGGCCACTTGTGTTTGCATGTGTGTATGTGCCTGTGGCCAGCCAGTCCTTGAAGCATTTTGTGAGTGTGTGTGTCGCTGAGCGCTTGCCATATTCAGTGCTGGGAGCTGTAGAATGGGTGTGGTGTTTATTCTGGGAAGCAGTCCTCAATCCTGGCTGCTCCTTACACATTATACCAGCAAGGACTCCAGGTCAGAGCTAAGAACTGCTCTAGGGCGAGCATTTATGACCCAACTCCACCTGCCAATAGAATGAGTCCCAAGGCTTGGGTGTGCCCGGAAAGCACCAGCTCTGCTTGGCAATGCCAGCCTGCTTCACTTACTGGGTCTCCACCCTCTTTCCAAGCTCACCTGATCAGAGGAAACTTATCCCCAGGGGATTTCAAAGACCTCGGGTTGGGTGGTTTAGAAGCTGCTCTCCGGACTCCACCACGAGGACAGAGTACGGTTGTCTATGGTTCATTGGGGCCACTGGACTCAGGAGTCTGAAGGCTGGGCTCGAGCCTGGCTTTCTTCCCATACTTTGTAACAGCTGTGTGACTATGGGCAAATCGTTTAACCTCTCAGAGACTGTGGCCCGTGGTTCAAATGAAGACAAATTAGGTGACCTTTCTCATAGGAGTTTTTCTAAGGAAAGTAACGCGTAAATCTAAGACCGTTCGGTTAATGTGAGCGCTTATGATGGGGAGGGGGAAGGCTCCTGTCTCCTGTCCTCGTTGGGAAAGTTAGCTGCCCGCTTTCCCCGTTCAGTGCCGAACAGCGGGGATCGTCCAAAGCCTCGTACACGTCCCCAACCAGAGAAGCAGCTGGGGGGGGGGGTATGCCCAGAATTTAAACCCCATCTCACAGAAACGCATCACCCCTTCCCAAGAGACCTTCTCAGGTCACACCAGGCAGAACTGCATCCGCCCCCATAAATGAGTGGGCGGCTGGAGGGTCCCATTCCCGCCCCAGAGAGCCGGGGCTGGCCCAATCTGGACCACACCCCAGGAGGACGGAAGACGCAGCCCCGCACCTCTCTTGGACCGCCCCCGCGCCCCCTCCCCCACTCCTTGGGCTCCCTTCACCTCCCTCTGGACAGCCCTTCCCATCCGCCCGGGCCTCGAGGGAGGAGACCACCTTGGGGAGTGGAGGATGGGGGGGCGGACATTTTTGAGACGTGACCAAGTGGAAACTCCCTCCCGGAGGCGGAAACAGGGAGCTCCCCCTCTGAGACCCGGAGTTCTGGAGTCCCCTCCTCCGCCCTGGAGGGATCTCCGGGGAAGAGAGGACCGCAGCTGTTCCCAGACTCCTCCTCGCCCCTCACCCCGCTCCCCCTCCCCCGGCTACCGGTAATGAGACGTCCCACCCCTTCCCCCACGCTTGGCCGCGGTTCAGCGCCTCATGAATATTAATGAGACAGCCTTCCCGTTGGGCTGGAGGGAGGAGGAGGGGGGCGGTGAGGGCGGAAGGGCGGGGCGTCCCCTGGGTCGTTACTGGCCGCGCGCCCCTCTCCTCCCTACGTAGGAGGCCCGGCTGGCCGGCGGGGGCATGGGGGGCAGGAGGGGAAGGAGGGAGGGAGGGAGGCCTCCTCTCTGCCCGTCCGCCCCCCAGATCATCCCCGGGACCTCCACTCGGGCGGGCCCCGGACTCGGCGGGAGGCACCGCCAGCGACTTGACTTTGCAGAAGTCCAGTTCCCCCCTTTCTCCAGAGTTCCCCCGCCCCCCCTTCCCTCCCCCCCGCACCCCCTTCCTCCCCCCCGCACCCCATTCCTCTGTCCCTACCCCGGCCAAGACACGTGTGAGGCCGGGAAGCGGGACCCTGAAGAGGGCGGGGGACCACGCCGAAGAGACTCCGCCCAGCTAGGCCGGAGGATCGGCACGGACACCCTCCGACTCCTCTCCAGGCTCTGGCTCTGCCCCGCCCCCACCCCGCCCCACACTGGCCGCAGACTCAGAGCCCCGAGTGTCTTTGTCCGGGTGGGAAGGACCCACGGTGGGTGAGCTCCTCGAGGACGAGGCCTGGCCCACTTTTGTGTCCGGGTCCCCGTCGCCTGGCGCGGGCGCCCGCAGTAGGCTCTCAGCCATTGCTCGTTAACTGCTCGCTGATTCACCTTTGATCGTCTCGGCTGGAAGGGACCGTGGGCACGCACCGACTGTCAAGCGTTAGGAAGGCCCTTAGAATACAGGATGTTAGGGTGGGAAAAGACTCTTCGAACGCGACGTCAGACCAGGGAGACACCTCGGAGGTCATCAGAGCCTGCCCTCGGATTTTACAGATGGGGAAACCGAGGCCCAGAAAAGTCACCGAATTTACTCGGGGCCAAACGGTGACTGTCAAGACTGGGACCCGGGTCTTCAGACTCCCAAACCCCGTGCCCTGCTTACACTGTATCACGCAGGGTGTTCACTTCAAGTCTTTCCCAGTTCCCATGTAGAAGTTTTCTCTGACCTGGAGAATATTTTTCACAAGACTGTCCCTTCCGGCTTTACATTCCATAAATCACAGGCCTGCTTTGCATGAGCAAATCACACTCGGGACATAGAAGCCCCAGGCCATCTCTGAAGAAAAGCAAACCCCCGGCACCTTTTGCTTAGAGATTCAAAAGCTCTACTGGCCCTGAAGCTTATGCCTTGAAATCCCCAATCAGATCCAAACTCAATGCATTTGAGAGTGTGACTCCTGCAAACTCCAGGGAGGGAAATGCTTTTATCAACTGAGAAGCACTGTTACCCCTCCAAGGGCCTGGAAGCTTGTTTGAGTGACATTGGGGAGGGAGGGAGGAAGAATGAGGCCCATTCCTGCTGAGTGTGATGGGGGGAGCTGTGTATGGCTGAGTGCTCAGGAGAGCTAACAAAGGATATGTCAGCCAACAAGACCAGCCAGGCAGGCCTTGCATTTCCAAGAGCTTGCAGCCCACACCCCAAGAATGAGCAGAGCTTGTTCTCAGGGTAGACTGATCCAGTCACCCAAACATCTAACCACAGGCACAAGGGGATTCAGAAACGCCACAAACTGTGTGTCGAAGCAGTCTAGGGTCTGTGTGATAAGAGAATCCCAGAGCTTGGATTCAAGTCCTGCCTCTGCTACTTGTGACCTTAGCCAATTATCTTCATCCTCAGTAAAAGCAGGGTGTTTAACTAGATGATCTGTAAGGGTCCTTCCGGCTCTTATTATCATGATTTTAGTTTTTTCTGATTGCTTGATATTGCCCCAGGGATCCCTCCCTGGGTCCTGGTTGTTAAAACGGATTTGCTCTTGGGAGGCCTCGAGTTTGGATCCTGTGAGACTCGAGACTTGGTATTTTCCTTTTTCTCCAATTTGGCAGAGCCTTTGTCTTTTTGGTCTTCAGGGCATGGCGTTAAATATCCCCAAGGATATTAAGTGTAGGAGCAGTCCTCTGTCTCTAAGGGACTATGGCAGTAAATGACTCTCTCATACTTTGAGTCACCCCTGCTGTAAAAATATAGTATACGACTCACATTTTATTGCTATTTCTTAAGCACTTTCAATACCCAACACATAAATTCCATCCCCTTCCCTCAAGGACTATCGTTCCAAATAGTTTGTGTTCTATCGAGTGTGCCAAAGTATGTCATCCCATCTTCCCTCCCTTCTTCCATGTTCTCATCGTCTCATCCTCTTTTAGGCATAAGAAGAAGGGTAGATCATGACCAGAGGGTCAAGACAAAAGGCCAGGTCCTGTGTTGCACTTGTCTTCATATCCCCAACAGAACGGGGCCTTACACATAATACGGACTTAATAAGTGTTTATCAAATTACTTGAATTTAAGTCAGTAGGGGTACCACTTGTGCTGCTGGAAAGATTCAGGACAGGTAGATGGATAAGAAGAATATACATATACTGTCCATACCCTCAAGGAGCTTAGTCTGAGGGAAAAAGAACATACCTAGAAAAAAAATGCATTACCCTCAGCTTATGTCACATTTTCAGTGGTGCCACAAAACTTGACTAGTAAGAATGATGAAATCCCCCTTCTTTGCACCATTTCCAGCACCTGCTAGGACACAGGTACTAAAAAGACCTCACTGGTACTTACTTAGTAGTCGAGTTGGTTAATTTAATTCCCAACCATACATTCTTCCTACCATCTGGCATTAGCAGTGTGGGGATGCAATTCCTGCCTCTTCTGGAGAATCCCTCAATCTGCCAGAAAGGTGTCCCATTATATTTGAAGTGAGGGTGAGGAGCCAAAACTATGGCCTCTTGCCAGGTAATGTGGCAGATATTTCTAGGGTTATGGGTCATCTGGCAGAGGGTGCAGGGTTCAATAGGTTGTTACAATATTACCATTTTTTTTTCCTGCAAGGTTGCTCTAAAGCACTGGGACAAAAGTCATGAGAGAACATGATAAAAATGAATTGTGAAATACCTATTCACTGCCCCAACAGCCACTCTCTTCACCTAATTAAATTCAAGAAGCGTGGTATGGGGCAAATAATTTTTTTTATCTTCTGTTTTATTCCCAAAATACCATACTGTCTATCTCTCTGTCCTGAGCTATCTCTCTTCCCCAGTCCAGCTCAGGGCAATCCCTGAGGCCCTAGACTAGTTTCTCATTCAGTTAGATATAACTTTCCCAGGGTTCTATCCTCTTCTGGGAGGTCTTGGATGTTGTTTGTAGCAGGAGACAGCATTAACATTGATCTCCTATCCCTTTCCTCTGAGTTTAAACCACCCTTTGAAAGACCCCTAAACTAAACTCTTCTGGTTTTTGGTTGGGTTACTGCAAAGGTTATGACAGAGTAAAAGAAGCATCAATCTGAGAGTGAGGACCAATGAAGAAAAAAGGGTGTGGTCCAGCAGAGATGGAACAGATGTCTGAAGATCAGCTGATGGTAGAGAGGCAGGATTTCAGTTTAAGAGAAACGAGTTAAATAATTATAGTTTCCATCTCCCTCCCTATAGAGGGCACAAAGTCTTAGTCCTGAGGTCATTCCAATAATCTGTACTGAGTGTCCTGGGAGAACCAAGGCGTTTCAGGCTAGATTGTCTCCTCTCCCATGCAAAGTGCCACTTTCCTTGATGTCCTTCCAGGTTCATCTCACCTGGTTCAGGTAATGACCCACCCTAAGTTATGATTCTGCTAGCTAGTTCTCCGTTGTTTGTGATCACCAGAATCACTGATCAAAGGGGGATATCGAGCAGACTTGAAATAAAAGGGAGTGGTGGTATTTTCAGTCATACCCAGAGAGAAATAATCCACCAGGTTTAAGCCTTCTTCAATCCCCTCTTCACAAAAGGACTGCAGAATTGTGCTAAGAGGGCAGACAATAAAAACATTATCACCATCCTCCTCCTCCTCCTCCTCATCATCATCATCATCTTTATCACATTTATATACTTCTTTACAGTTTCCAAAATGCTTTACAGATACATTTTATTCTTACAACAACTCTGGGAGGTAGGTGCTTGTTACTCTCCCCATTCTACAGATGACAAAAACTAAGGCAAACAGAGGTTAAGGGCCTTGTCCTGAATCACAGAGCTTGTAAGTGGCTGATGTAGGATTTGAACTCTGGTCTTCCTGATTCCAGGTACTGTGCTATAGTACTATATTCACTATGCCTTACATCCATTTAAAAAAAAAAGAATATTGGCCTCCCTTATGTTTTGTTTAGGCTATTATTAAAATACTGACTGGCATCTTGAAGAGAAAGGGTCCCAATAGTTTGATGACAGACAAGGGAAAGTCCTATGATTTGTTAGTTCTGTGGCATCTAATGCACTGAAGTTACAGCTGTTCTTATGCATGTTCCCCCTTGGGTATGCTCTTTCTCCTTGGTAGTAGATGTATGGTGTATTCTTTTTTTTTTTTTTGGTCCTTCTACCTATGGCAACTAGTACTGTGCAGAGCTGTTTTGGAAAGGGCCTCCCTTGTGTTTGGAGTCAGAAGTCCTTGAGTAAGTCTGTTCCAAGTGGTTTCCTGTGAGATGGAGATATCATTTATACTACCTGCCTCTTAAAGGCCACAGGGAGAGACTATAACCAGGTCTTCCACAATGCTCTGCCTCTCTATGAAGAATTATTCCCTGGTTCATCTTGTTAACTGGACTAAATCGAAAGATCTTCAAGGGCAATAAGTGTTATATGTATTTATTTTCCCCCCACTTCAGCGGCTACACCTGGGGTGAGTTCTCAATAAATATTTGGAAAGAAGGTTGGAGAAATTTTAAGAAGACTTGAGAAGAAGGCAATGTTTAACCCAAAGCGATGGGAATTTCCAGCACTGTGGAACCTGGACAGGGAATCATTTTGGGGGTGGGCTTTTCCCAGTCCCCACCCTATAGGTAACATTTTACTCCACCTTGGGTTTTGAGCCCCAGGGAATGAAGTATGGCTCTGGCGCTACCTGACATTCCATATCAGTGACACTAACTTGTCAAAAGGCAGGGGTTCTTAACCATTTTTTGTCATGGCCCCTTTGGCAGTCTGATGAAGCCAATGGACTCCTCAGAAAAATATTTTTAAATGCATAAAATAAAATACATATAGGCTTACCAAGGAAACCAACTATATCAAAACAAACACAAGTATCTAAATTTTTTTAAAAAACATTCACAAGCCACGAGTCAAGAACTCTGGATTAAACTTTCTTGAGTGTACAACTATTCCCACTATCTTCTTTTGGGTTATTTCCATCTGAGAGCCTAGAGCTTCTTTAGAGGAGATCTTTGTGAAGGTAGAAAATGACAGACATGGAGAAGAGAGATATAGAACAGAGGAGGAGAGACTTAGGCAAGGTCCCTGTTGCATCCCCTTCTGATTCCCAGTCCCAGGCTTAGTCCAGTGATCCAAACTCTCTTGTGGAGTCCAAATCCCTCAGGATGCCTCTAGCCCTAAAGGTGCAGGGTACTAGAGCAAAGGGGGTGAAGGGCCGAAGCTTGATCCTGGAGCCCAGTAGCTTCTCAGTGGAAATTCCAACTCATCTTCCAATAAAATTTAAACTCTTTGAGAGCAGGAACTATTTTTATTTGTGTCTTTGTTTATATGGTATGGGCTGCCAGGTGGCGAAGTGGATAGAGTAATGGGCCTGGAGTCTGGAAGACCTGAGTTCAACTGTGACCGAAAACATGTACGAGCTGTATGACCCTGGGCAAGTCACTTGACCCTGTTTGCCTCAGTTTCCTCCTCTGTCAAATGAGCAGGAGAAGGAAGTGGCAAACCACACTAGTATCTCTGCCAAGAAAACCCCAAATGGGGTCACAAAGAGTCAGACACGACTGAAACAACTGAACAACAACAAATACATAGTACGGTGCCTCAAGTGTAGTAAGTGCTTCATAAATGCCAGTCAAATTGACTTGAATAAAAGCATTGCCTTGTATTTGGAAAAGAGAAGAGATAGTGTTTATCCTGAGAGGGACAACTAGTATGGTCAGTCAATAAGTATTTATTGGGGCAATCAAGAAGGAAAATTAGGATCTAGAGATATCTCCCAATTCCAGTGGCTTTCTGTCGACCGTGTTCTAGTTCCAAGGGAATGTCTGTTGAATGGAAGCCCAAACCCTGGTCTGGCTTGGGGGGTGGGGATGGGCTGCCTTGGTAGGCTGATGAGGGCGGGGCCCTGTCTGCATTTCCACCTTTGGAATGTGGCTGATTCACTCCAGTGGAGCCATGTGCTGCTGCCTTCCCCTTAACATCTGGAAGGCTGAATTCCTAGAGAAAGAAGCAGATTCCTGCAGTCAGATGCCAATGCTGAAGGTCAAACAGAGAAAACGAATCTGGGGGATGGGGAAGGGCAGCTCACCTTCTGTACCTTGGATGAGTGGCTGGGTATAATGTGGGGGGGGCAGGGAAGAGGGGAGAGTTGCAAAGGATGTGTGGATGTTGGCCAGCTGTTTGTGCCTGACCGTGAAGTACAAAGTCCCCAGTCTTCCATGCTGTGGTAGGAACAGAGGCAGTGTCTTGCCACAGCCTGAAGTCCTGTTGCTTGGTCCAGAGATCCATGGCTCTGTGTAATCTGTTCTCTGCTATATGTGGTGTGAGAAGAGCCAGAAATTAGCTAACATGACCCAGTAGGACTTTAGGACTCCCCCAAGATTTGCAAAATTGCTTGCCTATACTGCAAAGGGACTTCCAGGTAAAGAAGAGGTGGAGATTGAAGGTTAGGCTGTTCATAGGAAGCACCTCATTTAAGTGATGCATTTGACAACCCTTTGCCCGGTACATGTTCGAGGCCTCCAGAGCAGCAGGTACAGACATGCCTCCATACTCACCTGAGCTGCAATGCAGAAGTGGCTAGAGGGAGAACAATGGTTTCTCCTTACTCACTCGATGCCCCTGCTTCTCCTAGCAAATCCTTTTGGCTAGGGATAGTTTAATTCCTTGTATACTAGAGAATTGGGGGAGGGAACGGCATCAACAGCCCTACTCCCCAGCTTTCCAGTTCAAAAAATGCCCACAGAAGGAGTTTCTTGGGTACTTCCAGCAGAATCTCTTAATCTGACTGCAACCTCAATTCAGGGAACTATCAGACCCTCAAGTACTGAATGTTCAATTAATCATACAACTCCTTGTAATAGTTTGTGTGTTTTGGTTTTTTTTTTTTTGAGGGAAGAAGGCAGGGCAATTGGGGTTAAGTGACTTGCCCAAGGTCACACAGCTAGTAAGTATGTCAAGTGTCTGAGGTTAGATTTGAACTCAGGTCCTCCTGACTCCAGGGCTGAGGCTCTACTAACTGAGGCACCTAGCTGCCCAACTTCTTGTAATAGTTTTAGCAGCTAGGTGCACCTTGCCATCTGCACACAGCTTGCTCACTTCTCATCTGAGCACTTTGAGCAGCCTGGTTTAGTGGGAAGAGCCATGAGCCTGGAGCTAGAAGACTTGAGTTCATGTTCTGGCTTTGATTCATACTAGAGGTGTGACCCTGGGCAAGCTATCGTGCTTTTATGAGCCTCAGTCTCCTGTTCTGTAAAATGGTGTGGTTGATACTTCACATTACCTACCTTCCATGATTGTTATGAGGAAATAACACAATTTACATAATGCTCTTCTCAAAAAGGTTCTGTGAGGGAGACAGCCTAAGGATTGTTATTCCCCATCTTACGGATAAAGAAACTGAGGCTAAGAGAGATTGAGTGCCTTGGCTCACACAACTACTGAGTGTTAAAAACCAGGATTTAGAGGTGGGTTTTCTGATTCCAAGTTCCCATGTTCTTTTCACTATGTAACTCTGTGAAGTGTTACAGAAATGTGGGTTACTCTTTCTACCCTCACCTAGAGTACCTTCTTTCCTCTCCTCCCTCCTACAAAAGTCACCTCCAGGAAGCTTTACCAGGTTAACCAGCTATGGTTATTCCAACCCCATCACTCACCTATCACATTTATGTATATATGGAGTTTTATGAACCTGCCACTAGTGGGGGGGGGAGTTTTATAAACCTGCCACTAGTTAGGTCCTGGATTAATTTGGTGAGCTCTTACTTTGTCTCAAAAAAGGCGGTGGGATGGTGGTGGGTATTCACTCTTTTTCTTTGTATTATATATCTTTCAAGTGTTTGTCCAGTCTGCTGTATTAAATTGTAAACTTCTTGGAGGAAAGACCCATTTCTACTATCATTTTCCCTCTACTTACAATGCCTGCAAAGCATACTTCACAAAATAAACTATTCTGAGATCATGCTTAGAGTCTAACAGAGTAAAAATGCTATGCTAAGTCAGACCTCTTCCTATATCTGACCCAGGATTTTGTGATATTAAGGAATGTCAGCCTCAAAAGAGGAACAATATATTCCCCGAACGCTTCTTGGTTTCTTTAAAATAACTTCCTTTAAGTAACCTGGATTTCTCTGAGTCCTCAAAGGTATTTACATTTTCAGTCTTCCTCTTTTCACCATCCCCACCTCCACCCCCATCCTTTGGGATAACAAATCCTATCTATTTATTACTCACTATATGAATACTTTATATACGAATTTTTTTATACAAATACAATTCAGTTCAGTTCAACAAAACACTGATTAAGTGTCTATGCTGTGCAAAGCACAGTGTTGGGAATAGAAGAATGAAACAATGTGTCTGTGAAATGACCCAGCACAATCTTGGGCCTCGAGGGGCTCACATTATAGTTGAAGGCAATAAGACAATTACACAAATAAACACAACATGAGCTTTAAGTGCTTAGGAGCAGTCTGTACAGGGTGGGATAAGATATTAGAGTAGGGAGAGATCATCACACGAAGCAGTAGGAAGAACATTGGACTTGGAGCCAGAAAACCAACATTTAAGTCCTGGCTTTTGCTGATATTGTCTGTGTGGCATTGGGCAAGTTTCTTCAACCCTATGGGCTTCAGTTTTCTCTGTAAAATGAAAGGGTTGGATCAAATGATATTTAAGAGATTGGGAGTGTGCCAGGGCCAGCTCGGAAATGTCAGAGCTGATTGTAAAATTTTCACTATGAGCATTTACACCTTAGAAATCAACAAATGCTAAAAATCGAGGTTTGATTTATTGTTTTGTTGATTGTCTAGACTTGAGAAAATGATGGAAAAATATGCTAATAATGTAGACTACACTTAAAAGTATATGGTTTAGGGACATCCCCCCCACTTTTACCTCCCCCACTAAGAAACATTTACCAGCAGACTTATAATTCTAAGTGGTATGAAATTTACAGTTGCTGGGGAAGTCTTCATGGAGGATGTGGTACCTGACTTGGACCTTGAAGGAAAGGAAGGGATTTAACCAGCAGGGATGTGGGAGAGGCCATTCTAGGCATAAGGAACAGTTTGTGCTAAAGATAGCATGACAGTTACCAGGAATGCTCCATGGTTCTTTTATTTCCAGATTTGGTGAACAAGTCTGGTTGAATTTTTGCTTGCCCCTTGTGAATTTATAGACTTGGCCATTTCCCCTCTGTGCTTTCATCTTTTGAGATGGAAGAGCCCTACCCTCATCTCATTTTCTTGATAAAACAGGGTATCCCCAAAAGCCTTAATGTAGCTTTAAGCTATTAAAGCATGTGACTGTAAGTTGTTTAAGCTCTTCAAGTCACCTCAGTGCCTTCAATCACAGAGGGATAATAATACCTTGTAATCTCGACCCTTAAAGTGCTAGAGAAATGGGTTATTAATGATACAGGCTGTCCCAAAAGTCTTAGGGCAGTCACTGTTCTAATTAATAATAATGATCGCTAATAATCTATGTAGCACCAACTATGTGCCAGGCACTGCTAAGCACTTTACAAACATCATCTCATTTGATCTGCACAACATCCCTAGGAGGTAGGTGTGATTATTATGCATTTTACAAATCAGGAAACTGAGGCAAATAGAGGTTAAGTGACTTGCCAGAGGTCACATAGATAGTAAATGTCAGAAATCATATTTGAACTCAGGTCTCACCATGTTACCCCTCTATTCAGTGGCTTCCAATCAAATAGAAAAGCTGCTATCATTCAAAGCCTTTCATAGCCTGTTCCCCCTTCTTACACCCTAAATGCTGGGTCACCCTTTCCTCCCCAACTCACATATGCTCTACAACCTAGGGACATTGGCTTCTAGCTGCTATTCAAAGGAGATCTAAAACCAGGCATTTTCACTGGCTGTCCCTCGTGCCTAGAATACTCTTTATCTTCCTTCAAGTCACAGTTAAAATGTCACCTTTTATGGGAAGCCTTTCCTGATCCCCCTTATTCTAATCCCTTCTGTCATTCAATTATATCCAGTTTTTCTTCTGCATAGCTTCTTTGTATGATGTCTCCCCCATTAGACTCTGAGCTCCTTGGGGACAGGGACTATTTTTTTACTTTTCTTTGTGTTCTTAGCCCTTAGCACTGTGCCTGGCCCGTAGGTGCCTAATGAATGTTAATTGGCTGACTGACCTTAGCTTCAGTGTTCTTACCAATGAAGCATCAAAGCTGTGCAGAGTATAGGAAGGGAATTCCAGAGGAGGAAAACGGTGTGTTGAAGAGAGAAGATGGACATAGGAATTCCTTTCTCTCCTCTTAGGTTCCCCAGTGAATTGTCCACAGACTTCCCTGGCAACCTGAGTTGTACTGCCTCCAGCATGTTGGGGGTTAATTTCTCCCGCTGGTGCAGTGGCCACAACAGCAGCAGCAGCAACAGCAGCATGAGGTGGTGCCAGTAACTCAGAAGCTGAAATGTGAGAAGCTGGGGAGAGCTGCAAGCCTGGAGAAGGCTAAGCTAAAGAGAGGATTTCTCTGGCAGATGCCCGACTCTCTGTCTGCCAGAGAAAAGGATGTGTCCCTCTTCCCAACCCTTTCCCTCACCTCCCCCAAGGTAGCCTCAGGGGAGAAAGCAGCAGACATTAGTCAGACCTTGTGTAGGAAGGACTGTCCTGAGGCACTCACTGACCACTGAAACATCCAGAGCCTTTGCACAACTGGGCAGTCTGCCATTTGGGGAGACAGAGGCGATACCTGGCAAACTGCCAGGGAATTTGGCAGCCCCAGCCAATGCTGTCAAAAATCATAGCATATTTACAACTGGAAAGGACCTAAGAGGTCATCAGGCTCAAGAAAGTTTCAGGTAGGGAGATATGAAATGGGGCCTCCAATTGGAAGACCAGGAAACATTATGGTAAGACTATTAGATGGACCCAATTTCCAAAGACAATCATGGATTTCACCCTTCTTTCTGACTACATAATTACTTCTAGCCATAGTGAATAATCCAGGAAAGACAGAGCAGGGTTACAGTAAGAGATGAACCTTGGGAGCCAGGAAAAGAATAATATTACTATTAATAATGATAATTAATAACAGCCAGCTTCAAAGGCTGCAGAAAGGTTAGGAAGAATGAAGATTGAGAAAATGCTATTAGATTTGACAATTAAAAAAAGACCATTAGTAACCTTGGAGAGAGAAGTTTTAGCTGAGTGAGGAGGTTGGAAGCCAGACCAAAAAGAATTCGAAAGAAAGTGAGAGGAAAGGAAGTGGAGTCACCTGTTGTAGATGGTCTTCTCAGGAAGTTTAGCCAAAAAGGGAAGAAGGACATGGGATGAAAGCTGGCTGAGAAAGATCCGGTGAGGGGATTTTTTAGGAGGGGGGAGACCTAGGCATGTTTGTGGGCAGTGGGGAAACAGCCAGAGATTGGAGATAAGTGAGATAGCAGGGATGGTAGAGAAGGAAATGTGCTGGAGAAGATGAGTTGAAATGGGATCCCTTGTGCATGGAGAGGGGTTTGCCTTGGCACGAAGGGCTGCTTCCTTATGTGAGCCTGGAGTGAAGGGAGAGATGGTGGCAGAAGGCATCTGAGTGATGTAAGAGGAGAGAGAGGGGAGAAGAAGGAGCTCTTGGCAAATGTCACCAATTTTTTCAGTAAAATATGAGGCCAGGTTGTCAGCTGAGGCGGGGGGCAGGGAATGGGGAGCCATGGAGGGTTTGAGTAGGGATGAAAAGATCTGGAAAAGCTACTGTGGTGAGTGGGAAAGTGAATTAATTAGGTATAAATGAATTCCTTTGCAGCAGTGAGGACCCTCTTGAGATTATGTAGCATGAATTTGTAGTAGACCCAGTCATCATGGTTTCATGATTTTCTCAGAGGATATGGGTTCAAATTCTGGCCCTTTCTACCTGTATAACCTCAGACAAGTCATTTAACTACGCTGGACTTCAGTTTCCTCATCTTTAAAGTCAAGAGGCTGGACTAGATGACCTCCAAGATTCCTTTTAGCTCTATGATTTTTTTTTTGAGGCAATCAGGACTAAGTGACTTGTCCAGGGTCACACAGCTAGTAAATGTCAAGTGTCTGAAGTCAAATTTAAACTCGGGTCCTCTTGACTCCAGGGCTGGTTCTTTACCCACTGAGCCACCTAGCTGCCCCTAAGTCTATGATTATAAGATCCAATTCGTACCCAGTCCCCCAGTCCCTCCTCTTCCATCAAGCCTTCCCTGACCACTTCAGACTGTAGTGATCTTTCCCTAAAACACTCAGTCAGACCTATTCTAGTACACTTTTGTTTTATGCTAATATGTGCATTACCTAACCATTCCATGTTAAAGAAGCATAGATTGTTAGAAGCAAGAAAGATAGATAAATAAACACTTATTAAGTGCCAAGAACTATGCTAAGTGGCAGGGAAACAAATACAAACAAGAAAGACTGACTCTGCCCTTGAAGGAGTTTTCATTCTAATAAGTGAAGATATGACAGGAGGAAGAGGATGTGAATGGTGCCACTAATGGTAGCAGGGCCTCCAAGTGTTTGGGAAGTGAGGTGAAGGCTTAGATAAAGGCAAGATAAAGCAAAAGTTTGCCATTCAGAGTCCTGGGTGGCTACAAGGGTAGCATCCAAGATTCCCAGTGGGGAGGAGGTAGATAATGGTCTCAGTGGAGAAGGCATGGTATAGAGATGGAGAGGTAAGAAGAGCCACTCAGTCTTCATTTTACTTCCTCCATGTGGGTGGGACCTTAGAACATAGAACTCAATCACAGAGTCTGAAGGAATTTTAGAACAAAGAATATTAGAGGGGGAAAGGACTTTACAAATCATCTAATCCAATCCCCTTATTTTGAAACTGAGGCCCTGTTGGAGGAAATCCTTTGTCCAAGGTTACCTAACTAGTAGGTGGTGGAACTTACACTTGAACCCAGGTCTCCAGACTACCAGTGCAGTAGTCTTTCCTTAACACCACACTGCCAAGTCATGTTAAAAGTCTTACTCTCTGATACATGATAGCAAACCACTTGAGGACAAGGATTATCTCTGTTTGATGTGGTTTCATTTTGTGGTAGCAATGGCCACAAATGTCTGTGCTTCTCTTTATAATAAGCTGACTCAGAATGTCTAATCTTGATCAGATAAAACCAAATTTGAGTCTGTTTCCCCACTTCGAGTTACTGATTTATCAACTGAATGTCGGATTTCAGGCTATACACATGTGCTTCATTGCTTTCTTTTATTGCATTTATCATTTTGTGTTTTTTCGGGAAAAATACTACCCCAAGGAATGTGCAAAAGTTATAACTCTTCAAGAGCACACTTCAGTGACTGTTAGAGATATTGAAATGGCTCTTGGAGTGGGAATTATTCAAGCTCGAAATGAAACCATCACAAAGTTCAGCAGAAAGGGCAAAAAGGACACCCAAGAACTGACAAATTATTGCTTTAAGACAGCCTAATTAATCCTCAGAAAACAATCAAAGGGCTTCCTTTAAAGGGACCTAGTAGCTGAAGAGATTGTTTTTGACTTCTTGAATCTACAAGATCGACAAAACAAAACAAAAAAAGACACAAGGAAAAACAAAAAAAACCCATCATCAACAACAAACCCTACCTGAAAAATCCAGCTGCTACTCATTTCGATGATCAAAAAGTGTTCGCCATGGGCCAGGCAACAAAAATACAGGAATAATGAAGATTGGGAAAATCTTTACTTGAAAAGTTAACTTTTTTGTTCAAGGCTATACCAAAACTGTTTTCAGAAGGCCAAGTGACTCTATAAATCTAGATATCCTCATCATACTCTAAGATATTCACCCTGAAAAGATGCTTTGTTTTTTTACTTCTAATGGACCTGAAACCAGCCCATTGAGGGAATGAACTCTTAAGTACAGTGATATACTGAGAAGCACCATCCTTCCAGAATCACGGAAATTCCCAAATGGAAATGGAATCCTACGATTTGTCATTCACTATGAAAAGTCATGAAATTTATCCAAGGTATCCAAATCAGTGCCCTGATTCAAATCTCATTGAAAATCTAAGGGTTATAATCAAGCCTATACTTAGAAAAATGGACTTTTCATTCAAAGGTATGCTTAATATCTCTTGTGATAAAAGTGTGGTTTCATGATAAAGAACTTAAAAACATGCATCAAAATATTGTGAAATCAGTGCCAAATTGTGTAAAACAAGAGACTATATGAGGACATGTTATGTATTAAAATCAAATATTACATAATTTTAAAGATGTAAGAAGTTATAAGATTTATTGTATGACAATAAATTTATTTTACTCTGTTCTAGTTAATTTGCATATCACTGTATCAAGCACAGTGCTGGGCACACAGTGGATACTCAGTGAGCATACCTTGACTTGGCAGTAGTTATGCCATTTTCCAATTTCAACTAATGTTTATTAAGCACCTACTGTGTCTGTATAGAGCACCAGGCTCAGTTCTCAGGGAAACACAAGGACAAAATAAGATACAGTCCCTGTCCTCACGGAGCTTATAGTCCAGTAAGGGGATTATGACCCAAACAAACAGGAACTAATATAATCCATTCTTACAACTCACTGCAGCCTATTCTAGGTTTGAAATATTAATTCAAGGGCCAGTTTAGAAGGGCCCGACCCCTATCTATCCATCTTCTGCTTTCTAGCAGTCTCAGAGGAGGGGAAGACCTAACCCTACTGCTCTGGGCTCCTTCCACTTTTACCTAGTGGGAGACTACACTTTTTTGTCTATCCCCCCTTTCCCCGTAGGGTAGTCTCAATTTCACCCATTCTACAGGTGTCTTCTTGCCTACCTTTAAGAATATTCAGGTCTCTTATTATCCTGATGACATAATTGACTAATTCCTTTTGCCCTTTCCAGTTCCAATCTCATCTTTTTTTTTTTTTAAACCTTTGACAACTAAGTTTCTCTGAGAAACAGTTCATAGGTATTTTCTCACCACCATTTGTGGGCTTGCAGTTGGGCTTCCTTCTTCAGTGCATGAATGTAACTGCTCTCCCAGAGGTCCTTGGTGACTTTCTGACCCAACTTGAGTTACTTTTCAGTTGCCCTGTTCCTATGGCTCTTACTACATCTGTCATGGTTGTCCATTCCACTCCAACATTCTTCTCTCCTTCATCTTGGGTAACCTTCCTCCCCTGGTTTTCCTGGATCTTTGACTGGACCTCTCTCTCCCCCTCCATCCCTTCACCCCCTCTGCCTTCTCCTCCCTCTTTTCCTAGTCTCCTTCTCTCCTTCTCCCTCTAGTCCTTTAGCTGGAGGCATTACATCAGCTTTGTAGTTCCTCCTTCATGAAAAGAAGCCTGAGCTAGTAGTCAGGAAATATATTTGCTCCTTCAGTACAAGTTATAAGAACTTAGGCACATCACCTCACATCGACAATTCTCAGTTTCCTTTTCTGTAAAAAGAGATCAATAATAACTACTGCCTTCTACATGGGGGCCATCGACAACAATCAAAATACTCAATAATGTGGAAGGAAATAATGGATGTCAACATTATTTGTAAACAGAAAAGTCCTACATAGATACAGGCTACTGTTGTTTATTTTTCATAATTCATCCAAAGGTTGCTGTTCCATCACTTTAAGCTTGGCATTCCCATTTTCAGGACAGAGAAACCAAGGTCAGAAGATTTGCTCCTGATCAGTCAATTAAGAACTGAACTAGAAGCAGGGGCTTCCTGAACCCTTCATTGCTAAATACTTCACCTTGAACATGGAGGGTTGTCTGAGTGGGCCCTAAACAATACCTGTGCTACTTTAAACTTCCTGGTCCAG
The DNA here is from genome assembly GCA_028646595.1 of Phalanger gymnotis. Classification (NCBI taxonomy): domain Eukaryota; kingdom Metazoa; phylum Chordata; class Mammalia; order Diprotodontia; family Phalangeridae; genus Phalanger; species Phalanger gymnotis. The sequence goes on from CM053624.1 coordinate 225,546,350, forward strand.
TATGGGGCATTCAAGGAAGTTGCAGATGAGGTCATGGGCATTTATTCATTCATTTAACAAAAATTTGCACCCTAGTTTACCCCCCGAATCATCATACATGCAACAGGGGCCCCCTAGTGGCTGGGGGAAATTCCAATTGTGTAGGACCTGAACCCCATTTAAAAAACGTTGGATGTAGGGGGAGAGGGAGAAAGAAAGGTAGGGTGAGATCCCGGCCATATCCTAGACCCTTGTGAAGCCACAGAAGTGGCTCTTGTTCCTGGGCAGACTCTGGTAGGAAACAGAGTAGAGATTTTCCATTGTATTGATCTGCATTGCAAGATTCATAGACTGTTAAAGATGAATGGGTCTCAAAGATCATCTGGTCCAATCACCTCATTTTACAGATGGAGAAACTGAGGCCTAGTGAGGCGAAGGTTACAAAGGTTGTGTTGTTCCGTCATTTTTTCAGGCATGTCCGACTCTTTGTGACCCCATTTGGGGTTTTCTTGACAGAGATACTAGAGTGGTTTGCCATTTCCTTCTCCAGCCCATTTTACAGATGGAGAAACTGAGGCCTAGTGAGGTGAAGGTTACAAAGGTTATGTTGTTCTGTTGTTTTTTCAGGCATGTCCGACTCTTTGTGACCCCATTTGGGGTTTTCTTGGCAGAGATATTGGAGTGGTTTGCCATTTCCTTCTCCAGCCCATTTTACAGATGAAGAAACTGAGGCAAACAGGGTTAGATGACTTGCCCACAGTCACACGGCTAAGGGTCTGAGGCCAGATTTGAACTCAGGAAGATGAGTCTTCCTGACTACAGACCCACCGCCACATACAGGTTACACGACAATCAAATAAACACTAACATTATTAATAAAAAGGTTATGATAATGCACTACAGCTTTACTCCCAATCCTTAACTGCCCAGACCAAAATTCCTTTATTATTGCTACTTTTGCTGCATTCCTCTATTAGATTGCAGCTCCTCACGGACAGGGACCATCTGACTTTTCGTGTGAACCCTAGTGCCTAGCACAGTAGTTGGCACACAATTAAGTGCTTAGTACATGCTTGTCAATGGCTTAGGGTAACAGAGTCAGACTGGAACCCTCGGTCCCTTCACTCTTTTAAGTCTATCCAGGGCCCAAGTTATATATTATAATTGTTTCCTCAATAAATATGGGTTTGGTTTCTGACTATCCCATACCCTTATAGGATCATTTGCCCATTTCCTGCCTCCAGGTGGATTTATATTTATTTAGTGGAAAAGCAGGAACTAGGAAGCAGAAGACCTGGTTTAAAGAACTGGCTCGAGCCCTGTATGGTCTTAGGGCCCTCTGGCATCTCTGGGCCTCACCTTCACCATTTGGGGATAATAATAGGTAGCCTGCCCCCCCCCCCCACGGGATTGATGAGGAAATCAAATGAGACATGTGTAAAAGCATTTTGTAAGAATGCAAAGCACTATACAGCCATAAAGATGGAATAAAACCCTAAAATTTCAGTCTAGATAGGCAGCTGCCTGATACATAATCAGACACTTTTGGAAAAGGACATTCTACATCCCTCCTGGTAGTTCATTTTACTACTTAGCCAATCTTCTATGCTACAATTAAAATATTTTAAAAATTAATTTTAAAAATTCTGAGCTCAACACACATCGAATAAAATGTAATTTCCATATATACAGAACAGAAAAAGAAGATTATTCATTGAACTATGAATCTCTATTGTGCACAGCTTGCTTTTCCTTTTAAATACTTTTAAATTTTAATACGTTCAGCCTATAATTTTCAGATTTGTACTACTTGTCTATGGTTCTTTTAGGCCTTCCTTATTTTCTCTTCTGTACATTTAAAAAATGCTTCAATGTTCTTTATTTTCTTTTTCTTTATTTTTTTAAACTATCCCTAGTCTCCTTCTCCCTCTCACTAACTACCTCAATTAAAAAAAAAAAAGAAAAACAAAGCCCTTATAACAAATACATATAGTCAAGTAAAACAAATTCCCACACTGGCTCTGTCTGAAAATATATTCTTTATTTGCTAGAATTCAAATCTATTTTCTTGTCAATTAACATTTACTAGATACCTATTGCTAAACTCTAGGGTGAGTAGGGGCACATAATCTAGACAGAGGTTGGCCAAGGGCAAGGTAAGATGTATTACGACGGGACTAACAATGTAAAGAGGATGCTAGGGATCTACAAGGCCTGCTAGGAGTCATCAGTAACCAGAACCTGTTGGGCACATCAAAGACTAGAATTGTGGAAGCTGGCAGTCCTCACTGCATCAGGATTATAAGGCAAGGAGGTTAACAGCTGCAAATGGGTGCACAAGAGAGGAGAAAAAGAGAGCTCAGCCCCCATAATGCTTTTTTAAAAGAAATCAATTTATTTATCTTTAGTTTTCAACATTCACTTCCATAAGTTTTAACTTTTTTCCACCTCCCTCTCCTCCCCCCTTCCCAAGGCGGCGTGCAATCTGATATAGATTCTACATATACATTCTTATTAAACATATTTTCACACTAGTCATGTTGTATAGAAGAATTAGAATGAATGGGAGGAACCATGAGAAAGAAAAAACAAAACAAAACAAAGCGAGCAAATAGTACCCTTTGATCGGTATTTAGACTCCAGATTTCTTTCTCTGGATGTGGATGGTATTTTCCATCACCTCATAATGCATTTTAAAAAGATGAGGGACAAGGGCAGCTAGGTGGTGTAGTAAGTAGTGTACTGGCCCTGGAGTTGGGCGGACCTGAGTTCAAATCTGACCTCAGATACTTGACTTATATACTAGCTGTGTGACCTTGGGCAAGTCACTTAACCCCAATTGCCCTGCCTTCTCCCCTCCTACATATATTCATAAAAAGATGGGGGAGGACAATTTTATCATCATAGTTATTATCATCCTGGCCGTCACCACCACCATCACCATCACATTAACCATCACTAGTTTCATTACCATCATGGCCACCATCATGAGGATGCCTACTACTAGCCCTATCATCACCACCGTGATCACCATCATGATCACCATGATCACTGTAATCAATCATGCCACTGTAACCACCACAGGGCGGTGATCATGGCCACTATTACCATCAGTGTCATGACTACCATTATTACTACCATCGAGATCACCACCATGAGCAAAACTCTGATCAATGCCAAGATTCTAAGACTGATGAGAAACAAATACCTTACTCCTCTAATTTTAGCTCTTCTTCCTACTTAATCCATAATGGTATCAGGGCAGTGATACTTCCAGAACTGCCAATGTTAGAATACAGCTACATATGGGCCTTACTTTAAATACACTTACGAAAATTCAGATTTATAAAGTAGATCCACTGGGGTGGGGTGATTATTTGATTTACAAAGGGGTTTTTCACTTAACAGAGGATTAATTGTATGATTCCTTTGAATAACAAGTTCCTCTGGGCTTTTAAAGTAGGAGGATTATTCATATAACTTTCCAAGAGCATGCCCATTGCCTAAAGCAAATGTGCAGTTCTACAATAAAACACCCTTGAAATACTCACTTTCTCTTTCAAGGTACAACTTGTTTTGGCAGGAAAGATAAATGGAGCCCTCTACCTATTCTTTATGTTCCAGTTCCCTAAGTTTAACCTTCTCCATAAAGCTGTCCCTGACTCCCTCAAACTAGAGGAATCATTCTCTCTCCTTTGAGAGAGGCACTGAATGCCTATGCGCAGGTTTGATTGTTCTTACATGCTGCTTCCTGATAACGTTTGACCAAAGTATTTGGTGCACTTTTTTAATGGACATTTTTTGTGCAATTGCTTTTAGATTATTTTCCTAAGGCATAGGTCTGACTATGTTGATTATCAAAAGTTTACAGTATGACCTAGTTATCTCTAGGATGAAACACAAACTCCTCATGCTGATGTGTAAGACCCTCCATAACCTAGGACAAGGCTTATCTCACAGTACTCCCCTCACTGTTCTCCACGTGGCAGCCAAATTGGACAGCTAGCTTGCTATTCCCCATCCCCTGGTTTCATGCATTTGCACAAGCCCCATTGCACATGACTGTAGCCAAAATGCCCTCCCGCCCTCCTTCTCCCAATCAAGACCTCTGCCTCCTCCAATCCCTATCTTCCCTCAAGGACGCCTCCTCCAAAAAGTCTTCCCTGATTCCCAAAGATGTTAACGTTCTTTTCTTCTTCTAATTCCCTTGCATTTACTCCTCTGTATGCATGTTACATCTCTCAGCCAAATTTAAGTCCCTTAAGGGTCAGGATTGTTTTTGTATCCCCAGGAGCAACCCTGGGATTATTTGTATACACATATACACATAGACATGCACATCCATACATAAAGCACACATACATATAGCCACATATAGACATATGTAATACGTACATGTATAATATATACATCACACATAGATCCATGTTTATTTAGAATCAGTGCCTAATAAATATGAAGTCTGTTGTGCTCATGTATACATGTTCTATTTTCTGGATCAGAGTATAAGCTTTAGGAGGGCAGGGCCCATGTCTGATGCTTCTTTTGTATTCTGCTCCTCTTTCTTCTTCCCAGCTGTATCTCCTAGTCCCAAAGTAGTACCCTGTGCACAACAGGCATTCAGTAAATAGTTTCTGACTGATCTATTTCCTGCTGTTCTTTTGCTGGTGTTGAAGGTGGCTGGGAAGACAAGCTGGCAGATGGCAGGGGATGGATCCTTAATGGTATCGCTGGCTGGGCTAGATTCTGTCTCCACCTCCTGGATCATCTCAGGCCCTGCTTCTGCCAGAAGGACTCGAAACATGGAAAAGGAGGCAGTTCACTGCCCAAGCCAAGGAGGCAATAGACTCCTAAATGGCCTCCTGATTTGGGAAGGATCCCTCTCCATTATACCCTATGATACTGTCATCACCATCATTATAACTGAGGATTTATGAAGAAAAAAATCACTCTTAATCTCATGCTCAGTGCTGTCCAAAGAAAATATGTCTTCTAGGAAAATAAAATTTGAGTCAGACACAGGCTTCCTAGCTAATTAGTGATAACCAAAGACCAAACATACCTCACAGGTTTAGATGGAAGCTTTTTTAACTACCTTTGACAGCAGTATCATTAAATAATTGGCCAGTATCATTAAATAATTGCAGTGGGGCTTTGATGTGATGCTGATGTGCACCCCGAGGAGTAGAGTTGGTCCTCTGATAGATTCAGGAAGGCTCTAAGTTCAAGAAATATTTAAGTGAATGGAGAAAGAAACAGTTTAAGATATAGGTGATTGTGATGGTATCCGTGCCCTTGAGAAATTAATAGGATGGAAGAACCAGCAGATGTGCCTGGGGCAAAGGTCTAGGAAATGGTTTGGGAAAGAGCATAAAGAGCTTCGATATGGTAACATCATAAGGTGTAGAATTGAAAGGAACCTTAGAAGTTGCAAGGCCTAGCCTCCACTTCATCATCACTCACTCGGAGTTTCACAATAGCCTTTTCACTGGTCTCTCTGCCTCCAGTCTGGCCTCCCTCCCCATCCATCTTCCACAGATCTGACCAGATGAGCTTCCTAAAGTGAAGCTGACCACGTTATTCCTCTTCTCTAGAGGAATTCTAGGGGGAATTCTTCCTATTCACTCTAGAATAAATGCAAATGCTGCAGCTTGACATTTAAAGTTCTTCACAATCTGACTTCAGCCTACCTTTTTAATAATAACAATTAACATTTATAAAGCACCTACTGTGTGCCAGGCACTGAACTAAGCATGTTAGCACTTGGGAAAAACTGGGCAAACCGAAGTTAAGTGACTTGCCTAGGGCCACTCCTAAGTAACAAAGTAAACACTGATACAGTATTTAAAGTCAGGTTTGAAATCCAGTCTTCTTGACCCTAGGCTGGGTCTGTTTCTGAACATTACTCTCCTTAAGTGCACTTGTGCTATGTTTCAGACAAACTAATTTAATGCTGTTTCTCCTATTTTGCAATCTATCTTCCTCTTCCATGTCGCTGCATTTGGATTTTGCATTCTTGGAATGTGCTCCTTGGTCACTTTTACTTCTGAATACTTCCCTTCTTTCAAGACTCACCTAGTATTTAGTGAGTTCTCTGTCCTCAAATTCTATTTACATGTTGTATTCCATACCTATCCTTCTAATGCAAGTTTCTTTGAGGCAGAACCCTTTTATATTCCTGACCATATACTTAGATCTGGAAAGATAAATGGTCAAATGCCCCCTAATTTTACAGATGAAGAAATTGAGACACAGTGTAGGAAGGTGAGTTGGCTCACCTCACAGGTAGGTAATGGTGGAGTTAGGATTTGAACCCAGGTCATCTGACCCTAAAACCAGTCAGTACTCCTTCCTCTACACACTTCCTCTCCATATTTAGAATGAGGTTCTTAACTTTTTTTAGTCCCTGTATTCCTTGGCTTTCAGTCACCAGTTCCCCCATTCAGTATGAAAAGAACTCATTCTTGTTTACCATTCACATGCATATAAGAAATAAAGTAGGTTACTATTTGAGGATTTTTTAAAAATAAGTTTTGGTTGATATCTTTTGTTTTTACCCACCTAAATCCATCCCCTCTCCATCCCTCCTCCTTTTCTCTCCAAAAAGCCATTTTTAAAAAGAGAACATTTTTTAAAAACAAAAAGAAAAAAAGGGGAAAAATCCCAGCAAAACCTATTAATGCATCAAAAAAAAATCTGAAACTATTTGCAACATTTCACAGCTGTGGACCCCTCACCTCTTTAAAGTAGTGCATGAGGGTGGGATGTGGGGGGGTGTGTGAAAACATCTTCTATCTCTTCTTTGGAGCAATTTGTTCTTTTGTCATTATGCAACATTTACCTTCAATTTTTTTGGCACTGGTTGTTCTTTCTGTTTACATTGTTGTAGTTGGTTGGAAATCAATTCAAGAAAATCAAATCAACATATTTCTCTACATCTTTGACAAGCTTCTCATATCCCAGCTCGGGGACTCCGGGTTTAAAGCCAAATTAGAACTTGCAAGGTGGAGATGGTTTGGCCAAAGCAATGGGAGCCGGCCACTTCGGCAGTAGTGGTGAGAACAGCCTAGAGGAGGCTTCATCCAGTGAGGATGAGGTTGCTATAGTTTAGGTAGCAAATGAAAAATCGTTTAGATTAGGGCCGTGGCCGTAAAGACACTGGGGAGGGGAATAGGCTTGGGTAATGTGAAGACACAATTCTCACAGCCTGAAGTAGCTCCTCTCTTTCCACCCGTTAAATTTTACCAGCGCCGAAGGCCCAATTCAAGATTCCCACTGACTTCACTGACTATTCCGGCCCAGAATGATTTCTCTTTGAAGATCTCTTAGCACAATGCCTAGCACATGGTGGGTGCTGACTAAATGTTTACTGATTGATTGACGAACCCCCACAGCACCTATCTGGCATTTAATCACATATAGTCCCAGAATTACCGTTAAACTGTTTACTGAGTACACTGTTGGCTCAAGGAGACGATGAACTTCACGAGGTCTTACATTTTTCTTTCATATCCCTCGGTGTTGTATTGATTGACTGAAGTGCTGTCCTAAACTTTAGGATAGTATGGGAACTAGCATCCTTGTCAGGGACGTCACAGAGAGAAAGAGACGGGAAGGGTCACTGGCTGAGACAGGAAGGAAGGGGAGAGGAAGGTATCGGCATCAAGTCTGTCCTAGACTTTGGTTATTAACAAAATTCTTTATCCTATACTGAACATGCCAGGAGTACTACCAGAGGTGGGGAGGTCAAGATTATTTTGGGTCTGGAAAAAGCTTCAGGGGAGTTAGAACAGATCACTCTTTTTCTCTCTTCTCCTATTTCTCCCCCCCCACCCCCCATTATTTAAATAACTTTCTAAGTTCTGCCTCCTCTGTGAAGCCTCTTGGGTTGATAAGAGGTCAAAGGATTGCTGCCCATTTTCACCCTGGTCAAAGTGGGGATGATATTCCCATGGAGACTCTCCTTGCACCCCACCAATGATCATGGAGATTATGACTTATTTATATTACACTCTACTTCAAAACTGGGCACCATGTGAACTTGAGGACCATGGTCCACAGTCCATTCCTTCACTCCCATTAGTACCTGGAGAGCTTGCTGCTCCCCACATGAAGGCAATGGACTAAGCTGTCCAGATGCTCAGCCCATCATTACATGGTTCCAAGACTTCAAGGCCTTAGAGAGACCAGGTTAGTTCACTCCAGTGACTTCAACTCAATAAGCATTTTTGAAGTGCTCAGCATGTCCTATATAGTGGGTACTTACTGAGTGGGGCATAAGAGAAAGGCACAGCCCCTGCCCTCCTGGGACTTGGAATCTTACTACAGAGGTCAAACTGGGAAGGGGGTCTCGAAAGCAATTTTACAGCAACATCCATAGAAGCCTGTATATCAAATTTCAAGGAGGTAGATTTGGAGTTAAACCATGAAAGATACAAAAGGTGAAGTTGGTAGCATCTCAATGGTTCCTGGGTACAATCTGGACCCCGGCCCCAACCCATCGCTGGACATTATTCTCTCCAACGCTATAATCCAAACCAGCGTCTCTTTCTCACTCTGGACCCTCCGTCTTCCATCTCAGTGCCTATAAACTGGCCGTCCTTCATTCCTGGAACTGACTTCCTCCTTGTCGCTGTCGCCTGAGTCGCTCAATACCTTAAAAATTCAGCTCAGAAACCATCTGCATGAAGCCTTTCATGGTGCCCTCCAACATTCAGTGTCCTCCCCCAATAATGCCTTGTTTAAAAAACAAACTCTCTGGATAAGTATTTTGCCTAGTATTTATGCTGCAGAAACTTTGTGTGTACTTGTCTTCTCCATCCATATGTAAGGTCTTTGAAAGTAGGGAGCGCTACAATTCTTTGTGCCTGGCACATAGGAAGCACCAATATAAATACCCGTTGATGGATTATTCCTGAATACAGCACGTGGTTAATGTTGAAATCCGGGGCGGGGGGTGGGGGGGGTGCGGAATTTCGGTCGCTCAGGATTGAAAAAACGGGATTCCTCCCTCCCCTTCCCTTCTCCAGGTCCGCACAGAGATAACAGTCAAGTCTCTAACTTGACTTCACACTGGAGCACTTTGCTCTTCTAAGAACTTCCTAATGGAACGCCAGGTTTCTTCCACTTGTACGAATGCCCACCCACGCAGGAGAAAGCCCGATACAGCACCCGGGATACGTGAGAGATGAAACTGCGTGTAGAGGGTGTATTGGGCGGCTTTCTCCCCTTCAGGGATATTGCTGGTCTGCAGCCTCCAAACAGTCCCTCATTCCCCGATCACTCCGGTCTTGTCGGTCCAGCTCAGGGCCCAGATTCCCTGTGGATGGGCTCGGAATCCAAAGACACGCTGCACCGTTCCGAGCTCAGAAGCTCCCTCCTCCTAGCTGCAAGGCTAGGATACCCGGGGCAGCAGCCTCAGAAGCAGCGGCGGCGCAGGTAAAGCCCAGAGCCGCGGGAGGGGAGGAATTCTGGTGGCAGAGCCAGCCAGCAGGCTGGGACAGCCAGCCGGCCTCTGAAGTAAGCCCCGAAGTTAATATGTGGGAATTGGTGGTTGTGACGCAAGTTTCCAGGGGGCCCTCCACTCCGAGGGAGCTCTCCGGGGCGGGCTGTACTCCGTGCAAAGTGAAAAGAAGTGGAAAACAGCCCAACACACTACGCACCCAGAGGTTCCTTCCTTGCTACCGGTGCTGGAGCTTGCTGCAAAGCAAGAATAAAGCTTTCCAACCTCTAATCCCCTTCCTCTTCCTTCCTCCCTTACTACGCCGTGGGGTGGGGGGGGTTGCAAAGATGCATGCACACCCCTCCAGCGCCGAGTGCTGGTTCGGGGCCGGACTCCCGGGGGCGAGCTGCGTTTCTCTCAGTCGCTGGGGTGGGTTTTTTTTTTTTTTTTGCAATGCTTGCCAACCTGTCAGCTGATGGACCTCATCACCCATAGTGGCGCATGAAGCTCAGACAGTTTGCTTCATTCACACAGTCCCTTCCCAGCCCGCCCACCGCAACCCGCAGCCCCTTTGGCGGAAAAGAAGTAGTGCGGGCCCCTAGCCAAAGGCTATCCCCAGGGTTCCGCTCCCCTCTCGCCCCAGTCTCCCGCCAGCCCGGGGCGGGGGGGGGGGGCACTGCAAATAGTCCTTTGTTTACATGCAATTCCTTACTCCGCGGAAGGAGGCCGGGGGAGTGCTGAGTTTTCACCAGCTGTTTCCCGCCTTGAAACAGACATCTGATCAGCTGCAAACACACATACACACACACTCACACACACGCACGGGGAGGCAGGCCGGAGAGACCTCCCCCTCCCTCCCTCTCCCTCTCTCCCTTTTGCCGCCAGCATCTGGGACCAGGAGAGCCAGCACCTCCGACGCTGCCCTTTGATTCGGATTTCCATTTTGCATTCTCCTGCGGATCGGGACCACGGACTTGGCTTTTGCAGAGGAGGGGGGGTGCGATCGCTATGGAGTATTTCATGGTGCCCGCTCAGAAGGTGCCCTCTTTGCAACATTTCAGGAAAACAGAGAAAGAAGTGATAGGAGGGCTCTGTAGGTGTGTACCGCTCCCCCCCCCCTCTTTTTTTCCCTAATGCAACCCCTGGCCAGCCTGCCCTCAGCGCATGTGTGTGCATGGCATGGCACCGGCCCGACTCCTTTCTTAGGCGCCGCCGGGAGCTGAGGGGCTGCTGCACCGCGTGCGGAGGCTCGCAGGGGCTTCTCCTTTAGAGCGTCGGGACCCCAGGCAGCCCCTGAGCGCGCCCCAGCTACTTTTGTCTGGTGCAGGCGAGCGAGTCGCGACGTTTGTAAATTGCAAACAGACCCACGTGGTTCTGCAGCAGTCCCGGCCATGCTGGGCGCTTTCTCCCCCTCTTCCTCCTCCTCCCCCTCTCCCGCGGCGGCTTCCTTTCCCTCCTCCCCTTCACTCTGGCTCTTGCTTGGCACTGAGAAGGGTTTTTTTTTTTTGCGGGGGGGGGGCAGGGGGAGAAGGACAGGACTTGGCGGGGTGCTGGCTTGCGGAGCTGGGGCGTGCACGGGGCCAGGTTGCAGGCGGCTGTGGTTACAATGCAGCCATGCTGCTCCTCCGGGCTGCTCCGGTCGGATGGGGGTGGGGAAAGGGGGGAGGCGATGTGCGTGTTTGCAAACAGCCGGGTAGGAATGGGGGTGTCCCTCGGTGTCCGCGTGTGGTGTGTGCGGTGTGTGTGCATATGTGTTGTGTGTGAGTGTGGGTTGGGGGCGAGCTGAGCGCTTTTGGAGCGAGTAGCCTGGGATAGGGCCGCCGGTGACCCCTGGGCACGTTGGGGGCGGCTCGCCAGCGCTGGGGTGCTGTTTACCAGCGAGGCCTGGACGTGACTCTGCAGCCCTCTTGGAGTAGGCGGATCTCCGCCTGGCGTCTCCTGGGAGTTGTAGTTCTCGCGGGCCCTTCTTGTGCGGGATTGTGGGAGCTGTAGGCTCTGCCCGGGCCCCACTTTCCATGCACAAAGCATGGTCCACGCGGGAGGGGGAGGGGCAGGGAGCTCCGGACGGGACAGATTTACCACGAGTTGCGGGGTAGGCCTACTTTCCCCTGCCCCGGCTGGGGGCCACTTTCCCCCCTCTCGCCGCGGGTTTCGTTCAGTCCCTTTCCACGTGGGTCCCTGCCACAAACTCCCAGACAGCACGTCCGCCAACCCCCAGGCAGAAACAGAAAGAATTTCGTTTCCAAGCACCCTGTATTTGTGTAGGGTTGGCCCTACCTGGCCAGCAAGATTTAGGGATAGGGGAAGTTCGCGAGCCTGGACTCCTTGGGACCTTAACTTTGTGCCAGTGGTTTGGGGTGTTAGGCAGTCCCCCTCTCCCCGACAGACTCCATGACTGGCAAACCGTGTGTCTGGGCAGGTGGCTGCTACTTAAGAGCCTCCAGTCCTCCCCCAAACACTGAGCAGGACTTTGAGCGGACATGGCATGCGGACCCTGTCTGCTTCCTCACTATTTTATGCTCAATAGGGAGACTTTTCTGGAGTCTCCTGCCCTTGCACACCTGGACCCCACTAACTTACCTTTGCAGAGTCGTAGTGGAAACCCTCCCAAATTTCTCTCTTGTGATCAAGGTAGTGGAAAGGTACACTGGTAGGGACAGGAACTCTTGGCTTAGGGAATTAAGATTAGCTTGGTTAATTGGGGGGTGGGGGTGGGGTCTTCTGGTAAGGGGAGAAAGAAAGTGAGGGAACTTAAGTCAGTTCTTGTCAGGATTGCTAGCTTCCCCCATTCATGCTGTCCCTCCAGCTCTGCCGATCACATAATCAATAAGTAAAGTAAAGGGCTTGAAACCAGATGGTCTTTGAGGTCTCAGGGCTAATGTCATAGCATAATGTCATAGCTTTTCCTAGGACTGACATTGGGGATGTACAGAAGACCCTCACAGTGTGATGGAAATAGCTGTGGACTTAGAAGACCTCTTAATAAGTTGTTTGACCTTGGCAATGTTACTTTGTTTCCCTCTGAGCCTCAGATTCTTTATCTTTGGTGGTGGTCAGTCTCATCCTATTCTTTGGAGTGGTTTACCATTTCCTTCTCCAGTTCATTTTACAGATAAGAAAACTGAGGTGGCCGGGGTCACACAGCTAGTATTGTAGGTGTTAGGTCAGATTTGTTCTCAGCAAGAAGAATCTCCCCCAGGCCCTGTACTTTTAAGTTTGGCCATCCAGCTGCCCCCTTATCTGTGAAGTGATGATAGAAATCTTTACCTACTTCACAAGTTTGAAGAAATGTGTGAAAGTGTAAGTTTGTTGCCGGTATGAATAAACTTGATACCCTCCCTCAAAAAAACTTACCTACAAAATAGGATTAACGCTTAGACCTGAAAAGATAACAGAAAGCTACCCATGCCAGGTGACTGACTTTAAGCAGGGCACTCTCGATGTCTCTGGTCTTGGTTTGTCAGCTGTAAAATGAAAGAGATGTATTAGAATGCCACTCCGGTTCTAAGTCAGATTATAGTGGAAAGATCTGGACTCAATTACAGGCTTAGTGACCTTGGGCAAATCGCTTAACCTCTCTGTCAGCCTCAGCGTCCTTAGATGAAAAATGGGGACTTGCACTGCTGTGTGCCCCTCAAGATTATGTAGAATGGTCAAGTGCTACTGCAGTTCTAGCTGTCAGTTTTATTTGATCTTCAGAAGCCAAATCAGGAGCACACAACTAGTGAGTCTGGGAGAAATCAGCATAGGCTTCTCGGAGGAAGAGAAAAGTTGGTCCCGGGAAGGGTAATTAGGTGTGGATTAATGAGGCAAGAGGAGAGGGCATTCCAAGTGCCGAGGCGGGTCTAGTAGGGGAGAAGTATGGATGGAGATTTAGGAAAGGAAGCAGTCAGCCAGGAGGCAGCTGCTGTCCAGTCAGCCGGGGCTGGGCATGTGGAGAATGGGATTCCCAGGAATTCAGTTTTGACCACTTGGCAACCCTTTCCCTATAAGGCTCCTGGGCATCTTCCCAAATTGAAACCCAGGGTCTGAAGCTTCTATGGGCCTGTTGGAACCCTTCTTTGTGCTGGCTGGTACTTCTTAATGTGTTTCTTTTCCCTTAATTTGGGTCTGCTCTAATCTAAAATAAGGGATGCATTCCTTATGCTGGTTTCTGAAAGTATGAGATATAGCAGAAACACCAGCCCAGAACAGCTGTTTGCCCACCTGGTATGAGCTTGTGGCCTGACTCTTAGATTTCAGTGTCCCTGTGGGTCAGATCCCATCCCTGAACTTATATATACAGTCGCTGTCCAACTGTGCTGCCCTGTGAAGCAGGTGCAAAGTCTGTCCTTGACATCAGCCTTTCTTCCCATTGAAGAATGGCCAAGAATGGTGGTACAGGGGCTTTAGGCCAGGTGCAAGGAAAAACTTTTGATTTTGGGCTTAGGATACAGAGGAAATTGTGGTGGTATGCTGAGGGCTTACTAGAGGGGGAAATCAGTGGATTGCAACGGTCAGAAATGAAGAATGAATGTCAGCTGGAATCAGTTTTGTCTAACCCTTTTTTGTGTTGTGGACTCCTTTGGCAGTCTGGTGAAGTTTTTGTACCCCTTCTTAGTATCATGTTTTTAAATGTGTAAACTAAAATACCAAGGTTTCCAAAGGAAAATTATATTGAAATTCAGTTATTACAACAAGTAATGGATCCCAGGTGAAGATGGAGCCCAAATCCGTCATTTTGCAGGAGATTGAGACCCAGAGTGGGAAAATATCTTGCCTGATGTTATATAGTGAGTTTGTGGCAGAATGGATCTTTAGAAGCCAGATTTTCTTTTAGTCTCGGCTGTGGCCACTGCACCAAGTTTCAAGGGGGATGAGGGGGACTTGAAGAAAGGGTAAGATCTGGAAATGTAGAGAGGACATGATGGGAAGCCTTTTCTGGGTAGGAATTGGGTGACTGGTGTGCTCCTGGAATAATAATAGGGCTGAGGTTTACAAGGAATTTACATACCTTACTTCTCATTTGGTCCTCATAACAGCCCTTGAGGTAGATGCTTTAGGCATTCTTTCAATTTCACAGATTGAGAAATTGACTCAGAGACACCAACTTGCATATGTCTACACAGCTTGTAAGTGTGGAAACCTAGTGGGAAACACTGACTCCAAGATCATTGTTCTTTCAACCGTATGCCATGCTGTCTCTGATGACAATGGCCTGACCGGATCAGAATCCTTCTAGTAAGGGGAAGTAAGAGTGAGGTGGAGGAAGAGCACCAACCTTGGAATAGAAACTGTTTCAGATCCCCAGCTCCAACTCACCCGCCATAAGATGTTTGAATGGGGTCATCCATCACCTCTGAGACTCAGTTTCCTCGTCTGTGAAACAAAGGTAATAGTCCTTACACCATCTATTTTGTGGGGTATTTATAAGAAGAAAACTCTTTGTAAACCTTAAAAGCACTACACAAACAAATTTTTTATTATTGTTGTTACTGGTTAGGTGGGGAAAGGTTTGGAAAGGGAAGGGAAGAAGCATTATTAAGTACCTACTATGTGCCGGGCACTGCGCTAAATGCTTTTTTATCTTCTTTGATCCTTATAAGAACTCAGTGAGGTAGGTGCTACTATTATCCTCATTTTGCAGTTGAGGAAACTGAGGCAAGCAGAGGTTAAGTTACTTTAAAGCCAGGTTGAAGAATTTGGAAATGAGTCTTTAAAGTCTCTCCTAGCTCTGACGTTTCTTGGCCTTTGCTTATAGTAAACAGCATCTCCTTCAGCTGGGGAGAGTGTTGGGTTGCTACTTAGAATCAACTCTGGATGAGTATTGCTCAGATAAACCTTTGAAAAAATAAATAGTATTAAGTCCCCCTCATCTTAAGTTGCCCCATTCCAATACATTTCCAGCTTAAGCTGGGCTCACTTGATGTAAGAGAATTAGGTTAGAAATGTACCTATTTTTTTCCCACGTAGACAAGTGACTTTCTGATGCAGGACAATGTGAGTCGTGTTCTCAACCTCCTTGGAAATGGATGCCACTTACTTAACTGTATGTGATTTGGAGCAAGTAACTTAGAACCTCCCCAGGCCTTCTGTTGTTCTTCTGTAAAATAGTAAATCAAGCTTTTATATAGCACTGGTGAGTTTTGCTAAATGCTTTACATATAGTAATCTTACTTGATCCTGCTAGAGGTTTCGACTAATTCTGTGATCGCAGATACATATGTACAGCTGAGAAACTCAGGACAGAGACCTTGGATATAGGATCCTGCATAAGGCAAAGTGTTGGCTCAGAGCTGGAATCCAGAAGCTTCCAGGTTGCCCCTGGTCTTCTAGCCTCTGACACCAGCACGTGGGGGCTAGGAAAGGAAGTGTCCTGGAAAGAGGATAGCATATAGAGACCAGAGATTGAGTCTTGTGTAATAAGCTGAAAAAGTAACTAATTAGCCTTGTGTCTCAAGTTTACCTTGGTCACTAGCCACTCCTCTCCTCTAAAGATCTATTAAATCATGATAACAGTCCTTTGTACCGTATTGTGCTTTGCAGTTGGTAAAATGCATTTATAACTTTTTTCTTCATTTGAGCCATAGCACAATCCTGTGGTATAGGTAGGACAAGACTTGTTCTTGTTTTATAATTCAGTAAGCTAATGCTTTCCTCAGTAGGATACTTAATGCTCACCATCAGTTTCTTAGAGACGTCTCTTTCTAGCATGTAGTGCCCACCTAGTAAGCCCTTAATAAGCTTCACCCAATAGTGAAGAGCCCTGGATCTGGGGTCAGAAGGACCTAGGTTAGAATCTTGGCATTGCCTCTTCATCCCTCTTTGGCCTCAGGCAGGCCATTTCACACTTCTGGGCATCTGTTTCCTTATCTCTTTGTGAAATGAGAGGGTTAGATGACGCCAGAGTTCCAGCTCAAAATCTGCCATTCTTTGACTTTTTTCAAGTGGTGTTTGATGATACTCATTGTCAAAAGTCAGAAGATCTGGGTTTGAATCTATACGCTGACATTCCTTTGTGTATGCGTGGCCTCTCCCAAGCCTTGATTTCCTCATTCATAAAATGGAAGATAATAAGCCACCTGCCTCATGGGGTTCTTGTGACTGATCAGAGGGAAAGATGCTATAACTGACATTTATATCCAGAGATGTGCTGGTAATGGTTAACCATTGGCTCTCTCCAACACACTTTGAGTTTAATCTTCACTATTAACATTCTCCATCACTTTCTTAAGTCTAGACAATCAATAAAACAATAAATCAAGCCCTGATTTGGAGCTGGCCAATTTTCAAAGTGTAAATGCTCACACCGAAAGATTTTAATTGGCTCTCTGGAGCTCTAGTACACTGTGCCCTGGTTATATCACACTTTAAAGTCTACAAAGGACTTTTGTACTTTAAGGCGTTTGAACCTCCCAAGTAACCTTGTGAAATAGGTACTAAAAATGTTATTATCCCCATTTTACTGACGTGGAGGCTAAGGCTCAGAAAGCTTGAGTGACATATTCACCCCCACATCAGATGCAGGATTTGAAGCAAGATCTTTCCTAGTTCAAGTCTAGCACTACCCTCTAGTTCTGTCAAGAACCAGGGTCCAGGGAAACTGGCCACTGTCCCTATTCTTCCGCCTCATTAGAGGAATGTAGGATTGGGTGGGAAAAGGTCCTCTTTACAACTCCAGGCACCAGGACTAGCCTTGCCCCAGGGATGGCTGGTGTTTCCATAGCACCCTCTTCCGCCTTCTCCCTACCCTTAAAACAAAGAGACCTCTAAGGAATGTGTTTCCACACAGATTCGAAGTTGGCTCTAAAGGCCAGCTTGTTTTTGGCAGTTTACTTGGAGCTAGCTAGTATATCTGGCATTCTGTGTGTCAGGTAGTCGTTCACCTGGGATCTTTCCTGTACTTTGGTCCATTTTAAAGGGAGGATGATAATTGTTGCCCACGATGACCTCCCCAGGCAAAGTAAGGTCTTCAAGTGCCATATGAATCATCAAAGAAGGATTAAAGTAGCCTTGGTGTTAAGTGTCATATTGGTTGAAGAGAGGGATATTTTCTCCCCTATATCTGGCTTATTTAAAACCTGAATGTGATCTGTAGTTGGTAGATCTCTATTTTTTTTCTTTCAAAAAGATTTCATTTTAGAGGTGCAGCCTATATTTGAAGACAGCCCATATTTCAGCCCATTATGGCACATTTTATTGTGCTCTAATTCTTTTGAAAGGGACACTCTGAAGGAGACACAGATAGAAACTTGTTAGATGATTCAAGGATCTGCAGTTCATCAATGTATTCTCTCCACCTCTCTGGCTCAGTTCTGCTCTGGCCTTAGCAAATGGTTTGAACATATTTGTATCCTTAGCACCTGGCACAGTGCCTGGAACATAGTAGGCATTAAAATATGCTTGCTGATTGGTTGATAAAGCTTATCAATGTTTCTGCTTTTTTGTCACGGCCCTTGAGAACCAGGAGTTACCTCTAGGCTCTAATGAGATTTTTGAGAAACCCCAAAATTTAATTAGCTAGACGGAGCCTTACCTCTCCACCCCTGCCTCCCATACAGGATAATGGAGTTTGGGGAGGATCATAGAAATCATAGAATGATTGATCAGCCAGAGCTGGAAGGGGCCTTAAGACCTAGAGTTAGCAAGGACTTCAGAAAACATCTAGTTCAGCCTCTCATTTTAAGAATAACTCACATCGATATGGCTTTAATATTTATAATGCCTTTACACCTACTATTCCATGCTATCCTCACAAGACCGATGTAGGAGAAGTGTTGTGATTATCCCCATTTTGCAGGTGAGGGGCAGAGAAGTTCAAGGAATTGCCCCATGGTTCCATTGCTTGTGAGCACCCGAGGCAGGATTGGGTCTTCCTGGCTGGAGTCACATGCTCTGCCCACTGCCCTGCACACTTCCTATGAGAAAGGAAGTGCCATGGTCAGAGTTGCCCAAGGCCTGAGGAGTCTGGCTCTGAGACCTGCTCTGAGACGTTTATTAAGGGCTTACTAGGTGGGCACTACATGCTAGAAAGAGAAGTCTCTAAGAAACTGATGGTGGGCATTAAGTATCCTACTGAGGAAAGCATTAGCTAACTGAATTATAAAACAAGAACAAATCAGGGTTTCTACTAAACCAGGCTAAGGAATGATGGGGGAGCGTGGTGTGAGAGGAGAATTGGTGGGAAAGTCTATGGGAAGGAAGGAATTTGAGCCGAACAAAGATGAGCAGCTCTTAATATTCAGGCCATCCTTGCTGGACTCTGTCTTGTTTCTTAAACTCTGAAGTCTCTGATGTGATTCCGGGGAACAGTTACAAGGAACCTCCCTGCCCTGTCCCCACCTCCACTCCGAAAGGCTGGGGTTATTTTTTGTGGTCACAAAGCTGGTCCTGAGGTCCTTTTCCCTATAAAAGAGTGAAAGTTGTTGTGATTGGTCCTGACCTCATCCTGAGGGAAAGACATTTAGGAATAGCCATAGACCAACACTAGCTACCCATTTTTACCTGTGGGCTTTGAAGGATCCTTTTGGGTCCTGAAATTGAGGGGTGAGGGTGGGGGTGGGAATTACCCATCTAGCTTCAGAAGAATCTTTTGGGACCCAAGGTCAGGAAGGAGTATGGATACTTAGTCAAGAAGCATTTTCTAAGCTCTTCCTAAGTATGTGCCAGGCGCTGTGCTAAGTGCTAGGGCTGCAAAAATATTCTTCTTTTACAAATTCATTTGTTGGTCTTTGATGAATTACTGGACTTGCCCTAGCCCCAGCTTTCTCATCCATAAAATGGAGGGAATAATCCCAATCATGGCCTTGCCGGGAGTGATCAGACAAGGGAGAATGGCATGAAAATAATCACACCATCCCTTTACACAGGGCTTTAAGGTTCCCAGAGTGCTTTCTCCTTTGGAATTGAAGCCCAGAGAAGAAAACTCACCTGTTCAGTGGCATGTAGGTAGTAAGCAACAGGGGTGGAATTTGAACTCAGGTCCTCTTGACTGAGATACAGGATTAAAGAAAAGACTTTCAAATACAGATCAGTCCCCTCAGATCTAGAGAGGAGGTGAGGTGCTTAAACTCCTGTAGCTAGTTAGTGGCAGAGATTCAAATCCAGGACTTCTGATTCTAAGTCCAAGGCCAAGGGCTCTTTCCAATATGCCCTGTCAACGTGCCCTGGCTTTATGGTTTCCAAAGTACTTTGACGTCATTTTAATTTCTTAGTTGGGGAAACAGTCCCTGGGACTAGAATGCAGGCAGAGGAAGTATCCGGACTTTGTGGGGGAAGGGAGCCCACTAACGGGAATTAGTAGCAAAGCCCAAAGTTTTCGAAAGCAAGAAGACGTTTTGCGCCCCTGACCTCCACAGCCCTGCTCTGGGCCCCGTTCTGGTGTTCAGGCTGCCTGGTCTTTGACCTTTCCTGAAATCATACTCTTGAGGTGCTGTCTTCTTAATATCGGACCATCTCAGAAGCCCCGGAGAAGTTTGGGTCTCTTCTATAGCGGTTTAAGAACAGACAGTTTCTCTCCTTCCCTAGGAGCCCCTGGGAAACTTTCTACCCTAACCTCTGCTTTGGGCAGCTAAAGGACCAAGCTTTGTTTTGAGATGATAGCTATTCCCTGAAAGGGGTGGGGGCAGGCTGGCTCTCTAGAGAGTCTTTGGAACAAAGAATTTCTACCCACAAATCCAACCAAACTGATGGGTTTCCTGAGGCTTGGAGAGGGAAGGTCGCCTAAAGTCGTACACCTAGTAAGAGGTAGATTGGATTCTCAGCTTTCTTGCTCCCAAGTCCATTGCTTTTTCATCCAGTTGGTTCAGTATGCTTCTGGTATTTCCTGTGCCAAGAAATCTGGGGAGCTCTGGTCCTCCCAGGTCTAGAGTCAATACCCTAAGGCTGACTTTGGTCATGTCTATGTAATTTCCCATTCCATGGCCTACCCTTGACATTGCCCCTCCACCTCCCCCATATATACACACCATTCACACCAATGAAGACATTATTGACATTATGTGTGGTGGAATGGACTGGAAGACAGGAAAGACACAGTTCAAATCCAGTGGCGCTGATAATACCAATGATTTGTTAGTGCCCTTGGGGGATTCGGTTCAGCAAGTCTAAACCATTCGTCCATTTGTTTCACGAGCATGTATTTATGGCCTACTATGTGCCAGACCCTGGGACTACAGAGACAGAAATGAAGATCAAGTTACTTATCACGGGCCTCATTTTCCCTATTTACAAAATGAATGAATTAGGGAACTCTGTGTCCAGAGAATTTTGGCCTGAGCCTGCCCTTCTTAGGGGAGGACTGCCTTGTTCTAGAGGTACCCTTGAGGTCAAGATTCAGCTTCCAACTCTTTGGGGTGACCCCCTCTAGACAGGCCGTTGCCAGGCCCTAGAAGGAGGCTCCTCCGGTCACTTTCCATGGTACTTATGGTACGGTGGCTTCTCCAGTGAGGAGAGGGAGCTCGAGTGTGTGTTTGCTATGTGTGGGTGTAAGGTGAGAAGTAGGATGAAGCTCGTTAATACTGACTCCCTCCATGGACTCGTAAGCAGCATGTAGACTTGTACAGTCTGGAAGAGTCAGATTAGAATGCTGCCTCCTATGCTTAGTAGCTGTGTGACCAATTTGAACTTCAGTTTCTTCATCTACAAGATGGAGCTGTCTGTAGTACTTATGTCACAGGATTTGTTTGGAGGCTCAAATCACATGATGTATGTAAAGTGCCTCGCAAACTCTAAAACTCTGTAAGCTTAAAGTTATCAGTATTAATCATCAGTTATTAAGTGCCTCCCAAGTGCTAGGTGCCGAGGGTCAGGGTGCAAAGAACAAAAAAATCCCTATTCACGGGGAGACACAAAAATAGCATGTCCATCTATAAAGTTAGTAAACATATATATACATAAGATCGTTTGGGAGGGAATTATTTCATGAAGGGTAGGGACGATTATTCTTATTTGACAGGAAAGGAAACCAAAACTACGCTGGCCAGGGTCACCGGATGAGATAGTGGTGGGTCTGGTACTCTCCACTGTCATCCCCAGTTTTCCCTCCTTTGCCACAGGAGCTGACTGTTGTAGATGTATTTGTTTCCGGGTTTTGGTGATAAGCCCTCTTCCCTCTTTTTTTTTCCCCCTGAAATTGGAATGGGGAAAGGAGCCGAGGATGACTCTTTCTAACCTGTGCTGAGTCAGAGTTATGCTGGGTTTCCTATTACTCTGTATATGTGAGGAGGTAAGCGATGATTTCTGAAGGCTCCTTGATGGAGAAAGTGACCTCGCTGGATTCGTGTCTCCCTTTGAGGAAATTTCTGAGGGCCTCCCTCCTCCCAGCCTCTTTATACTCAGTAGGATTTCCCAGTGATGGGATTGTAGGCACCAAGATTGCTGTCGAGTCTCCTCTTGGTTCAAGGTTATGAGGGAGGATACTGTGAGGAAAGAAGGGGACTGGGGCCCACTCCCCTGTCCCTGGGGCAGGTCGCCTAGAGAGGGGGCTTGGCAGGAAGCAGGCAGGAGCTGTGGTTTTGGGTGGGGCCAGCTGGCCCCTGCTGGGATCCCAGCATCTGGAAGCCATTAGTTTAGGGGAGAAGGGGGGAAAGGACCCAGAATGGTAATGGGGGGAGGGGGGATACTTCTCATCCTAGGCCACACACACAGGCCCCTTGGGAGCGGTGGCATTTGTTACACAGACTCTCTGTCCATGTGTCCCTGTTGCCTGCTGAATTTTTTCTTCTTTTCCCCCTGTCCCCCAGCTTCCCTTCCCTCGCCCAGAGTCGCATTGTCCTTTTCTCCTGTTGGGTTCTCTTGCCTATTCTTTAACAGTGGAATGACTCCAGAGGATGCCTGGAGTCCTGCCCCTCTGAAGTAAGATGCTACAGCCCCTTCTGGGGTGTGGCAGAGTGACTCGGATAATACAGTGGGTTCCTGGGAGTTAGAGCCGAGAGGAAATCCCCTTTGGAAGGAGGGTGACTGCTGTTCTGGGACCACTGCATGATGTGGGGTAGTTGGGAAGGAACAAATGGGCTAACTAGATGAACAGCAAGGCAGTTTTAATCTGGAAAGAAAGGATCTAAGGAAAATACACAAAACCATGGAAGGTTTAGGGGAACATTGGCTGGATTGCTAAATCCCCAGATTCTTGATTGAGGAACCTCCTTCCCTTAGAAGCTAGAAGGAAGGTGTTTTAGGACAAAGAAATCAGGGCTATATCCTGGGTGTCTCAAAAGTTTCAGTGTAGTTTAAAACTTTACTAGCTTAAAAACTGCATTAAGACTTTTGGGATGCCCTCTATGCATATGTGTGTGTGTGTGTATATATATATATATACACACACACACGTATGTATGTATATATGTATGTATGTCTCTATACACATGTAATATACTTAAATAACCAGGACACCAGGGTTCTACTCCATACCTCCCACTGACTCACTTTGTGATTTCAGATCATAGATTTAGAGCTGGAAGAGACCCCAGGAGGTTAAGTCACTTGCCCAAGGTCATACGGTTAGTTTTTGTCAGAAGTAGGATTTGAACCGTGGTCCTTTGACTCTAGAGACAGCGTTCTTTCTGGTGCCTCCCAATGCAGTACAGCTCACTTCCCTTCCCAGTTTCCTCATTTAAAAGTAAAAAGATAGGGGTTGGATTAAATGATCTTTAAGAATTTCTTAAATTCTATGGTTGAAATACAAGCTAGACATAAAAACAGGTTCAAGGGGGCCTGAGAGAAAGCCTTGGACAGGCAATCCCTGATAACTCACAGAGGGTTTTTGAAGCCAGTTTCCCGCCTGTGAAAGTAACTGCGGCCTTACCTAAGTTGCCTCTGTGCCCTTTCAGAGGCCTGATCCCGCGAAGTGTCTTTGATGTGTGACTGTAAACCTTCCTGTTTACCAGAGGTGGGTCCAGACCTCTTAGGTTTGAGTCTTCATCAGATCAAGTAGCAGAGTAGGAGTGGTCAGTGGATCCGCTTGGCTCTCCGCTGTGCCTTGCTGTCAGATGGAGATGGATGTTGGGGTTATGTTCATATTCGTAGGATGTGTTGGTGACAGAAAGTGGGATTTTATGTTCTCTTAGCCCTCTCCTTTTCTCTCTGGAGATGTGTAAGGAAAAGGTGGGAAGAGAGCTATTAGAGGAAGGCTGGTAGAGCTGGGGATGCAGGAGGGGATGTGCCCGCTTATGTCCCTCTCTCCTTCCCTCTGGGAAGTCTCGGGCTGACGGGCTCCTTTCCCCTTACAGCCTGGCCAACATTCCACTGACCCCAGAGACCCAGAGGGACCAGGAGCGTCGGATACGTCGGGAGATTGCCAACAGCAATGAGAGAAGGCGGATGCAGAGCATTAATGCAGGGTTCCAGTCCCTGAAAACCCTCATCCCCCACACAGATGGAGAGAAACTCAGTAAGGTGAGTAAGGCCCAGCTCCGGGAGAGGAACAAGAAGGAAAGGCCGCTGGGGCAACACAGGCCGGTCCCCTTCTCACTGGATTCTGGCTAGAAGTAAAGGGGAATAAGTTCAGTTTTGTCCAGTGTTTCCCAAAGTGTGATTCTTCTTTTCAAGCCTGGTCTCATCCTCTAAGGGACAGGGACAAGGGAGGTGGTGACACTTGTTACCTGATCTTTGTGGATCTCCACTCTGTTAACTCCAAGCTTCTTGATAGCAGTGTAGGTCTCGTATCTTTGCCGTATAGTGTTCAGCACAGTGTGTTACAGTCCGTAGTAGGCAATTAACTTCTTAGCTTTTTAAATCCTACACTTTGAATGACCGGCAAAGGGGTTTTCTCGTAACAAATCACTCATTCATCTCTATCTAGCGAACCCTTCCCTGTAACAGATTTTAAAAAGCAGTTTGGCAAAACCAAAACTAACCAATACAATGGCAGCATCTGACAGCACGTGCAGTATTCTGCCCCTATCGTTCCCCACCTCTATAATGAGTGGAAGGTGAGCTAGTGGGTTTTCAGCATGCACAGTGCCCCATTTACCTACTGTCTGCCCAGCCCTGTGCCTGGTGACCTGGGGAGGGATATAAAGTAAGACTCTGTCTCTCTCCTCAAGTAGAGACTTTGTAAAGGCAGGAAGGCCTTTGGAGTCTGGTGTTAGGACAGTATGCCCAGGGGAGGCAGTGATAGTGCCATGGAGGAGGAGGTAGGCTGAGTTTGGTCTTTAGAGACTTTTAGGATTCTAAGGGAAAGGGAGGGAGAGAGAAGCCTTTTAGGTGGCAGGAATAGCATGAACAGAGGCAGAGGATGAGGAGAAAGATCATGGGGTGTGTGTGTGTGTGTGTGTGTGTCTGTCTGTCTTCAGGAGACAATAAGGGCAGATCAACTTTTATTTTTCCAAATTTCCCTCATCTGTAAATGATGGGTTTGGACTAGAGATTGTCTCTAAGGGTCCCCTTCTGTTTTTTTTTAAAGCATTAAGTCTTATGTTGCTGTGAAATGGCACATTATAAAACTCCAAAGTAAGAAACACAGTTTGGTGCAGTAGGTCTTAGTTCCTGGGAACTAGTGGGGCTGGAACGGGAGCAGACAGCTGAGGAGCTCCCCAAGGCTACCTTCCGTGACTTGATATGGATTTCATTTGTACCAGTTGATTTGTGTGTCCTCTTCCTCATTAGAATACAGTCTCCTTGAGACTGCTTCCACTTTGGCTACCTGGTGCTTAGCGCAGTTCCTGGCCCTCAGGAAAGGCATGATCAGTGCCTGTGGATTGATTTTGACCAGGGTAGTGTGGAAGGTCTGACCTTTTGCGCTCTTCCTCTTCCTCCTTCCCTGGTAGGCAGCCATCCTCCAACAGACAGCAGAATACATCTTTTCTTTGGAGCAGGAAAAAACGAGGCTCTTACAACAAAACACACAACTGAAACGCTTCATCCAGGTAAGGATGCACCTTGGCCACCCAGCTTCCACCCCTGAGTCCTTGCTGGTTCATCCCGTCTCCCTGCTTAGTGGGAACATTTCCTTTGGATGTGTCCTTTGAAGGCTGAGGGCATCCTGGCTGGTACTGCTTTACCAGGGCACAATTGGCCCTGGTCTGGGAGTACCTCAGAGGGAGGTACAAGTCATGCTTGGCTGGCATTGGTCAGTCTTGCCATAACTGGGCAGCGAAGGGGGTCCTTTCCTATATGACGGAGCATGTGCCCTGGTTAGTCAGGACCAAGTCAGGGGAAAGTACATACTGACTTGGAAGTCAGGAGACCCGGGTTCCCTTTTTGACTCTGACACTAACTCATTATGTCTCTTCTTTTTGCCCTGGGCCTCCTTTTACTCCCTCATGGAGCTTCTGTTGTAGTTAGGGAAACATGCAGCCCCAGGGAAGTGGTTTGCATAACAGCTGATCAGAGAAGGGGAAGATGAGGGTAAAGTAGAGGAGTCAGAAGACCTGAAGGAGGTGAGGCTTGAGCTCGGCCCATTCTCCTGTCCCCCACAAAGAGCATTGACCCCTGTGTATGAGCTGACACCATGCTGAGCCCTCTGAAGCAGGGCCCTGAGTGAGAAGCACAGCCCAGAAGGCTAGATGAATCAGAGACCTGGAGAGGGGACTGTGGGTGCAGGGGAAAGAGGGTGTGGGATGGGTGTTCAGTGTCTCAGCTTTTCATCGGGAGCTATGTTCCCATGTCAGATTGTTGTAAATACTGCTACTGTACTGCATTAGGTGAAGGTCTCTTTCCAAGCATCACTGAAGGTACTGTTTGCTTTGATGTAGGAAAAATACGGTGGGGGGTGGGGAGGGAATGGGACGGACAAGTCTTTATTCGCCATTTTCCAAAAAAGAAACATTTTCGTCTCAGTGATTCCTAAGGCCAAGATTCTAGGGTCGGGTTATTGTTAAATTGTTTGTTTGTGTCCAGCTCTTCGCGAACTCATGCACCACGCTGTCCATGTGGTTTTCTTAGCAAAGCCGCCCCCCCCCCCCCAATACACTAGAGTGGTTTGCCATTTCCCTCTCCAGCAGATTAAAGCAAACAGTTTAAGTGACTTGCCTAAGGTCACACAGCTAGTAAGTGTCTGAGGCTGGCTTTGAACTCAGCTCTATCCACTGAGCTGCCCAGCTGCCTCTGGGGTCCAGGTCGTAGTGATTTACTAATCGGTTCTCCTTGATCCCAGACCAGGCTTCTTTTTGTGGGACTGTGCTGTTCTCCTAAGGGAGCTAGCTGTTTAAGGAGCCCTATGGGGAGAAGCCTGTAGGTGAAGTGGATTTTCATGTAGTGAGTCTGCTTAGTGTCAGGGTCACTTGCATTTGACTGCCAATACGTCGATTGTCCCCAGCTTGGATGGGGGCTGGCCGTCCTTCTCCAGCCCTTCCCACAGGGCTCGGACCAGCCCTCCATCTTTCCCTGGGTGGGATGCATTGGCCACTCACTCCCTCCCCCTCCCCCTCGGGGTGCCCAGGAACTGAGCGGCTCATCTCCCAAGCGGCGGAGGGCGGAGGACAAGGACGAGGGCATTGGCTCGCCGGACATCTGGGAGGACGAGAAGGCTGAAGACCTGAGGCGAGAGATGATCGAGCTGAGGCAGCAGCTGGACAAGGAGCGTTCTGTCCGGATGATGCTGGAGGAGCAGGTGAGTGTGGGGGGTGGGCAGCCTGGGCTCCTACCTCGGTTTATTAGCCTCTCAGTGTAGGCCTTTTACGCCCCCTGGTGGAGGCGAAGGGACGAGCTCTCACCCTCTTCATCCTGATGGGCAGAGCTCTGAGTGAGGAAGGCTGAGCCTTCAGTTTTCCTAGTAGGGGCAGGCGAGGCCCAGAGCCTTGGTTAGCTCGCTGTCTTCCATTGAGAGGCAGTTAACTTTGTTGTGTTTATAAAGCACTTGTGTCTGTCTCCTTTGTGCTTGGGACATTTAAAGTTTCAGCGAGATTGCTGTGGATTAGTGAGGGGCACCAGACTGAAGTCAGACCCATGGCCTGGATGTCCTGGGGCCTCCTAAAACAAAGGGGCTGGACTGAGTGATTTCTGAGGTCTCTCCCAGCCTAGACCATCTATATTCTGTCCTCTGCCCTTAAAAACTCCTAGAGCCTCTGTTCTGTGGCCCCTCCCTCCTTGAACATTCTTTGTCTTATATTCCAAGGGCTCATCTAGCCTTCACTGTTCTGTGTCCAGAGATCTTTCCTCCCTCTGACGTTCTAAGTTGCCTGCCCCAGGGTCTTTTCTAGCTCTGCGATGCCTTGTTCTAAGGTCCTTTCCAGCTGTGATATTCTGTATTCTGTCGTTCTAAAGCTTCCAAAGAGTTTGAGGGTAGATGGGCCTTGGCCTTTTAATAGGACTTTGGTGGGGGTTCCCTTAGTGCCTCCGTCTCAGGCTGGTGGTGGGGCAGGAAAGGCTCCAGGCCCAGCCTCCTGATCTGGCCCTCCCCACAGGTGCGTTCTCTGGAGGCTCACATGTACCCAGAGAAGCTGAAGGTCATTGCCCAGCAAGTTCAGCTACAGCAACAGCAGGAACAGGTGAGACTGCTGCACCAGGAGAAGCTGGAGCGTGAACAGCAGCAGCAACTCCGCACACAGGTGAGCGTGGCAGGTGTGTGTGTGTGTGTGGGGGGGGTGACGGGACAAGGCTGGCTCTGGGAGCTCAGTCCACTATGCAGGGAGGCTCTGGCAAAATGGAGGGATCCCCAGCCAGGAGCTGAGCGACCTACCAGTCTTCTGAATCATTCCCATTCTGGGCCTTAGGTGTCTCTTCCACACGCTGACCAGGTGCTCTAGTCCTTCCTTGCATGGACAGTCTGGCAGTCAGGGAGCCTTCACTGATGCCCGTCGCAAACCCTGCCCTGTGCCAGTGGTTTTGTTAGTGAGATGAAAGCTTCCTCTTAAAGGGCTTACAGGGCATTTGGGATGTACAAGGCATTCAACATGAAAGAATTACAGAGCAAGTTAAGGCAGTTGGTAATGGCCTGATTTAGGGGTGGTGTAGACTGGAGGGTCCCAACCCATGGGGGTTATGGAATTGTTGGAGATTTGTGAACTGTCATTTTGTCATCGGACATATTGAGAGGCAGTGGAGAGAGTGCTAATGTGGGAACAGGAAAATTGGCTTCCTGTCCCACTGGAGACATTTACTAGCTATAGGTGAGCTGTTAACCTTTTAGGTCCTCGTTTTCCTCATCCGCAGAATTGGGATAATCTCATGGATTGGCGAAGAAAGTGCTTTTTGCAACTTGAAACACTTTATATAAATGTATGTAATACATATGATATATATATATGTATAAATATAAAACACTTTATGTAAATATAAGTTATTCTCCTTTCTCAAGCAGTAGGACAATGACTTTCGGGGGGGGGTGACCCTGACTTTTTTGTCCTTAAAAATGGGGGTTTTATGCTTAAAGGATAGGAGCTGCTTAGGCCATAAGAGTTCAGAGAAGAAAATGAGATCATCGTCCATCAGAGAAGGCTTTGTGAAGGCTTGGGGTTGTTTTAAGATGATCAGGATTTGGAGAGGCCTGGAGAAGGGATTTCTGCCTGGGGCGGGGGATGCCATGGACCAGAAGCATAGAGACAGGAGTCCCC
This sequence comes from Phalanger gymnotis, assembly GCA_028646595.1. Lineage (NCBI taxonomy): Eukaryota > Metazoa > Chordata > Mammalia > Diprotodontia > Phalangeridae > Phalanger > Phalanger gymnotis. Next base: position 225,575,243 of record CM053624.1, read on the forward strand.
GTGTTAATGTTGTGGAAACAGCGAGGAGAACATCTTTCTTAGAATGTCAGGGGTAGGTGCAAGAGACTGGTGCTATCCAAGGCTGGCTGCAGAGATTGGACAGATTGTGGAAGACCTTGAATTCTGGGCTGAGGAAGGAGTTGGAATTTTGCCTTCCAGCTCTCAGGCACCTTCATTGTCTTGTCATTTGAGGAAGATTATGGCAAAATGTGCAGGATGATTTGAAGGGAGACTGGAGGCTGAGACCAACAGGAGGCAGCTATAATAATTTAGAAGTGATAGAAGAACTTAGACTAGGGGAATGAGCAGTCATAATGGAAAGTATTCTTGGTGGTGAGAGCCGTTACTGTAGGAGGAGTTGGCAGGATTCGGTGTAAGATTAGATGTTAGGGACAAAGGAAGGGGGGAACAATCAGGCTGATGGGGAATAGAACCTGTATCTTGAGGCCAATTCTCATACCCTCTCTGTATTACAGCTCCTGCCACCCCATGGGCCTCCACTGGCTCCCACCCACCACCCCACAGTGATTGTGCCTGCTCCTCAACCCCCACCCTCCCACCATGTCAATGTAGTCACCATGGGCCCTTCATCAGTCATCAACTCAGTCTCCACATCCCGGCAAAACCTGGACACCATCGTGCAGGTAAAGAAGGGCATGTGCTCTGAGAGAATGGTGAGGATGGTACAGGGAGAGACCCAACCAGGAGTCCACAGGGTCAGTGAATGTGGATGAGGGAGAAAAATTAAATCTTTGTTTTCACTAATGTGAAACTGCTCTGAGCCTCCTCATCTGTAAAATGACGATACCATTTATGTGTCCTGGAGATCCATTGGGAAGATCAGAGATAGTAGATGTACACAAACCCCTCTAGTGAGGAGGGATTGTCAAACCAAGGGTTTAGAAGAGCTGAGGGGGTGAGGGAGTAAGGGGTAGGGGAAGAGTTGTGAGGGGGCAGGCCCTAGCCTTCTCCTGGCCTTGAGGAGGTGAGAACAGAGAGTGTCTACATGCTGATTTAACACTGCCAGGGGCTTTTAGGGTCCCTTTAATTTCTGAGCCTGGTCCTCTGGGGCTTTGGGTATAACAGAGTGCTTTCTCTGCTTTCTCGCTCCTGGGTTGTCTGCTGGTCCACAGGAGGGAAGTGGGCTGGCATCAGGTGTACTCCAGTATGATGATCTGTCTCTGACTCAGACTGGTAGATCAGAGGTTCAGGTTTTCATCATGTAGTCGCTCCAGCTCTGGGAGTGATATGAGGAAATTTTAAAGACTTAGTTTTGATAGAGAAATAAAGATAAAGAAAGCTAGTTACAAATACCTTTATTGAGTTAATAGGTAGTGAGGTTAAAAAAAAGCAACTCCTAAACTTTTCTTCAGGACAGTGGCTAGCCTGATAGGTTAATAAAATTGGTTCTCAGCTCAGTAAAAGCACTTTTTAAACCAACTTCATGTTTTTCCAAATCCCCAGTCCAGCTTCTCTGTACTGAGTTAGGTCTTACTCGTCACTTAGCTGTAGGCATATTTAACCTTTGTAGGCATAGGAGGTGGTGGTATAGCTGGCCAGGAGGGGACACCTTGGCCACTCTTTGCCCCGATCTGTGTCCCACCTAGACTGACCAAAGTTGAGAGGCCTTGGCCTCCTAGTGGGAGATCTTAGTGGAGAAGGGAGGGTTTGGGAAGAGCTCTTAAGGCTGTTTTTTTGGGGGGGGAATGAGGTCCTGGGCCTGTTTTGTGGGTCTAGAGAACTCATGAGCCAAAGGCCTGATCGATGTCCTTGCCCCTGCCCCAACCCCTACTTCTTAGGCAATCCAGCACATCGAAGGCACACAAGAGCAGGAGGAACAGGAACAAGAAGAACGGCGACGGGCGGTGATCGTGAAACCGCCAGTCCGGGCCTGCCCTGGAGCCCCTGCCTCTGACACAGCTTCAGATTCAGAGGCCTCAGACAGTGATGCTATGGACCAGAGCAAGGAGGACCCAGCGGGGGATGGGGATCTCCCCTGACCCCCCCTACAGCCCTCCTCTCCTTCCCACCCTCAGGGGGCGAGGGGGCATGGGCCAATAATGGGGAGAAATGCTCGAGTTGTCAGAGCAGAGAGATTTTTACAAAATTACAATGTCATTTGGGTCTCTTTTATGACCTCTTTTCAATACTGTAATTCTTAACAAAGCCAACACACCCAACTTTGGAAAAGGCTGGGGAAGGATGGAGGGTAGAGCTGGGATACAGGTGGTACCAGGGGGCCAGGGCAGGGCTAGAAGAGGCTGGGGAGGAAGTCAGGGACCTCCCTGGCCCCTCTCCACTAAACCATTTTGCATTTCATTTAAAAAGGGGAAGAAAGATACCAAGATATTTCTTCTCTTAGAAGCCAGCCCTAGAACAGTGACCACCCTGTCCCAGTCTGCCCCTTGTTCCCCTCCCTTCTCTCTTCCCCCTCCTCCTCTTGTTTTTTCCTCTTTCCCCTTTAAGCACTTAAATGGATTTGGGGGCTGTGGGTCTGGCTGGGCTGAGGCTGTTCGGGGGCCTGGGTGGGGGTGGGTTGTGTATGTTGCTTCTTGGTTTGGGGTTTTCTCATGCCCCCTCCTCCCTTTCCACCTGGCTCAGCACTAGAATTAGCTGTTATCCTTACCCCCCTCAACCTTTCCCCCTAGGTTTACCCCCTCCTCCAGCCACAGCTGTCTCTCCTTTTCTTTCTTTCTCTTTTTTCTTCCTTTTTCTCTCTCTCTGCCTCTTCCTTCCTTCTTTCCTTCCTTTCTTGGTTTTGTCTGTTGTTTTTTACAATTTTGAGGTCTTTGTGTTCTGGGAGAAGCTATTATATTTTGTTAAGAAATGGGGAAAAAAAAAAAGCAAGGCCACTGTGCCTTCGTAAAGAAACAAAATAAAGTTTGTACTTTGTTTTTTAGAGCTTTTGCCTCGTGCCGACTTTCTGTCCTGGGGAGCCGGGCTGGTGGTGGTGAGGGACCTCATCCTACACCCAGGCCCAGGTGGCCCGTGGCTGGTCCGTATGCGTGGAGGAGCCAAGTGTCTGCTGAAGGGCTTGGCAGTGAGGAAATGGGAGCGGGCTGGGTGTGAGAGTGTTTCCCAGGGTAAGAAAGAGAATAGTTTTGATTCCTAGGAGTGTCCTAGGTGTTGGAGTGCTGGTGGTAGAAGGAGGGAATGGAGAATAGTGGAGACATTAACTGAACCATTTTCTAAGAAGTTGTCCAGGTTTGGGGAGAATCAGTTGGATTAGGGACAGTCTCAAAAGTTCTTGGCTTTTTTTTGTTCGAAATCTCCCTTGGGAAGGAGAGGCACTGGGCTCTCTTCCCCTTTTCTTCCCCCAGGAAGCTGGGCAGGGAAAGGAGCATCAATTCCTTTCTCTCTAGAGGAGAAAATCATTCATGACTCACTATCCTTGCTCATTCCCCAAGCATCTCTGGGAGTATATGGCAGCTGCCCTTGCTTTGAACCCTAGCTTGGTCACTGGCCAGGTGATTTAGGCAAGGAGTATACGTTCTACCTGAGCCTCAGAGGAAGGTATTGTGTTGCAGGGCAAAAGTGCTAGACCCACGTCCTGTGATAGAGGTTTGAGTCCCAATCCTGCCACTGACTAGTTTGGAGACCTTTGGTGAGTTACCTGAACAACCGGGTGGCATGGTCGATAGAGCACTGGGTTTGGAGTCAGGAAGTCTCATCTTCCTGAGTTCAAATCTGGTCTCAGACACTAGCTGTATGACCCTGGGCAAGTCACTTCACCCTGTTTGCCTCAGTTTCCTCATCTGTAAAGTGAGCTGGAGAAGGAAACGGCAAACTCCTCCAGTGTCTGTGCCAAAGAAAACCCTGAATGGGGTTACAGACAGTTGGACATGATCCAGCAAGGACCGAAAGATTTGAAAACACTGAAAAATACATGCTCCATCTTGTGACCATGTCTCAGTGTGAGGAAAGCATTTTTTTAGAGCCGCGAGGTGTGCGTAAAGGTGAGCTGTTACTTTGGGGAATGGGGACCCCGGCGCTTACAATCTGGACTAGGACGTTTCAGTCAATTCACAAATATTTATTAGGCTCTTGTGTTCTAGGGAGAGTGAGGGATAGAAATGAAGCCCCTGAAGTTGCTGTAAATTGTAAAGTTTGAGTCAGAAGCGGTGTAAACTCAGTGCTAGAGAAGAGGTGCAGACACGGTTAGAGGAGGGGTTAGAGGAGGGAGAGCATCATGGCCTGGAGCAATCATGGAAGGCTTCTTGGAGGCGGTTGGATTTGAGCTGGACCTTGAAGTCGGGTTCAGGAGGCCCTGCCAGGCAAAGGTAGATTGTCTAGGGAATCAGGGAAGTTTAGAAACAGGTCTGTTCACACGTAATGGGGAAAATAAAATATTGAAAAAAAAAGAAAGGACTGAACGCTCACGCGGAGGCCTTGAAGGCCGGGCTAACAGGACCAATGGCATTCATCATGTCAGGTCCCGGCCGCCTGCAAGGCAGCCGCAGGTAAAGCTGCTTGGGAGCGGGGTTGCTCACATTGACTCCTGGGTAAGTTCCTCAGACTGGCGCCAGGGGGCTCTGAGCGCCTGGGCTGGGGAAAAGGGTCGAAGACCTGCCCTGCTCCCTGCCCCCCGCTGCCCGAGCCCCGAGCCCCGAGCCCCGAGCCCCGAGCCCCGAGCCCCGAGCCCCGCCCCGCGGCGGCACTACTGCGTTCTAATTGGCGGGATCGAAGCAGAGTTCCGTTTCCATTGGTCAGAGTAGTAGTGGTGGTGGAGGTGCCTTGGGCACTCGCTCCCTAAGGCCTGGAGAGCATGTGTCAAACGCCTCCCCCACCTTCCGCTCCCGCGCGCTCCCCATCCCCTCAGCACGGCGCGCGAGAGAGACACCCACACACCCTCCTTTCTCTGCGCTAACACCGGGACACGCCGCCTCTCACACTTTGTCCCACAGTCCTGTGCCGTCTCTCTTACACTGCCCCGTAGTCTGTCCATTCCCGTCTCTCACTAGTGTGTCCACAGTCTCTCACATTGTCTTTCACACACTGTTGCACAATCCGTCACAGACTGTCCTTGTCACACGCTCCTTATTGTCACAAGTCGGCCATATACTGTCACACAGCATCACGCATCATCACACACGCTGTCATTGCCACACTCTATCACACAGTTGCCTGTCACGAACGTCTTCCGTTACCGTCTCTCATCTGCCGTGCCCATTCTCAGTTGTATACATTGTATACATACCGTATGTATGTGTTGTATATTTACTGTAGCAAGCTCTGCGATGCCCATGCTTTCTGTCGCACGCCATGTCGCTGATACTCCCGCACACGTCACATCACATTTTCTATCATGTGCCGTGTCTGTCATTTACATCGTCTCTAACAGTCTTTCTGTTAAATTTTTCTGTCACGCACCTGTCACACATTGTCTCATACCCTGTCTCTCACATAGTATCAAGCTGCACACTGTCTCTGTCACTCACTGTTTCACAAACTCAGTCATATTCTCTGTCCCAACGCAGTGTCTGTTACATACATTGGTCCTCTAATACATAGTCTCACAACCGTCCTGTAATAGACTTACTTTGTCATAAACCGTCATATATACCGCCTCTGTCATGCAGGATCCTTCTGTCATACATGTCGTTAGGTCACAGAGGGTCTCTCTTGCTCCATCTTTCTGGAGGAAAAACTGTTTCCCTCTCACACTGTTCTGTCATATGCAATTTCTGTCACGTGGTGTCTCACTGTCATACTGTCTCTCTATATCACAGTATTTTCCTTTTGTGTATGCTGAATCTCAGTCATGTGGTCTCACAGTCATCTAGTCTATCACACCTTCAGCCTTTCGGTCACATGCTCCAGCTTTTTTATGTACACTCCATCTCTTGCAGTCCCTCTGATGTACAAGCTGTCATATGTCATCTCTCTGTCTTCCTGTCACATGCTCAATTTGCCTGTCATATATACATATGTACACATATATATATTTTCACTGTCTGTCATACACTATCTCGTTATTGTATCTTCTGCCTCTCTGTCTCTCATACGTTCTTCCTTCCATCATATGCTCAATCTCTCTGTCACGCACATTGTTGTCAACCACTTCATCTCCCTTATAGTCTCCCTCACATACTCTGTAATTTCTCTCTCTCTCTCTCTCTCTCTCTCTCTCTCTCTCTCTCTCTCTCTCTCTCTCCCCCCTTCCTCTTTCTGTCTCTGTCTCTCTGTCTGTGTCTGTCTCTATCTGTCTGTCTCTCTCTCTGTCTCTATCTCTATCTCCCTCTCATCCTTTCTTCCTGTCCTGAATTCCATTTCTCTCTCTCACACTTCATCTCTGTCATAGTCTCTCTTCACACTCACTCCCTCACACCCCCTCTCTCTTGCACTTTCTCAAACACATCTGGGTGGGGACAGATACAAACCACCACAAGTCAGAAATATTGAGATACTGCCAAGATTCAGATTAGGTCTGCTTGAGTCCAGGGTTGCCTTTCTGTGGTGATGCAGCCTACAGGTTACACTAGATTTTTCAGTGTGAAGAAAGGGAAAATTATCCAATCCTTGTCATTTTAAAGATGAAGGCTGCCACTCTCCACCAGGAAATACCACTGCCGATTTCTGAGGTGCTTGGCCTATCTTGGGACTCCTAGGACTTCTTGTGGGGGAGTTCCTAGTCAATAGTTATGGAGGGCCTTGCTGGTTGGACTGTTCAATATCGCCCCCCCCTTAAACAATACTTTGTGGGATACCATTCTGTAAAGTAGGTTGGAATCATCGAGCCCAAACTGCCTCTTTGCCCCTTGTTTTCTTGGCCTAAATTCCATCCTTCCCTTACCCTCCAGCCTATTGAATCTATCCTCTTTTTTTTCTGCCTCTTCCTTTCTTTGTCCTGGCTACTTTTCACCCCTTTGCACTACAATAGCTGGAGTGTATCTCCATCTACCCCTCTCTGCTCCGTGGTTTCTCTCTTGTCTGTCCTGTTCCGCTCTCTGCCTCTGACCTGCTGAGTTGCAGTTTTCTCCTGTTGATTGACAAGGGCCGGTGCTGATTCAGGGGAGAGGGCTGGGCTGGGGGCCGGGGTGCAGACATAACCCTATATCTGGCAGCTGTGGGAAGGAATGAGCTTCCCAAAGCCCTTCTCTCTCCCCCTTTCCTATTTTATGACAAGAGCTGAAGGGCACCAGCTGAGAATTTTCCTGAATTAGGGTGAGGCCTCAGATAGTTCCCGAAGTCATCTTCTTGCATACTTTTAGAGAAGTGGATCGCTGAATTAGGCCTGAGTTCTAATCTTGCCCTTGCTATTAATTTGTTGTGTGACCTTGGAAAATACATTCTACCTCTTTCAGCAGCAGTTTCTTCCTCTGTGAAAAAAAAATAAAAGGCTTCAGTCTAGTTAACTACAAGGTCACGACTGAAGGGAGAAAAATAAGGCCAGAAAAGGGGTGGTTGATAGCCTGGTAGAGGAAGAAGAGGAGGGACTAAGTGAGAGTGAGAATGAAAAATAGATTTAGAATGAATGAAGTAAAGGGAGAGATGGAAAGACAACAGATTCATTTTAGAAAAGGGAATTTGAGAGTTTGAGATAACGAATGGAGAATAGTTTTGGGTGAGCTTTGAGATTTAAGGTGCGGCTATGTCCTACGGTGTCTGAGATAGAGTGAAGATGTAGGTCGTTGGAGTTGAGGAAGCTGGTGATGTGAGAGGATTAGGTTGTTTGAAGGGATATCGATTCAAACACTGAAGTCTGCACTGACAGGATGAGGTTTCAGCATTAGTCAATACAGAAGTAGCATATCCTCTTTCCATGAATTGTATATTGATGGAGTTTGGAATAGAAGACAGTTACACAAAAGGTGATGGCAGGCAGCATGTGGCCGAGGAAGTACACCCAAACTTATATGAATATGTGAATAGGTAGTTTTAATCAGTAAGACAAACAAATAACCCATAAGTATTTACCAAGCACCTAATAATAGTAAAAAAAAAATAAAAATAAACCCCCCAAAACAAAAACCCTTCCCTTCCTTATATAGCACTTCATACTTTTTCAAATCCTTTTTTAAATGATCACATTTAACTCTCAAAACCATCCAGAAGGTAAATACAATGCATGAGAAACTGGAGTGAAAGTCGGAAGACTTGGGCTTAAGTTCTTGTTCTCTGCCATTTCCCCTGCTCAGAAACCTTCAGTGGCTCCCTATCGCCTCTACAATAAAATACAAACTCTTTCTCTTGGTGTTCAAGGCCCTTCATGATCTGGCACTTATCCTATCTTTCTAACTCCCATCTCGCGTTATTCCTTTTCACCTTCTCTCTGTTACGGTCAATGCGGGTTTCAATTTTTCTCTTCAAACTGACCGTTATATAAATTGGCTCCCTTCATTCACTAAGGTTGCCCATCATGCTCTCACTTTGTTTCTTTCAGAACCCTTCCTTCAAAGGCCCAGCTGAGATGCCACCTCCTCTTGACGTTCTCCACGATCCTCTCAAGTGTTAGTAGTGTCTCACTCCTCAAATTTTCCTAGAGCACTTTGATCTCTCCCTACCTTGTTTTATATTTATTTGTAAACACGTTGTACCTTTGCAGCAGCGCCCCCTGCCTCCATAGGGGTATATATTAGGAGATAGTTGCTAAAAGTTTACAAATATAATAATAATGGCTGATAGTTACATTTATATTTGCAAAGTCCTTTATAAACATCATCTCCCTAATGTTTTACAGTAACCCTGGGAACTGAATGCTGTTTTCATTCTCATTTTATGAGTAAAGGAAACTGAGGCTTCTATAGCTGGTAAGAATTTAAGGATAGAGTTAAACCCAGGGTCTCCTGATTGCTCAATCCACTACAACAAGCTGAAATCTGAAGTTGTGTCTTGTAAAGAGAGGCACTGCTTCTCCGGAAGTCTCCTTGAACTTCCTCACTCCCTTCTTTAGAATTGCAGAATGGCAGAATGAAAGGAAAGACCTTATGGACAATCAAATCCAACCTTCTTATTTTATAGCTCAAGAAACTGAAGCCAAGAGAAGTGAAGTGACTTTGCTCAAGGTCATCGCTGGTTTCTGACTAGGGCTCACCACTAACTAACTCTCCTCTCAAAGCTGTTTAAGCCATCTAAGCTATGGGCAGATCCTCTTCTCTCCCTCAGATTTGGGCTCTTCTGGCTTTTCCTACTCCTAAGAACAAATCTCTCTCACGTGCCTTTGTACGCTTTGTCCCCCATCTCCTGCCTCATTCTTGTTCCCAGACACCCTGGGTGATATCCTGCCTTCCCTTAGACAGGCTGGTGTCTGCTTCCCGCCCAGCTCCCAAAACCTGGCTCGTAGGGGCCATCACATGCTCTTGTTATGACAGCATCAGGCAGCTCTTTGCAGAGGTGATGAACACCGACTTGTTCCTTCAACATAAGGAAGGAATCTCAGTGCCGGCTCTCCGGGGCTGGACTCATTCCCTCATTTTCCCACTCTAAAGGCTTTACTTAAATTACAACATCAAGAAATCCCAGTCTGGTTACCCCATAGTACCTCCCATCTAGCATTCTCTCCCCAAAAGGGGCAGCAAGGGACGAACATGGAGCTTGTCCTCTCTGATTGATCTCCACAGAAAGCAACCCTTTCCTTAATTATCCATTCTGATTCTGTCATCCCTGAGTTTATTTGGAATGCCTTTCTCTTTCCACCCCATATTACCTCTTAGGAGTATGTGTAAAACAAAATAGGAATTCCTTTTCTTTGTCCTAAAATAACCTCCTTCAAACTGACACCCAGATAGGGTGAGTAATTTATCTGAAGTCATACCATTTAGTGGAAGAACTGGGATAAGAACCCAAGTCTAGGAAGTCTAGTTGTTCCTCCATTACCTCACACTGTTTTTCCTCAATCCGTGTGTTTCTCATCTCTTTGTTCTAAGGTTTTATATAAATGTCATGTTTAAGGCTGTCATCCTTGGCCTCTTCAGGTTATTCCAGAACCAAAGAATTTTTTAGATCTGGAAGCAATAGCTTGGGGCAGTGGAAATACTCCTGGATCTTAAGTCAGAGGAGCTGGGTTCAAATCTGGACTGTGCCACTTGCTACCTGTGTGACCTTGAGCAAATCACCTGGTTCTTTGTTTCCTCATCTGTAACACAATCTTTTAGGACATTTACTTCCAAGTACCATTGCCTTTGTATATTGTCTGCCCAGGTCTAACTCCATTGGTTGAAAGTAATAGGCTTAATAAAATTAAATTTTATAACACTTTACATTTTATGAAGCTCTTACATAATTATCATTCCTTTGGTTCTCATGTCAACCCAACAAGACAGGCCTGGCAGGGATTATCTGTTTTGGGGAGCAGAGGAAGCTGAAATCCAGAGAAATCAAGTCACTTGTTCAAGGTAGTAAATTAGTAGTAGATTGTGAGGTCAGTCTAAGTGCCTGTGATGTGCCCGGTACTGTGCTGGGAGCTGGGGATGCCAAGATGAAAGGAAGCAATCCTTGCCTTTAAGGGCATTCTCACAGAGAGACAGCACAAATACAGGGCATTCTAAAAGTCTTAGGGGAGCTCCTCTGGAGGACTCCAGCTCTAAAGCTACGGTGATGACCTCATCCAGCACTCCTTTTCACAGATAAGGATACTGGGCTCCAGAGAAGTGAGTTCACTCGTCCAAGGTTACACACCAAGTTAATGTCTGAACAAAGATTAGAACCCAGGTCCCTGCACTACCAGTTCTAAGGGAACTCTTTCACTACACCATAAAGAGACCACTTTGTATTAGTTGTTTCATACTTCCACTCCAAGGCAGAGCTGAAGCCTGGGAAGTCCTAACTCTGGGTTCACCCTTCTCTCTCCTAACTCCTTCCTCATGGTGGTGGGTGGCAAGTCACTTTCATGTAGGCTCAGGCTGCCCATTTAAGGGGAAAGACAAACCTAGGGGTCTCATCTCCCAGATCCAAGTGTCAGCGGCCACCCCAACAAAGAAATGAGGGAACTTTGAGGGCCTTTCTGTCACTGGGCAGGATCTGTGTAGCGTTCCCTGCCACATTGGCTAGGTGTCCTAGTGACTGTGTGACCCTTTTCCCTCCCCTTTCTCCCCCCCTCCCCATTGCCTGATACCATATAAATAGAGGCAGAGAGCAACTGGGAGCTCTTGGCAGTCACCATGAGGACGCTGGCTCTGTTCTGCTGCTGCATGGCTTCTCTCCTGCTCTCAGGGAAAGCAGGTATGCCCCTTCTTTGGGCGGGAGGCATGCGAACTTCTCAGCTTAGGTGGCTGGACAGAGTGGGTTTTGAGGAAAAGTTAGGGAATTTTGCTTGTCCCTGGTCCATGCTGTCCTACCCCTATCTCCCAGCTTTCACTCTAAAAGCCTTTTCTGGGGTGGAAAGGTTCCAGGGTTCTTTGTGTCAAATTTTCCTAGCTTGCTGGCCTCACCTGGCTATCACCTTTCTGACCTCCCCTGTGTCTGAGGCAGCAAAGGAGAGAGAACTGTGGGAATCATTTTGGGGAATAAGGGTAGCTGGGGAGATTGGCAGTGGGGGGTGGGGAGGAAGTTCTAAAAGGAGCACTCAGCCTGAACTCAGGCCAGACCTTGGAGGGGGTATACCTACAGGATGGTATTGGGAATGGAAGTGGACTTGGGGGCAGTAGTGAACTCCTTTGTCTCTAGGGGGCCTCTAGAGGAAATCCCTCCAATCTTAGAATTGGAAGGGGTTTAGAGGTCATCTATTTCAAATGCACACCCAACGAAAGAGTTGATGGCAAGAAACTCCAAGTGCCTGTTTTGTAGGACTGAGATCAGCTGGGGACAGGATCAAGGACAGGGAAGGAAACAGTGATTGTGAGAGATCTGGGGACAGAATCAAGACAGAGTTCGGAACAGGGAAGGCCTGCGGTCAGGAGTGGGATTGAAAAGGGGTCCAAAGCTGTTGCTTTTCTTTTGACATCTCAGCATTTTGTGTGGTGGAGAAGGTAGCTTGGGTTACAGCATACAAGTTATTTATAGGCTGTGGAGAGGACACCCGATCAGTTTGCTACCCCTCCCTTGACTTGGGCCCTGGTGCAAGAGTAGCTGGAGCTAGTCTCCTCTCAGCCATGCTCCCAGGAGTGCAATGCAGTGGACTCCTTCAGGGGCTCGAGATCCTCTAACCACCTCCACCCCTCCCCATTACCATTTTGGCTTTTCAGAACTGGGCAGTCCCAGCCTGGGCCTAAGTTTTCTATCCTGTGCTCCCAGGGACATTCAAGGACCTGAGCCCTGGGCCTCTCCTGTCATCCCTGCTCTGTTTCCTGCTGGTAGGCAGTCACAGTTAGAAGTGGAATGTGGCAGGCCTGATGGAAGAGCACCCCTCCCTAGGCGCAGAGGGGTGGGGAAGGGGCCTGCAGACCTCAGCATGTGCTGCTGGGCCCTGCCCTTGTCTGCCCTTGAGTTAATTTGGTCTCCCTGGGGCTGCAACGGCAGAAGCTGCTGCGTATTCCAGGCGGCTGTCAGGTGGCTAAGTATGGAAACAGCTTCGTAATTGGATCCTGAGCCCCAAGCTGCCGCCACCACCCCTACTCTGCCTGGCTCTCCCTTGCTCTGGCCTCTTCCCCCCACCCTGCTAGGCCACAGCTGCTGCCTCCCCTGCACTGTCACACGGGCCAGGGGGCCAGGGAGTTTTAGCCTTTTAAGGATATCCTTTATCCTTCCTTCTAAACAAAGAGGCTTGAACCCTGTGGGTACTGTTCTCTCACTGACCCCAATGGGTGGACAGGCAAGATTCTTTCTATTGACTCTTTTCTTTTTCTACCCTCCATGGAGAGAGAATGAAGGGAAGAGAGTCTTTCTCTTTTCACCCTAGACTCCTCTGCCTTGTTCAATAGCTGGCTTCAGAGGTCTTTCTTTGATGGAGACCTGGAAGCAACTGTCTTACTTTAAAGGAAAGGATAACTGCTAATTATGCAGGAATTATAGATTCTGCCTCCTTGGAATGAGACACGACCCCCATCCTCTTGGTGGCTTGTAGTAGTAGGAAGGCCGAATTTATGATCTCAAAAAGGATCATATAAATATCTGAATGGTTCGAAATCGTTGGGTATATAGAATTCTCCAAGCAGAAGGCATCAAAAAAATTTATTTAGGGCCCAGAGCAACAAATTAGCGAACCAACCTCCCCATTCCAGTATTGTGAACACAAGCCTCCAGGCCCAGTAGGCCCGCCTCACAAGAGTAGCCAGGAGGCCACAGAAAAATAAGATGGCATAAATCATATTCACCGGCCTCAAGAACTCGCTCGAACTCCTGGGTCCACACAGGGGTCGCCTCTGCTTCAGATTTTTTTTTCCAGCTGTAGCTTCTCACCTCTCCTCACAGCCAAGCCTCTGGCGTTCTCAAGTCCTGCCTCAACGACTAGAGACCAGAGTCCAGAGACCCACTGGTTTCCGAATTGGCCCCTCTTAAACTCTTAATCTACTCCCACACAGGTTTCACACCTGATAGGACTTTGGGCCTGGGGCTTAGCGTTTAACAGGTGAAAGTACTTTCACGGTAAACAAAAGCCAAACTCCTTAAGGGCACCCGTTAAACTAAGCCCATTTTGCCTTACTGGCACACTTGTGTTGCATTTCCCTGCTCCAGTGGTCACTCTAGAACAGTGACTCTTCTTCTGCCTTCAAATGGGGGATGCTGCCCTCAGAATGATTTTCTGTCCCTCCCCAAACTAGAGCTGATTGTGTCCCTGGATTGGTGCCTTCCTTGGTAGGTTCTGCCAGAATGGCAGCTCTCTTCAGTCCCCATGGAGGTAAACTCTGTCCTCTCAGTGGAGGTTCTTCTCTTCCATCTGTGGCTGGAATTACATATTCCCATAATAAATTGTACTCCCTTCTTATGACCAATCATACATCCTTACCCCAACCCCAATCTACTTCTGCTCCTTTGCCCCAAAGTGTATTCTCATTTTATTGTCCCCACTGGGTAGACTTTACGGTGATGGAATAGAATGAGAGAGAGGCAGGTTATCCCTTAAAAGCCCTGTCCCTTCCTCATAGAATGAGGTTTCCCAGAAAGCCTCTCTCTCCCTCTCTTTGATCGCATCACACATGCCCTTTGAGTCACTCTGGGCTAAGCTCTTTGGGTGGGGTAGGGTCTCTTCTTTCATAAGCCCCTGTTTGCAGGCTTAATGTAACCTCTGCTCCCCGGTTGTCATCTGGTTTTTCTACCCAGAATGCCTGCAGAAGAAGCAGCTAAGCCTGTCTGGACCATATCCACATCAACATCCCACTTGCTCCTAGGATTTTTTAAGCTTGTTGCCTACTTTCCATTTCCTGAAGAATGATCCTTTGTTCACCTTTATCTCAAAGACCTAGCTTAGTGATATATGTAGTATGGAAGGATTCAATGTCCCTCCAAAATACTTTAGAATCACAAAATCTTAGAGTTGGAAGACTCTTCAGAACTAAATTAGCCTAAATCTCATTTTGCAGAAATTGGGAAACAGGCCAAGAAAAAGGAAGTGACTTGCCTAAGGTCATACACTAGCAAGGTCTGATCTGTCTCTTATTTCAATGTTCTTTCCCTCATACAAAGGACCAATCTTTAAAAAGAGGAGAGAGATGATCATATTGTGACAGCCTTCCACCAGGTCTGGAGAGGCATTCTGCAGATCCAGCCAGAGATTCTGCAGTAATTACCCAGAAGTGGGCACACATTGGTTGTGCAGACTTACTTAGGGAGCATGGCAAACAGTGATGCTCTCGGTTATCTGTCTCCCCGTGGGCTTCCTGTGGGGGCAGAAGGAAAGTTAGGAAAATATTTCTGTGGGCTGCTCAACTGTTAGCACTCATTGGCAAGGATTGGTTTGTGAACATAATGTTCGCTTATCCATTTGACACAGAGATGTGAGGTTAGATCTGGGCGCTTCCCTGCCTCTTCATCTTTCATACTTCTATTGCATCCAATGCAATTTCACCCCAGCTCTCCTAGGATTCTCCTGCTTATAGACTCTTAAGGCTTCCCTTTTATCCTATTTTGTACCATGGTGTCAAGAGCTCTTGTTTGATGTGCTCTGGCACTGTCAGTCCCTCAGTGTTCCAAGGGTAACTTGATCCTCCTTGAGAGCTTGTGGTTACAGTCAGTGAACCCCCTAAGGTCTGGTTTCTGATGATTCCCAGAAAGTAGCTATCATTCACAGTGACCTTCTCAGTGGTACAATCCCACTACCTGCTATATAAACAATAGGGAGGTATACTGAGGGGATAGGGCCCCGCCCAAACATCATTCCCAATCATTCCAAATTAAAGGGCCTTTTCTCATTTCCCATAAAACCAGTGATGAAAGAGCTGACCAATCTGGTATGTGCTATGGGCCATATTCCAATTAAAGAACCCCTTTACTTCCTCATTCCCTTTCCCCCCACCCTCTAGGACCAAATACCATGCATGATTAGACCAGCTTGATCCTAAAACAAATCAAAGCTCTCTGAGCTGCATTTTCTTTCTTCCTTTCTAAATGGTGGTATGTAAACTAACTTGGGCATCAGATGTCAATTCATCGTAATGGAGTCATAGAACATAGACTAGTAGAGGTAGAAAGAACTTTAGAATTTAGAATATAGACCTGCAAGGAGCCTTAGAACATAAAATGGTAGAGCTGAAAGGGGTACATAGTACATAGAGCTAGAAAGGGCCTTAGAATTTAGATTTTTAGAACTAAAGAGGTTCTTAGAACAATATTTGAGTTGTTCAGAACCTTAAGAATTCATCTAGTTGGATTCTCTCATTGTACAGGAAACAGGCCCAGAAAGAGTAATTGACTTGTTCAAAGTCATACAACTAATTAGCAATGGAATGAAGACTTGAGCACCTAGATCATCTGACTCCTAATCTAAAAAATTTCCCCCCTGTCACGCCAAGATGTTTCCTACAGATTAATTACTAACATGAAAAACAATGTTTTAGTTTTTAATGTAGAGAAAGGGTTAGCTGTGTGCATACATGTGTCTCAGTTTAATTTGAAAGCTGCTGTTATTAATGAATGTTCTTTCATATGAGCTATTCAGAAGAGAAGGAAGTTCTATTAAGGCATAAGGTTTCAAGTGGGGTGACAAGGTCAAAGTAGGGGGAGCTAGACTTGGGCCAGGACGTCTAACAAATGTATAAATAAACCTCTGTTGAAAAGTATGTAGCCGTGAATGTATGGCAAACTCAAATATTATTGAAATTTTGGGGTCTGGTGGATTAGTTGTGTGTTCATGATTAAGATCCTTTACCTGGGGCAGGCTTATTAGAGGAGGCAAGTTTATGGTTGTGCTCTGAGAGGCAGAAAGGATGGGCTTTGGCAGATCATGGGCCTGTTCAGGCTTAGAGTTGGAACAAGAAGAAGCATGGGATTAAATGGAAGAAATGACAGACGTTCTAGGAAGTTCAGAGTTTGACCTAGTTAGCTAGAATAGAGAATGAGCGTTTGATTAGGGAGGCCATCTCTAACTGCAGAGCCAGACTTTTCAGATGTGAAGAAACTGGATATAAATCCAGGGAAATTGGGATCTGTGTATCATAGTCTAGACTTAAGAAGACTGTATATCTTTCCCTTCCCTCTATGTCTTCTACCTGCAGAGACTCGATACTGGTCATGTTGTATGGGAATTCTGAACCGTTCCACTTTGATATCATCACAATGATATTTGATTTAATTTGATTTGATGATTTTAATTTAATTTGATGATCTGAGTTTCTATATGGGTACTTTCTTCTGAGGCAGGGGTCTTAACCTGGAGATCACTGGACACTTCCTCCCCCTCCCCTGATGGATAGATTTCTAGTGTCTGTGAACTTGGATGGGGAAAAAAACTACATCTTTATTTTCACTAACTACTAACTTAAAGCTTAGTATTTCTTTCAATTAAGAATTTAAAACAAACAAACAAGCAACATTAAACTCTGAAAGAGTCCATGGTCTTCACCAAGCTTCCACTAACTGGACTCTGAAAAGGCTACTCTCTGCTCTAAGAGGATGAAGATTTATATGTGAGAATTTGACCTGGATGGGCCCAGGGAAAGGTTGGTGGCCAGACAGTTAACCTGCTAGTCTAGAAATCCAGCAGGGCCTGAATGAATCAATATGTAAACGTTGGCAGGTACCTGAGACCAATAATAATTTACATTTAAGTAGTACTTCAGTGCACTTTCACTTACAACAACCCAGTAAGGAAAGTGTCACAATCATTATTATCCCCATTTTGCAGATGAGGAAACTGAACCTTTAGAGGTTAAATGACTTGTACATAAATACTTAGCTAGTGATTGTCCAAGGTGGAATTTGAAAACAGGCCTTTCAGTCTCTAAGTCCAGCGCTATTTCCAATACATCACACTACTCCTGTAACAGGCGTTTTTAACCTTCTTTTGTGTCATAGACACTTCGGTAAGTCTCTTGAAGCCTAAGGACCCCTTCTCAGAATACTTTTTTTTGTTAATGCATAAAATAAAATATATAGATTACAAAGGAAACCAGTTATAATAAAATACAGTTATCAAAATGTTTTTTAAAATGCCGGTTGATTGGACACAGGTTAAGAATTTCTGCGAAAACATAGGTATCAAGCTGGTCCAAATCCCCCATTTTCCATGTGAGAAAACTGAGGCCCTGCATTGGGAAATCACTCACTCAAGGTCCCACACCTCATTAGTGGCAAAGCCGGGACTGACATCCAGGTCTTCTGGCTCAGTCCAGTGTTCTTTCCACCATATCAAGCTCTTAATGAACTGAATTGGAGACGATGGTGCAGAGCTTCCCCACTTTATGTCATTTCTCCATTTTGTGGCATCCTCCCTCTTCCACCCTACTCAGGCATCTAGAATCCTTATGCCTTCTTTCTCTTCTCCGCTACCAAATTCTGCTCATAGGAGAGGATTAGAAACTTATTCAAACTGAGGCACAAAGGGCTGATGATTGTTTAAAATGTTACCCTCCTGAAAGACTTGTCTTTCCAGAGGGATCAAAATTTTAATTGAAAGGAATAAAGCTTTAATACTGAGTTTCAGGAAGTAGGTCTTGAAGACAGGTGTTTTGGGGCAAGAAAGCAGCAAACACACTGCTGGCCAGCACCTGCAGGAACCAGATTAAAATGTATTTGGGAAATGTTTAACAAAATAAATAAAAATACAATAAATCATGGATAATATTAATATATGGCTTTCTAAATCATAGGACATGTATGGTTTAGTGGCATCATTTCTATTTGAGTTTGGCACCACTATTTTGGGGGACAAGGGAGCCAATTATAAGTTAGCTCTGTGTTTAGGGTAGAACCTTGGGTTCCTTATCCATACCACAGGCCCCTCTTAGCTCTAGGATTCTAGGTCTAGGATGGATAATAGAAGAGGCCCTTAGGCTACTGAAAGGAGGGTTTGGCTTTGACCTCCAGAGAGGTCAGCTGTGGGGCCAGCTGCAAAGCTTTCCTGTCTCCTAGGGGCTCAGCCTGATGAAAGATGAGAACTCTGAAGGCCCTAACACCTCCCTGGCTTAAGGATGCTGATCTCTATTGCTTCCCAGTCTTGAGGAGGGTCGAGAGCAGAATGCATTGAGCCATGAGAGGGTTAGATGGGGACAAATTCCAGGTCTGGGCTAGCAGTGGTCCTGTTTAGGACTTCCTGTGGTCTCTGTTTCTGCCTAGTGGGTTGTAGACTAAATTCTCTTTATCTCTGCTCGGCAGGTCTATTCAGGTTCTCCCACCCCCTCTTTAAGTGCTGCCTCTCTTTCTCATCCAGCCCCCTAACCCTCAGGGCTGAATCATTGCTGAGCTTACTTAGGTTTTGTTGTCCCATTTCTGGTTAGGGGGCTAGGCCCTGGCTTTGAGTATTCAAACTGAACTGTACCTTCATAAGGTCCCTTGGCTAAGCTATTCTGGACAGACAGAGGGATCTGCCATTCACACCTTCTAGCTGGGGACCTGTACAGTAAGTAATTCCCTTCCCCCATCCCTAATCCCTCGTGGAGTAGGTGACATGGAGGAGGAGACAGTTCCCAGGGAAGTGGGACTGAAGAATATCTTGTCCTCAGTGACCTGACTTCTTTGTAACCCTTTTTAGGCTGTAGGTTCTCTTGCTCTTCTTCTGCGGATGGGTGTGCCAGGCTGTCTCTATGAGGAAAATATGAGGTCGTGGGCATCGGGAGGGCATCTCCTGCCTGGCACTGCCCTTGGGCTGGGACATTGCCAGTTGCCTCTCTTCCCCAAGATAACGTCAGTGGGACCATGGGCGAAGCATAATCGGTGTTGTTCTAATGAGCTCCAAACAGGGGCATAGAGAGATTTCAGGTGGGCTGCTAGCCAAGGCAGCCTCCTCACCATCTCATTCCAAGGGTATTAAAAGATTGAGGGAGTCCTCTTCTCATATAACCTGCTTCAAAAGATCCTTACCAACCTCTGCCCCAGTGCATGGGACCCAGGCCCTGCTGCCCCCATCTCAAAGTTCATCGTATGTGTCATACCTTCAATCAGCAAACACAAAATGTGAGGCAGGGTAGTATAGAGAAAAGAGCAGTGAACTTGGGCTAGGAGGACTTGGGTTCAGGCCCTACCTGCATTATTTAATTAGTGGTGTAACCTTGGCTAAGTCATTCAGACTCAGCCTCAGCAGGGATCATAATATTTGCACTTCCAATCTCACAAGGTTTTTGAGTGAGAGCAATACTGAGTAAAGTATGTCAAAAATGTGTTCTCTTATGATTATTCGGTACAAATTGGATGCCTGCTGTGTGTCCAGCATATACCGAATACCATGAGAATTCAAAAGAAGTAAGAAACATGGTTCATGGTCTTGTTAGATAAGATATTAATATAATCGGAGGGACGAAAAAAACTGTACTGGGATGTGAGGGTCTTAGAGATTATCTAGTCCAACCCACTCATTTAATGGATGGAGAAACTGTGGCTCAAAATATGGGAGGAAATTAAGGTCCCCAAAGGTTAAATGGCTTGACCAAGGACACATAGTTAGAGATAGGGCTGAGATTAGAATCTATTTCTGCCACTACCTTATCTTGTGCTTGTCTCTCCCCATGCCTTCCTGATTAAGTGTGAAGATGTGTGCAGAACTATAATGAGCCTGGGTAACTAGGGCTTTCCCTAGGGCCAAAAAATTTAGAGGGTGCAGAAATTTTAAATCATATTTTAAAAGATTATACAATTTCAAAATTAGTTACATTTACATTCCGAAGGTAATTTTACTCTTTCAGAAATGTAACAACTAGCTATGAAGAACAACAAGTTAAATTGGAAATTCAGAGAGCTCACTTCCTCTGACCTTTTTTTCTCTAAATGAATTTCTCCCTGGCTAGGTCCTCCTTCCCCTGTCCTTCCTTGGGTGGCTTTCTCCTTAGTAGTAATCTCACAGTAACCCAGGGTCTCCCTCATCAAGTCTGTGTCAGGGCGTGTCCCCCCATGTTTAATTTGAAGATACATTTATTGCAGCTGGACCTGGGTGCCATTTGGTGTCTCTTGCCCTCGGGTACCTACTTAGGACTCTGGGCATGTGGGATAGATTACAAACATACCAGGAATTCAGAGGTGGGAAAGGGCATTTTTGGGGTGGGGTTGTCAGAATAAACCTTTTGTCAGTGCTGGGTTGCCAAAGCAGGAAGGAAGGGGAATTCAGTGGACAAAATATTTTCTTGACACAGACCAAACTTAGGGGATCCTCTGTCCTGTACTTAGGGTCCAATTGCCCTCCTCAGTGAATCACTCCAATATTTATTGAGTGTATAAGTGATGGGGCAGGGGTGAATCGAGTGCTAAGCTTGGAGTTAAGAAAACCGGAGGTCACATCCTTCTTCTGACATTTACTAGTTAAAGTCACTTAATTTCTATGTGACTCGGGCAACTCCTGAAGACTTATCTACTGAAGTATAGATGGGTTGCTAGCTGCTTTTTTGGTGAAGGAAAGTTTCTCACACTGAAGAAATCACAGATCCTTTACATATTCTCATTTATTGTGAACCTAGTATGTGCAAAAACACTGTGGTGGTTACAGAAATAGTATGACATATCTTCAAGGAGTTTATTATATAGTTGGTAGATGTCATATGCATATGAAAAGATAACTAGCCATAGGAGGCAACATATGCATATGTACATAGTAAGTGCTTAATAAATGTTTGTGGAATTGATATGTTAAAAACAAAATGTGTGATTATAGTTATAATCTGAACTTGCGTTTTGTGACACTTTAGAGGCTTATAAAACACTTCTTTCTCAACAGTCTTGTGGGGTGAGTAGTTCAAGCGTCACTATTCCTCTTTGACTCATGAGGACATAGTGAGTGTCAGAGCTGGGACTTGAACTCAAGTCTTCTGTCCAGATGTTCGGTACTACAGATACTTTCATTCAGAAGAAGTTCATATTACGGTCATTTGCACTGGTTTTGGAAGCCTTCATAGAGGAGATGGAATTTGAATTGGGCCTTGAGTAATGGCTAGGAATTTAAAATAATGAGAAATATGGGAGTGAATTCCAGAGAGAGAGAATATTGGGAATTAAGGCGAGAGATGTGAGAAAGCTCAAGGTGTATTTATCTTTCTGTAGAAAAGTAAAGATATCAGTGTGGTTGGAGAGTGGCTTTGTGAAAGGCAGTAGAAGATGGGCAAGCCACTTAAGGCCCAGTTTCCTCATCTATAAAAAAGGAATGAGAATATTTGCACGTCTTACTCGAGTATTGTTGTGCTCACTTTGTAAATCTTTAACTGTGAACTAGTACTAAGGCTACGGGTAGGCTGGGGCCTGATTGTGAAGAGTCTAGAATTACAAGCTAAGTGGTGATTTCCCTAGTCCCTTTCCCTATAGGGGCTTTTTTCTAAGGGACCCCACCCTCTCTGACATTTATATCCATCTACAGAAGTCTTAAAGCTCCTGCCCTTCTAGCTACAACAAGTGCAGGGAAAGCTTACGAATCTGCAGGAAGTATGTTCTTGCTGGGAATGCAGCCCACCAAACAGGCCCTATAAGGGGGGCAGGGAGAATCCTGAGGTTTGGAAGCCCCGCTTCCATCCCAGGAGTGGGAAGGGCCGTTCCACTCCTAATCCAGTTATTGCCAGACTTTGTTTTTGGCATTCTTCCAAGATGTTGCTCAGTAAGGGAGTAAGCTAGCTCAGTTGTTTCTCATAGAACTTTCCAGAGAGCCTGTACCAGGGTAGAGATAGGCAGTGTATAAATTCACCTATGCAAATCATACACTATTTGCATATAATTTACATAGTTGATTTTTCAGTAATTTTCGAGTTGGTTTTTAAAAATCATTCTTAAAACATGCTAATTTTTCTTCTTTCCTTTCCTGCCTCTCATCTATTGTACTTCACTGGCCTCCTTACAGTTCCTCACACAGGACACTCCATCTCCTGTCTCTATGTTTGCACTGGAGGTCTCTCTTGCCTGGAATACTCTTCTTCCTCACTTAGAACTCTTAGTTTCCTCGACCGCTTTTAAGTCCCATCTTCTGCAGGAGGCCTTTTCTGGTTCTCTCCTTCCTCCCCCAGGACCTCCTTCTGTTGACACTGCGTCTATTTTGGTGTGTGAATAGTTGTTTGTCTAGTGTCTTCTCCATTAGAATGGCCGAGCGTTTTCCTTTCTTTGTATCCCCAGAACTTAGCAGAATGCCTGCCATATAACGAGTGCTTAATAAATGCTTGTCGATCGACTGATAAGGAACAGGTCTGAATCTGAGGGTTGGTGGATCTGGGAGGCCATGTCAGGAACAAAAGTCTGGCTAGCTCTTCGAGTCAGGAAATGATGCCCATAATATTAAGGCTAGGGATTTCATTTCAGAATACATCAGTTAGCCCACGCAACGAAGCGTATCTTTAGTCTTAGCCCATCGGGTTCAGAATTGTGTAGCCATAAGGGGAGACTAGGCACATGGGTGTAGATGACTCAAGGCAGACATCCCTACTGCTGGGGAAAAACAGCAAGTGCGTGAAATAATAATAATAAAATAACTTACATGTTGAATTAAGTTTTGCAAAGAACTTTCCTCCTAACACTCCTCTGATGCCTAGAATGGAACTATTATTTTTTTCTTTCTCTTTCTTTTGGGTGGGGGGAAGGCAGGGCAATTGAGGTTAAGTGATTTGCCCAAGATCACACAGCTAGAGTCAAATCTGAGATTTGAATACGGGTCATTCAGACTCTCAAGTCCAGTTCTATTTCTACTAGCGAAAGCATTATTTATTCTATAGTTTACTGATAAAGGAACTGATGCTCAGAGAGGAAAAGTGGCTGCATCTTTAATAAATGTCCTATTAATGATGGCTAAGTGGCTTTATCTTCACATTTAAAAAATGTCATTATTGCAAACTTAATTCCTCTATTGCCTGGAGCAGAGTCCTACAGCCATCAGAATTTAGCTTTCTTGTACACTTCTATCCTGGTTCCTGAGCAGTATGGGCACTTGCAAGATGCTGAGAAAGCAGGCTAGGAGTCAAAAGACCTAGATTCAAGTGCTCGTCTTGATACTGTAAGCTCTGGAAAAGTCAGGCTTGAATTTCCTAAGCCTCGGTTTCCTTATCTCTAAAATGGAGGTAAAAATACTTATACTACCTACCTTAAAGAGTTCTCCCCTTCCCCCACTGCTTTTGCCAGCCTTCTAGGTGGGATAGGAAGGGAGCATAGACAGAAGCAACAGTACTTTCCCTTTTCTCACTTGCTCAGGGACTCTACTGTCAGCACATTTTCTTACCACCTCCTAGTAATTGTAGGACCTTGGAAGAAATGAGAAATAGCTTCTCAAAAAAAATTGGGGACCTCAAAAACACAGGCTAAGGAGAAAAATTCATGGGTCTGGCTTTCAAGGCCCTCCACAATCTGGCCCCAAGGTAAATTCCACTCCAGCCAGAATGGTTTCCTCACTATTCCTTGCACGAACCATTTTCATTTCTGCCTCCAAAACTTTGCTCGTGCTATTCCCAACCCACAATGACTCTGGTTTCCTTTTCTTCTCTGAGATTCCATAGCATTCCTGTTCATGCCATTCACTCTGTATTTATTGTACAGGACCTAGTATTGTTAGTTATAATAAGTCAAGAAGAATTATGAAATGCCTACTATGTGCCCCGCACTAAACCAAGAGCTGAGGAGATATTAAAAAAAGACAAAAAAAATCCCTTCCCTCAAGGAGCTCACAATCTAATGAGGGAGGGGGAAGACAACCTGCCAGCAACCATATACAAACAAGCTACAAAAAGGATAAATTGGAGATAGTCTCAGAGGTGAGGCATTAACATTCAAAAGAACCAGGAGAGGCTTCTTGCAGAAAGTGAGATTTTAGTTGAGACATGAAGGAAGCTGGGGAAGCCCAGAGGTAGAAGGTGAAGAAGAGGAGTTCAGAAATGGGGGACACCCAGTGAAAATGCCCGTAGGCAGGAGATGGAGCATGTTGTTCAAGAAACAGCAAGGAGTAGGGGAAGGGGTAATCAGAATGCACGCAGTCTTGGGGTGGGGGGAGGGGAGAGATGGGGAGAAAATTTGGAACTCAAAATCTTGTGGAAGTGAATGTTGAAAACTAAAAATAATTAAAAGAAAAAAAAGAAACAGCAAGGAGGTCAGTGCCATTGGATTGCAGACTGTGTGTGTGCGTGCGTGTGTGTGTGTGTGTATGTGGTTCAGAAGACTGGAAAGACAGGAAGAGACCAGGTTACAAAAGGCTTTAAAAGTTAAACAGAGGATTTTATGTCAGATCTTGAAGGCAGTAGGGAGCCAGGTGAGAGACATGGTCAGATCCGCAGTAGGAACATAACTTTAATAACTGAGTAGAGGATGGACTGGAATGGTGAGAGACTGGAGGAAGGACAGGCAACCAACACATAATTTCAATAGGCCAGGCACGGAATGAGGAGGGCCTGGATCAGGATATTGGCAGTTTCAGAGGAGAGATGCTTTGAAAATAGAATCCACAGGACTTGCCAACAGGCTGGATTTGGGGGTGAGACAACAAGGAGTTGTGATGGCAACATGTACGCTGTGACCCTGGTGGCTGGAAGGGCAATTGTTGTTATTGTTTCTCAAAGAGGACTGTGACATCAGGGAGGCGCAAGGATGGTGGCACCCTCAACGGTCATAGGGAAGCTGGGAAGGGGTGAGGATTTGGGGGGGAAGATAATGACTCTACTTTTAGACATCTTGATTTTGGGTCGCTGATGGGACATCCAGTTTGAGATATCTAATAGGTTGTTGGAAATTTGAGAGAGGTTGTTTCTGAATAAATAGATATAAGAATTATCAGTGTAGGGAGAATGATTGAATCCATGGGACCTGATGAGATCACCAAGTGAATGGTATAGAGAAGAGGGCCCAAGAGAGCACCTTGGGAGACATCCATGGTTAACAGGTGTGACTTGGATAAAGATCCGATGAAGGAGAAGGTCAGACAGACAGGAGGAAAACCAGGAGAGAGCGGCATCACAATAACTCGTTAAGGCTTGCATTATATCATACATTATGTTATATATTATCCATAGAACAACACTGGGAAATAGATGACATTATCACTCCCATTTTACAGATGAGAAAACTGAAGCTGAGAGAGACTAAGTGATTTGCCCAGGCTCACACAGGTTGTAAGTGTCCGGGAAGGATGTGAACTCAGGTCTTTCTGATGTCAGATTAAGTGGCCTATCTCCTACACTTCCATTGCTACCCTTGCCTTTTCTATGGTTATCTTTTCTAAGGTTATCTTTTTAACATGGTTAATACCATACAAGAAATACCTAGATTATAAGTTCTTCAAGAGCAGGGTCTTAACATTTTTCTTTTCTCCCTCTGCAGTGCCTAGACAGAAGGGAATGAGTATGGGTACGTAGAAGATGCTCAGGAGGCAGTTTGATGGAAAGAATGCTGGGCCGGGAGTCAAAAGACCTGGATTCAAATTCTGGTGTCGACACTTGCTAGCTGTGTGACCCTGTGCCAGTATGCCTTAAATTTCCTAAACCTCAGTTTCCTCAGTTCTAAAATGAACCTTGAGGGTTATTGCAAAGGAAGTGCTATAAAACTGTAAAGTTTTATAAACTTCATAAGCCTCTTTATATAAATATGAGCGATTCTAGAATGTAAGGACTGAAAATAGAGGTCATGAGGGCACCCCTCTCCCCATTTTATTGATGGGAAAACCATTAGTTGAATGAGTAGGAATGAATAAATACAAGGAATCCATCAATCAACCAATAAGGATTTAGTAAACACCTACTAAATGCCAAGCACTTTGCCAAGGGAAAGGTAATATTATGTCCTTAGAGTATAAACTGGCAGAGCACAAAATTTAGACTGCTAGGCCCAGGAAACAAGGGAATGTTGCAGGGATCCCTGAGTGACAGAGAATGGAGGCTGAACATAAACCAGCAGTATTGGTGCTGGTCAGCACCTGGCCTAGAGGGAGGACCTTCTTCCCGAAGTCATTATGGGAGCCTCTGAAAGTCTTGGACTACTTCTAGTTTTGTAGACTCTCTAGACATAATTAAAAAAAGTGGAAAGACATACAAACATAATAAGGCATCGAAAAAGTAAGACAATTACATTTTTAAAAATTAATAAATATTTTTGTAGCCTTAATTTTTTTTTGGAGGGGAGAAGGGAAGGCAATTGGGGTTAAGTGACTTGCCCAAGGTCACACAGCTAGTAAATGTGTCAAGTGTCTGAGGTCACATTTGAACTCAGGTCCTCCTGACCCCAGGGCCGGTGCTCTACTCACTGCGCTGCCTAGCTGCCCTTTAATTTTTTTTGTTTAATATATAGGGATTGGATCTGTGACTTCACCAGAGCAAGGAATTCCCAAGGAAGGAAACTCTTTCTCTCGATGCAGGTTGTCACCTTTTGTGGAACTTAGTCTTAGAAAGTGGACTAGAGCACTGAAAAGTTGTGTCAGTGCAGGGTCACACAGCCAGTATATGTGAAACTAAGCCTTAGCCCCGGGAATTCTCTGTCCATCAGGGCAGGATGACTTCCTTAGTAAGTAATGCTTTTGTCTTTACATAAGTCATTCTTCTCTCTTGTTCCTCTCTCCCCCTCCTCCGCCAAATGAACTCTTCCTTGTGACAAAGAAGAGTAATCAGACAATGCTTGACAAGGTGTGCAATATTATTTCCTAGCCGCTCTCCATCTCTTTGTTAGCGGGGGATCGTGTTGGGTTTTTTTTGTGTGTGTGTGCGTGTGTGTTTGTAAATGCACTAATTATTGAGGAAAATTAGCTTTTGTAAGATGCTGCAGTTGATATTAAACAATTGAAATGTTCCGGAAGACTCTTGTGCTGTTGGAAACAAAGGGGAATCAATGCTTAGAATCAGCACTTATTTTGTGGAACCTGAAAACACATGAGGAGCCAGGGCCTACTTTGGGTATGCAATCAGGTCTCGCCTTGCTATTCTCATTTGCTTGAGCATCTTCAAGGAGCCCTGGCATTTGGATGACGTGGGGAGGGTGGGTTGGTGGTCTAGGTGCTCAGGAAAGGAGTCGCATTCTACAGAATGAAGAGCCAACTTGGCAACACCCAACCAGGAGTGTTTCCATTGGCAGCTTGACCAGTAGGTGAAGGATGGAGGAGGCAGCAGCTGTTGTTAGAGACCCAGTTCAGTTGAGGTCAGTAGTCATTGACCCTGCCTTCTGAGAGAATAATGATATCTTACATTTCTTTAACATTTTGTACTTTAAGAAGAACTTTTGGGATTATCAGTTTCCAGTTAGAAGGAGCCTTAGAGGTCATCTCATTTTCCAGATAAAGAAACTGAGGACTAGAGAAACTATGTGACTTGCCCAAGGCCACACAGGTTGTAAGCAGCAGAGCTGTGACTTGAAAAACCAGGTCCTCTGACTCTAGATGTAGAATTCTTTCCCTAGTACCATGATGCTGCCTCACTGTCTTTTAATTTTATCCTTAGAATAGGTCAGGAAAGTAGGTATTGTACACACTCACCAGATGAGGGAACTGAAGTTGAGAGTAGGGTTAAGTTAGAAGATGAGTTGGGATCAGCATCCATCCTCCTGACTTCATGCTCTTTGCCACCAAATGGAGGAGGCTTCCTCTGTCTCTCTTCTTTGTACCACCTCTTGTTCCTTCAAAGTCACTGTGGGTTCAACTCCCTGTTCCCTACTACTCATCCCCTTTTGTCTTTTCTGTGGCTTTTCCACACCAGATAGTGCTGCCCCAATTGCCAGGTTTCAGCCACTTGGCACGTAAATCATTAGCTGGTGCCAAGAACTCTTGAAATCGGTACCCCTGTTTCCTTTCCCCCTTTCTGCCCTGCACCTCACTCTGGCATAGTTGCAGGGTGGGCTTCCGTAGATGTCCACTGTTGGCCTTTATAGAAGCAGGCCAGTAATTGTGAATGGGACATATCGGAGCAGCCCTCAGAGGAAGAAAATCTGGCAATCTGGGACCTTGAAGATAGATTGAAGTCCAGAAGCTAATCCTACGAGGTGTGCATCAAATTAGAATAGCTCATGCTCAGATTTTTATAGCAGGAGGGTCTCTGAATAGGCCAATGCTTATTTCATTCTTATTATATGCAGCACCTCGTCTTCCATCCTCTGTCTTCTTTGCTCTTGGTACTAAATGTCCTTTAAGGCTGCAACATACTCCATACTCACCTCTGGCTCTTAGAATTCCTTGTTTCCTTCAAGACTAAACTCAAGGCTTCCACATGAAGCCCTTCCTCATCCCTCCGGCATCTAGTGCCTCTCCTCCCCAAACTACCTTGTATTTATTTTGTATTTGTTCTGTACGTGCTTATTCATGAGCATGTCTCCCCAATGGAATATAAGCTC
The DNA here is from genome assembly GCA_028646595.1 of Phalanger gymnotis. NCBI lineage: Eukaryota > Metazoa > Chordata > Mammalia > Diprotodontia > Phalangeridae > Phalanger > Phalanger gymnotis. Next base: position 225,603,953 of record CM053624.1, read on the forward strand.
CTTGAGCGCATGAACTGTTTCATTTTTGTCTTTGTACCCCTGACACCTATCATGGCTGGCAAATAGTGAGTGCTTAAAAATACCTGGTGATTGATCCTATTGTGATGTCCCTAGGAGAGTTTTCTTCAAATCTCAAATCTTACAGAAGTAAAGGGCGGGGGTGGGGGTGGGGGTAGGGATGGGTTGGTGGGGAGAGTAACCAGGCTGAATCAGTGGAAAAACTTAATTAAATGTGGATCATTAGCTGTTAGCTCTTAGTTTCCTGTTCCCACCCCCTCACTCTAGTAGCTCATCCTGGCAGATTTCTTTACTGAATCAATGCTCCCTGTATGCCAGAAGTGGATTCCATTTTGTGCAGGAGACAAAGGAGTCATGGTTTCTGCCTTCTAGAAACATATTCTTTTGAGGAAGACAGATATAAAAAAGGTGACTACTTGAAGCAGGCATCACAGGATAAATGGATGCCAAAGGAGCAGTCATGACAGTGAATATTATAGGGTAGAGGAAGGAGAGGTTTCAGGAGGCTGGGAGGAAAGCGAAGGCTTTGTAGAGGAGGAGAGATTGACTGAACTAGGTCTGAAGGATGGGTAGGATTCAGTCCAACAGTGAAAGGGGCACTGGACTCTGAATTAGAGATCTGAGTTCAAACTTTTGCTTTTCGATTTACTAGCTGAATGACTTTGGGTATGTCAGTCCCTTCTCCCCCTTGAAGCTTTTACTAATCTTTATACGGCTTAACCCCCAGGATTGTTGTGAGGAAAGGATTTTGTAAAACTGTGAAGTACTATGTGAGTTATTATAGTGGGCAGGGGCATTCCTGGTGGAGGCGCATTCTGAGTAGAGAGCACTGTAAGCAAAGGCACTGTACATTTTAGTAGGGATGTCCTAAAGAATATATCTTTTACCCATACTTTCTGTGATGGGAATTAGGGGTTCCATGGCAAGCCTTCCCTCCTTGCAACCCTAATACAGAGAAAGATAGCCTGGGCAGGGAGAAAGAGAGCATGTGTTCATGCCCACCTCTTAGCCCCTACCCTTGGCTTTGACCTTTCTTCTTTCCAGGGGGAATCCTCCACAGGGCAAGATAGATGGCCTGCTAAGGCCTTCTCTTTGGCAGCAGAGGGAAGAACTGCTCTAAGGAAAGAAAGAAACTCATTAGCCTAGCAGTCCTTGGGTGGTGAGACCCCTGTCTGGTTTCAGTGTGTTGAAGGGATGAGATTAAAAGAAAAGAATTCCAGGACTAAGTGACGCTGGCTTCCATGAGAGAGAAGCTATTCATCTGTTTACAGATTTGTAGGTGCTTCTCCTTGGGTTGAGGCAAAGAGGACACATGAGGACAATCCTCTGGAGAAAGATTCAACCCTTGTATGAGTTTAGAGAGAAGGAACACTGAGTGTCAGACTCAGCCCAGAATAGGGCTGTTTAAAGTGGCCCAGTGATGCTTGAAAAACACATATTAGACAGTTACACAGTTGTCTTTGGTCTCCGGTGCCTAGTGCAGTACCAGCTGTAGCTGCTTATTAAATATTTGCTTGCTTGATCTTCGGGATGGGAACTAATTTAGGGTGCACCTCAGGGGCTTCATATTAGTTTACTCAGGAGGAGGTCCTGAAGGTTGTAGATTTGTCCACAGTGGATATTCTCTAACCCTCCCTCTTCACTACTCCCTGACTCAGATTGAGCTCACCTATCCTCAGATAATACCCTAGGGTTTCAACCAGACCTATACAGAGGTTCTGATGCTGGGCAATTCAGTTGTCACATTTTAGGTCTCTAGATTGCTTTGCTATGGTATGGGCTCTAGTTCAGGGATGACGAGGAAAAGTTTGCCATTCTTTTTGGTGACTTAATTTTTTTTAGTGTAAATGACATTTTATTTTTTCCAATCACGTGTAAAGATAGTTTTCAACATTTATTTTTTATAGAATTTTGAGTGCCAATTTTTTCTCTCTCCTTTCCTTCCCTCCCCCTTCCCCAAGATGGCAAGCAATCTGATAGAGGTTATACATGCATGATCATGTTAAACATATTTCTACATTAGTCATGCTGTAAAAGAAGAAACAGAACAAAAGGAAAAAACCATGAAAAACAAAGAAAGTGAAAATAGTATGCTTCCATCTGGATTCAGACTCCATTAATTCTTTCTCTGGATGTAGATAATATTTTCCATCATGAGTCTTGTGGAATTGAGGTGGCCTTAAATTTAAGGCACCTTCTCCTGGGTAAATCTTCCTGTAGCCCCTGTCTCTTCCCCTACTGGCCTTGGCCAGCTCAATCCTGACCCTACAAAATTCAAATGGAATCGAGCTGGTTTCTATACCTTGGGGGGACAGAGTAGGATCCTCCTAGGATTTAGAACTAGAAGGGGCCTTAGGAGTCATTTAGTCCAGCCCTCTGTCTTTATCCTCCTTGTGATGCTTGACAATGCCAATTTTGTGACTAGGACCCAAGGAGTCCTTATTTAGATCTCACTCCTCACTACCGTATGGTCACGGTAGTGAAAAGCCTTTACCATGGCAGAGAACCCTGAGACAGAGTCACCTGATGTCCTGATCCACATCAGACATAGCCTCTTTTTCTAGTGTGCCACATCTTGTCATTGCAAACTACCAATCATGGGACCAATAGGCAAAAGATGAGCATAGAGTTTATATATCTGAGCCTCGCCTCAGATATACAAGAATAATAATAGCTAATATTTATCTAGTGCTTAAGGTTTGCAAAGTGCTTTACATACATTATCTAATTTGGGAAGTGAAGAACAGATCATGCACAAATTTATGCCAGCCCCCAGCTCCTTCCCTTGGCTTTGACCTTCCCTCTGATGGGGAGGGGGCAGGAATCTGAAGGGACTGAGGGATGGGTAGCCTTATATGGCCTTCTCCTTGGCAGCTGAAAATCAAGCTGCCCAAAGAGAAGAACACATAAGCTTAGCAGTTCTTGGGTGGTGAGAGTTTTGGCACATGACAGCGTACCTCGTGTCCAGCATTCTGGGTGAACTTCTCCCCAACTATACCCTCCTACCCCTGACTTGGTGAATTTGCGTTCTGATTGGGAAGAGTGATCATAAGGGCATAGGACTTAGAATGGGAAGGAAGGAATCTTAAAGATGACTTATTCTAGTCAATCAATCAATTATTCTATTGATCTGTCAGCAAGCCTTTATTAAGTATCTGCTATGTACCAAGCACTATACTAGCGGCTTGAATACAAAAACCAAAATGAGATAATTCCTGCCCTCAGTGAACTTATGTTCTATAGGGGGACCAACACGTTTCCCTTTTTCCCGACACAGGCCCCTCGTCTCATTGATGAGGTCTTCCTAGAACCTCTGTTTTGAGGAAGAGCCCAGACCAGCCTCCTTTCAACATCCAGACTTCTCTCACCTCCCCCATCCCTCTCTTTTCTGCTCTCTTTGATGCGCTGTATTTCCCAATTAGAATATTCCTTAGATCTTACTCCTCACTACCATATAGTCACAATAGTGAAAAGCCTTTACCATGGCAGAGAAGGAAGGAAGGAAATGAGCGTTTATTAAGTACCTACTGTGTGCAGAGCACTTGACAAATATAATCTCGCTTGATCCCCACGACATATCTGAGAGGTAGGTTCTGTTATCATCCCCATCTTATAGTTGAGGAAATAATAAAATGACCTGCCCAGGGTCACACGATGCCTGAGCCTATATGAATACCCAGGTCTTCCTGACTTAGCTAAGAACTGTCTCCTCTTTTGTTTGCATTTGTGTCCCCAGCACTTGGCACAGTGCTTGTCTTATAGTAAGGACTTAAAAAATGCTTGTTGACATGATTTGAGTATGCATATAAGCATATACAAAGTAAAGATGAGATAATTTTGAAGAGTAGGACATAGCAGCTGGGCAGATCAAGGAGCAGCAAGTGGACTATTTACGTATGCTGAAGCCGGCTCACTTACAGGGTCCTTCAAAACTGTAGGACTATTAACTGACTTCAATTGATTGCCCAAATGGGGACTGGGACCTTCTTTCTCTGTTCCCAACTTGGTACAAGGACAAATGAGGTCAGGACTGTTGTTGCTAATAGCTTTTCTAAGCATGTTGACATTTTAGAGGATTCTTAAGGTTTTCTACATTTGGGCATTCATCTCTCTCCTCCACCCACAGACCCCCATTCTCTTTCTCAGATAGAAATATCCACTTGCAAGTGGGCAAGTTTCTCAATATGATTGTCACTGTCTCCATATGGATCTATGTTGGAGGTGGGGAATATGGATGAAGAGATGGACTGGGGGGATTTTAGGAGGAAGAGAGGAGATCGCACTCTGGTATAACAAGGCTGAATAAGAGATGGAGTTTTTCAAGGCCAATGCAACCAAGATTAGAAGGGAGGCAGAAAGCTGGGAAACAATTTTTACAATCAGCGTCTTTGATAAAGGCCTCATTTCTAAAACATATAGAGAACCGAGTCAAATTTATAAGACTAGAAGTCATTCCCCAATTGATAAATGGTCAAAGGATATGAACAGGCAGTTTTCAGATGAAGAAATTAAAGCTATCTATGTCACTTGAAAAAATGCTCTAAGATATTCTGATCACATAATCAAGGGACAACCAAAAGAGTTATCCAAATGAATGATATCCTAGGGCTACATTGTAGTTACAAATGTAAAAAATTTAAAACCAGGACAACGCAGTGAACTTAAATTATTAAGTAACTTAGTTTAATTTTCATCTTATTTATGTTATAAAAGAGAAATCATTTTCTTAAATGGTTTTTATATTTCTGAATTGATTCTCAAGGTGAAAAAAGAGTCTCTGTGGCTTTTATTAAAACCTATTAAAAACTGTTATTAATGCTCGAAATAAAGTGGTTTAAAATCACTATTGCTCAGAGAAATGCAAATTGAAACAACTCTGAGGTGCCACATCATACCTATCAGATTAGCTAGCACAACAAAACAGGAAAATGATAAATGCTGAGAAGATGAGGGAAAATTGGAACACTAATGCATTGTCGGTGGAGCTGTGAACTGATCCAACCATTCTAAAGAGCAATTTGGAACTATGCCCAAAGGGCTATAAAACTACATACCCTTTGACTCAGCAATACCACTTCTAGTATCTCAAAGAGATCATAAGAATGGGAAAAGGAACCACATGTACAGAAATATTTATAGTAGCTCTTTTTGTGGTAGCCAAGAATTGGAAACTCAGAGGATGCCCCTCAATTGGGGAATGGCTGAATGAGTTGTGGTATATGAATGTAATGGAGTACTATTGTTCTATAAGAAATGATGAGCAGGCAGATTTCAGAAAAACCTGGAAAGACTTACATGAAATGATGATGAGGGAAATGAGCAGAGCCAGGAGAACACTGTACACAGTAACAGCTACATTGATAGACTCATCTCTTCTCAGCAATGTAAAGATCTAAGACATCTCCAAAAGACTCATGATGAAAATGCCGTCCACATCCAGAAAAAGAACTCTGGAGTCTGAATGCAGACCGAAGCAGACTATTTGCTCTTTTTTTTTTGGTTTCTTCTTTCTCATAGTTCCTCCCATTGGTTCTAATTCTTCTTTACAACATGACTAATGTGAAAATATCTTTAATATGAATGTATATGTAGAGCCTATATCTGATTGCATGCCATCTTGGAGAAGGGGAAAGGAGGGGGAGAATATTTATAACTCAAAATCTTATAGAAGTAAATATTGAAAACTAAAAATAAATCAATTAATTAATAGAAAAAAAAGAGAGGGAGTTTATGTTCAGAGGAGCTATTAGTCAACTTTGGGCTGAGGAGGGTGAGTGCTGACAGCTGGGACCCATTCTTGGCCCCTGTTCTCCTCCATGGCATATTGCCCCCTCCTTCCTTTCTAGACAGCTCGAACTGTATGCCAGGAATGGGGCTGCCACACAGCTATTGCACGTTCTCAGCAACCTCTCTGACAGTCTGTTAACTGCTGGAGTAGAGAGAGACTGAGGCTCTTTGGCCTATGCACATGCTGAGCTTGGCAGCCAAGCTACACAGGTTTCACAGGAAATATCTCTGATCATCATTTTCCTTGTCTGTAAAATGAGAGATTAGATCACCATGATCTCTAAGATCCCTTTTTTGCACCTCTCTTCCTCCTTTTCAATTCCTTTCTACCCCTTCCCCAAGAACCCCCATTCTCTCTCGCTGCTCTTTTCTGTGAAGTGGGAAGGGATTTTTGAAAAATTGGTACAGTTTGTCTTGGCACTGAAGACACTTTCCAAAAGGAAAACTCCTCACCTACCAGAATGATTGGCACTGATACTACATGCAATTTTCTACTTTTGCCATTTACTGAAACTATGCTTTAACTTTAATCCTTTGGTACCAACCTTTTTCTATTGTTGGCTTGAGTTTTGCTGTCTTATAGTAACTATTTTTCATTTACAGTATTGTATCCATTGTCTATATGATTCTTTCGGCTTTATTTTCTTGCATCTACATTATTTCGAATGCCTTCCTATATGTTTGTGAATTTTTTGTGTTCGTCATTCTTTAGAGTGGTAGGGAAGGAAACTTATTCATGTGGAGGGTTTAGGATTTAAGGTGTTATGCCTTTTATGAGTGGATCTTTGGTTTTTGTATTTTAAAAGAAGGCGGGAAGAGGGTATTGCTTAACCCAAAGAAACAAATTACTTAGGCATCAATAATAGGTCTGTGGGAAATAATTTTTCTTGAAAGAAGAAGAGGAGAGCACAGAGAAATTTTTGGTAGCTCTCTCCCCCAACTATAAGCCTGGGGAACTCTATGGGATAATAATGGATTCTACTCATTCTCTGAAATTTAGTGATGTGTTTCTGAAAAAACCTTTTTTAGGGGAGGAAGAGGATAGTGGTGGTCAGGGAATGGGAGGAAATAAAGAACTGGGTTAGCTGCCATGCCCAGCAGAGTCAAAGCCTCTCTTAGTGGGGATGGGGGTGGGAAAAATGACGCATGAGGAGTCATTTCTGGAATTGAGTACCTTTGTCATTACCCTGCCTTCTGACTGAATGATCTCAGGGCCAGTACAGGGACAGGCTGTAGTGATGGGATCAGATTCATCTTTAGGATCCTAGCCAAGAGGCTCAAGAAACCCTCCAAGGACTGCTGCCTTTTCCACCGGTCATTTTATGCAGAGAACACAACTAGTCACCTTTATGTAGAAAACAAGTGATGCTCAACAAAACATCTAAATATGGAATTCGAGGGAAGGGGATTCATAAGGTTTCAGCAAACATTTTTCCTCCTGACTAGGCTGCCTGCTTATCTGCCTGAAAAGTGGTCTGGACCTCTTAAAAAGAGCCAACATTTATGGAGTGCTTTAAGGTTTGCAAAGCACTATATATCATCTCATTTGATCCTTACAACCATTGTGGGAGGGAGGTGCTGTTATCATCCCCATTTTATAGATGAGGAAACTGAGGCTGAGAGGATGCCAGCAGAAGCCACTGAGGTACATTTATTAACTCCAGTAGAGCTTACATAGAATCAAGCTTTTTTCCTATATGCCAGACATTGTGTTAGGCACTAGGGGTACAAAGATAAAAATGAAATAGTCTCTGTCCTCAATGAGCTTACATTCTACCGGGGGAGTCAATTTGTACCTGGGTATATGTAACAATGCCTGGCGCACTGAAGGCACCTAATACATGTTTGTCGACTGATTGGCTCATGCAAAACCTATGCAAAATAAATCCAAGATAATTTTTTTGGCAGGTGAGCCAGGAAAGGCTTCATGTGGGAGGAGGCTTTTGAATTGATCTTCGAAGGAAACTTGGGATCCTAAGAACTATTCAGAGAAAGGAAGAAATCTGCAGTAGCTGTGATTCACTGCTTCCCATCGTTTCCTTAAATGTTCCCAGCTGCATGCTCTGTATGAGATGTCAGAGAGTCTGGCCAAAATGCCTGACTTATGAAGGGCTTGTGATTTTTCTGGAAGCTGGGTACAATGGTAGCCTTACCTCTCTGGACAGATGTCTTCAGGGAAAGAGATAGAAATAATTGCTTTGGGAACCCTGGCTCTGTTGCTGGTTTGCATCATTTTTATGCTTGTATTTGTAAAAAACAAAAATATCTCTCTGACTATAGACTTAATGCCTTAGGTATATGAAAGAGATAGAGATGAGGGGGTTGGGCAAAAAGAGATAAGGGAGCAAAAAGATCAGTCAAAAGAGAAGGCACTGACTCTAAAGACAAGAGGGTCCTTATAGGAAGGCCAAATGGGTGAGGAATACAGGTTGAAATAGAGCTCGTATAACTAGGTCCCATTAGTGCGATTAGCACAAATGATGAATTCAAGGAAGTGGTCACATTATTCCAAATTATAATTATGTATAAAATATGTTCCAGCCCAAGGGAAGCATGCAGTGCAAATTCGAATAATGCAAACATTTCAAGACCCTTCAAGGGATTTCTTATTCACACTAATTGGGACTTAATTGTACAAGTATGTGAAAGATGCTGCTAATATACTGGAAAGTGCACTGGACTTGTCAGTAGAAGACCTGGGTTTTAGTCTTGGCTGCTTCATTACCTTTCATTCTGGCTTTGGGCAAATCACATAATCTCTACGAACCTCAGTTGTTTCATCTGTAGAGATGATAAGAAATGAAGAAACCATTTGGTAATGTGAGCTCTATATTAAGTGTGAACTATTTTTATTATGAGGATTTGAGGTTCTAAACTGAGTTCCTTTGCCTTCTGCACCAACTTCCAACAACAAAAAAATGAGGCCCAGGTCAGTCAGAACACAGAGTTTAGGGTGCTGACTCCTTGGCTTATGTTTCTACCATGAGCTTAAATACCCTTTTTGTGGGTAAGGGCTGATGGGGATCTGTTAGTAACAGTGGGTTAACACATGTTGCTAATGAAGACAAGGTCATAGGCATGGTCCCTGAGGGAATTAGGTAGCTTTGTTCTGTTTCATGGCTGTTAACTATATCGTTGGCCTTAACCAGCTGTCTTGCAAATGTGTGTGCTATTAGTCACACATTTGAGGACTGGATAAGAATATGTAGATGACTCAGTGGGAGTCTATCCCAACTGCTGGAAGTACAACTTAGAGAAAATTGTGCTCTTAATTCAGTAGGACAATATCATTTTGGTATATATTATTATATATACAATTACCACTACCATTATTATTATGTAGCACCCCCTTTGGAATACTCTTCCAACTTGTATTCGTGGATGGGTCCTCAGATAGGTGATTACTCTCAGGGCTCAAGGGTGCACCCTGTGGCACTAGTAAAATTAAAGCTTATGAGCCTCTACTGATATGTTTTCTATCAACAATCATGAAGTAGACTCAATTAACTCTTACCAAAGGTATTTATTCCAAAGGACTAGCAAGAATGATAATTACAAAACATTCTCTTGATAAACCTAAAATATACTCTCCCACAACTGTATACCATGTCCATGAGGAAAGTGGCCAAAACTTCAAGTACAGTGTAAGGGATTTGTGAAGAGAATTCATATGGCCAAGGCAATTCATAATTCCAACACATAATGCATAGTTTTTATGTCTTTTCATGCCTCCAGCTTCAGGACAGTTGCAATCCTTGGCTGAGGTATTGCTTTCAGGAAGAATAGAGACCTTACCTAGGACTCAAAGAAGCCTCCCCATTTCTATTTCCCCAGGGCCTCTGTCCCGAGGCTTGCCACTTTCCAGGCAAGAAGTGGGGAAGAGGGGTCTTTTGGCACTAGTTTTTTATTCCTAGTACACAGCTTCTCATGGTGAGAGATGTTACTCTAACTTATGGTGATTAAAGAGTACATTTCCCAACATTTCATCTCTACATGCTAGGTCATAACTAGGCAATGACCCAATAATGACCAAATAATAAGGCCCAATAATGACCAAAACTCCTGATAGTCCAAGGAGATCAGCCTGTAGGGAAGTGTAGAAAGGCAATCTACTCCCAGGAGACAAGTTAATTGTCTTTGCTGGCTACTCTACAACTTTACTTGCCTTTCGTATGCAAATGAGCCACTCAAAGTCTCACAAATTTCACAAAGTACAAATGAGTCAATTCAAAGTTTCATATCTTTTACAGTGTGCAGAATGATCCACTCAGATCTGAGAGAGGTCCATTTTAAAATCTCATTGTCTCTTCTACTTTCCTCTTTCATCTTGTGAATTTACCAGTATGAAAGGGGCATACCCTTACCTGTAAAACCGTTCATAGCTCACATTTCTATAGTGCTTTAAGAGTTGCAAACACTTGCCTCAATGACCACCTGTGGGTGGGGTAGTGTGAGTATCATTATCCTCCTTTTAGAGATGGGGAAACGGAAGCTCAAAGAAATAAATGATTCACGATCATCCATACCTAGCTAGTCTGAGTCAATCCTCTAACTTGTGTTTTGACTCCAAATCTGGCTTTCTTTCCAGAGTACCATCCTGCAGGGAGAAGGTGTGTCTGGTATAGAATAATGGAAAGAACCATACTAGGAGTTGGAAAACCTGGCTTCTAGGTCTGGCTCTGTAATTAATGAGCCACGTAGCTTTGACTAAATTACTTCTCCTCTTTGGACCTCAGTTTACTCATTTTAAAAAGGAGTAGATGATGGATTAGATGTTTTCAAGGTTCCTTCTAATACTAACATTCTATGGTCGTGAAAAATATTGAGGGAAAATTCAAGATGGAATCATTTGTGGAAGAGAGAAGAGGAGAGAGCAGGAGCTTCGAGGTACCACAGACGCTGTGGGTCATGAGGGAAGGAGGAACTTGAGTATAGGAGTTGAAAGGAGATCTCCCAAAAGGAGATTGGTGCCAAAGTGGGGATGTGAGCAGAGAAATACAAAAATGGCCCACACAGTCCTGTGGTTTTGGGCAGCTGCCTGCAGGGTGAGTGGGAAGGCTGTACTGATTTGTCCTGGCACACTGGTTTTCCCATTGTCCCCAGGGCTGGGGCTGGGGCCCTGCCGAAGCATGTGCTCTGATGTAATGGCTTGCTGCTGTCAAGGGGCCGACTGGCTGCCTTGGCAGTGGCACATACAGTACTGGACTCCACGTCCTGGGGATAGACCAGGGCTCATCTTACAATGGACTCATTGCACCCATGGTGTCATCTTTCCCCTGCTCCCACCTCTGCCCCTTCGGCACACCGTCTTAGGGCCCAACACAAGACTCCATAGAGAGGGAGTGAGCTTATATTCTCCCTTCCCATCCTCATTCCTACCACCTCCAGCCACTTTCCAACCCCATTTGGGTTCAATTTCACTTAATTGAATTTTGTTTGAGATTTTTGAAATCTCTGGATGACAAAAGGGAACAAGATCCTAGGGGAGAAACACAGCCCAATTTCAGAGCCTTTTCTAAGAACTCCAAAAGGAGTTTCACTGAGAGGCCTGCTGGGCCTCCTGGTGTCTCCTTCAAAGCTGTAGGCCGTATTTTAATCCCTAGAGAAAGGTCATTGGTGGGGAATCTTCACCCGAAGCCTCAGTTCATTTTTACTACAAATTAGTTGGCAAAAGGTCAGGGGTGGCTCAGCACCATAAAGTCCAACAGTCACCTTATATAGCACCCTGAAGGTCATGGGAAAGAATGCCCCCTTCCCCGAGGTCTGGAATATATGTCATCCTCTTAGAAATAGTAGATAGTAGGTTGGTGTAAGGAAGACTTGGGTTCAAACTTTTTCTGATACTTTCTAGCTGTGTGCCCATAGGCTTAACCTTAACTTCTCTGAACCTCAGTTTTCTCATCTGTAAAACGAATATAATGATACAGATAGTGTCTACTTCATAGAGTTGCTCTCAGGCTCAAATGGGGTAAGGTATGTAAAGTGCTTTGCAGACTTCAAAGTACTGGCTAAATGAATACTATCTAAATGTCTATTGTTATCAATGAGCATTTATTATGTGCCTACTATATGCCAAGCACTGTGCCAAGCATGTTGGGATGCTTGGGATAAGCTGCCATCAAAGAGCTTATATTACATCTAGTCTGTCTGTCTATCAATATTATTTTTATTGGGTTGGAGATGTCACATCCAAATCAACTTCAGGAAAGCAAAATCTTTGGGTTGGAAAAATAAAAATCATTTACATCTATATTGATTTCTTAAGAATAACTTACATTTACATAGGGTGCTGCATCTGAAGTCAGAATCCTGAGTTCAAATCTGGCTTCAGACACATACTTGCTATGTGATCCCGGGTAAGACACTTAACCCTGTTTGCCTCAGTTTTCTCATCTGTAAAATGAGCTGGAGAAGAAAATGGCAAAATACTCCAGTAGGAAAACCCCAAGTGGGGTCACAAAGAGTTGGACACAACTGAAAAAATGACTGAACAACACCTGTACTGCTTTCTTAAAAATAACTTGCATTTACGTGGCGCTTTAAGGCCTAGAAAGCCTTTTACGTACGTAATTTCATTTTCTCCTTATGCACTGTGGTAGAGAATGGAAATTTCATTACTATCCTCTTGAGGCAGCTATGTGGTACTGTAGAGTGCTGAGCTGGAGTCAGAAAAACCTGATTTAAAGTCCAGCCTCAGAAACTTCTTTAGCTATAGGACTCCCAGCAAGTCACTTAAACTCTGTTCTGCCTCAGTTTCCTTATCTATAAAATGGGGATAATAATAAGACCTTGCTCCCAGGGTTTTTGTAAGGATCAATTGAGATAACATAGTTGAAGCACTTTGAAAACTTCAAAGCACTAGTTATGCTGAGGAGGAGGAGGAGGAGGAAGAAGAAACATTAGACAAGTTATATGACTTGTACAAAGTCACAAAGTCATGTAGATCTAGGACTTGAACTCAGGGCTCCTAACTTTATGCCCAATGCTCTTCCCACTGCTTCTTTTTCTTTATAGTTTCCAAAGTACTTTTGTATACGAGATGTGATTTGATCCCGCTATTCTAATTCTTGTGAGAACTCGGTGAGATGCAGGTCTGGTATCTGCTATACTAGGTCAGCTCCTGTGTGGTTATTTACAGAAACACAGAGTGTTGGAGCTGGAAGAGACCTAGTTCAACTCCCTCCTTTGACAGATGAGGAAACTGAGGCTTAGAGGTTGACTCATTTGCTTAAGATTACCCAGCTAGCAAGGAGCAGAGCTGAAATTTAACCCCAGTTTCTTAACTCTGTCTTTTTTTACTGTTATAATAATTAATTTATTTTTGTGTTGAAATTTCTGTTTTTCAAAGTTCTTTTGTCTGTACCTTCTAATTTGATCAATATAAGCTCTCCATGTGATAGACAAGGCAGAAAAAAACAGAATGGGCAGTATTTCAGAGTTAGAAAGGACCCCACAGGCCATCTAGTCCAATCCATACCTGAGCAAGACTCTCTTCTACAATTTATTTGGCAAGTGGTCATCTAGCCTTTGCTTGAAGACCCCCTCCCTTCTAAGGAAGCCCACGCCACTTTTGCTTATAGCACAATTATTACAATGTTTCCCTTATATCAACACTAAATTAAATGAATGTTAAAAATTTTTATATGTAATTGGAAAATATTTAGCAAAATAAAAACATATTAAAATTAGAAAAATTTAAAAAATCGTTAAGCGAACATTTTTTGCAGCTTCCTCTCATTGCGCCTGGTTGTGGCCTTTGGAGCTAAGCAGAACGTATCTAATTCCTATTCCATAAGATATCCCTTCACTTGAAGACAGTTATCACCTTTCTTCTAAGTCTCCTCTTCTCTAAGCTAAGCATCCCTTGCTCCTCCCACCGATCCCACTACAACATGAATCAGAGGCTTTACACACTATCCTAATCGCCCTTTTCTAGCTTTCCTAAGCTTTTCTAGCCTTCCTAAAATGTGATATCCAGAACCGAAGCCAGTATTCCAAGTGTGGTCTGACCAGAGCAAAATATGATAGGACTTCCATATTTCTAATCTTAAGACACTGTCTTTCTTAATGCAGCTCAAGATTGCATGAACTTTCTTGGCTGCTATAGCTCACTGACATGTTGACCTTTTAGTCACTGAAACGCCCAGATCTTTTTCAGACTACTTGCTCTCTAGCCATGCTTCTCTTAGGTGAAGTTGTTTTTTTTGAATTGCAAAATTTTGGGTTTATCTCTATTAAATTTCATTTTATTAGATTCGACAGAATTTTTTTTAGATCGTTTAAGATCTTTTTGGGTATTAACTCTGTCATGTAGGGTGCCAACTATTTATCTTAGCTTGCAAATTTGGCAAGCATATCATCTATGCTTTCAGCCAAGTAATTGATGAAAATTTTCAAGACCTTACAGAGCTTAGTATAGATTCCTGCAGTATTCTACTGGAAGCCTCCTTTCAAGGTGACATGAAATCACTGATGACCACTCTTTGGGTCTGGCCATTAAACCATTTCTTCACCAGATTTTACACATGGGGGAAATCAAGGCTTAAAGAAGCTAGACAATGTATCTAAAGACATGTGGCATGTTAGTGGCACAGCCGAGACTGAAATCTAGGCTTCCTATTTCTGTAGCTATTGAGGGCACCAAGAGATTTCTTACCTGATATCAACCTCACCACTTAGATGTTTCAAATATTCCTCCCTGCCTCCTCTTCATCTATTATGGCATTGCCATTTGTAGATTTATCTAGTTTGTTGAATCTGTTTGTGTTTTTGTCAATATCATCACTTGGATGATGAACCTAAACATATACCTTCCCCTCCCCCCATAAAAATTATCTCTGAACCTTTAAGGGGGAACCTAGTTTAGGAGGTAAGGAGTCGTCCTTAGGTTTTGAGGTGCTCTTTGTAGGAGTTGTTCAGAACAACTTTCTCCTTCCCCTCTACCTTGCCCAACCTGATTTTGGGCTCTCCTGTTTCATGGAGAATTGGAGGGATTCCTAAAGTGAGGACCAGTACTAGTCAGAGAAGAGGTTCTTCCAAAAATCTTCCAAAACAACCTTAACAGGTAGTTGCTACATTCTCACGTACCTATATCCATTGGCCAGGGCCATTCTTGTTATCCAAAACCTTGCTGGGGAATGGCAAGAATGCTAGCTAAACCACCAACACTGAGGTGACCGCTTGAGAATGGAAGGCACAGAGGGGCAACCCCAGTGGTAAGGTCATAGATAAAGGGACTGTCCATATTTGCCAACCAGGGAGAGTCCCTCAGAGAGACAGGGTGTCTTTAAATATCTTAGCTTGGCATTCAAGGCCATCCTTGATTTTTCTCTGCTCTTTCTTTCCAGTTTAGTTTTTCCTTTATATATGCTCTATGTGCTAGTCAAACTTGACTCTCCCAGATACAGCCCATGCTTTCTCATATCTGAGCCTTTGGAAATAATGGTTGTAAGAATCAAGGTTTTAGAGGTGGAAGGAAGCTTAGAGGTCAGGCAGTCTAATCCCCTCATTTTGTAGGTGAAGAAACAGGTCTAGGGAGGTTAAGTGAGGCAAGCTGCCTAAGGTTGTTCAGATAGCAGTTTGTCAATGGTGAGATTTGAACCCAGGTCCCCTAGCTCAAGGGTTAGTGTTCTTTCCATGTTACCATAATACTTCCATCCTGATCTCTCCTGCTTTCATAAATCTTTTTGCTCTCCTTATACATTTGTCATATTCTGTTTTGAATTCTATTTCCTTGAGTTTGTGTCTGGTCACCTCTACTAGATAGTAGGTTCTTTTTTTTTTTTCCAGTTCTTGGTACCATGTTTTAATAGTATTTTATTTTTTTCCCCAATTACACATCAAGGCAATTTGTAGCATTCATTTTTACAAGATTTTGAGTTCCAAATTTTTCTCCCTCCCTCCCTCCCTCCCCTCTTCCTAAACTGATAGGCGGATACTATACGTGTGCCATCATGTAAAACATATTCCCATATTAGTCACAGTTGTGAAAGAAGAAATGGATCAAAGGGAAAAAACACAAAAAAGAATAAAATAAATGAAAAAAGTCTGCTTCCATCTGCAGCCAGAGTCCGTCAGTTCTTTATCTGGTTGTGGATGACACCAGGAAGAGGTTATCATGACTTGCAAGCAAATTGGATATGGCATTTTCCTTTGTGAGTTCTTTGTGCCTGTCTTGGATCATTGTGTTCCTGAGAAGAGCTGAGTCATTCATAGTTGATCATCACACAATGTTGCTGATACTGTGTACAATGTTTTCCTGGTTCTGCTCATTTCACTTTGCAACAATTTGCACAAGTCTTTCCAGGTTTTTCTGAAATCTGCTTGTTCATCATTTCTTGTTGCACAATACTATTCCATTATATTCATACACCACAGCTTGTTCAGCCATTCCCCAGTGGATGGAACTCCTCTCAGTTTCCAATATTTTGCCACCACAAAAAAGGCTGCCATAAATATTTTTTTGCACATGTAGATCATTTTCCCTTTTTTTCTGATCTCTTTGGGATACAGAGTAGTAGTGATATTGCTGGATCAAAGAGTATGCACAATTTGATTACCATTTGGGCATAATTCTAAATTGCTCTCCAGAATGGTTGGATCAGTTTACAACTCCATCAATAGTGTATTAGTGTTCCAATTTTCCCACATCCTCTCCAGCATTTATCGTTTTCCTTTTTTTGATCATATTACCTAATCTGATAGTTATGTGGTGGTACCTCAGAGTTGTTTTAATTTGCATTTCTCCAATCAAAAGTGATTTAGAGCACTTCTTCATATGCCTGTAGATAGCTTTGATTTTTTCATCTGAAAACTGCCTGCTTATATCCTTTGACCATTTATCAATTGGGGAATGGCTTGTATTCTTATAAATTTGACTCAGTTCTCTATATATTTAAAAAATAAGGCCTTTATCAGAAACTCTTCCTGTAAAGATTGTTTCTCAGCTTTCTGTTTTCCTTCTAATCTTGGCTGCATTGGTTTTGTTTTTGCAAAAGATTTTCAATTTAACGTAATCAAAATTATCTATTTTACATTTCATAATGCTCTCTATCTATTGTTTGTTCATGAACCTGTAACTCATTTAACTTTTCTTTTAAGAATTTGGATGCTATACCACTTGGTAATATATGTTTAGTATTCATATTCTTGTCTATGTCTTCATTGTCTATGGTACCTTTTAGCAACATGTAGTTTCCTTCCTTATCTCTTTTAGTTAGGTATATTTTTGTTTTTCTTTGTCTGAGATCAGGATTGCTACCTCTGTTTTTTTTTTTTTACTTCAGTTGAAGCATAATAGATTCTGCTCCTGTCCCTTACCTTTCCTCAGTGTGTGTGTGTCTCTCTGCTTCAAGTGTATTTCTTGTAAACAACATAATGTAGGATTCTGGTTTTTGATCCACCCTGCTATCTGCCTTGATTTCATGGGACAGTTCATCCCATTCACATTCACATCCTATTTTTCCTCCTTTTTGTCCTCTCTCCCCTTTTACTCTTTCCCTCCTTGACAGTGTTTTGCTTCTGTCTACTGCCTCCTCTGGTTTTTTCTCTCTTCTGTCAGTCCCCCCCCCATCCCCCTTACTTAATCTCCTCCCCACCTACTTTCCTGTTGGGTAAGATAAATTTCTCTATTCAGCAGATTGTGTATATTATTCCCTCTTTGAGTTGATATTGATGAGAATAAGGTTCAAGTGATGCCCATTGCCCACCCTCCCATCTTTCCTTCTACTGTAATAGGTTTTTTTTTATTCTTCTTCTCCCTTCCTTCTGCACCCAGCATACTCCTCTTTCTCACCCCTTAATTATTTTTTTAGGTCATTCCCTCAAATTCACCTTATACCTGTACCCTCTATATAAATATACTTCTTCTAGCTGTACCATTAGGCACAATTTTTAAGGACTACAATTATCATCTTCCCATGTAAGGATGTAAACAGTTCAGCCCCACTGAATCTCTTATGTTTTCTCTTCCCTTTTCTCCTTTTTAGGCTTATCGTGGGCCTTGATATTGGAGATCAAATTTTTTGTTCAATTCTGGTCTTCTTATGAAAGCTTGAAACCCTTCTATTTCATTGAATAGACATTTTTTCCATTGAAGTATTATGCTTAATTTCACTGAGTAGGTGATTCTTGCTTGTAGTCTTAGCTCCTTTGTCTTCTGGAATATCATGTTCTATGACCTCCAGCCCTTTGATGTTGTAGCTGCCAAGTCCTCTGTAATCCTGACTGTGGCTCCCCAATATTTGAATTGCAGTATTTTTTCCTTGACATGATAGTTCTGTAATTTGGCTTTAGTGTTCGTTGGAGTTTTTGTTTTGGGATCGCTTTCCTGAAGTGATTGGCTGAGTCTTTCAATGTCTATTTTGCCCTTTGGTTCCAGGCTATCAGGGCAGTTTTCCTTGATAATTTCTTGAAAGATGCTGTCCAGGTCCTCCTTTTGATTATGAGTTTCCAGTATCCCAGTGATTCTGACATTTCCTCTCCTGTATCTCTTTTCCAGGTCAGTTGTTTTTCCAATGAGGTATTTTACATTTTCTTCTATTTTTTCATTCTTTTGAATTTGATCGATTCTTGATGTTTCTTAGGGTCATTAGCTTCCACTTGCCCGGTTCTAACTTTTAAGAAGTTGTTTTCCTCAGTTGGCTTTTGTACTTCCTTTTCCATTTGGCCAATTGTACTTTTTAAGGAGTTATTTTCTTCCATGGATTTTTATATCTCCTTTTCCATTTGGCCAATTCTACTTTTTAAGCAGTTGTTTTCTTTTTTCAAGCTATTGACTCTTTTTTCATAATTCTCTTGCATTACTCTTATTTCTTTTCCTAATTTTTCTTCTGTCACTCATATCATTTTAATGCTCCTTTTTGAGCTCTTCTATGAGTTCTTTCTGAGCTTGAGACCACTTCTCATTTTTTCCTTTAGGGTTTTGCCCATAGATGCTTTGATATTATTGTCCTCTTCTGAGCTTCCCTCTCACCATAATAACTTTCTATGGTCAGATTCTTTTCTTGTTGTGTTTTTGCTCATTTTTTTTGCCTTTTCCTTTCTTTTTGGAGCTCCGCTCCTGGGGTGGAAGGAGCACTGTCTCAGGCTCCTTGTGTGAGGGGCTGCAGGCTCTGGCTTTTACCTGGTGTTGTACTGATGTTGCCCTGAGGCCCACAGGGGACCCTCATGTCTGATGCTCTACTGAGGGGGTGGGGTAGGAGGTAGCTGGCATTGCTGGAGATCACAGGGGTCTGACCGCTTAGCTGGTGCTGAGCCAGGGTCCTAGTGGTGGTGTCTGGCATGTGCTGAGGCTGGCGGGGTGTTTCTGTGTTTCCCTGTGTTTCAATGAAGCATGTGGAGGGGGCCCCATTGCTATTACCTGTTTGCTTAGGCAAGCATAGAGTTTGTGTCTACCTGTTTGCCTGAGGCTATTCTGAAGCACGTGGAGGTCTGGCTGCTGGAGCCTGCCTGTTTTGGATAATAAGCTCTTTGAGAATGAGGACTTTGTCTTATTTAGCTTTGTCTCTGTGGCTGTGCCTATCATTATGTATTACACATAGTAGGGGCTTAACAAATAAATTACTAACCAGGACTGGCTTCCCCAGGCAAATGGGTAAGGGAGCAGGCTAGGAGCTGCCATTCGAAGACTGTGGAGTAAAGGAAGTTTGGTTTTCTTCCCCTTCCTCTGGCCCCTAGACAGACCAAATGCATGGAAGCAAGGGGGAAGTTTGCCATTTTCCATTCCCTCATAGTCAATTCCTCTCTCTCCACCTCTTCCCCTCAGGCTGATCAGGGACAACGGGGCTTAGGATCTTAGGATCATAGCCTGAAAAAGGACCTTAGAGATCCAAACCCTATCCCCTTTTTTTTGGAAGTGGGGAAACTTAGGCCCAGAAAGGTAATAAGATCATATAGTTAAAGCTAGAAGGGTCCTTAGAGGTCATTGAATCTGACCCTGACGCCCTCACTTTACAGAAGAAGAAACTGGGACCTAGTGAGGTTAAGTGACTTGCCCAGGGTCATGCATCTAGTAAGGAGTCTGAAACAGGATTTGAATCCAGCTCCTGACTCTACGTAGAACTAGTGACAGAGCTGCTATCAGAGCCCAAGTCTCCTAAGCCGCAGTCTAATACATTTTGTTTTTTATCACACTGCTTCTTTTACAACCAAGAACTCCCCTGGGGAAAACCCCAAGCACTGGCTGCCCAGGAGTAAATACCGGGCCACAAGAGAAAAGGAGATGGAGACAAAAGGATTAGTGTCCTCTCACCAAGGGCTGGCCTACTCGTAGTTGGATAGTTACACCTTTTGTGGTAGGATTTTAGGAAGAACCAAAAGCCCCTCTTTCTCTCTGGCATATCAAAACTCTTCTTCCCTTTGTTTCCCCAGCTTGCTAGAATGCTAGACATCTTCACCATTTATGGTCTCTCTTTTTGGAAGGATTTCATCTCCTGAAGACCCCTGTTAAAATGGACAGATATCTTACCTATCTGGGGCTAGTTCTGAATTTGTAAAATAGGGTCGG
The DNA here is from genome assembly GCA_028646595.1 of Phalanger gymnotis. Classification (NCBI taxonomy): domain Eukaryota; kingdom Metazoa; phylum Chordata; class Mammalia; order Diprotodontia; family Phalangeridae; genus Phalanger; species Phalanger gymnotis. The sequence goes on from CM053624.1 coordinate 225,624,264, forward strand.
GATGGACGATTCCCTAAGGCTTCTTCTAGCTTGGACATTCTATGGTTCTATGATTCTTGAGATCCAAGAGGGTTAGGCATTAAGCCACAGTCACCCATTAGCACCTTAATGTGGCTTAGTTTATTTCCTGGAGGACGAGGACTTGGGACAGGTAAACTTTAACTGTAGGAAAGGATCAGGGAGCAACTCAGGACACTGAGATTCCAATATGACATCTTAGGTAACTTGGGAGCATTAAAGACCCAGTAGGAGGGAATGCTGAAAGAGGGATAGAGGCACCCTAAAGACAGCTTCTGTGATGGAAAGTGCATTGACTCTAGGATTCAGAAGACCTAATCTTCTAATTCTTGTTCTGCTACTAAATATCTGTGTGACCTTGGAGAAATTTTTCACCTCTCTGGGTCTCACCTCCCTTCTCTGTACAATGAGAAAACGATCCCCTGCTTTTCTCAAGGGGATATTAGAAGGAGCCAAAGAGAGAATGGATGCTAAGACCTTGGGAAATTTCAAAGAGCTATGCAAATATAGCAGATTATTGTCATTCTTATTATCAAAGTTAACTAAAACCTTCTTCCAGAACACTGGACCCTAAAGACGCTGTTGAAAAATTATTCCTTCCAAACAGCTTCAGGCCTTCAGGATTGATACTGGTCTTTGGTACCCTAAGTCTAAAGAGACAAGTTAGGGAGTACCAGATTTTAGGGATTTCTCTGTCTGCAGAGAAGAGTATCCTTATCCTGGGAAGGCCAGCATTGTTCCCCAATGCCTATCTGGGGATAGAAAGTGGAGGAGAACAGTGAAATCAAGATGCTGTTTTAGCAACCCAGGGTCTGGGATCTCTAGGGCCAGCTTCCTCAGGTAGGCCTAGTCATGTTTGCATAACAGAGGGGGATCAGGGCTCAAAAGAGCTCCAAGGCTGGGGAGGGTTCACTCATTCTAACTGGTGGTTCCTACCCAAATTCCCCCATAGAAGGAGAGTTAATCTGGGGCTGAGGTTTGTTTTTCTTTTTTTCTGATTACTCCTCTCACACTTTCACCTTTCTAGCAAGTCTAGAGGCTCTGGAGAGCAATCCCTTAGAAGACTGGCTTCTAGAGGCCAGGCCACGAGGAATTCTTTTCCTTGCAATTTTTTTTTTTTACATACCTCCCTGCCAAATTCAAGCAAGGGCTAGCATCTAAGGAGAGCAGAGGCCTAATGAAATACCTGCCCTAAAGGGTACCAGAGGCTGTGTGTGACTTAATGAGGCCAAGAACCACTAACTAATCCCCTAAGTATTTTGACTTGTAACTTGAGATAATCTTGCTTGCAAACACCTGTTTTCACCCCATTTGTGGATAGATATATTAAAAAGAAATACCATACTGGCGACTGACCCTAGAATCTACAGGGCTGGAATAAAAGGAAATGCTCTTTTAACAGTTTGGCAATACCTGCTGGTGTTGAGCCAATCACACAACCCTTTTAGAAAGACTAGCCATATACATATTTTCATTTCCGTATGCAGTCACAGAGATCTCATGCAAAGTACTTTGGCTTAGAGAATCCAAACCTGACCTCTAAGCTAGAGAGTTAAGTTTTAGTCCCACTTCTGCCACATGATTTAGTCTAACAACATTTATTAAGTGCCAACTAGGTGCAAGGCATCTGGTAATGCAAGAGAAAAAATTGTCCTTACCCTCATCCAACTTCTGTTCTATGAGGGCTTGGGCAATTCGTTTAACCTCCTTTTGCATCAGTTCCGACCTCATGTAAAGTGGGGCTAATGACAGACATCTTTCCTGTCTACTTCAAAGGTTATTATGAGAATAAAATGAGCTACTAGGGTAATATGCATATCAACTAGCTCCTCACACCTTGAAGGTGAAAGCTAGATATAGTTAGGTTCTTTTGAGAAGCAGAGCAAGTGCCAACCCTGTGAAACTGACTGATCATGTTCTAATCATTCAGAACTGCAAGTCTCTGCCTCGGGTGGCACGGAAGATGTTGCCAATTTGTTGGAGAATCAATTCTCAGCTGGAGACCCAAGTCTAGAGGAGGAGAGGGCACTTTATGCAGACCCAGTCCCTCCAGAGAAGAACCTGCCGCTCCATTACACAGATGACAGTGAAGCTGAGAATGGGGAGAGGAGAGAGGCTGGGGGGGAGTCCAGGCCCCCTGCTGATGCTGAAGGCCACCACAGTCCTGCTTCTGACCCTGAAGCCAATACCTCTGCCTTAGAGTCAGCTCTGCCCTGGGAGGCTGCTGATGAAGCTGGAGCTGGAAGGAAAGAGGAAGCCCCTGAAGAAGCAAGTGCTCTCCCTGAAGAAGCAAAAGATGCCTCTCTGGAGGAAAAGCAGCAGGAACTCAAGGAGGGAGATGGTGTAGGAGGGCAAGAGGCAGAGGCTAGCTCTGAAGAAGGAAAAGCAGGACCCCTGGAGGAACAGCAGTTTATTGAGGGAGATAGTTCAGAAAGGGAAGGGGGTGGATCTAGCCCCTTGAGTGGGGAGGCTGCGACTGAGGGAGGCCCAGAATCTTCTAGTACAGGAGAGGCTGGAGGCCCAGGTGCAGAGGGACGGGAGGCTACTGAAGAGATAGGTGATGCCTCAGGAGAAGAGGAAATAGCAGCGGCAGAACCTGAATCCTCTCCCATCTCAGAGCATGATGGTGGCCAGGATCCTATGGGAGAAAATGGAGACCAAGAGTCTAGAGAGGCCCCAGGAAACAAGGAGACAGAAGTGACATGGGAAAATGAGTTACCCAAGGCTGATGCTGATGCAGAAGGGCCTAAGCAAGAGCAAGAACTGGAGGCTGAGACAAGAGAAGAGCCTGAGGTCCAGGAAGAACCCCAGGGAACCTTGGAGGAAGATCAGAACCTAGAGAGCTCAGCCCCAGCTGAGACCAGTGGCAGGGCAGAAGACACTGACAGCTCTGGTGCAGGGAAGGAAGCTGAGGTGCTTTCTCCTGAAGGCCAGACTTCACTAGTAACCAGCCAGGAGCTGGAGGAGGCATCCTCTGAAGAACAAGGAGAAGAGGAAGAGGAAGGATCACAGTCTGAGGAGGAGTCTGAAGAAGATGCTGGGGAAGAGAGCTCAGAAGAAGAAGGGGAGCCTTCTGAGGAAGCTGTGGCTGTCCAGGAAGCGCCAGGAGCCCTGAGTCACGAGGATGAAGAAGCCAAATTGAGTTCAGAGGAGGCGGCCTCAGTTCCTGAAGACTCAGAAGTCCCAGGTTCCACAGGCAGGTGGCAGGGTGAGGGGATTCTGACAGTTATCCCTCAGGGGAGGAATCCTAGTGTCCCTAGGTTGAAATAGGGCCCTAATCCTTCCAAGGGTGTGACATTTGCTATTGGCCCTGTATGCAGAAAGGAGTGGAGAGAGTGAGGAAGGGCAGTGAGGTCCCCTGAGCTGAGAGTCTTCACTGACACATGACTGTGGAGGCTAATATAAGGCTCCCGGTAGTCTCAACTAGGAATTTTTGCCCCTGGGATGAGCATTACAAACTGCTCCTAAAGCAAGAGGAAAGGAAGGCACCCTCAGGTTTGGTGGGAAGCAAGGGGGTTTGAACAGTACTCTGTGCAGGGAGGCAGAATTCCTGCTAAAACTCAAGGCCGCTACTGAGCTAGCTGACACACTCCTTCCCCTAGGACACAGACCACCCAGTAGCTCCGAGGCAAACTGTCATAGTGGATAGAGAACTGGCCTGGGAGTTAGGGAGATCTGAGTTCAAGTGTCACCTCTGACACGGATGGGTAGATGAGCTTGGGTGAGTCACTTAACATCTTAGTGCCCCAGGTGGCCCACTAGGACTATAAGTTACAGAAAAGGTGCCTGCATGCCTCGGTGGAGGGAATTTCCTGTATCAATGAAATCACAGTTCAGGTCTCATTTTGTTACTCTACTATATTCTTGATAACTAGGTTCTAAGGTCAGCTTTTTTTTTTTTAAACTTGGCATCAAAGGACCCATTGTATTACTGGGTGTAGATGGGGTAGGGGGTGGAATTGCAGTTTTTACAGCCAACAGAGAAACTTTTTGTTGTTACAGTTGGTTTTTTAACGAATGGATTAAAAGAGATTTTGAAGGCACTAACACCCGCTCTACCACCACCCCAAACAAAAACCAAAACCAAACCAACCAATCCCTAGCTCTCAAAGTATTATGTTAGATCTTAAGAGCTCTTAGGTATCATTTATTCCAAATCCTTTGTTTTAGAGGGGACAAAACTGAGGTCTTCAAGAGGGGAAGTAACATGTCCCTTGTTACAGAGTAAGAAAGGCTCTGAAATTGAGGGGGAGCTGAGGTCAAATCACAGAACTCAAATCTCATAAGATTTATAGTGTTAGAGTTGGAAGGGACTTGAGAGACAACCTTTTCCAATCCCCTCCATTTTACAGAGGAAAAACCAGAAGCTAATCTGTATCAGAGCAGGTGTCCTGATTCCTCCTAGTTCTGGTTTCTTCCAGCCAGGTTATTGACGTTTGGCTTCCCTAAGCAGAATGAGTGAACCAGCACATCTGGAGCAGAGGACCTTGGTCTCATTACTTAGGGCGAGAAGCTGGAAGTGGGGAGCCCAAGGTCCTTCTGGAAATATTCTGGCCCCAATTTTACCAATCCCATAGGCTCTCATAGGAAGAAAAATTTGAGGAGTCAGACTGGGGATGTGTGCGGGAAGGGCACAAATCTTAGAGCGAAGGAAAAGGTTTCTGGGATTGGGAGGGCAGCTGCGTCCACAAGGAGGTACAGCCCCCCAGCTGGGGCTGAGTATCCCTCTCCTGCCTTGACTTGCTCATAGCTCCTTTTGTCAGGAAAGTTTGAGAAACCTGGGAAGGCAAAACTTTGAGGGGGAAACAAGGGTCCCTGGGATGGGAGAGGCAAAGGTATGTTCAGGAAAGGAATGACCTAGCAACAGGCAGTGAGGTGCTATCTCCCCTTCCTTCCCTTCCTCAGCAGACAATGCAAAAGAACAGCTCCTTAGGAGCTTCCTTATCTGGTCTGACCACTGCTGGTTCCTGTGCTACCCCCCTCTGCCTGTGAGACAGTTCTGTCCCTCTTAGTACAGAGGGGATTGGTTCACCGAATCAGTGCTCTCTCCTTACCCCTTGTCCCATGGCCCCCTGTATCCTCTTCCAAAGGCTCTTCTTCTGCAGACATCTTTCTGTGGTTTGCTCTTCCCAGCTGCTTATCCGAACTTTTCCCCAGCCTTCTTCCTAGGGCTGTACAACCAGTTTTCATTTCCTGCCCCGAGGCAAAGAGTTTTAAGGAAAGACAATGGATCCAGATAGGGAAATGCATTGCTGCGGGAATGGGGACTGTTTAGCTTGAGAAAGAGAAGGCTGGAGGCACGTGGGGGGAGGGGGGGATTCCAGGAGGAGCAGGCAGTTAATAACAGGCAAGAAGTATGTGGAGGGACCCGGTGTAGATGGTGATTAGCAACTGTTCTTTAATTGTATTGAGGACAGAGAAAAGGAAGCAGGTTTTAATTTGTAGTTGGATAGATTTAGGATAGACTTTAGGTGGCACCTCCTTTTCCAGAGGACAGTCAGATGTGCATTTTTGCCCCAAGGTGGGATGACGTACAAGACAGCTCTGGTTACACTTATTATCCTGACCCATGAGCCATAGTGGTCTTGGCTCCTCTGATTCCAAGCGCCGGGGGCAGTGTAGACCTCAATTCCCAGATCTTCACTGGGAAGTTACCAGATCATAGATTTAGAGCCATGAAAGGCCTCAGAGGTCACCTGGTCTGATTCCTTCATTTTACAGGTTAAGGAAATTAAGGCTCACTCACCTGAAAAGTATCAGAGTCAAATTCGAACCCAGGGCTTTCTGAGTCAAGATTCCATCCACTGTCAAGTGATATGCTTTCTAGCAGAGCTGTGACCAGGAATGGGTGAGATGACCAGCCCTTTCTCCCAGGGGAGATGAAGATAGCCCTTTAAGTTCTTCAGAAGCACAGAAACAACTGAGCTTAGCACTTCCTTAGGAAAAATGATTAGTTTTTCTCCTCCTGGCTAAGCTAGTTCCTCAATGGCCTGACACTACTTTGCTCCTGTCCCTGTCCTCCCCACACCAGGAGGCCTGCTAAACATCAGCCTCAAGGGGTACTACTGTCTCTGCAATTTCTACCCCACCTCAAGCAGCATTTCAAGCGACTTGCCTCAGACACATCTTGTCCCAGTCATCAACATTGCTAGTTGTGGTTCTGTTCTCCAGGTGGCCCTCTTAGCGGGTGGTGGTCTCTTAGGGGTTACTTACTCTAGGATCTAGGTAAAGCTGAAGCAACTTTGTACATTTGCCCAGGAAAGTGGTGCGAGAAGTCACCTAGCTCCCTTAACCAGGGGCCCAGACTGATTTCTCTCTCTTCCCACCTCTGTTCGGATGTACACATGCAGCCAAATCTGCTGTATTGGGGATGGGGAACTTAAATAATCCAGCCAGCCACCCCTCAGGACCCTTTGGGCACAAGATTTCAAAATGGAGAAAGGAGTAAGTGAGAAAGTTTCCTTTGGCCTAACTTCCCCAAAGTTCTATTCCCTTACCAGTCTCCCTGGGGGTGAATGCACAGATCATAGAATTTCACCTTTCACTTGGCTCTATTCTAGGGGACTGCTTTCTGACTTACAAGCCTACAACTAACTATTCTCACAAACTCATCCTTGATGGCGTGTTCATGGGTATTCACAGATAGATTGGTGAGGAGGGAGTAGAATAACCCTCATTCCTAATAACACATTTGCATTTTAACCAGAACCATCTGGAGAAAATGTCTGATCATGTGAGTGATTTTAATGATGGGCATTTAATGACATCACAGTAGGTGAAAAGGAGATATTTTGGGCAGAAGGGCATCAAATGCCATACCGAGGAAGCAGAGCTGTAGGACTGGGCCCTATCCAAGATGTTCTGTATTCAGCTCCAACTAGCTTGCTAGTCATTGTTAAAATTTCGGTGGAGGCATTTACACCTTAGAAACTGGCAGACCCTACAAATTCGGGCTTGATTCGCTGTTTTGTTTATTGTCTGTACTTAAGGATGTGTTAATAATACAAATTAAATTTAAAGGTATGTGTTTACATGTTTTCTTCCTCTTCTCTATCCCAACCCTGTTGTTAAATATTTCCTAGTTTATGTCTTATTGCTCTATAAGCATTGTTCGAGCTCAGCGGGAGGGCAGTGGAAGGCTCAAGGCATGAAGTTGTCCCCAGATTGGAGGCCTGGAGACTGTATGCTAACAATAATAATGACCGTTACTTGTCTAGCTCTTTAAGGTTTGCAAAGTGCTTTACATCCATCATCTCATTTAAGCCTCACCACACCCAAGGCCTTTAGGCTTCCTTTTTACCCAGTGTGCTAACACCATAGCTTTAGAGCTACAAGGACCTTTGGAGGCTGTTGTCTAAACTCCTCATTTTGTAAACCAGGAAACTGAGGCTTCAAGAGTTTAAACATCTTGCCCAGGGTCACACAGCTAGTAAGATAAAGCGTATTAATTTCATTTTGTCTGCTGCGTCTTTTTGTGTTAGTATCTCTTTGCTTATTCTGCACATTCCACCTACTGTGCTTAGTTATATATAAAGCATCTAGTTGGTGGCCATGGATAGAGTAATGGACCTAGAGTAAGGAAGGCCTGAATTCTAACTGGGCCTCAGACATTTAGCCAGCTCGAGGAACGCAGGCAAATCACTTCACCTCTGGCTGCTTCAGTTTCCTTATCTGTAAAATGGACAGAATAAAGCAGCTATTTCCCGGGGTTGTTGTGAGGGTAAAATGAAATAATATTTGCAAACTTTAAATACTAGCTATTGCCATCATCATCATTATTATTATTGCTGGTAGTGTTGGTAATAGTAGTTGTAGTAGTTGTAGTTGTAGTAGTTGTAGAAGTAGTTGACGTCGTCGTAGTAGTAGCAGCTGCTCTGCTCTGCGTCTAGCGCTCTCTGCTTACTCTGCCCAGCTACGTTAGCTCTTTTCTGCCCACAGTATCCAGCCAGCTGCACAGAGTTGTCCTGAGTACAGTATTCTGTAAACCTTACAGTGGCTTATAAACACAAGGTATTATTATTATTTATTTCTCCTCTGCCTGCTGCATCCAGCTATATTGGTTCCCTTACTGTCTCCTGTGCTTGGCTAGATTTGTTCCTCTATGCAAGGTTTAATTGGCTTCCTAATAACCTGGTTGGGATATAGCCCTTGTTTCTTTTTAGATTTGCTGTATATCCCCTGCCCTCTCAAACCCAGGGCCTCTGTGGCACTAAGAGTGTGAATACCCTAGGTTAAATATTGGATTCATCTCTGCTCTTCAGCCTTAATTCATTCTTTACTGACCCAGTCATAAAGCCCAAAGGTCAAATTCTCTCAACTCAAAAATAATTGAGGTGATAGAGAGGGGATTCCTGCTTCAGGTAAGGCTCATGGAGGACTCTTTGGTGATTTGGATGCTGGGATTCTAGACTAAGACTCATAGGCTAGAGATCTAATGAACTCCTGGAGTGTCATCAAATCAGTGCCCAGTGATGGACAGAATACAAGAGAAGTATGAGACAGGACAATTGCCCAGGAGCAAAGGTGTCAAAGTCACAGCTGTAGTTGCACACACCTGAAAAACTCCCTAGTGTGGTCTGAACCAGAATAAAAGGTAATTGTGATGTAGATGTTGATTTATGGTTTCCTAAGTCAACATGGGGCTTGTAGAGATCATTTCTATTTCTATCTGAGTTTGACACTGATCCCTGTAGGACCTTTGAGTGTAGTTTAAGGTATCTTATTTATGTGGGGAATATCTAGTTCCCAAGATTAGCCCAGACAAGGTATGGGAAATTGATGGTCATCTCTATCTAGCCCACAATGCTGACTCCTGTCAGAATGTTAAGAATGAAGGGACCAAAGCTGGCCAGAGAGAGGAGCTGAGGCCATAAAAGGAAGAAGAGAGTGGGAGAGAAGCTCCCAGAATCTTGGGTCTAGTTCTTGGGGGAGGATTGGTCTCATGCCTGAGATACTAATGTCCTGCTATGCTTTTCTTCCCAGAAGAGGCAGAGGATGTAAGTGAAGCACCTATAAGGGACCGTTCTCATATAGAGGAAACCCTGATGCTGAAGGAGGACAAGCCATCTGATGACTTTTCAGGTAAGGAGGGTAAAGTTGAGATGAGCTTCAAGGATGGGAAAGAGTGACCGACAATGACTACTGGGAAGTACATGTAGCAAGGTTACGTACAAGCAAATGTGGTCTAGGGCTGTGTCTATAAATTTGGAGGGAATTCGCAATAAATAGGAAGATAAATTGGGATTGTGGAGCCGGGTTATCTTCATTAGTCTGGATCCTGAAAGATGAAGGTATACTTTAGATAGGCAAGTAGGAGAAGGGGGCCTGTGTTTCAGGCAGAGGGAACAACATAAGAAAAGATGTGTCGTTGGGAATACACATAGCACATTTTGGGGGAGACTTGTAACAATCTCTTTGGTGGCATTGGAGTCATCCTCATACAGGTGGCCTCTGTGATTTACCCTGACAACTGTTATTCAATCAATGAATCGAGAACTGGGCTTGGAATGTCCAGTGAGTGACCTAGCCCTAGAGTGCTTTTGATGTCCAACAAGCTGTCAGGACCAGACAGTGGGGAGAAAATGCCTGCTGGGTATAGTGTATGCCCTCATGGGACTTGCAGTCCAGTAAAGGGCTAAGACCCAAATAGAAATAACCATAATATATACTATTGCATGTTGAGTTCATTAGAAAAGTGCTATGTGATGTCAGAAGGAGAAGCTCTTTACTGACCAGAAAGCTAGGTGACCTATTCTAGTGACTTAAATGCTGCAGCTGAGTTTAATATGGTCTGCTAAGAAGACAGGAAAAACCTCACAAAGAAAGGATTTCAGCAATATTCTCCAGGAGCTGATTTCTTGAATTTTTTATTACATTAAATAATTCCTCTACTGAAATCTGTCTGTGAAATCTCATTGTGGTGTAAGAGACAGAAAGGAATAAGATGGGGATCCCATTTACTATAGGAGCTTCTTTGGGGGGTGCAGAAGCCCATAAGTTAAACTGCCCCATTCCTCAGAAGGCCTGGGCTGAAGGGTGCCCATCCTACAAAGGGGTGCCAGGTAGGTAGGAACTTTAGTCAGGCTGGGCCTTTCCAATGGAGCATTTAATCCAGAAGTCAGGAATTGGAACACACTGCTGAGAGGATCTGTATAATCTTTTCTGTTATTTATTTAATATATTTAGTTTTCAGCATTGATTTTCACAAGAGTTTGAATTACAAATTTTCTCCCCATTTCTACCCTCCCCGTTACTCCAAGATGGTGTATATTCTGGTTGCCCTGTTCCCCAGTCAGCCCTCCCTTCTGTCACCCCACTCCCCTCCCATCCCTTTTTCCCTTCCTTTCTTGTAGGGCAAGATAAATTTCTATACCCCATTGCCTGTGTATCTTATTTTCTAGTTGCATGCAAAAACTTTTTTTTTTGAACATCTGTTTTTAAGACTTTGAGTTCCAAATTCCGAGAGGATCTTTAAAAAGAGATCTGGGAAGCTTGAGAAGGTTTGGCCTAGAGGGAGAGGGATGGAGTAAATGACTTTCTAGCTTGAAAAATTATATGATTCTTTGGGTGGCAGTGTGGTTGCTAGAAGGGAATTTAAATCAGTGGGATGGGGAATATGGTTAAAGTAACCAAAGAGCTCCCCCTACCCTGCCTCTATGCAAATGATGTAGTGTTAATGCATATAGGAGGGGCTCCCTGGAAAACCATGGCTGTTGGCAAGATGATTAGAATGTGGCCACCCAGAGGTTTGGTGTGTTGACTCTACATTGGTATACTAAAGTAGGTTGGAGCCTATCTGACTTGATCCTTTTTCCTTCTCTTCCTTGGCCCCTAGGGGTGTTGCAGCGATTGAGAAAGATCTACCACTCTTCCATCAAACCTCTGGAACAATCCTACAAGTACAATGAACTGAGGCAGCATGAGATTACAGGTAAGCCTGATTATATGAAAGGTCCTGGGGCAAGGGCCCTTGAAGACCTAGGACTCATGGGGTAATCAGGAAGCCTTAGCCTATTCTCCTAACATGGAATCCTTTGGCATCAGGAACAAGCACCAGAATCCTGCTTAGAGAGCTGGGCCCAGCCACAGATGAAGACCCAGAGATAAAAGGCCAGAAGTTCTATTTCATTAATCACCCAGATTGCCAACCCCTAAACTAAAGAAAAGCCAGTTTCCTTCTCACACTATATATCACGGGCCAATTTCATGAGATGGCTATAGGTGCAGAGATTCCCTTTTATACCTTTTATTTTTTCCTACTCCTTAATCCCCTCACTCCAGCTCATCCTTCCTTGGGGCAGATTGATCTGCTGCCACCGGAAGATTGGGCTCTGATTCTAAGTGTCTGTATCAATAGCAACATTGGCCAGAGGCTAGGGAAGCAGAGATCAGGGACCCCTCGATTGGGTGAGGATTCACTTTTTGGACTTTACTTTCCCCTTTCTGGTCTCCGGCATTCCCCTGGCATTCTTCTACTGCCAACGACATACTCTTGTCAGGGCTTTGCGCCTTACTCTTGCTCTCTAGTGTCTCCTACTTTGATGTTGTTATGGCTCTCATGCCCTCTGGTGTAAAAAAGCTGAAACAACAATATCCCGTGCCCAAATTTCTTTCTCCAATGAATAACTCCAATTATAGTCTGTCTCAGAGAGCCCAGGAGCCCACAGTTTGCCTTCCCTCAGTTTTACTGGGCTGCGTCTAAAAACAGAAGGGCTTTTCTATGTGAGCTACCCTGGGGTGAGAGGGAGTTACAGAATGTCTCCTCCAAAAGCAGATTCTTGAAGAGTCCCAATGGGTCAGTTGACCCCTACTTCTAGATCACTTACTACGTGCTAAGCGATATATAAGAAGAAACAGGAAGCACAAATCAAAACTTCAGCTTGGGCATTGTTGTTCTTCGGTCATTTTCAGTCATGTCCCACTCTCTATGACTCCACTTGGGGTTTTCTTGGCAAAGATACTGGAGTAGTTTGCCATTTTCTTCTCCAGCCCATTTTACAGATGAGGAAACTGAGGCAAACAGGGTTAAGTGACTTGCCCAGGGTCTCATAGCTAGTAAGTGTCTAAAGGCAGATGTGAATTCAGGAAGATGAGTCTTCCTGTCTCCAAGCCTGGTACTCCATCCGCTGTGCCACCTTAGCAGCAGAGGTATAGTTCAAACCCAGGTTCTCCAACTCTTTGAAGCCAGTGCTCCTTTGTAGGATTTCAGAAAAAGAAGAGATTGGTAAGGATTAAAGTAGAAAGTCACATACTTTATGGTCTTCAGATAAGAAGTCCAATCATAGGGTTCTGAGTTAAAAGGGAATCTTGGAGATCATCTAGTCTAACTCCCTTCATTTTATAGAGGGGAAAACCGAGGCTAGGCTGAGCAGGACTTTCTGTGAGGAGGATTTCCCTGACTCGTAGATTTACACAGGACCTCCCACTCTCCAGGTAGCCAGTCTTCAGTGATGTATTGAAGTTTTTCTCTCCTTCATTCCTTTAATATTCTTCATAAGAAAAGTGGACTGAGGACATGCCATGTTGGATCAGCCCCATGGTTCATCCAATTGAGTTTTCTGTTTCTGACAGGGGCACTAAATGATATTGACAAGAGATTATTGTGTTCTTCCTTGATAATAGTCTTGAAGGTTAATTAAGGAGATACTAGTTCATATTTCTAAAGTATCTCCCATTTTGCAAAGTTCTTCCTTCATGACAACCTTGTGAAGCAGAATATAGTCATCATCCTCATTAACAGATGAAGAAACTGAGAATCTAGGTATTATGTAATTTTGTTAAGGTCACATTCCTGGCAAGTTGAAGAGTCACATCTTCTCAAATCTTCAAATCTTGGGATCAGATCTTCTGACTCCTCCAGTGGCTGTTTCTATTACACCATGTTGTCTCACTAGAATTCCTTAATAAAGGGCTATGGACTTACTCAAATTTATCTGTGATGTTATCATCACGGGTGCTTTTTCCTCAGTGGTCTTTTGGACCTCCTTTTCCATTTGCCTAATTCTGCCTTTCAAGGCATTCTTCTCCTCATTGGCTTTTTGGAGCTCTTTTGCCATTTGAGTTAGTCTATTTTTTAAGGTGTTGTTTTCTTCAGTGTATTTT
>CM053624.1:225637882-225695550 GCA_028646595.1 Phalanger gymnotis
ATCCGCCACTTAATTCCTCCCACCAGGTGGGCCTGGGGCCAGAAACAACTGCAGCTGAATTTCTAAAGCTGCCCTGCCTCCGTTGCCTCAGGGGTGGAAGTCAAACTGCAAACTCAGATCCCGCTGCTTTCCCCACTAACCTTTTGCTGTTTGTGGGTTGTGAGGTCTGGTACATGCCACAGCTCAGTAATTCAGCATGCTGGGGCACCCTCTGCTCCACTCCAGGTCTCGTTGGTCCGCGGTCTGCTGCGCCGTGCCGCGCGGCTCAGCTCCGCTCCCCTCAGCTCCGCTCCCCTCAGCTGGGGGCTGGGAGTTCTGTTCGGGACAGACCTTACCCCGAGACCATCCAGGCTGACCTGTGCTGGAGCCCTGCTTCCCTCTGCCCCTTTGTGGGTTCTGCAGTTCTAGAATTGGTTCAGAGCCATTTTTTCATAGGTTTTTGGAGGGACTTGGTGGGGAGCTCACGCCAGTTACTGCTTTCCAGTCGCCATCTTGGCTCCGCCCCCCACGGGTGCTTTTTCCAAGGGTACAGTTTATAACACACTCATGACTTCTCATTTTGTGTGATTCTTTTCCATGTGTTGGAGGTCTTCCTCTCTTGTTCTTCTCCTTCTTCTTCTTCTTCTTCTTCTTCTTCTTCTTCTTCTTCTTCTTCTTCTTCTTCTTCTTCCTCTTCCTCTTCTTCCTCTTCTCCTCTCCCTCCTCCTCCCCCTCCTCCTCTTCTTCCTTATCCCACTCCTCCTTTTCCTCCTCTTCCCACTCTTCCTCTTCCTTCTTCTTGTTCTTGTTCTTCTCCTCCTCTTCTCTTCCTCCTCCTCTTCTCTTCCTCCTCCTCTTCTCCTCCTCCTCCTCCTCTCCTCCTCCTCCTCCTCCCCCTCTTCCTCTGTCTCCTCCTCTTCCCCCTCCTCCTCTTCCTTCTTGTTCTTCTTGTTCTTGTTCTCTTCTTCCTCCTCCTCTTCTCTTCCTCCTTCTCCTCCTCCTTCTCCTGCTCCTTCTCCTCCTCCTCCTCCTCCTCCTCCTCCTCCTCCTCCTCCTCCTCCTCCACCGCCACCTCCTTCTCCTCCTCCACCACCACCACCACCTCCTCCTCCTCCTCCTTCTCTTTCTTCTTATTTTTGTGGGTACCATTGCAGCACTTAGGCTGTCTATTATCCCTCATTTGTGCTATATAACTTATTTATCTCCTTTTCCTTCCTGAATAATGCCCCTAGGTTATCATTGGAAATCTGCTGCAGCCTATTTACACATATCCTCCATCTTTCCATCACTTTTGGGTTTACAGTTTTTATCCTTTGGAGGTCGTGATCCTCCAAGATTTCTCAGGAGAACAGAGAGGTGTTGAGCAGTATACCCATCTTAGGGTTTCAGGTGTTTTTGTTGGAGATGAGCTTGAGATCACTGAAAGCACTATGCAATTTCTCAAATTTATTGCTTTTTCTCCTTTTCAGTTCTAGACTTAGGTTTATTTACAACATATATTCTAGGCACATGTATAGTGCAAGTTTTAGATATACGCTCCTTCCTTTTGTGTCTCCTTAACAAGGTGTGAACTCTTCTTGTCTTGGTCCTAGGTATTCCATGGACCAAACCAATTACACCCAGAGATTATCTATACTGGAGACAACGGATTTTTTTTAAAACATTGAGAAATTTTTTCTTTTAAAAATGTTCTTTTTTATCTTTATGAATCTGATAAACATTAAAAGTATACATTTTCATATACAAGGAAGAACAAAAAAAGAACAAATTGATAAATCTCCATATATACAGTTAAGGTTTTTAAAAAGCACCTATGCAATTTAACAGCCTCGTTATAACACTGTCCCCTTATGAACTCCCTTCTGCCTCTTCAGTGTATTTTAAAACATTTCATTAATGTTTTCTTTTTTTTTTTTCTGGCATCAGTATCACTATCCTCATTACCCTCTATGAGTCTTCCCTTGTAATACATAAGTATAATCAGATAAAGCCAATCCCTTCATTGTCTGTCTGAAGATGTATATTTCATCCTGTACCTCTAGTCAGTTACCTCTCTGCCCAAAGGTGGGAAGCATGGTTCATCAGGCTTTTGGAGTCAAGTTTGGTCATTGCATTGCTCATTGACGTGAAGTCTTTCAAAGTTGTTTTCCTTTACAATATTTTAATGGTATAAACTGTTCTAGTTCTGTTCACTTCACCCTGAACCAGTTCATATAACTCTTCCCAGGTTTCTCTGAAATTGTTTCTTTTGTTATTTCTTACATTTCAATAAGATTCCATTATATTTACATATATCACAATTTATTCAGTCATTCCCTAATAGACAGGCACCTACATTGTTTCTGGTCTTTGCTACAACAAAAAATAATACTATAAATATTTTATATTTATGAATATATATGAATCCTCTCATTGAAGAATCATTTTATAAGCTATATCAAGGAGATGGAGATACTAAAAGGAGGGAAAGCAATTACTGATGAAATTACTGCTGAAAAAAGGTTAAGAAAGCACCAACAACCTCCAACCCACGGATGTCCTTTCTCATTTCATAAAGTCTTTATGAGATTACTCCATACATATATGGAAGGAATACTTGATGAAAATATGAGAGGAATAGTCAGTCTTTCACAGATGATTCTACTGTTAATATTTCACTGTCTAGAGAAAAGCCCATTGATCTTTTTCCTTTTGTAATATGATTCAATAAACACTAGGGGGAGCTGTGGGTATCAACCAACTTTATTCCTCTGGTTAAGGATTTCGAAGAACTGGTTCCTCGTTATCCCTTAGTTCTGCTCCTGTATGGGTGGTGCCTTTATTGGCGTTTTCTGTCCATGTCTAGTATTGTGAATTTGTGGCTCCATCAATCCAGACACTTGGCTGTATTAACCGTCTTTATTTAGCCAGTTCCCATTTATCACTTCCATTGCATGTGCCTCATTAATTCATCTCACCTAAAATCCTTAATTTAAAAAAAAAAATTATTAATGGCTTTTCTTCTTATATGACAGTTGTTTCCAGATGCACTCCCTCACCAAATTGAACCCTTCTTTGCAACAAAGCTAAACAGTTAAGCAAAAATGATTGACAGTGATCCAACTGACAGTGTATGCAACATCCTGTCCCAGCAATACAAGCCTCTCTGCCAGAGGAGACAGCTCTTTTTTATGATCTGTTCTCCAGGAAGATCATTGATTTATAGGGCATTTAATGGGATTAGATAAAAGGTTATAAAAGTAAAAGCATTACTTGCATATAAGTTAGACTGTACACTCCATTTGGTCCCCTGACCCAGCCTAGCCCAAAGGCAGAAACTTTTTAGGAGTGGAAGCCCTTGTCTCTTGTCTCTCTGCCCAGGAATGAGAGCTATCTTGGCAGTTTAGTTCTTAGTTAACCCCCTTGGGGGCCAGGCAAAAGTCATTTACTCACAAATAGGGCTACACTGATCCATTCAGGAACATGTGGGGCCTCTGGTGCTCCCCATCCCAAAGGCTGCAAATGCTAGGTCAAGGAGTGACTTTTTCAGGATCCTCAGGCCTTAGACTCCTTGGCTTGGATATTCTCCCTGTGTCTTTGTCTTTTCACTGTCAAAAGTAGTGGGCCATTGGGTTTCTCCACAGGGGCCTGCAATCAGAGACCCTTCTAAGACAAACAATATAAGTAGGTGGGGGAGAGGGAGAGTGGTAGTTGCTGTGTGCTCTATCACTATCTTCTCCCGCCTTCATTTCTTTGAAAAAGCCTATGCTCTGGGGATGTGCCTTCATGTTTTGCAAATCTATCAGCTGGGGTGCAATAAGAATCCCTAACCCCACTACACTTTTGCTTCTTTAAACCTAGAATTTTGCAACTCAATTAGCACATCTAGGTGGACCATTTGTTACCAAAAGATTCTATGAGAAAAAGTGCTGCTTCTGTAATGGAAAACATGGTTGTTTGTTCACTTTAATATTTAATTTCTGTTCCTTATAGATGGGGAGATCACTTCCAAACCAATGGTGCTTTTTCTGGGACCGTGGAGTGTTGGCAAATCTACCATGATAAATTATCTCCTTGGGCTCGAAGACACTCGTTACCAGCTTTACACAGGTAACTGAGGTCTTGTCTTATGATGTGTTTGTTAGTGCTTTGAAAATTTGTATTTTTTTTTTATTAAAAATTTCTTAAGTACCAACTATACAACAGACTGTGTTAAGCATGGAGGATTATTAGCATGTGTTTAGCATGGTTGAGGCAGAAAAGTTGACTCTGCAAAGGCTATTTGTTTGTATAATCAGCTTGGTTCCTGGAGCCCCAAAGGAGGCTGGCTCTATTTGTTGGCCAAGCCAGACATGGCAGCCTTGTAGAGATTCTTAGAAAAGACCAGGAAGAAGGAATTCATCTGACCCTTTACCAGTGCTGTTAATTAAAAGAAAGCCATGACAGAAGAACCATTGACAACATTACCATTTTGAATGGCATTCCAATACATAGATATCTGACTTAATGGACCAGTTGTACAGAAGTGATATCATTTACCCAGAGAGACTTCTGGGAGGCACGCAGTCTGGTCAAGCTATGAAGAAGTGATGAGTGAAAGACAGTTTTCCCCATCGGCACTTCCTATATGAAAATATATAGTAGGTTATGCCATTGGGTTGTGAAATGCCACAATAGTTATTCAGAGATTCATAAATGTGGTGACCTGATGAACTGGTATGCTTCAGCTCTTTTTTTTGATATGTGAAATAGCTCATTATGTAAGCTAAAGTGGCAACGTTGCCATAGGACATGTTCTGCTCAAAAAAACCCCACCTCACTTTTAGACTCTTAACAGATTAATCACCTGAACAGACTCCACCCATAACCACACTGCCATTAAGAGCTGTAAATTGCGAACACAAGCAGCCACAATAAAAAGACTTAAATTTGGGAGAATCAAGTCCAGCCCTACCAGTGGTTCCTGACATTTTCTGCATTTTGGCTTCCTGAGCTGGATTCCTTGATCCTGACCTCTGCTCTGGCAATCTCTCTCCTGAACTCTGCACTCAGATCTTTGGGTCTTGGTGCTCTCAAACTCTCTTTCCACCAACTCCTCCACCCACTCCCCTCCCCAAGACCACTCTGGTCCTGCTTTGTGATTTATGCCAACTCTTCTCCCAATTCAGACCCGACCTCTTTGACTCTAGTCAGGAGTTTTCCTTAAGGAGGTCAGCCAGGAAGCTATTTTAAATAGATAAAGTGAGAGGTCAGAGATCCAGGACCAGAGTGGTGACAAGCAGAATGTAGAAAACAAGGACAGATATGAGAGACAGATATTGTGGCAGTAGAAATTACCGGCTAGTGACACATCAAGCACAGGAATACTTTTTAATGGCAAATATGACCTTGGAATGCCTCCTGTAGTCACCTCCATGCACATACAGAGTCAAAAGTGCCTGCTATCACTTCTCTTTTTGTGGCACAGGTGCTGAGCCCACCACTTCTGAGTTCACAGTCCTCATGCATGGCCCTAAGCTGAAAACGATTGAGGGTATCGTCATGGCTGCTGACAGTGCTCGCTCCTTCTCGCCCCTTGAAAAGTTTGGCCAGAACTTCCTGGAGAAGCTGATTGGCATTGAAGTCCCTCACAAGCTTTTGGAGAGGGTCACTTTTGTGGACACACCGGGTATCATTGAAAACCGCAAGCAGCAAGAGCGAGGTGATTTGAGGGGAGGGTATGTGAGGAGAGGGAGAGTGGAATACTACATCAAAATATCGCAGATGTCTAGCAGAAAGGGATCTTGGGGGTAGGGTCATCTAGTCCAACACCTTGATTTTACAGATAAGGAAACTGAGACACAGAGAGGTCAACAGACTTGCCCAAGGTTAGACAAAGATGGAGTCTTCCTGACTCCAAGACCACTATGTCACATTGTCTCTGTGTCATCTGGTGAACATCCTGGCAATTGCTGGGCTGGAAGATGACGTATGCCTCATCATCAGCCCAGACTACAGAGGGAGTACAGAGGGAGTGACCCTGCTCCTGCACTCTAGGGCTATGTTGGTTCTAAGGCCGTCTATGCTAGGCCTTGGGGGTGCTGATCTGATATAAAGTGAGCCCTAGAGATCCAGTGGTTAAGTCAGTTTTGACCTGGTACAGTAACTGAGATGTCAGGTTTCCAAGGGTCTTGGATTGAAGCAGACCATAGTTCCCTATCTAAGTGCATTTATAGGATCATAGATTTAGAGCCGGAAGGGACCTCAGATATGATCTAGCATAACCTTTTCTTTTTATAGATGAGGAAGCCGAGGCCAAGAGAGGTCAAGTGACTTGTCCGTGGTCACATAGCTAGAAAATGTTAGAGGCAAGATTTGAACTTAGGTCTTCCTAACTCCAGGCCAACACTCTATCCATTATTCATGTGGCCTTCTCAGCTTGGCCTTTGTCCAACCAGGGACTGGAATTGAAGGGATTACTTAAGATGAGACACTACTCCTTTCTTAACACTTCCTTCTCTCCAAAGGGTTAGCCTTGGTACAAATGCTTGTGTGTACTCCTAGAACTGAACTGACCTCTAGAGTGGAGTTAGGGATCAGAAAGTTGGGCGAACCCTAGGCTGATGGCATGGAAGTTCATGGTAGTGCCACCACAACCAGGGATCACAGGCAGATGTAAAATGAGTCCCTGAATCTGGCACTTGTGGGAGTAAGTGATTAGGTGATGCGCTTCACACTGCCAAGTGTAACTCACAAACTCAAATGATGTAAGGATGCTGACATTGTACAAGTGAGAGGACAAAGCCATCTCCTTTTAGGTCTTCCTCTCCAGGTCTCTAGCTCCCACCTCCAGCGTCAAAACCATAGCCCATGCTCTCTCCACCCTACTGCATGTTCAGAGGCCAGAAAGATCTTTGCTTAAAAATAATATTTGCCTCCCAATAAATCCATTTAATTTAATCACTTAGAGTCTAGAGGGACAGCTTAATTGAAGCTTGGATGCCCTTAACTCAGGATAAACACTCTATTGGAGTCTTAGGTGTTTGGTCAAAATTGGAAGAGGTTCTTCTGGGTCTCACCCACTAGAGGACAAAAGTTGATGGTATGAAAGAGGGAGCTAGAGATATACCTTTAGATTGTTGCAAAACTGTTTAGAAACCTAAAGAATGCTAAGTGCTCTCATTTCTACAGATCAATATAATGGGGAGATTCAAGGTGCTGAGGAGAATCTCACCTTTTGCTTCTTCCTTCCAAAGGTTACCCATTCAATGATGTGTGCCAGTGGTTCATTGACAGAGCTGATCTCATCTTTGTCGTCTTTGACCCAACCAAACTAGATGTGGGTCTGGAGCTGGAGATGCTCTTTCGCCAACTAAAAGGCCGTGAATCCCAGATAAGAATAATTCTCAACAAAGCTGACAATCTGGCCACCCAGATGCTCATGCGGGTTTATGGTGCCCTCTTTTGGAGCTTGGCCCCTCTCATTAATGTTACAGAACCCCCAAGAGTTTATGTCAGCTCCTTTTGGCCCCAAGACTACAAGCCTGACACCCACCGGGACCTATTCCTCAAAGAAGAAATCTCTCTTTTGGAAGATCTGAACCAGGTGATTGAGAACAGGATGGAGAATAAGATTGCCTTTATCCGCCAGCATGCCATCCGGGTACGCATTCATGCTCTCTTAGTTGACCGCTATTTGCAGACCTACAAGGACAAAATGACCTTCTTTAGTGACGGAGAGTTGGTCTTCAAGGACATTGTGGAGGATCCAGATAAGTTCTATATCTTCAAGACCATTCTGGCAAAGACAAATGTCAGCAAGTTTGACCTCCCCAATCGTGAGGCCTATAAGGACTTCTTTGGTATCAACCCTATCTCCAGTTTCAAACTTCTCTCTCAGCAGTGCTCCTACATGGGAGGATGCTTTCTGGACAAGATTGAACGGGCCATCACCCATGAGCTTCCCAGTCTTTTGGGAAGCATTGGGTTGGGGAAGAATCCAGGTGCTCTCAACTGCGACAAAACAGGGTGTGGTGAAACCCCAAAGAATCGCTATAGGAAACCTTAATGCTATGGAGTTTAACTGGTTCTTGTGTTTCTATTGGTGAATGAGCTTGTGTCTTATGTGTTTGAGAAGCCCTGGTTTATTAACCCTTTGAGCCAAACTGGCAAGAGCTATTGTACAATGGAGGGCTTGGAGTTAATGGAGGCCAATTGTGGGGGAATGTGCAAGGGCCTAGTAAAGAGAATGGAAACTGTGAATTATAGACCTTTTTATATTTGCTATTTCAATTAGGAGGCCCCATTTTCCCTATGAACAAAAGCAGAAAAATATAAAGTAGGGTATAGTTGCTTTCCCTTGGCACTGACTTGGAGGGTCAGAGGACATTTTGCATACACTGAAAAAAAAAGTTGGGAGTAAAATATAATAGAAGAATTAAGATTCCTTTTCCTGAAAAACTGGGGAGAGTGAGGATAGGGGCTAGAGAAGGGGATCCAGGACCAGAAACCTTTCCCCCAAGCCAACTCCAGGACTTGGCTTATAGGTCAAATACTGGTTTTATTTTCTCTATCCTGGCCTTTTCATCATCAATCTTAAAATTCAGAAGGAATATCATCCTTTTTTTGGTATCAGGAAGTATGGATACCTGGTGACCAACTTTTGGATTGGCTGTGAGCAGGAAGAGGATATTTAGGGTCTGACCCTTTAAGGAGTCTGAATACAAGGATTGATTCCATGTTCAAACCTAACTCTAGAACCTGTTATATTCTTCCTTTGGGCCCTTCATTCACAGATTCTTTGGGTACCTCATGAGGGAACAGCAGATCCCCAGGACAGTGGAGGATTAGATCATCCCTTCTTCAGGGACAAATTGCTTCTCAGTATAGTCCACTGCCCAGGCCCACTGTGAAACCTAGTTTTTCTATCATGCTAAATGAGAGAATAGGCATTCAGTGTATGTGAGTAGTTTGCTTCATGCCATTCTTGGGCTACCAGTCAAGTAAAGGCATGAGTAGAGCTCAGAGGGTTAATAGGTTTGCAGTGTGTCCTTGTCTATTGCATGTTTTGGAAGAGACAGCTAACTGAGGCCCATATGCCTCCAAGAGGATGGCAGGGGTCATGTTCCTTCTCCATTAAGGACTTTTCTTTGGAATTATCTCATGTAAGATTTGGAGGAGACAAACTCCATGCTCTATCTGTGGGGCCGTTGGGGGAAGAGTGATGTCTTCTGTGTGGTAGTTTCTCTGTCTTTCTTTTGTCCTGCCCTCCACACTTCCTGATGTACCGACATCCGGAATTACGAATGATTTCCTTTGACTTAGAAAGCACTCAGAGTCAGAACCAATACCAGTTCTTCATTCATCTCAATAGCAGCTTCTTGCTGATGTCCAGTTATAGCCAGCATATGACAGCGCACGTGGGAAAGCCATGGGCTATGGATAGAAATGTGTGTATAAATCTCTGCGTGCATGTGTGTGTGATAATGGACATAATCACGTAGTAGAGGTTGTATAGACAGGCATTTTTTTGGTTGAGGAAATACTGCCTGGTTGATTGGTCCCAAGGACATCAAGGGGCTGAGGTAGAGAGGAGGGCCAGCTCTCAGAGCAGAAGAAACCTTTAGGTAAGATAATGTTTAGGGTGGTAAGAGATGCATGGAATGATGGGGACCTGTCATGTGGACCATCCTGCAAAAACAATGGGCCAGCCCTGATATTGGGGCAGATAGTGGGGTTTTCCCTGCCTCCAAGCCAGAGTTCACCTATACCAGAGGGAAGAGGAGGGGGAAAAAAGCTATGCTGGGCCAGAAAGGGAAGGTGGAGAAGGTGAGACAATGGAAGCAATGTAGCATAGTAGCTCTAGAGCCAGCTAAACTGGGTTCAAATCCTGCTTCAGATGCTGACCACCTGTGTGACCTTGAGCAAGTAAGTGATTTAACTTCCCTGGGTCTCAGCTTCTGTAGCTGGAAAATTAGGATGTTGGAGTGGATGGCCTCTGAGCTCCCTTTTAGCTCCAGATCTATGATCTGAGAGAACAGAAAAGTGGTCTGGTTGGAAGAACAGCCACTGTGGGAGTGGCCCATTCTCAAAGGGATATCTCAGTAGTGGCTATTGCTTTTGGCTTTTCCAGGGCTGGGGTGTGGGTATGGGCATAGTGATATAGAAAGGAGGTTGAAACTATTCCAAAGAAAATAACCCATTTCTGAAGTCCCTAGGAACTTGGTTCTACACAATTCCCCAGAAGCCATCTGGTCAACCTACCTGGAGGCAATAGTCTTTGGGTTGGAATTGAGGGCAGGAGCTAAGAGACAGCAGGAGAAGGGCAGGGAAAATGCCTGGTAGAGGGCAGACCAGAAAGGAGGTCCCTGCTCAGCCCCAAATGGATACAGCCAGCCAAAAAAAGCAGACAGGCCAACATCTAAGGCCATCTAGAGGGCCTGCTATGGAAAGACAAATGGTGACTCAGAACAAAGAGGAAGTTTGGAGTTAGCCCGAGATTTTCTTCTCATACTTCTTTATCCTTGCCTCCTCTTTCCTAGATGGGGAACTTCCCAGTGTAACAGTTTTACTCGCTATGGAAGCTGAGGCATAAAAAAGGCCTCTAGGCCTTGTCATCGATGTGGATGTCACTGTTGTTCCTTTTTTTTTTTTTTGGTAGAATGGGGCTAATCATAAATTCCTACACTATTTATACTTCCAAAGGCTACATGTCAATGTATTTTTATGTCTTTCTCCCTGCCCTACCTCCTGCCTTTTACTTTTCCTTTATTCTACTCTCTTCCTGTTCTTCTCCTTCATTCTCTGTTTGTATTCTATCCCTCTCCTATCAGGCCATTTAATCAGTCACTACATATTTATGGAGTATTTATTGGGTACCTGGTATTCTGCTAGGCCCTAGGGAGTGAGAGGAGGCTGGGCTTTAAACCAAATTTTAACCCTTCCTTGGGTGTTGGGGTGTAGAGAAATCCCTAAGTACCTCCTGATACCCAGCTTCCATCTAAACCTTGCCCCTTTGCAATGCTCCTTCAATTCGATTCCGTATAACACACATTTATTAAGCAGCTGCTATTCACAAGGCACCTCTTCCTCTCTATCACATGGGTTGTTAGTAGGACACAGAGTCACACCGTTCTTAGATCATCTACAAAATCTATCTATTTTATTTGATTTTTGTCTAAAGACCAGCCGGTTGACATGCTACTAGAGGAACTGAAACAAACAGAAGAATAAGAGGAAGGCCTCCAGCTCACTGCGTGAATCCTCTGAGGGGGATTTATGGAAAGGCAGTGGTGGGAATCGTACAGGATGAGAAGGCATGGACAGGCTGTGATTTGCAACCACATTTTCCATATAGATGAGTATGTGGGAGCCACGGCTGGTTGCTGCTCTGCTGATTACCTTCAGGAGAATGCTTTAGCTGGCTGCTTAACGCCTCGTGTCTTCTGATGACAGTCCAGGAGGGCTATTAATTTCCTTTTGAGAAAGGTGGTCTGGTTTGTCTATTCCCTGTTGCTTGGGCAGAAGCTCAGTGGATAGGCCCGGCTCTTAGCAGAGCTTTGCATTCAGCAATTTGTATTTAACTTCCTTGCCCTGTCCTCCCCCGCCCCCACTCCACCTTCTCCCCTCTTGGTTCCATCTTATCAGTTGCCTATTCTATACTACAATTTTCCTAGCTAATTCTTAATAGAGTGTTAGCTGATATTTTTTAGGCGTTCCACTTCCTTGGGACATTTGCATTCTAGCAGCTTGAAAAAGCTTTCCAGACCAAAAGGAATTAATTTTTAATGGTGGAATTTTAGGCACAGTGATGGGTTGGGGAAGAGACTTCTGGGAAGAGCGCCTGCCCCAAATACCTCAAATCATACCTTCTAGGCAGTCACCCCCTCTTCCTAGACCTAGAGTAAGCCCTTCTCATGGTAACTGTGTGTAGCTGAGTTAGAAGTTCCTGCCTATGGCAGTAACACTCAAAGATCTCGTTTCCCATCACTGCCTCAGGAGGTAACCATCCAGAGCCATCCTACGAAGAGTCTGGCTTAACTAGTGTATTTGATTTTAAAGAATTAGCCAGTGACCCAGTCCTAAATTCCTTCATCAGTGGTGTTTGGGAAAGAATCTCATTTTGCTCCATCCAGAGAGAGACACTCAGAAAGCTGTAGAGGAAAGAGCATTGGATTTGAGGTCAAAGGACCTGAGTTCAAATCCCGGCTCTGCAACTTGCTCTTTGTGTAACCCTGGGCAAGACACTTTACCTCAAGGGCACTCAGTTTCTTCATCTATAAAATGAGGGGGGTGGATTAGATAGTCTCTAAGATCCTTTTCAGCTTTAAATCCTATGATCCATGATGGACTGGGGTAAAGTCATAGCATTCTACAGATATTGTGTATGTCAGCCACTTAAATAAAATTACTTATTTGGCAAACCCACTTGTGTCGTGTATCTGTCTTTCCAGAAAGCAGGACTAGCACATAAAAAATGCATGAGACGTGTGGCAATCTTCGGGGCTATTGGGAAGGTCTCTGCTTCTCTCCTCCTTCCCTCCTGCCTCCCCTGACCAGATACCTTCCTTCTTACTCCCTGAAAGAAGCTGAGAGTGTTTAAGTGACGTGCCTGAGGTTGCACCCCAATTTAGGGGAAGAACTAGCATGAGGACCCAGGTTTCCTAATTTCCAGGTAATAGTTCATTCGTTCACACAAACTACCTCTGGTTCAGCCTACAATATCATTCTGCTGGGTTGTGTCTGCGATCTTTTTTTAAAAGTCAAATCCTCTTTAGGAAGAGAATTTTACACCCTTTCCTGTGAATATGTTTTGATAGGAAAAGAGCAGGAGAACACTAATGCCATGTGGCAGAGGGCCAGTGAAGTAGGGCTAGAACAGAACAAGGATGGCAGGAGCTACAGGTAAGTTTCTCAGGCCTTCCCAGTTTTCCTTGGTGCTGCAGGTAAGAAGGCTACATCCAAACTGCTGTAGCTCAGGAAGGAAGGAAAATGGCACTTCTGTGGCTTTTTCTGGTTCTGGTAGGAGCCATACTCTGGACCTGGGGGAGGGAAGCAAACAGCCCAATAACATAATTGCAACTGCTACTTACCTAGTGATTTAGAACTCGCAAAATACTCGGTATACCTTATGTCATTTGACCCTCACGACATACCTATGATGTAGGCACTAGAGGTATTATGGTCCACATTTTACATTTGAAGAAACTAAGGCACAAAACAGTTAGTGATTTGCCCGTGACCTAGCTAGCAAGTATCCAAGGCAGGAAATGAGCCAGGGGTCTCTTGACTCTAACACCTGCCCATATCCACAATGCCACACTGCCTTTATTAATTGATTATTTGCTCAGGGAATGGATCAGTTTGAATTTCATGCTATCCTTTCCAGTTTTGCTCTTCCCACATGCCAAGGAGTGATTCTCCAACTATCTTGGCGGAGTTAATACCCCTGTTGTTGACAGTCCTTTCTACCCTACTCTACCAAGAGACAAAGTCTTCCCATACAAAGAGACAGATGAGATGCTGGGGAGCCCTGGATTTGGAGTGTGAGGATCTGTGCTGATTTGGGCTGTTATTTACCAGCTATGAGACCGATGGGCAAACTTACGCTCACTGGGCCTCGGTTTCTTCAGTCTGTTGGACTCAATGTCTTTGGTCCTTCTCAACTCTAAAATCCTGTAAACAATGAAGTTGGTGTCAATTTTGTTAAGTGTCATAAGTTGTGCCAGACTTTGCCATCTTGTGAGTACCTACAGCCTCGTGATCAGCATCAGCTCAGACTCATCCTTCTTAGACCAAGCTAGGGAACTTGGAGCAACCTTCAGCATAATCCTCCTCTCTTTCAATAACAAATAAAGAAGCCGGAAAATACATTCTCCAAAGCAGAAAAAGCAAAACCTGATTGAATTCTGCTCTTAGCCAGGGAAGGTGCCCAGCAGGCACAGCTAGGGGCATCTGTAGGAATGATATAGGTATATGCATGTATGACGTTGTATATGCATTATGAGTGAGAACATGTGTGCTAGTGGAGGTGTGTGTGTTTCTGTATTAGTGAGCAATAGGTATATGTGAGGTATGTGTAGGAGGGCAAGGCAGTACATAGCTATCTTTGTGGTGATTGGGAGAATTGGTATATTTGTGGGATTAGGAGAAGGGAAAATATGCATGGATATGTGATACCATTTTGGTAGGGGCAGGTCTGAGAGTAACCTTGTGATCTAAGGCCTATGCCAAGGCCAGGGCCTTCATTCAGGAAATATTTGTCAATAGTTTGGGAATGAGGCTAATCCTGACAAGGTAAAGACCATAAAAAACCCTGATTTCCTGAGGATATTTGTTCAGTTGTGCCCAATTCTCCATAACCCTGTTTGGAGATTTCTTGGCAAAGATACTGGAATGGTTTGCCATTTCCTTCCCCAGCTCATTTTCTAGATAAGGAACTGAGGCAAACAGGGGTCAATGACTTGTCCTGAGTCACATAGCTAGTAAGTATCTGAAGATGAGCCTTCCTGACTCCACACCTTGTCCTCTATCCACTGCACCAGCTAGCTGAGGACATTTTATTTAAACACAAATCTGTCCCTCAGTAAATATTTATTTAAGGACATGGCCCTGAGGGATGGGGCTAGTAAT
Organism: Phalanger gymnotis; assembly: GCA_028646595.1. Lineage (NCBI taxonomy): Eukaryota > Metazoa > Chordata > Mammalia > Diprotodontia > Phalangeridae > Phalanger > Phalanger gymnotis. The sequence goes on from CM053624.1 coordinate 225,652,451, forward strand.
GTATATTTTTAAAAACAGTTCCCCTCCCAGTTTTGTTTTTGGTTTTGTTTTTTTTTTTGGATTAAAGGGGCCATCCCTTGATTCACTTCTTAAAGAAGCCTATTCACTGAATGGGCATTAGCTGACCCAAAAGTGAGAGCCTGGAAAGACCTTAGCCCAAAATGGCCAGGGTCTCCCATTGCATCCTGGGCCATCTCCAGTCATTCTGCTGAATATCAGGCCACTGGACCCAGATGTCTCTGGAGGAGAAAATGAGGCTGGTGACCTTGCACAGCCCTCCCTCACTCAAGTCAAAGTCAAGTGCAAGTCATGTCATGACTCGCAAGTCATGTTTCCCTGATGTCATGGTCATTTTTGAAAACGAAGGACAAACACAACAACGACAGCAATGCTTTTTAAAAAGATCTTTAGATAGCAATTAGAAGGCCTAGACCAAACAAAATATGTAAAATATGGGAAAATATTGAGAAGGTGGGGGTGCAGAGAAGGTTGGAGTGGAAACAGATTTTCTTCTAGGACTTCCTCTTGCTCCCAAGCTTTGGAAAGATGGAAACCATTTGGAATTTTGCTTAGCATGATGAATAAAATATTTAAAATGCTGTCTCTACTGCATACTATCTGGCTTTTACTCTCCACAAAAGATTTCTAAAATGTATTCCTTTGGAAGAATTGTATGTAAAACCATTTATAGCACTTTTCCTGCACCCTGCACTAGTGATGTAGGAATTTGCGTCAGCCCAGGCAAGCTTCAGCTCTCAGAAGTCCATGAAAATGGCAAAACAAAGCAATAAAGGAAGTAAAAGTTGCTTTTGGTGACAATTCGGAAAGAAGGATGTATAGTGACACACAGTCTCATGTGACAAAAGGTCTATTTAAGAGGTTGGGGTGGTGGTAGCCGGAGGGTATACGTGAATATTCAAGCCCCTAGGGCTCCTAGTTCCTCCTCCCAGGCCACAGGGTTTCACTTTTCACTACTTTCTATGCTTCCTGGATCTCTGAACCCCAACTCAAGGCACTGAGCCTTCCTCAGTCTTCTTGTTCCCTGGTCTTGCTTGGCTTCCTCAATACACAGATGTGTCAGTCCCAACTGCAAATTTTCCGTCTTCCTTTGTCATCCTCAGCTACATTTACCCAGGTGCCCTGGTACCAGCAACCATGTTCTTTCATTTCTTCTTCATCCCCCACATATCTGAGACTCCCAAAAGTGAGATTTTTAGTCTCTTGCCAAGAAAGGGAAAAGAAGGTAGTAACAGTGAATAAGGCGATTAAAGTTGTTTGATTTTTTTTCCCTAAAAGAAGAATATCTAGTCCTACACTGGATGGTACCCACATAGTCTAGCTATCATGCTTCGCTACAGTTAGCTCCCTGGACCTTGGTTGGTTTATGAAGCTTTCCACTCCTGGAGCACCATGCCACAGTGGTGCCATACCGCTTCACCTGGGCCCCAACAGAGAATGGCTCTTTGGGTTCCAGAAGTTTCTCCTTCTTACTTGGGATTCGTCCACTGGCAAGCTCTGGATTGGGCTTATTTGTTGATACAAGAGAAAGACACGGAAGCACAAATTAATAGAGACTGTGTTCTCAGAACCTAAAACATAGAAGGCACCAAGAGAGGTGCAATATTAAATATACTGAATGAAACACACATTTTTTTTGACATGGCCAATATAGGAATTTGTTTTGCATGACTATGCACATTTGCTACAAGAGGTTTTTTTCTTTTTTTTTTTTTTTTGACATGGCCAATATATGATTTGTTTTGCACGACTATGCACATTTGCTACAAAAGGTTTTTTTTTTTTTTGACATGGCCAATATAGGAATTTGTTTTGCATGACTATGCATATTTACTACAAGAAGTTTTCTTGGCGGAGAGGGTGTCATGCAGCAGGTGTTAGAGGGGTAGCTGGGGGAGGTCAGATTCTTGTTAATTGAAAAAAATTAATTTAAAAAAGGGAAGACACCACCATTCCAACAGTGCCCAAAGACCACTCCAAGGTTCTTTCATTTCCTGCCTTTCTGCCCCAATCTCCTTGTCTGAAAATGTCCTCTGTGTCATCTGCTAGGTAGAGTGGAGATCTTAGCTTTGTTTTTACCTTCATGTTAAAGGCTTTTTCTTTTTTGAGTTTCTGCTCATTGCATAAACTCCCAAGAACCCAGCTGTACTCAATTCCTTAAAGTTCATCTGTGGCTTCATTTATAACAAAAATTGAGAACATTTGGGAAGAGTTTCAATTAGTAAACTTGGGATTATTGTCCAAATAAACTATACTTTCAAATTTAATACATTAACATGATCATTTTATGAGCAAACCAAGTTATTTATTCAATATAATCCAACAAATATTTATTAGGCAGATATTATTTGCAAAGCACTATACAAGTTCTTGGTAATACAAAGAAAAAAAAAGCCCTCAAGGAGTTTGTAATCCAATTAGAAGGATAAGGTAGGCAACAAATACATATGTGTGTGCGTGCGTGTGTATGTGTGTACACACACACAAAGTGGAATGTGATAAAGGCAAATGGGAGATTTAGACGAAGCATTATAAGAAAATTTTAGGAGGTCATATCACTTTCATCTGGGGCCATCTAGGTAAGGTTACTTGGAGGAAAAGGAAACCAAGATGGGCTTTGAGGGAAGAGAAGGATTTCAACAGGTGGAGAAATGGAGGGGTGGAGGGAGTGTGTTCTAAACATGGGGGATAAACTGCAGGAATGCACAGAGGGACCAGAGAGCAAAATGGGATGGAGAGCACAAGGAGTCCAGTTGGATTAGGAGTGTGTGTGTGTGTGTGTGTGTGTGTGTGTGTGTGAAGTAGTATGAAAAGAGACTGGCAGGCAGGTTGGAGCCAGATTGTGGAAAACCTAAAATGCCAGGTTAAGGCGTCAGTATTTTATTTAAAATGGGGGTTCTTGATTGTACACATACAGCCTATATCAGATTGCATGCCTTCTTGGGGAAGGGACAGGGGAGGGAGGGAGGAATATTTAGAACTCAAACTCTTATAAAAGTGAATGTGGAAGACTAAAAATGAATAAAGAAATTAAAAAAAATTAATAACGAGGCAGGAAGCCAGACTGCAAAGGATTGAGGAGTGAAGGAGAGAAGTAGAAAGAGTGAGCTTAGACACTTTTTGTAGGAGTCCAACTGAGAAAGGAAGGAAAAATATGTAAGATAATCACTTGAATATGATACCACCTACCTAAGGTCTAATGAAATATTTTTACAAAGCGAAAAATCTGCTCACATGTGATTTTCTTTGTAGGAATGCTTCAAATGCCTCTTTTTATTGAACACTCAAACTATTACTAATAAAGGCACCACCATCCTTCCAGTCAAAATAATAAAATAAAATAAAATAAAATGTTCTTAACACTTTTAATGTTCTGGACCCCTGTGGCAGTCTTGCGAAGCCTAAGGACTCCTTTTAAGGCTCATGTTTTTAAACACATAAAATAAAATATGTAGGATTTCAAAGGAAAGCAAAGGTTAGTGAAAATTCAGATACAATTGTTTTCCATCCAAGTTTGTGGATCCCCTGAAATCTCTCCATGGCTCCCAGACTGAGAACCCCTGCTGTAGAGGTAATAAAAGTCACTAAAGGTTTTTTTTTTCTGGGTTTCTTTTTCTCCCCCTTAGCTTCAAGTTATCCAGAAATTTTCTATCTCTATTAAGAAATAATCCCTGCCCTTAACGAGCCCAATGGTCTTGAAATAATTAGAAAATGATATGACATTATAAACGAGGGTCCGACTGTATAGGGTCTGAATTCTATCTCTGCATAATTAGCATTTGGAGAGTGCTTTAGGTTTATGAAGCACTCTATCCACATTTCCTCACTTGAGCATCGCAACAACCCTGTGAGGTAGGTACTACAAACATTTTACAGGCTCCAAAGATGACGTGACTTTCCATAGTCACACTGCAAATAAGTGTCAAAGGCGGGATTTGAACCCAGATCTTCCTGACTCCAAATCTAGCACCACATTGTGTCTCTCCATTCAGAAAGAGGAGAGATCAGTGTGATACTACCCATGGTTGTCAGGGAAGGAGAAAGGCCTTCATTAAAGTGTTGACAGGTTTTGCCTTGGGAAGCTAAGTGGCACAGAGGACGGAGCACCGACCTGGAGTCAGGAAGATGCGAGTACAAAACCCGCCACAAACACTTATAAGTTGTGTGATCCTGGGCAAGTCACTTAACCTCGTTTGCCTAGTTGTAGAAGTGCATGGCAACTACTCCAGTATCTCTGCCCTGAACTCTGGCAGTTAAGGGAGAAAAAGAAAGGCGCTGAGAGTGAGAAGAAAGGTGTGATGCAGAAAGGAACGAAGGAGGGAAGAAAGAAGGAAAATCAGGGAAGTGGCTGCAGCAGAAGGTGCCTACCTCCGCCACAGCTGGCTGTGAGAAGCCCCAGCCCTGGGAGAGACTGCAAACTGTTCTAGATTCAGCTCTATATTCTACAAGGATTGATCAAGATAAGCGCACAATCTTCACAGAACCCCAGATTTAGAGTTAAAAAGGACAGCAGCGAATTTGCAAAGTGGTCTACACCACGTGTTACCTCATTTGAGCATCACAACAACCCTGTGAAGTAGGGGCTAGTATTGTCTCTCTTTTACAGATGAGGAATCTGAGGCCGAAGGAGTTTAAGTGACTTAACCTCTAGTTAGTGTAAGGGTCACATAGCTACTAAGAGTCTAAGAAAGGATTTGAACTCGGGGCTTCTTGATTCCAAGTTCAACAATTTACCTACCTAGCTCCCTTATCAATGTGACTGTAGAAGTCATTTAGTATAACCTCCTCATTTATAGCTAGGGAAACTGAGGCACAGAGAGATTAATGGATCTGCCCGAGATCATAGAGGTAATAAATGGAAAAGATGGGATTTGAGCCCCTGTACTACTGTACACATTACATGGCCAAAGTCAATTTGTTCTGATCCATTGGACCCTTGTGTAACAGGACTTTGGTGCATGCTCAGATCAACTGAGGTAGGTGCCTCCATTGACCATGTGTGAAAGGTTCTGGGAGAAGACATCCTGCATTTGTCTACCACGAGTGGGAGCAGCTGGAGCTAGCTGTATATGTAAATCTGTCCAATGATGGCGTGGTTGCTCTGTCTTTCTGGTGGCATCCAGGAACGAAGTTCTTGTTCCCCCATAGCATAGGCACCATGCACTAAACTGGTATGGGGACAGGAAGGGGTGGTGGTCTGTTACAGTTGTCCTGTTCAGTTTGAGGTGCAAGGAATTGAGTCCAAGACCTGGGAGCAGGAGCCGTGGGGACCTTAGAGCCAGGATTCTAGGCTGGCTCTTACAACTAGCCCGGCAGGGTCCCATAAGGCACAAGACGAGGAGAGGTGCTTTTGAACTTGCAAGTTGGTGGGACTGATGCTATACAGGAACTGAGCTGTGAACCTGCTGCACCTCCTCTCCATAGAGACCAAGGGAGTATGGGGAGATTACGGCCTCCACTCAGGTTTGGGGAGAAATGTTTGTAGCTTTTGTTTTGGCTACACCTTTCTTTGAAGCAAAAGTTTATCTGATTGTGGAAGTAGTTACATGAAACTGGGATGCTGGAGGGCCCCTAAATTGGGGAACACAGTAGTCAGGGACTTGAGCCAATGGCAGGGACTAAATAACTCCTCCCACCCCAACCTCCAAAGGGTACCAGAGCACCCTAGGAAAAAGGGTGACATGTAATACATCTGGTTTTCAGGCAGTGGAGGACCAGAATAACTTACATTTATAATAAACTGCCTTAAAACCATAGTTATAACTGTTCCTATGGTTACTTTCTGAACTTCTAAGAGGATGGACATAATACTTACTTGGTCATGGATTAAAGCTAGAAAAAAGAGACCAACAAATATTTTTTGATAGGGCCAAAGCAGGAATTTGTTTTCCTTGACTGCACATATATTACAAGGGTTTTGTTTTTCTTTTTTTTTCCATTGGAGGTGGAGTGGTGGGAGGGAAAGAAAATGCATTTATGTTAATTGGAAAAAAAAGATCAACAGAGCAGAAGAAAAAATCTGGAGTTCGAAAGAAAATCATACAATAAACGATCATTTGAAACATCTAAAATCCTGAAACATTGGGTGAGGAAATCAGTAAATACAATTTGTTGGACAACTGACTACTTGGGCTGGCTTCCAGCAGGGGGCAGTCGTTCTGTGTCATACCAACCAGATTTCTAAGGTTTAGGGTTTAGGCGCAGGAGTGGGAAACCTGTGGCCCTTTGACTGACTTGAGGACCTAGGGGGCCACATATGGCCTTGAGGCCGCAGGTTCCCTATCCCTATTTAGGGTTTAGGGGAGGGAAGAAGGAGCAGGGCTGAGTTTATCTTGTTCTCCAATGGTATCTCCTTATTTGGGCTGTCATTGGTTGAACTCATGTTCCCTAGGAAGGCTCAGACACGTTAGGAATACATGTTTTCTGCATTTTTCTCTTTCTACTGCCTCTAGGCAATCTGTGTCCTAGACAGAGGGGTGCCCAGAGGGTACCTGCTGTCTTTCTCCAACAGATGAGATAACACGTAGAAAGCACTTTGCAAACTTTGAAACACTGTGTAAATGCTAACTATGATTGTTAATTTGACCTGATCATGGATATAATCTTGTTTCTAATGTCTTTTCAGCAGCCCAAACAGTGTTTCTCACTGGTAAGAAACTGAAGCCCAGAGAGTTAAAAATGAATGAGTTGTTAATAATAGAAGGCATCAACAGGAGAGAGATTTGGGGGAGAAAAGGGTTTCTGGTAACCCTCTCCCCGCAAAAAAGTCATACCACTTAGGTGACTATCTTTCCCATCTGGGGGAAATATGCAGGAGAACGTATTTTGAGAAGGAAGAATATAGATGGAAGGCACTTAGGGTTTCTTGGTCCCAAGTGGTTCTAAAGGTGAAGTAGAGACAGGTGATGGTGAAGAAGCAGATTGTTCCACCCCGGAAGGCATATTCTTACAAGGGAGGAGTACTGGGGTATGAAGGGTGGGATGTGCTATGGACAGAACACTGAACTTGGATTATTGCAACAGCTTTCTGAATAATCTCCTTTCCTTCAGCTTCTCCCCTTCTCTGACCATGTCAAGATTTGTCTTCTTAATGCACTGATCTGGGCCTGCTGGAGAGGAGATTAATGGATTATTAATTATTAATTAATCATTAATCTCTCAGCCTTGGACTTGGAGGTAGGAGATCTGGGATCAGCTCTGAGCTCTGACATTCATTAGCTATGCCATCTGCACAACTCACTTAACCTCTCTGAGACTCAGTTTCCTCAAATGTAAGATAAAAATAGTAATATCTGCTTCCCAAGGTTGCTGTCAGGATCAAAATGAGTCATTTGGGGAATTTTCTTATTCTAACACGCAGGACCACCAGTTCTATGGGAGAGGTAGAGGGAGTGACTAGGGGAGTGACTAGGGCTTTATTCCAAGGCTCTGGAAACATTTGTGACCAAATCAATTCAATTTCAGTTTAAAAAGCATTTATTAACCACCAGCTATAAGCAAGGTGCAGTAGTTGACGCAGGCACACAAAAACAAAAAAACTGTCTTTGATCTATCTCAAGGAGCTTAAATTCTATTGGATGAAAAAATATATATGTATACACAGTATATATATACACACATTACATATGTATACAACAATATTTGTGTATATATGCATAATATGCTATAGACATGTATATGTACAGATAAGTAAATATAAACATAATGACTCTCGGCTACTCTTGGCTACTCTTCAATTGATACATGTCAGTTCCCTGGTGAGGATGACTACCTCAGATTCTCTGTACTCGTTGGGTACACATTCCTAAAGCTTTATAGCTTAGCAGACCCCAACAAGGTAAATATCTTACAACAGTCAGCCAGAGTACACAATTAGCCTGAAGCAAAGACATTCCCTGGAATCCCTAGTAAGAAGATTTAAAATATGCAAAATACCCTCTTCCTCCCACATAACGTTTTTTCGTAAACAGTATTTTATTTTTTCTAATTACAGGTAAAGATAGTTTTTGACATTCATTTTTGATAAGATTTTGAGTTCCAAATTTTTCTCCCTCTGTCCTTCCCTCCTCTCCTCCCTCCCCAAGATGGCAAGCAATTTGATATAGGTTATACATGTGCAATCATGTTAAACATATTTTCACTTTAGTCATGTTGTGAAAGAAGAAACAGAACAAAAGGAAAACAAGACAAGAAAAAAAATGTGAAAATAGTACGCTTCATTCTATGTTCAGACTCCATAGTTCTTTCTCTCTTCCCGAATAATCTTAAGGCACACTCCCCTGACAGCCTATATATAACTAAAGTGATTCAGCGATCACATGAGAGAAATGTGGGGATGGGTAACTCATACTTTAGATTCTTCAGGGTCCCTGGTATCCTTTTGTTCCTGTCTTGGCAAGATGTCTTGGCTGGGTGTGTTGTTTACTTTAGATTCACTAAGCCAGTCTCCACTGGACACTTTGCTTTAGTTGGAATCCTTGGACTTCCTCTCTGAAGGGCACATTGCTTTGACAGTTGGCTAGCATCTGTAGTATCCATCCAGAATGAAATCCTTGCCTAGGCCATTGCCCAGGTGGGTAGAAAGAGAGAGAATCTTTATTTTAGGACCAATGGGAAACTTCTCCAGTTCTACTTTGTGGGAGGCTCAGGACTGAGACCTAACATTTCCTGAGAAGCAAGATTTATGCTCCAAGCATGAAAATCTCTTTCTCTCTTCAAACTCTCTCAACCAGAAGTTTGGGGCTGAAAAAATTATTGAATTTTTCAGGCTTTTGCATGTAGGTTTTCCAAGGCCAGGTGCTTCTGCTATTCTAATGGGGCAGAGAGAGAAACCTGCCTCCACCTTTTTTTCAAGAAGAGGAAGGGAAAAGGTACAGGGTTGACTTCTCAAGCTTACTGTTCAAGCAGATTGTCTTTTTAACACTAATATTGGCCACAAGGGCTAGAGCTGATTGTCTTAGCCAATCAGGAGCTCCCTGGACTCCACTATGGTTTAATTTAATGACCAATGTCTTATAATGCCACCAGAACGATGAAGAAACTTCAACTGGACCACCAACTAATAGAAGCTCCCATTCTGTTATGGTATCAGGATGTTTGGAAAGCTCCCCCATTGATTTGTTCACCAAAGATTCTCCCTGATCCCTTTGCTTTATGGGGAAAAGTATACAAAATAAACGCGTGGTAATTTAGGGGAGGGTCTCTAATAAGTGAGAGATCCAGGAAAGGCCTCTTGAAAGAGGTTGTACTTAAGCTTATCTCTGATGAGGACTAGGGGTTCCAAAATGCAGGGAGCAGTGAGAGTGTGCCAGGCATGGGGTAACAGGCAGGGCGAGGGAGCTAGAACGCTGGGGACAGAGCCGAAACAACAGAGTTTAGCACTTTGGTAAACTAGAAAACTACCCAATGGCCTACTTCCTCTGCTCCTTCCCTTCCTCCTACCCTCCTGTGAACTAATAAGTGAGCTCCTCCATGTTCTGCCTACCCCCTCACCTGCCTGTAGCAATCTCTTCAAGTCCAGGAGCCTCCACTTTAAAAAGCAGGATGAAAGGCCTGTCTGTGCTGCTTGCCCCTAGGCTCGCAGCTTTGTGCCACCCCGGGTACAAGAGTTATTAGTTGAGTCTCTGGGACAGAGTCGGGGGAAGCTGTGGCTTGTTGGTATGTTTTGACAATTACAGAATATCTCTGTAGCCACTAATGGAAAATCTTGCCATTGGAGCTGCTCCAATAGGTTGAGACGTGGTCTCTTCACAGTGTTTGCAAAGAGGACTGTCTTACCTGGGAGTGGCAACAATCACACCATTGTTAGCCTGGACTGCCCCCAATAAGAATCACTTTATCAGATCCTGGCGTTCAAGGTCACTGCTAGTACAACAGGGAAGCAGGGGAGAAAGAAATGAGAGAGGCGAGTGATTGGGTCCAGGCATTCTGGGTTAGAGTGGCCATTATACTCGGTCCAAAGCCTGGAGCGGCCACTGGGGCTGCTGTTGTTGTCTGGAGCCTCATTCCTTCTCTTTCAGACCAGGTCGAGAGAGTGGGGAGTTCTGCACAGAAGGTCTCTACCCTCCCTTTCCAGCCAGAAGTAACTCCAGAAGAGTTACTTCCCCTTTCATGCTGCCCCTTGGATTGCACACTCACTACTTTTTTTTCACTTAATTTTTTTGTTCAAGTATTTTTTAGAAATTCTGAACATAAGAAAACAAGCCTTTCTGTAACAAGGTAAAATGGAAAAAAAAAAGAGGATTGCTCCTGAACCTGCAGTCTCTCATGTACGATTCAGTATTCCTTTGAAATACACAACACAGTTATCACAGAACTTTCATTTTTTCCTTCCTACCCCTATCCCACCCCCACCCTAGAGATGGACATAAATATTCGTGTGGAGACACACACACACACACACACACACACACATACAAATACATGCACGCATATACAATACACACATGTGCATATACACATCACACACACAGACATGTGTATACTTACCTATACACATATGTGTATGTATATATGTGCATGTATGCATATATACATATGTATACACACATACATACACACACATTTTAGCAACACTACCTGTCAATCGATGCGAGATTTTAAAGCCCAACATATCGACCCCTTCATAGTAAGGGCTTTCTTCCATCTAACACTTCATTTTGCTCCTTCCTGATGTACTTTTTTTTTTTTTTGAGGAACTTGAGGTTAAGTGACTTGCCCAGGGTCACACAGCTAGTAAGCATCTGATGCTGGATGTGAGCTTAGGCCCTCTTGACTTCAGATGCAAACAGCTTCTTCCTTCATAGGACCTTTGCAGTTAATTTGGGCGTTTATAATAGAACGACTTGGATGCCCAAAGTTGTTCTTAAAACAATATTGCTGTTACTGTATACATTGTCTCAGGCTTTTTCTCCCTGTCTAGAATGCTCTCACTACCAGTCTTCACGGGCTGATAGTCTATTCTGTGCCCATTTGAAGTCTCCTTCCCTTTCCAGCTTCATCTTGTGTGGGGCCTACTCATCAACCAAAGCGAACTGCTCTCTACCCTATAAAACATCCTGTCCTTTCCCACCTCCATGATCACTCGATTCTCCTCTCTGGAATGTTGTTGAATTCCTTGAGTACTTGAATATTTCAGAGACGGGCAGAGGGACTGTCTTTGTCAAAAGGAATTTCTAGGGGAGGGCACTCCATCTACCAACATGGGTGAGCACCTTCTTGGAAGCTTTTATAGTCTTAGAGAGTTATCTAGAGGAGAAATGTCAAACTTAGGCAAGCTGCATGAGGCCCATTTCATATCCCTCTGCGTGTGTGTGTGTGTGTGTGTGTGTGTGTGTGTGTGTGTGTGTGTGTGTGTAGGTGGGGTAGGGAACCAGATTAAAACATAATTGGGAAATATTTAACAAAAATAAGTAAAAATGCAATACAACATAGATAATGTTAATTTGTGGTTTTCTAAGTCAGTATGAGGAGGCAGGTATCCCACTTCTATTTGAATTTGACACCGCTGGCCTAAAGCACTAAGAGATTAAGGGACTTTCCTAGCTTTTAGGAGCTGAATAAATGCTTATTGACTGACTGAGGAGGGTCACACAGACTAGTATGTGTCAGAGGTAGACTTGAACTTGGGTTTTCTTTGCTTCCAGGGCCTGCTGTCTTACATCTTAGAAATACTATCTCTCAATGAGGAGGCTAGATTCTAAAGTCCAACATAATATTGTTTCCTCTATGACACCTTCCCTGATTCCCTTTTAGTAAGGGCTTTCTTCCTTACAACTCACCTAACACTTTGTTTTGTTCCCCCCTAATGCATTTTTTTTTGGAGAGGCAATTGGGGTTAAGTGACTTGCCCAGGGTCACACAGCTAGTAAGCATCCAAGGCTGAATTTGAGCTTAGGTCCTCCTGACCTGAGTGCCAGGGTGGCATCTGGCTGCCCTCTAATGTACTTCCACGATGTCTTGCATGGTACACTCTAAGCAAGAACCTTGCTTTGACTAAACATTGTATCTTCTCTGTCCATAGGAAGTGCTTGCTAAAGGTTTAATTTTCACTACTTGTTTAATGAATGAATGTTTTATTTATATACAAAATGTTCAGACGACAATGGAGAATTGGTGTGCCGTTCTGGGCTCACATTTTAGGAAGGATGTTGATAACACGGACTGTCCAGAAGAGGGCAGCCAAGATGGCGAAGAACCTCAAAATGATGCTGTATGGGGATGGGGTGAAGGAATGGGGGATATTTAACCTGGAGAAGAAAAGATTTATTGGAGTACAGCATAGCCACCTTGCAGTATTTGAGGGGCCTTTAAGTGGATCAGATCAGTCAGTCAATAAACATTTATGAAGGGCCTACTGTGTGTGTGCTAGGCACTGCGCTCAGTGCTGGCTTACAGTGGTTCTCCCTGACCCTACAGGGCAGAACCAGGAGCGATGGGTGGGATCTGCAATATGGGCTCAATGTAAGGGAAAAGCTCCTAATAAAGAGTAATCTCTAAACGTGAACTGGGCTGACCTGGGAAGCAGTATTGCCCTTTAGCCCAGGTGCTTTAGTGAAGACTGGGTGACCATGTACTTCTAGGTATGTTGTAAGAAGAAGCCAGCATTTAATAGAGTGCTTTAAGGTTTAAAAAGAACTTCACAAATGTCTCATTTTATCCTCACAGTGACTCTGAGTAACCACCTGAGGAGGTGCTAGTATTATCCCCATTTCACAAATGAGGAAACTGAAGCAGTTACAGGTTAAGTGACTTGTCCAGGGTCACACAGCTGGTAAGTATCTGAAGCTGGATTTGAACTCAGGTCTTCCTGATCCCAGCTCCAGCACTCTATTCATTGCACCATGTAACTGCCAGCATGCAATAATGTATATACTAGTATGTAGATAATAATTATGTATACACTATTTTGTATGTATATATTAGGGTAACAGAAAGACTGGATGAGAATTCAGAGTGAAGGCACAGAGGAAAGCGGAGGACTGGAAACGTCCCCTTGAGGGTTGAATTGGAGCTGATTTAAAGGCAGAGACTTTCCTTCATCTTTGTATTTCCCACACAGCTTGGCACAGGATGTGACCCTCCTCAGTCTCCTTTGCTAACTCCTCACCCATTTTGTGTCCCTTTGCTGTGGGTATATGCTAAGACTGTGTCCTGGGCTCCTTCTCTCTCTGCACCTTCTTCAGTGACCTCACCAACTCTGTCTATGCAGGCCTAGGCTTTCCACAATGCTCCAGTCCCATGGAGCCAACTGCGTAATGGACACTTTGAACTTAGTTGCCTGTGGTCGTCTCAAACTCAACAAGTCCCAGATAAAACTCATTATCTTTGCCAAACCCAAACCTGGCCTTCTATTTCAGTTGAGCATACTGCCGTCTTTCCAGCCAACCAAGTTTCGAACCTGAATCATCATCAACTCCTCATCCTCCCTCACCCCACATGGTTGATCAAGTTTTATTGACTCTGCCCCACAATATCTCCTGCATCTATCTCCTCTTTACTCATACAGCCCTGCCCCTTCCTTCCCCCAGTGCGGGCCCTTTTCATCTCTTACATTTTCTGTTGTTTTTAGTCATATATGACTCTTCATGACCCCATTGGGCTTTTCTTGGCCAGCATACTGGAGTGGTTTGCCATTTCCTTCTCCAGTTCATTTTACAGATAAGGAAACTGAGAGAAATGTGATGTGCCCAGGGTCACACATCTAGTAAGTGTCTGAGGCTGGATTTGAACTCAGGTTTTCCTGATTTCAGGCCCAGTGCTCTACCCACCATGCTATCTGGATGCCTCCATTTCTTACATGGACCTTTGCAATAACCTCCAAATTGGTTTCTTTCTTCTCCAAGCCATCCTCCAAACAGCTTCCAAAGTCATTTTCCTTAAGTCTAGGTCTGACCATATTACTCCCCGGTTCCATAAACTCCAGAGGCTTCCTATTGCCTCTATAATAAAATGCAAAAACTATTTGGCATTTAAAATCTTTCACAGCTTGACTCCAATCTACCTCTCCAACCTTATTGTTTATTACTCTCCTTCATACACTCTAAAATCCACTAAAACAGACCTTGTTATTCCTCATACATGACACACCCACCTGCCCTCCCTCCCTCCCTTCCTTCCTTCCTTCCTTCCTTCCTTCCTTCCTTCCTTCCTTCCTTCCTTCCTTCCTTCCTTCCTTCCTTCCTTCCTTCCTTCCTTCCTTCCTTCCTTCCTTCCTTCCTTCCTTCCTTCCTTCCTTCTTCCCTTCCTTCCTCCATACTATACTGCCTGAGTTTTAGTTCTATCCTTGTCATTTATTCACTGTGTGACCTTAAGCAAGTCACTTCCTTTACCCGTAGCTCAGTTTCCTCTTCTGTAAAATTAGAGATTAAACAAGATAATCTAGCTCTAAGCTCTCTGCTACCTATAAAATTTTAAGTATATGAATTGCCTTCATAGACAGGAAGAGGATGATTGGAGTACTTTTTTTTTTAGTTTAGGACAGATTTCCGAATTTATTTGAATTTTTTTTCCCCCAAAGCCTTATGTGCACACCACCCCCTTCTCACCCTCTCCCCCACCCATTCTGGGCCTTGGACCAAAGCACTGCCTCACCCCCATGAGGAACTCCCACTCTCAACTGCATCTGTCCACAAGCTAACAGTGGGGCTGGTGCTGCTGGGAGAACATTTGGTTCTTTAGGGAACCCAGGTGTCCTGGTACCTAGTGTAAACTTAATTCTCCTCCACCAGACCGGCTCCTGCCTCATTACCTGGTGCACAGCCTTCTGAAGATGAATGAGCCGTTTCTAATTTATTGAGACTGGTCCCTCACTTAAAGCTCTTTTAGCAAACATAGCATACATTCTTTTTTTGTTTGTTTATTTGTTTCTCTTCATTTCAGAACTGGCTCTGTATACACAAATCATTTTAAAAAATACATGCATACCAACCACCATAGGAGCCTTCTCTAGGAAACAGGGATCAGAAATACAAATTGTGGACAATCAGAAAAGTTGACCATTAAAGAGAACCACATTAAAATTCCATGGGTCTTTCTTCCTTCAAATATTCTCGATGCCTTCTTTAAGTTCCTCCTTTGCGGATACAGGGAATTTCAGGCTAGGCTTCAGTGTAGCCAGCTCTGGGTTGTATTTAGCTTTTCCTTCAAGGAGGGCTCAATGTCTACATTCCATGTTTCAAGGTTCCTTCTGGCACTGACGTTCTCTGTCCAAGGTCCTTTCTAGCTCTAACATTTGAGATTGCCTCAGTTTCTTCACCTGTAAAATGGAAGCACTAACAGCAGCCACCTCACACAGTTGTTGTAAGGATCAAACAAGACATTATTTGTAAAGCACTTATTACAGGGCCTGGAACACACTCTGCACTTAATGAATTCCAACTCCCTCCCCTCTCTTCGAAGTAAGGTCTCCTCCAGATCTGACCTTCTCTGTTCTGTTCTGTCATCTCAGAGCCTCCATGTTCTATGTTCTAAGGTCCCTTTCAGCTCTTATGTTCCACATTCTAATATTCTGTACTCTCTGATCTCTAAATTACCCATTTGTGCTGCTCACCAGGATGGCAGGTGCTTTGTCCATCTCAGTCCTGGAGCACTCACTTTGTGAAGCCACTCTAGTCAAAGGGAATGGGCAGAGACCTAGAACCTTGCAGCTTACTTTCTTGCCCAGTTATCTGTGCTTGTTGCTCCCAAAGCTATACTGCCAACCTCAAATTCCTTTAGGACTCACCTCTGATGCTTCATTTACTGGCTGCCACTGCCTTCTAGTAGTGGTCTCTACCCTCTCAGTGACAATGTCCCTCTGGTTGGGATGGGAACTCAGGCTACTTATTTGTGCTAAGACCCTGTGATACAGAGACAAAAGACAGTCTTCCTTTTCAAGGAGCTGATGTGCTACTGACGGGGATTGGATAAAACATAGAAACATAAAAGCATAATATATGTTAAATTGGAGAAAAAGAGAGAGAGAGAAGAGAAGAGAAGAGAGAAGAGGAAAAAAAAGGAGAGAGGAGAAGAAGAAAGGGGAAGGAAGAGAAGAAGGGAGGAGAAAGAGGAGGAGGAGGAGGAGAAGAGGAAGAAGAAGAAGAAGAAGAAGAAGAAGAAGAAGAAGAAGAAGAAGAAGAAAGGGGAAGGAGGAGGAGGAGAAGGAGAAGATGAGGAAGAGGAGGAGGAAGAAGAAGAAGAAGAAGAGAAGAAAAGGAAGAAGAAGAAAGGGGAAGGAGGGGAAGAAAGGAAGAGGAGGAGGAGGAGGAGAAGAAGAAGAAGAAGAAGAAGAAAGGGGAAGGAGGAGAAGAAAAGAGGAGGAAGAGAAGAAAGGAGGAGGAGAAGAAAGAAGAAGGGAAAAGAAGAGGAGGAGAAGAATAAAAAGAAGAAAGAAAGGAAGGAAAGAAGGAAGAAAGAGTTTATATTCTGATGGAGGAAAACAACTCCTAAAATGGAGCCGAAAAGCAGAGGTGTAGGGGGAGGGTGGTAAAGGTCTCCACAGAAGGACATTGTAACAAAGTCCAGAGTATAAAGGATGGCTGGTCTAGGCTGTTCCTCAGAATGGTGGTTCTGGGAGGTAACTCACCAATGGGAAAAGGTGAGGAAAACAGAAAGCAGTTGAGGCATGGCAGTTCAGTCCTCATCTCCCACAGCACTCACTTTGTACCTCGCGTTCGTGTGTCTTGCATTATTGCTTATTAAACTTTTACAATATGTTTTTGCTTTATTGTTCTATTACACTGAGCTCCAGGAAGGTAAAGATTCTGTCTTATTTAAACTCTGGGTCTCCCCAAAATGCCAAGCCCAGGGCTCTGAACAAAATTGGGGAATAAGAAATGCTCGTGGAAAGGATATCTAGTTGGATGGAAGCATAAATTGATGGGTGGATGGTTACACACACACACAGAGGAGATGCCCCCTCCTCTGTCCTTCCCCCTCTTCCTTCAACCCCTTTGAGTTACAAGAATCTCTCAGGCCAGAAGGGTCCCTAATGTAGTTGAAAAAAGTCTTCCTTTTCTTTTATCAGTTATTCTAGTTACTACAAGGTTTCTACCAGTCCTAGCTGAGGGCCCTCTGGTGCTGCCCCAGATAGACAAAAGCTAGGCTTTTACCACTTCCCAGGGGAGGCAGAAACATCAGGAAAGGGGGTGAGGGGGCTGGGTTGTCAGCTCTCCCTCCATGGTGGCAGGTCCTGTTCGGGGGTGGTGCCAGCTCAGAG
Organism: Phalanger gymnotis; assembly: GCA_028646595.1. Classification (NCBI taxonomy): domain Eukaryota; kingdom Metazoa; phylum Chordata; class Mammalia; order Diprotodontia; family Phalangeridae; genus Phalanger; species Phalanger gymnotis. The sequence goes on from CM053624.1 coordinate 225,669,666, forward strand.
CACCCGCTCCCCAGGCTCAGCCAGAACGCCTAGGCTTTTCAAGAGTGAATGGGTGTGGGTTGAGATGACTCACCAGCTGGGTACAGACTCTCTCTACAGCCCACAGAATGGCACCACTCCCCAGGAGATGCACAGAGGGAATCGTTCAGTGACACCAGCCGAGGTTTCTCAACAGTCGTGATCCCAAACACCTCAGAAGCCTTCGAATCAGAGAACTTTAAAGGCTGGAAGGGAACCTTAGCAATTATCTAGTCCCCTTAGGTAAGGAAGCTGAGACTTGAAGAGGTAAAAAGCTGTCCAAGGCCAGCAAGTAAGTGGTAGATCATACCCAGGTCACCTGACTCTACAGCCTGTGTTTTTTTTTCACAGCACAAGGCCTGGGACTGAGAGACTCATGTCCAAACTGTCTACATGAGAAATGCGTCAACATCAAGATCTCGTGGAAAGGGCACCAGACTAGCAGTGAAGTCACCTTGATCCTATCACTAAGTTGCCCTGTGATCTTACAGAATTTGCTTCAAGAGTCTTGTAGATTTAGAGCTGGAAGGAACCTCAGAGGCTTTAGTCCAAACCTTCTTTTTACAGATGAGGAAGCTGACGCCCCAAGCAGTTAAATGACTTGCCCAAGGTCATGCAGTAAGTGGTGAGGCTGGAACTTGAACCCAGGCCTTCTGTCTCCAAATTCAGAGCTCTTTTCTTCTGTACTGTGCTCTCGGCTACTTCTGTTCCTTCATCTGTTAAACGAGATGATTGGATAAGATGATCCCACACATCCCTTCTAACTGGAACACTCTGTAAATGATAGTGTCTGGGATAGCTGGAAGAGATGATTGAAGATTGAGTTTGGAAGCTCCGGACAAAGAGGTCCAGCAAGGTGAAATGCAGTGCAGTCCTAGATAATGTGACTTTAAAGCTAGTGGGTTTAAATTTAGATCATGTTAAACAAATTGCCTCTCCCAATTTTTTTCCTTTCTGTTTATAGCCTAGGCTGGGCTTTTGAATCCTCGCTTTACTTGCTCTGCTAGTTTGGCTGTCGCCTCATTGCTCATGGGGCCGCAGATTTCACCAATCCAACAACAAGTCCTTTTCGAGTCTCTGTGTGCCCAGTTGTATTTCCAGCACTATGGGGAAAATGATAGGGAAAGGACAGACTCCCAAAGTCTTGACACTGGAAGGGAACTTTGGGGCACAGGTCTCACCATATGACTCCACTGCTCAAACATCTTCAGTGGCTCCCTGGTATCTTTAGATACCAACTCAACTTGCTATTTGAAACTTCTTTAATCTGGCTCCAGCCTACCTTTCCAGACTAATTTCACATCACTCCCTTCACCCAGTCCTCATCCTAGCCAAACCAGCTCAGCTTAACTAACTTAATGAAAAGCACTAGATTTGTAGGCAGAGGTTGTTGTTCAGTTGTTTCAATCATGTTTGACTCCTCATGGTGACCCCATTTGGGGTTTTCTTAGTAAAGATACTGGAGTGGTTTGTCTTTGTCTTCTTCGGCTCATTTTACAGATGAGGTAACTGAGGCAGAAAGGTGCCCTGTGCCTACGGTCATACAGCTGTTAGGTGTCCGGGGCCAGATTTGAACTCAGGAAAATGAGTCTTCCTGACTCCAGGTCCTGCACTCTATCCACTGGACCACCCAGCTTGAGTTTAAATCTCACTTCAGATGCGTGCTACTTGTGTGACCTTGGACAAATCACTTAACCTCCCCGGGTCTCACTTTTCCCATCTGTAAAATGAGGAATTTAGATTAGATGGTCTCTGAGGTCTCTTGCAGCTCTTGACCTATGATTCTAATTAAAGTCATCCCCCTGACTTCGTTCAGGCTGTCCCCGGTGCCTTGGATTCATTTCCTCTTCTCCTCTGCCCCTTATCATCCTTATTATCCTTCAAGGCTCAGCTCAGGTTTTCCAACTCCTTCCCTAGGCCTAACTGTGCCTTGTACATAGAAGATGCTTAATAAATGTGAATTGAATTGAAATGAGACCATGGTATTGTAGGAAGAATTGGTGACTTTTTAGAGTCAGAAGAACTTGGTTTCCAGGCCTAGTTAAAAAACTTTGTAATGACAACTGACACTTTAATGTTTGTAAAAACACTTTGTGTATATTATCTCAATGGAGCCTCACAGCAATCAGGTGGGTGGTGCAAGCATTATTGTCCCCATTTTCAAGAAGAGGAAACTAGGGCCCAGAAAATTTAAGTGACTTTTCTATAGTAGTTGCTATTCAGTTGTGTTCAACTCTTTGTGACCCTATTTGGGGTTTTCTTGGCAAAGATACTGGGATGGTTTGCCATTTCCTTTTCTGGCTCATTTTACAGTTGAGGAAACTGAGGCAGAGTTAAGTGACTCGCCCAGGATCACACCACTTGTAAGCGTCTGAGGCTGGATTTGAACTCAGATCTTCCTGACTCCAGGCCCAAAGCTCTGTGCCACCTAGCTGCCCTTGTACATAGTTGCCTATCTAATAAGCGTGATAGGTGGTAGTCATAGTGAAGTTTTGCTGACTCGGGGTCCAACATTCTATTCACTGTGCCAGGTAGCCTCTCAAACTGTACAACCCCAGGGCAAGTTGCTTAGATTGCTCTGTGCCTCAGTTCCTTGTCTATAAAGTCAGGCCATTAAATTTTATAAGTTTCTTATTGTGGGAAATTTATTTTTTAAAAAAGAAAAGAAAAGTGGCCTCCCTGAGTACACAACATGACAAGGACAGCCATTATTAACCTTATTTCTTCAGCATGGCTTTAGTCAGGCTGATCATAGGATCACAGATATGGAGGTGGAAGAGAAGGCAGAGGTCAGTTATATTGTGCACTTGAGCCTCAGTTAACAGACAAAAACCAACATTGGCCTATTTTCTGATATGTAATTGTCATTCAGTCATTTACAGTCATGTATGACCCCATTTGGATTTTTGTTTGTTGTTTTGGCAAAGCTACTGGAGTGGTTTGCTATTTCCTTCTTCAGCTCATGTTACAGATGAGGAAACTGAGGCAAACAGGGTGAAGTGACTTGCCCAGGTCACACAACTAGTATGTTTCTGAGGTCAGATTTGAACCCAGGAAGCCTACAGGCCCTTGCTCTGTGCACCATGGCACCATCTAGCTGCCCCATAGGTAATTATTGCTCTTTACATTCTCTCATTTGATGCTTGAAACAATTCTGTGAACTAGGTGCAATTTCCTGAAGAAATTAAAGGGCTTGCCCAAGGTCACGCAGTATGAATCTGAACCATGTGGAAAATGCTTTTACAAGCTCAAAGGCTGCACTAATGACAAGTGCTCTTATTTGGTCTAGTCCCATCACCGTATAGATCAGACATCCTCCCTGCCCTGAAGGAGTCCACCGTTCATATGGGAAGGCAGGACACACATATGCAAAATACTTAGCAAAGCCGTCTCATATAATCAAGTCTGGGGTTGTTCGGTGGCACTGGTTTTATGTCCTCTTGGGGTCCAGAGAACGCTAAGATCAGTGCATGCCAGGGTAGTCATGGAAGTCTTCATCAATGAGTTCTACATCAAAGGAAGAGTGGGGTTTAGTTTGGCCTGGAGGGAGTAGTGCAGTGTGTCTGGGACGTTGGGAAAGGATGACGTGGTGCGATGGAAGGAGCCCTAGATTTGCAGTCAAAGGTCCTGGGTTTGAATCCCAATTCTGCTACTTGCTGCCTACCTACCTGTGTGAGCTGGGACTTGCCAGTCGCTTAACCTTTCTAAGCCACAGTTTTATTATCTGTAAAACTCTGTAAAATGACCTCTGCCATCCCTTCTAACAAAATCTGTGGCCCCGTGATCAGCCTGACAAGAGCTATGTTAAAGAAATAAAGTTAAGGATGACTGCCCTTGTTATGTTGCACACTGTAGTTCAGAGAGGGCAAGCGCTTTGTCTGGGGTCACACAGCTAGTAAAGACCAGAACTGGGGCTCGAACCCAAGTCCTCTGACTCCAGGCCCAGTATTCTTTCTATTGTACCCTCACAGTTAGGCCATCCTGGTTCCATTACTGACTTGATGTTGGGAGTAGGGGAGGCTGCTAACGAAATGGGGGCCAAATCACAGACAGTCTTGAAAGCCAGGTAGGAGAACTTGGATTTGATGTGATTGGTGATACAGAAACCTTGTTTTTGAGCAGAAGAGTCCCAGCTGTGGTGGTGATTGTGAAGGCACTTTAGAAAGTCTGAAATCCTCTGATTACAAAACATCACTATTATCTGCTGCTTCTTACTACACCATTCCTAACCTCTCTGTAGATTCCCAGGACTTAGTATTTCTGCCTAGAAATTCCTCAAGGTCACCAGACACTGCACTTAGATGGCATGAGGTGGGGGGGCGAACAGACCCCCAATTAGGCTCTTCATTCAAAGAAATTCAGAACTGCAAGTGGCCCAGAGAGGGGAGTGTTGGGTCCTCTAGTCCAGGCTTTTAGCAGATAGCCGAATTCCAGTTAAAATGTCTTGGATTAGACTTGTGAAGGCTGTTGAAAATCCAGAGATGACTTCTAAGCTGTAGGAACCAGGATGGGGCAGAAAAAGAAAGATTGTAGTCCTGGGCTGGGGGTGGGATTGGGGGGAGGGGGAGGAGAGGGGAGGGGCCACAGAAGCTGGAGCATAGGACAGAGCTCCCACTGCCTCTCCAGAAATAGATGGTCAGGTTCCTGTAACAGTAACTTTTCTGGCCCAGAGAGGTTCAGCCTTCTCATCTCAGGACCACCAAGGAAAGCTCCTTTGTCCTCGAGGCCCTTGCCTTCTCTTTCTGCTTGCAAACTTCCTCCAGTTATGTACAAACACAAAATACCAGGATATGAGTCAGTGAAATGGTAGTTTGGCCTGTGCCTGAAAACAAGGCTGACGAATTCTGGGGAAAGACGAGCCTCAGAGATGATGCATGCAGCCTTGGAGCTCTTTCACGACTTTTAATGGGAAGTGGATGGGGGTGGTGTGTGAAGTCCTAGGAGCACAGGATTTAAAGTTAAAAGGTACCTTGGAGGGTATTTAGTCCTGTCAGCCCAGCCCACCTTGATATACAGAGGAGGAAACTAAGGCCCACAGAAGTAAAATGAAGGCCGAAGGTCACACGGATAGGAGTGATGGTGGCAGAGCCAGGATTAGAAATCAGATCCTTTGGCCACAAACCCAGCACTCTTTATGAGGTCTCCCATATTTGGACAGATGGCATTGTTGCCTGCTGATAGTGAGCTTTGAATCAAAGGTCCACTTATGTTGGCCACTTTACCTGAGGACATGAGTCCAACACATGGCCAACTTTGGGCAAAACTGTCAGTCAGCCAGCAAGTCTTCTGACTGTGTGTTCAGCCCTGAATTAGGCACTGTTGGGAGGTGGGGAAGAGAAGATTGATACAAGGATGAATAAGATATGAAGGAGCTTCTAATCTAGTTGGTCAGATAAGTCACACACAAGCATGAAAAGTTAGATTACAAAATTAGCATATGAAACATAAATATATTTCAATGTATGAAATATAGGGTAGTATATGGGGGAGACTGGGGTAGCAAGGCATAAAGGAAAGACTGATAGGCTAGGAGTAGAAGAAACCTGGGTTTGAGTCCTGCCTCAGGCACTTATTGTCCCTGTGGCTGTGGAATTAGCCATCAGTTGACTGCCTCAGTTCAATGAAATTCAACATATTTTTATTACTGTGTGAAAGGCACAATGTTAGGCATACAAAGAAAAAAATAAAACAGTCTCTGTCCTCAAGTAGCTTACCTTTCTAAAGGGGGGGGTCACCACATGGAACAGGGACTATGGGTTGGGGGTGGGCATAAGACATCCAATGCAAGACAAGGCTAAGTGCAAGTGGAAGTGCTAAAAAAAAAAAGAGTCACGTAGGCACAACTGCCCAGTCTCCACCCTTCTCTGCTTATTGGCTTGTTTCCTTGTTAAGTTTTTCTCCAGGTTTATCAGCTGTCTAGCAGGTATGAATATGTTCAAGTTTACCCAAAATGCAGAAAATTATCTGTCTAATTAGCTTGCTCTCAACTTAGGCCAAACCAATCTATTTTCCTCTTGGGTTAGGTTCCCTTTTCTCAATTCCAAACCATGCACTTATAGGCTTGAACGAAAAATTATAGTTACTAGCCATGTACTTTAACAGCAATAGAAAATAGTATAGAAGCACAGATAGATGTTAGAACACAGCATTGCAGACTAGAATATGATTTACAGCTGTCTGGTTAGATTTATTCTGAGTTCTTCACCCTTCTTCTTCACCTGTTGGAGAGGGAAAATGGGAAGGAAAGTGGTCAGATAGGAAGCAAGGCAGGGAGAAATAAGCTGTGGTCTGGACTTCCCCTTTCACTAGTCACTGCAGCTGCTGGTTCCTGGTGAACCCCACGCTCCTCTGGCCAGTCCCAGTCCATCCATGCATGCATTTATGTGCTCCGATCTAGCCAACACCTTGCTTCTACTCCCTATCTTGATCTGGTCTAGTCAGCATCTAATTTCCACTCTCTGGCTTACTTCTCTAGTCCCAGCTTTCGTTGGAAGTGAGGTAGGAGGAGAGAAGCATCCTCCCCTGTATCAAATTCCCTTTCTACTGTCATTAACCCACTAGGAGAACCTAGCTGCCAATTAGATATAATTTGACAACATTGTTTCAGTTATTGTGTGGTGATTGTTCATTCTATTTTCATTGTTATAGGCATTGTGTATATTGTTTTTCATGGCTCATCTTATTCACTTTTTATCCACTCATGTAAATCTTTCCATGCTTTCCTGTATTTGGTATGTTTATCATTTCTGGAAGCTAGTTGGTTCACTATATAGAGCCCTAGACCTGGAGTCAGGAAGACCTGAGTCTGCCTCAAATCCTGCATCAGCCATTCACTAGCTGTGTGACTCAAGTCACTGAATCACTGTTTGCCTCAGTCTCCTCATTTTTAAAATGGGGATAATAACAGTACTTGCTTCCAAGAGTTGTTGTGAGGCTAAGATGAGATAACTTGTAGCTCTTTGCAAACCTTTAGGTCCTATAGGAATGCTAGCTATCATCATTATAGCGCAGCAATATTCTATTATATTCATGGACCACAATTTGTTTAGCTATTCCTCAGTCATTGGGCATCTACCCTGTCTCCAGTTCTTTGCTACCGCAAAAGGTGCTGCTGTAAACATTTTGATGTTTATGGAGCCTTTCTTTTTATTAATAGCCTCTTTAGGATAGATGCCTAGCAGCGGAATCTCTGGGTCAAAGCTTATGGACATGGAAATCATTTCAAATTGCTTTCCAGAATGGTCATTTTAATTCACAGCTCCACCAACAATGCATTAGCTTGCCAATTTATCACAGTTTCTCTAATATTAATTATTATCACCTTTCGTCATCTTTGCCAATTTGTCAGGTGTGAAATGAAACCTCTGAGTTCTTCTGATGTGCAATTCTATTATTGTTGGTGATTCGGAGCCTTCTTTCATATAGTTGTTAGCTATTTGCAATTATTTTGAGAACTGTTTGTTCATATTGTCTGACTATGAATGGCTTTTAGTCGTATAGTTTTGTTTGCTGTCTATTTTTAGCTATCAAACCCTTTTCAGAGACATTTGGTATAGAGATTTTTTTTTTCAGTCAACCACTTCCCTTCTTATCTTAAATACATTAACTTTGCTTATGTAGAAGCTTTTCACTTTAATGTAATCAAAAACATCTATTTTATCTTTTGTAGCTGCCTCTATTGCTTGTTTAGATAGCTGTGAGAGCTATGACAAGTACATGATCTAAGTTCTCGGTTATTTTGTTGGAACCCCTACCTTGTCCTGGCCTGGTTCCCCAGTGCTGGCAAGGGGCCACAGCAATGGTAACTGGGCTCTTTCTTCTCCTAGAATGGTTCCACTGTCCCTGCCTTGCTTAAACCTCATTCCCTCCTTCCCTTCCGCTGGTTCCTCTGTATCTTTCCCTAGATGAGGTTTTTACTTCTCTTGATTTAATAAACACTTAAGTCAGTTTGAAACAACAACAGCTCTATGATCTGCTTTCCCTCTAATTTTAATGGCATGATTGTTAAGATTCAGGTCCCATGTTGAATTTAGTGGGGAATATCGTGTAAGATGTTTTTTTGAGAGTTCATTCACTCCTACTTAGTTTCTGATATAAAAAATCATGGATAGAGTCACCTCTGAATTCCCAACGCATTTATTAGGAACCCCCAAAGATATTTAAATCTATAGCTCTAACATGTTGATACTGCTCAGATGGTGCTAGAAAGCTATTAATAGAATATGGATAGGCTCTAGTAATATGACAAGGATACAGACACCAAATGGCAACTTGCCTGCCTCTGGGAATTTTGCCACACCTGGGGTTCAAGGTAGGTGGTATGTGTTGGCAGCTGAGGCAGTTGGCAGCTGTGTTATCAAGATCCCATGACTTCTAGCTCATACATTTCCTCTAGCCCATTAGGCAAGGCACCAGGGAGTCACAGCAGCTTCCTGCTTTACCATCTGATTTAAATCTATGGCCCTGGCCTCTTCTTTGGGGGTGTGGCATTTTGGGTGTACCTTAATGTGAAGCAGAGAAGTAGTCAAAGTAGCAAGCCCATTCATTGTAACCCTCCCAAAGGGCCCTGTCTTACCTCTCTTACTTCCCTTTGTGTGGGGTCTCCCACATTAGAATATAAACTCCATGAGGTCCAGCACTGTCTATGCTTTGCATTGGTATTGATGATAATAACAGCTAGCATTTCTATAATAGCTTAAGGTTTGCAAAGTACCTTACAAATCTTATCTTATTTTATCCTTTATCATCTGGGAGGTAGGTGCCAGTATTATCTCCATTTCATGGATGAGGAAACTGAGGCAGACAGAAGTTAAGTGAATTGCCCAGGGTCACACAATTAGTATGTATCTGAAGTTGGATTTGAACTCAGGCCTTCCTGACTCCAGGTCCAGGTGGCTCCATTCACCCCACCTCCTGGCTGCCTATTGTTGAAGTCATTTCTATTTATATTTGTCTCCCCAGGGCTCAGCACAGCACTTGGCACATAGTAAGAACTTAATAAATGCTTTTTCCTTAGTTTATTCATTTATTTCTCTCTAGCCTTCCACCTCTGTGCCTGCCATGTTTTCAGCTATTCAGCTTTGTCATTGGCTACGGCCCATGAATCAGTGTAAATATACTCTCCCTCCCGGGTCGTGTCCTTGGCATGTTTTACCAGAGCAGGAACCATTTGGAACTCACACTACAGTAAGACATGAGTGCTGCTGCCTGAGCCCACTCTTGGCACCCTTCCAGAGGTCCTTGTGAACTTAATTTATGTGCCTTTATTTCTTCCGGCTGAGCACAAGCCTGTTCCTGCTACCTCCATGGTTATTAGAGCTGGCCCCACAACCCAACCTGAGGCCCTGTGTTTGAGATCACCTTTCTCCCTTCCTCTACCCCAATCAGAACTCACATGTCCCGTGTCTCATTTCTATGGGTGTTGCCCCCATCTTTACCCCCTCCCCTGAGTATTGACTTCCCTACTCCCCTTCCCAATAGCTTTCTACCCACCCAAACATGAACTCTTACATTAACTTAATTTTACATTATAGTAATTCGAGTTGTTATGGCCAAAGAACATAATCCTCTAATTATACATATCAAAAGAAAAATAAAATAGGGAGATGTTGTCTCGTCAAAGGAGTCTGCCGCTGTTGGAGGATGTCTAGTGCAGAGTCCAAAGAGAAGAGCGGTCATTGTCCTATAGTTAGTGCGTTCTCCAAATACTCTTGTTTGTGGTTATTTTTTATTTTAGAAACTCTGCTCCACCTGTCGCTTTCTCTTGGTTAGCTCTTTCTTTTTTTTTAAAGCTTTTACAAAGGCAACCACTCCAAAGATATAGTGAGGAGGAACGAACCTTTCCCCCTGCCGCCCCCACCTCAGTCTCTGGGGAGTGGAGGGAGATTAGGTTCACAGCTTAACTCAGTTCCTTTAGAGAACAGTCCCACAAAGTTCCAACTCCAAGTCCCTCTTGGGCTTCTTAGAACCCTGGCTTCTCTGATTCCTTGCTGGGCTGGCATCAATATCTGGACTGGAATCCTGAATCCAAGGTTGCCATGGCTTGGGCTCCCAGGAAAGGAATCCTACCACCCCCCACCTAGGATTGAAAAGGACAATCAAGATGGTTCATTCACCTTACTCAGCTTCATCCACTGTGTCCAGACTGTGGATGAATAAGTCCTTCATCCCTAGGCACACTTGGAAAGGGTTAACTTTCTGACATCTAAAGTAATGAGAAGACGTACTAGAAATCGTAGTTATCCCTTCCACATCAGTGGGGGCGAGGGGCACAGCAGCCCCCTAGATCTGGACAATCCGTGTAAAATTCTTTTTAGCCCTCCCTTTGTACCAGAGAAGGAATCTGAATGATTATGATATTAAAAAACAAAATATGTTGATAATATATAATATCACATATACATATTTTTTGCATATCTGAGTTTCTAAACTTTTTCTATGTGGTCTGCTGGCCTTTGTGTTTTGTCTGCAGCTTCTGCAAAACTCCAAAAAATTCTTATTTAATTTCTTCTACCAACCTTCAATACATCAAAACCGCCATATATTGAAATCATGATGGGGAAAGTCACAACATGGAAGGGATAACTGTAAACGCCACCAGACTTTGATGACTCGGGAGGAGAAAGTGAGGCTGATATGACTTTGTAAAGCTCTGTCTCACTTAAATCAATTCGTGAACAAGTCAAGACCCCATCCTTGTGATGTCATTGGTCGTCTTTGAGAAAGAAGGCCCAGTGCTAACAACAATGACAAAAGCAATGGTTAGGGACTCACAAAGATACATGCAAACACACTGCTTTCTTGTTGAGGTTTCTTATGAGGCAATGGTACAAGTCTAGACTACAATAACAGAGCAAGAACAACATCCATATGTTTCTGCAAAGCTAGAGATGTTTCACTTAGTGTGGAAAAGCTCTCATGGTGTTGAAAGGATTCGGTTCCTGTTCCAGTGGCATTCAAGTGGGTTCTTTCATAGAAGGTCCTCACTTGAGGTTCCCATGTCTCTGCCCCACACTCCAGTCTGCCTGTCTTTGGAGGCACCGTCCACTCTGGTCAGATTTCAAGGTCAGGCGACATAGGCCTCCAAATTCCGGCTGAACAGCTTCCTGAGCTGTTGTGTAACTGAGTTCTTCCAGTCTTTTCAGAGGCTATGACAACACTTCATTGATCCTTTGGAACATTGAGCTTTACCCATTTGTTGACACAGCTCACAGCATGGTGGAGTAATATCCTCATTAGGGCAACACTGGCCCCCAGCCACCTGAGAGACCTTCGGGTATTAGGCCAATCAAGGCGGCTGGTGGGGAGGTGGAGTGGAAAATTGTCTGGCTGGGATTCCCCCAAAGGTCAAATCGAATAGAAAATCCTCTGCTTTTCTTTGAAAGCCCTTGGTAACCCACCCCCTTCCTGCCTTTCCAGTCTTCTCCCACCTTCCTCCCCTCCATATTCTCTCTGATCCAGCGGTGCTGGCCTCCTTGCTGTTCTTTTCACCCATCTCCCAGGCTTTTCCACTGGATGTCCCCTGTACCCAGGATGCTCTTCTTCCCCACGTCTGCCCCTGGCTCCTTCTAAGTCTTTGCTAACCTCCTACCTTCGGCAGGAAGCCTTTCCTAATCCCTCTTAATTCTAGAGCCTTTTCTCTGTGGATTCTTTCCTCCTCATCCTATGGAGAACTTGTTTGTACACAGCTGCAGCTCGTCTTCCCCCATTGGACTTTGATCTCCTTGAAGGCAGGAGCTGTTTGCCTTTCTTTGTACCCCTGGCACTAAACACAGTGCCAGGCAAGTGGCAGGAGTTTAATAAATGGACTTGGTGTCCCTCGCTCTCACTTCAAGAGAAGCCCTCTCCTTTTTTAATTACACATGTCCTGAGGATAACAGCTGGCATTCATGCAGTGCTTTGAGGTTTGCAAAGTGTCTTACCTAGATTATCTCATTTGACCCTCACGGTGACCCTACGAGGCAGGTGCTATGATTGTTCCCATTTTAAGATGAGGAGACTGAGGCTGAAAGTGGTTAAATGATTTATCTGGGGTCACACCATTTTCTAGTATCTGAGGCAGAATTTGAACTCAAGTCTTTCTGACTTCAAGGCCAACAGTGGGGCATCAAGGTGGAGGAGCAGATAGAGTATTGGACCTGGAGCCAAAGAGACTCCAATTTCAAATAGGACTTTAGACACTTTTACTGACTGTGACACTCTGGGCAACTCATTTAACCTGTGCTTACCTCAGTTTCCTCATCTGTAAAATGGGGATAGTCATAGCACCTACTTCTCAGGGTTACTGTCAACATCAAATGAGGTACTATATTTTTAAAAGGCTTTGTAAATAAAACTCTGCATAAACGCTAGTATCTACTGAGCCACCTGACATACCCTTCAGATGATCTCTTTTACAGATCTGCTCTGTTCACTCGTAATGGGTTGCAGCTTGCTTACACCCACCATGTACCTCAGCGTTACCCTTTGGACGATCCACAGCTTTAGTTCTTTTAGAGGCATGCTGGAACAATGTTGATACAAAAAAGATGGGCCTTTGTTTCAGAGAGAAGCGTGGAGTCATTAAAAGAACTTTACAATTTCCCAAAATCAATCCAGCCTTTTCTCCCGTTTAAGGACCCATTGTCCTTAAAGCATATGTACAGATGTGTGGTTAACCCATTCTACACATCATAGCGTAGTATGGATAATCAGCGTTCTTTATCCACTTAGTTTTTCCTGTACCAATAATTAGTTCAAATTCTTTTGAGTGATTCCCAAACTCATTTAGGAGACCCTGCAGTGTCCCAGGGATTAATGACACCCACAAACGAGAGCATCTGGAGGACCTTACCACATGTAGCACCTCCCTCTTCCATTTACCCTCTGCATCAGCCATCCTTGTGATGATGGCATACACCACTGGCAGGCATGTATTGTTTGTCTCATTTGACATTTATCATCATAGCATCTTGTTCTTTGGTCATAACTGACCTAATAACTAACCTAAGTTCATTAGTAAGTGGTAACAAAATGCCACTAGTGCTTGGGAGTGGGTCAGTATGCCAAGGGGTCAGTAAAGATTGGTATAGCACCTGTAGGAATGGGGCACTGGGCATGTAAGTTTTGATTGGAATATGGAAAGGGAGAACAATCCCAAACATGAGGCATTGCCTGGAGGTCAGACATGAGTGGGATATCACAGTGGGCGAGCTCTGGGCAGAAGGGGAGTAGGAGGGCAGCAATAGTACAGGGACCCTCGAGGATGTGGAAGAAAGTAGCAGAATTCCAAACACAGGTTTTGCTGAGAGAATGGTGAGCCAGACTCCAACTCTTGGTACACTCTTCTGGCAATATGGTTGTTGTGGTGGTGATAGCACGGAAGGTCCATTTTCTCTAAACCTATCTCTCAGGGCTACTGTGAAGGAAAAGGGAAGAAAATATAATCGAGTGAAGCACAGGATGTTAGACATAGAAAGCATCTTGTGTCTCGATTTTACTCAGGAAGTAACTGAGACCCAGGAGGGAAAATGACTTATCAAAGACCACATCACAAGTTAGTGGCAGAGACAGTACTAGAACCCCTGTTGACTCCCAGCCCCCATGTCCTCTCCTTTCCAGGTTTCACAACACAAGACTGTCTTTTAATTAGGTTATTTTGGTACTTCAGTAACTAATCGAGTCTGGCACATAATATTTAATAAATGTTTGTTAATTTATTAAACCCCTTGGATGGGGTCCAACAAGCAATTTCTTACTATAGTAATGATGTCAGGTTGTACTTTGAGACCCTTCTTTGGAAAGCAGAAACAATATAAATCCAAGGGATTGGTTTTCCCTACCAAAGCTGTTAAGGTTTTCACAATTCTGCCATTATTATCAGAAATGACCTATAAGGAATGAGGCTTCCTGCAGAGAGCAGGTTTAGTCTGACAGTCTTTAGTGGGCACTAACTCCATACTATCCTCTGGTGTTCCAGGGATTGACAAACTAAGATAAATGAAAAGCCTGAGAGACAGAGTTTCTGGGTAATTAATAATCAATGTCTTAATTAGGCTAGCTGGCAATCAATACAATGATGGTCAGTGGTTTCTCTGGGTAACTAAAGACAAAACCATGGAGATCCCCGAATGCTTAAATATCTTTAGAAAATGAGGTGCCCCAACAGGTGAAAATGAGCCCTGATTGGTGAACAATTAATGAGAGGGTGGGCTAAAAGTCTTGAGCTTCTCCTGCTGAGAATGTGACTAGATCTTTGAGACTCAGCCCCCTCCAGCAATCTGGACAAAGGACTCCATCTCTACCCAGACCCTCTGCTTGGTTTTCTCCTTCATAAGCTGGGTCACCCTAAATTCTAATGGAGGGGTCCAGAGACAGCGGCTTATTTCCTAAGGGTAAGAGTTCACCTAGTTCAGACTGCAAAGCCTCCTACTTGGGTGGTGTCCTGCCCAAGATCACAGAGCATAGACTCCTAGGTCTTGGGTGATCTCATCTATCAACAAGGTCCTTCTGAGACTGACTGACTGGCTTACAGGGGCAGAAGTAGAAAGGAAAATCCTTGGTCCTAATTTAACAATTGGTTATTAACATAATATAAAAATAATTTCTCTCAATACTCAGAGAACTTTGCAGGCACCGGTTCTAACCTGGGCTCTGGGTTCATGAGGGTTGAGATTATCAGAGGCCTATGCTGAGGCGGGAAGTTGAAGATTAGCATTTGGGGATCCCTCTAGTTTGGCTTTTCAGAGACCTGGCACAGGGACCATCCCCCATGCACAGCTGGAGGGATTTGGGCTCCTTCCTCATTGTCTTTCCGAGGGAGGCCATTTGGGGACCTCTCTGCTGACCAAGCAACCCACAAACATTTTTTAAGCCCAGGCACTGGTCTCTTGGCACTATGATAACATTGCAGATGGAGCCAAGGCAAGAACCATTGGGTACCACATTTTGGAAAAGACATAGATAAGTGGGAGAGCATCTGAACTTGGATGCTATGGACAGATTCCAGGAGGTCCATCCACTTGGACAGGGGAAACTTGGATGGGAAAAAATTACATCTTTATTTCAGTATAAATGGTTTCCTTTGTAATTAGATATATCTTATTTTGTACATTTAAAGACATTCTGAGAAAGGATCCATTGGCTTCACCAAAGGGGTCCATGAAGCACAAAAAAGTTAAGAGGCCCTGATCTACAGGAAGATGGCTGGATTTGGGAAGGGCTTCGCTGTACGAAGATTAATGGAATCAAGTATGACTGTTCACCCTGGAGAAGAGTGAAATGGGGTGGGGATGGGGGCAGGAAGTAGGGGTTCGATAGTTGTCCTCAAGTCCTTGAAAGGGCTTTCTTATGTGGAAAAGGTATTAGACTCACTCTGGTTGGCCCCAGAGGGCAAAAGTAGAAACCATGGGTAGAATTTTCAGAGAGTCAGATTTGATGTCAGGAAAAACATCCAGGTAATCAGAACTGTCCAAGACTGGCATGGGCTGCCTCAAGGCATAATGGGTTGCTTCTCCCCGGAAGTCTTCAAGGCAGGAGGACCATTTGTCTGGGCTGTTATAGAACAAGAGTCAGGGTTCCAGTTCAGTTACGAATTAAAACACATAGCCTCTGAGCTTCCATCCCAACTTGGAGATGCTGACATGACCCAGCATCAGTTCCTGAACAGGGTGGGGGTGAGAGGGAGTTAAGCACACTTTACACTGATCACAGATACCCCAAGGGAGCCTTTGTCCACCCAAGCAGCCAACTGTTCAGCTCCCTAGGCCAGGCTCACAGGCCTTTTTTTTGCTACATTTTCTATCTTTTCAGCTTTTCCTCCTTCTCTGTCTCAGCTGCCTTAGTCTCCATGGCTGCACCATCTGGGATTTTGACTTTGCTGTGGATCTCAAGTACTTCTCCTTCCCCCTCCCTCTTCCCCTCTCATCATGTTCTACCAAGTGTGGGCCCTTGCCAGTTCAGATTTAATAAGTACAGAGAGTTCTTCCTTCGTTTGTTTCTCTCAGCGCAGGGAGGACAACATTGCTTCATAGGCTTCGAGCAGCGACTCTGGTTTATTTTTTAATGAATCGCACAGTCTTTCCTTTGGTGTATGACAGTCTTCCTGAGGTTGGTCACCAGGCATAGGCCTTATGCTGTGTGCCTTCATTCTGAATGCTCCTAACTTGATGTGTTTCTGAGTACAAAAGGGTTGGGAACCAGAATCGTATCGTACAACCCTCCAGGACGCTATGGCCTCACGTTACTCTCACAAGACACACTGCGTTCATCTCCAAGCTTACATATGTAACCGAAGCTAAGGATGTTTCAGACAGATGTGTGTCATGTAACGATTTCAGACAAGGTGTTAATATCACTTCCTTTGCTGACTCTTGAGCTATTGGGATAAGGGAAGCTATTAACTTAATTCCTCCCCTGTAAATCGGGAAAAGTGGTGGCTCTAAATGCTCTCTGATGTAGAAGAGAGAATTCTTTTTCTCCATTCCTTTCTTTCCCTCTCCTCCCTTCCCTGTTCTATCCTACCCTCTCTTCCCCTCCTCTACCTGAGCTTACTTTTTCCTACGTTCTCAACATCACAGCATCTCAGGATGTTCAAACCGGAAGAGACCAAGTATGAGAGCTGGAAGAGACATTAGACTTTAATTTAAACCCCTTATTTTACATATGGGGAGACTGAGACCCTCTCAGAGAAGTGAAGTGACTGTCTCTGGCAGTGCCCAGTCCATCATCCCAAGCTGTCTTTCTCACTGGGGGCCACTGTTTCATTTGTTACCCCAGAAATGGGTCAAGGAAGCAAGTGGAGAGCCATGGTCTCCAGACTTTGCAATCCAGAAACTGCCTGCCTACTTGTTAATAGGGAAAGCAAAACAAAAAAAACACCAAAATATCTGCAAACAACAACCACCAACTGGCTTTCAGTGCCTTTGTCTGGTACATGACCACCACTGCGACTACATTTAAAAATAACTAATTTTTGTGCTTCAACCAACACTTACTGCGTATGTACTAAGGACTGGGCCATGGTGGGGGTTGAGAAGAACAGAGATACAAACATATATTATGACAAATCACTTGGCCTGATGCTTGGAGGTGTAGAAAGTGCTTTCAATCCAACATTTAATTTAACTCTCACAACAACTTTTTAGGGTGGGTGATCCTGGTGTTATCTCCCTGTTAAAGATGAGGAAGCTCTCAGGGACTTTAAGTGCCTTGCCCAGGGTGTCTTAGCTGGCAAATAGAGCCAGAACCTGAAACTAGGGCTCCAAACTGAACAGCCAGTGTTCATTCCACCAACCCACTTCTAAACCATTAATTAAGATCTCTGTCCTCACTGAGTTTACCATCTATTATTAACCAAAATAATAGGTTTATGTTTATCAAATAAACAATGTGGAAAATAAAGTGAAAAAAAATCCTGGGGCAGCTAGGTGGCACAGTGGATTGAGCACCAGCCTTGCAGTCAGGAGGACTTGAGTTCAAATCCAGCCTCAGACACTTACTAGTAGTTGTGTGACCTTGGGCAAGTCATTTAACCCTGATTGCCTCAAAAAAAAAAAAAAGAAAAGGAAAAATCCTAAACCACCTCCCCCACCAAACACAGCAGACACATTTTTGGGTGAGTTGCAATTCACTTCAGACTAGCCTAAGAGAGTCCACAGGGGTGGGGAACCTGCAGTCTCGAGGCCACGTATGGCCCTCTAGGCCCTCAAGCTTCGCCCTTTGACTGAATCCAAACTTCATAGAACATAATCCCTTTAATAAAATGATTTGTTCTGTAAAACTTGAATTCAGCCTAAAGGCCATATGCTAGACCTAGAAGGCCACATGTGGCTTCGAGGTTGCAGGTTCCCCACCCATGGTAGGGGGCAGCCTGTTGTATCCAGTGGCCCTGGAACCAGCTTTGAGGACCATACACGCTCCCTTTTTATGGTTGTAGAATTCCTAGCTCTCTCTCTGGTCTGCTTTGCTCTGGATAACCTGAAGAATTGGAAGCCTACACCCATTCTTTAGTTTCACCATTAATGGATATGGAGTCTGGTGGAGATGCAAGCCTTTACCGTTCATAAGTGGACATACTTCTGTTCTCTTCCGTTATAATGCATTTAAACTTTGTGCTGGGATCTTCTTTCTAAAGGACTGTTTTGTACAAATCACCCTTTCTGGGGGTAGCTAGGTGGTGCAGTGGATAGAGCACCAGCCCTGAGGACCTGAGTTCAAATCCAACCTCAGACACTTACTAGCAAATCACTGAACTCCCGTTGCCTCCAAAACCAAAACCAAACAAAACAATCATTCCTCCTCCTCGAAAACATCAAAACCTGTGCATTTCCCATGGAGTAAGTACGCCCAGTCTGCCTCCATCTTTATGTTCCCCTGGTCTCTGGAAGTAACCTTTGGGGCAAATCTAGTTCCCCAAACACACCACAGGCATGCCTGTTTTTGTATCACAGAGCGCAGGCTCTGTGCTTTTGGCTCATGCAGGTCTCCCTGCCTAAAATGCCCTCCCTCTTGTCTTTACTTATATAAAGCCCAGTCATTTCTCAAGGGCCAGGTTAAGGTTCAGCTCCTCTAAGAAAGCCTTCCACCCGACCCCCACCCCACAGCCTTCAGGGATTTCTCCCTCCCCAGAAACCCCACTGCATGTATTATGTCTATCAAGACCGCCATCTCCTCTTTGCCTAGTTTCAGTCATCCTGTTATGGAGCCCTTTGTCCCTTTGTTCAGAGAAACGCATAATTGGATTAATAAAAACCAAAATCTAAATAGTACAGACAGCTTAGTGCTTCTGAAAGAAACACAAAATTTGGATTGGACTCCATGGGACTTTATTGTAACTTAGGATTTACCATATGCTGTCTGCTAATGGCAGTTAGCTGTTTTTTGTATAAATTCTGG
Organism: Phalanger gymnotis; assembly: GCA_028646595.1. Taxonomy (NCBI): domain Eukaryota; kingdom Metazoa; phylum Chordata; class Mammalia; order Diprotodontia; family Phalangeridae; genus Phalanger; species Phalanger gymnotis. The sequence continues at coordinate 225,688,557 of CM053624.1, forward strand.
TATCACTCTTTGCATCTTTAGCACTTAGCATGGTGCCTTGGTCAGAACAGCCCTCCCATCCTCCCATAAATGCTTGCTCAAAATGAGTCAGAGAGTCACAGAATGTTAGAGCTGAGAGGTGGAGGAGGGTGGTGAACCTTTAGAAGTTAGAATATTAGACATGGAAGGTTTCTTCTTCTTCTTCTTCTTCTTCTTCTTCTTCTTCTTCTTCTTCTCCTCTTCTTCCTCCTCCTCCTTCTTCTCCTCTATCTCCTCCATCTCCTCCTCCTCCTCCTCCTCCTCCTTCTCCTCCTCCTTCTTCTCCTCCATCTCCTCCATCTCCTCCTCCTCCTCCTCCTCCTTCTCCTTCAGTTTACAGTTGTAGAGTGCTTTGAATCTATAAGGCACTTTATATACAAGGGAGTACCACTTAGCACCGGATTGAAACAGGTAATATAGGTGACAGTATTCCCACTTTACACATGAGGAAGCTCGACCTCAGGGAGATTGTGAGGGAGATAGATCTGTTCAGGGGTGTGCTGGAGCCAGTTCTCACCAGCTCTTGAGAGCTGATTGTTACATTTTCAGTGTGAATGTTTGCACATTGAAAACCGGTAAATGCTATAAACCAGGGCTTGATTAATTATTTTGTTGATTGTCTAGATTTCAGAAAGAGATGGAAGAAGCATTAACAGTGTAGATTAGATCTGAGAGTGTGTCGTTTGCAGATTTCTTCTTCCCTAGCCAGTTGTGGAGTGTTTATCAGCATGTTCCTGGGTGCAGTGCAAAGTGTGCTCGGTTTAGAATCAAAGAATAAGGATTTGAATCTTCGGTTTACTATTTAAAATCTAGGTGATCTTGGATGAGTCATTTAAACCTTTTGGGTTTTCTTCCCTTCCCCCATCTGTAAAATGAGGAGTCTAAACTTTTCCAGTTTCAAACCCTCTGATTCTGTGACTTGCCAAAGGTCACGCTGGTAAATGCCAGAACTGGTATTCTAAGCTTGAACTTTTGACTCTAAGTCTGGCATTCATTCCATGACACCAAGGTGACAGACAGACAGACAGAGCATTTGTTAAATGCTAACTATGTCCTGGGCTGTTAGGTGGTGCAGTGGATAAAGTGCCAGGCCCGGAGTCAGGAAGACCTCAATTCAAATCCTGCCTCAGACACTTACTAGCTGTGTGACCCTGGGCAAGTCACTTAACCCTATTGGCCTCAATTTTCTTATCTGTAAAATGAGCTGGAGAAAGAAATGGCAAACACTCCAAGAAAATCTCAAATGAGGTCACAAAGAGTTGGACATGACTGAAAAACAATTAAATGACTGTCTCAGGCACCGTGCTGACTGGCTGGGTGTAAAATACAAGCAAAGCAAGATAGTCTGCCCTCATAGAGCTTACAGTCTAATGGGGAAAGTAACACATATATAAAGGTCCTGGAAAGAGCAAGGGTAGTGTACTCAAGAGGGAGAGGGAAAAGTCTAGAATATGAGGAGCTGAGCTGGGAATGACATGAGTACAGCCTGATGACCTCATGAAATGATGGTTGTGGCTAGGGACAGGGTAGGAAAGAGTGGAGGTGAAGAGCCTGATGACCTCATGAAATGATGGTTGTGGCTAGGGACAGGGTAGGAAAGAGTGGAGGTGAAGAGCCTGATGACCTCATGAAATGATGGTTGTGGCTAGGGACAGGGTAGGAAAGAGTGGAGGTGAGGAGCCTGATGACCTCATGAAATGATGGTTGTGGCTAGGGACAGGGTAGGAAAGAGTGGAGGTGAGGAAAAGGAGGTGGAAGCAGGAGAGAGTTGAGGCAAAGCATGGTATGGATCCTTCCCAAAATGGTGGTCCCCAGGAGGAAGTCACCTTTGAGGAGAGGAGGGAACAGGGTGGAAATGTTGAAGGTTAGTAATACTATATATATTTAGTCTAATATTAATAATAATCATATTATTAATAAGACAATATTAATAGATAAGTCATAGGGAGTTACCCAAGGCATCTGAAGATTAAATGTCTTGTAGAATTACTCAGGTAGTAATTGTTAGCAAGATTCAAACTTAGGTCTTTCTGGCTCTAATCCCAGAACTCTTTACTATGTCGTCATCATCATCATCTCGTTTTTCTTATCTTTTTAATGGATTTTGGATAAAAAACAGTCTGAGGACAAATTTTGTTGTTGTTCAGTTGTTTCAGCTGTGTCTGACTCTTTGTGACCCCATTTGGAGTTTTCTTGGCAGAGATAACGGAGTGCTTTGCCATTTCCTTCTCCAGCTCATTTTACAGATGAAGAAACTGAGGCAAAGAGGGTTAAGTGACTTGCCCAGGGTCACACAGCTAGTAAGTGTCTGAGGTAGGATTTGAACTGAGGTCTTCCTGACTCCAGACCCTGGAGACAAATTACTACACTGCTCTTCTTTTGTATTTAATGTTCTGTGGCCTATTGCACATGAGAAGCAAAAACGATGACTGCTTTTCAGCAATAGACTCGCTGAAAGGGTCTTTGGGATAATATGTGCCTCATCCTGTTCCCACATGGTTTTAATTTCGCCCGCTAACTCTCAGTATTTTGAAAACCTGTCATTTCATGTAGCTTGGAGACGGTGTGTATTTGGAATGGCAATAGCTATTAAAACCCTTGTTCTTAAATTTTATGGACCAATGTTACGTCCTGAGAGTTGTGTGTCTTCAAGGATGCTCTCTGACTCCCGTAGAGTTTATTTCCTGAATTCTCAAGACTATCTGGGGTTTGCATTTATAGTGTGGGGATTTGTTGTCTGTCCATTTATAAAGGTCAGCGAGCTCTGGTATTTAGTTCTAGCTGCCTGATCCTGCTCTGGTGGGTACTTGGGAGATGCTCAAGTTTTGCAGCCTCCAGTGATAACGTTGCCCAGTTTCTCCCACTTCCTTGCATATGCTGCTTTGATCAGTAAGTCCAGGTTCTTTTAGAGTAAGCCTCTTTGTCATTTCTGGTAAGAGATGACCTTGTCCTTCAATGCCATCACAAGCCCCTCTTCCATAAACAAATCTGCATGACTCTGTTACTCGTCCAATACTTCTTGGTTGACATTTTGTTGGGTAAGTTCATGTTGATGTTTGCCCACCTAGGAAGGAAGGAAACAAGTGGTTATTAAGCACCTACTATGTGTCAGGCACTATCCTAAGCACTTTCTAAACATTATCTCACATGATCCTCATTTGATATCAATTCTTGGAGGTAGGTGCTATTATTGTCCCCATTTTAGAGCTGAAGAAACTGAGGCAAACAGGTTAAATGACTTGCCGAGGGTCAGACAGACAGTAAAGCACTGGAGTGTGAATTTGAACTATATACAAATAGGTATGTGTGGGTATGCAAATTTATTTGCACATATATACAATATATATAAACACGAAGTATAGGAGGTGTTCAGGGAGGTCTAGCACCTCTGCTGTGAGGGTTTGCTGAGCCCGTTTCAGGATACCTTTGGCGTTCACCTTTCACCCAACTCTCACCTGTGGTTTCAAGAAGCTGGAGCATGAGAAGTGGCCACATTCTGGTAAAGCTGCCTCGGTTGACAGGATAAACCATATTGAAGATAACTGATGGCTTCAAACCTGTCTGCGAATTTCAGGGATGTCTACTCCAACTATGTGAAGACCTTCTCCAGAGGAATGGGCAGATAAGAATAGTTTGTTCCGAGAGTCGTAAAGGTGGCTGAAGCAGACCCAGAGGAGTGTTCAGAGTGTGGTCAGACTTGGAAGATGCCAAGGTCATGCTCTGCCTTCTGGGCTATTGCCAGTCATCCTGATTTTTGTTTTGCCACTGGAATTCAATGACTTGAAAAGAGAACGAGGCTGATGACTTTGTGAAACTTTGCCTCACTTAAATCCAATTCGCTCGAGAATCAAGATGTGATGTCATTGGTCCTCTTTGAAATGAAGGATGAACAACAGCTGTAAGGTGCTTAGCATAGGGCCTGGCACACAGTAGGCACTATAAAATGTTAGCTATTATTATTATTATTAGATGGATGGCTTACCCACAGCTAGTAAGTAGCACAGTCAGAAAGTCAGAGCCGGAAGAGATCTTAGAAATCATCCGGTTCTAGGTAACATGGTGGATAAAGCATCAGACTTTGGGTCAAGAAGACCCGAATTCAAATACTGCCTCAGATGGTTAACAGATAGTTATATGATCCTAGACAAGTCAATTAACCACTCAGACTCAGTTTCCTCATCTGTTAGATGTGCGCAGTAGGAGCCTCTATCTGGAAGAATTGTTATGAAGATTGGATGAAATAACATACACGAAGTGCTTTTTTTCAAATTTCATAAGGCTATGTAGGACAGCTATGTGATGTAGTAGGTAGAATGCAGGGCCTAGAGTCAGGAAGACCTGAGTTCAAATCCAGCCCCAGTTTCCTCAGCTATAAAATGAGCTGGAGAAGGAAATGACAAACCACTCCAGTATCTCTGCCAAGAAAACCCCAGATAAGGTCACAAAGAGGTGGACATGACTGAAATGAATGAATAACAACATGAGGCAAAGTTTTCATCTGGGGCAGGGGAAGTGTTGGGAGGTAGAACGATGGGAATTTCGAGGAGGGGTAAAATGTCTGGAAGAACCACTGGGGTGAGTAGTGGGATAGTGAGTCAATTAGGGAGGTGTAAAAGGATTCCCTTGGCCCAGCTGAGACGATAAATCATAAAATTATAAATTTGGGCCCAGTCGGGTTTTGTGATTTTTCTCCATATACAGATGAGGAGGCACTTACAGGGAACTATATACGCTGGTCTATGGATGTTGTGTTCTCTGCTTAAGGGCAGGGTTGAACCTCAGCAAAATTGAGAAATAGGTTCCTATTCAGTCCCATCTCCCACCTCCTTTAACAGCTAATGCTCCAGCAGTCAGTCTTATGTCTCCTGTTAGGTAATGATAGGGGACAGCTAGGTTGTGCAGTGGATAGAGTGCTGGGCCTGGAGTCAGGAAGACTCATCTTCCTAAGTTCAAATCAGGTTTCAGACACTTACTAGCCGTGTGACCCTGGGCAAGTCACAACCCTGTTTCCTCATCTGTAAAATGAGCTGGAGAAGGAAATGGCCAACCACTCCAGTATCCTTGCCCAGAAAACCCCAAATGGGGTCACATAGAGTTGGACGTGATTGAAACGACTCAGCAACAGAAGTTGATAATAATTGGGGTATTTGAGTTTACTTGTAACTACCTTTAGCGACAGCTCCATTTTCATAGGTTTACAGACTGGGAGTTGGAAGGGACCTTAGAGGTTATCTGGTCTAACCCCTTCATTCTATTGATGAAGCTGAGACATATCAAGCAACTTGCTGCAAGTGCATGGATAGCAAGTGGCAGACCTAGGTCCTCAGGCTCCAAATATTGTCCTCTCCCCCCTGCCAGCCCAACTAGCTCTGTGACCCTCTTCTGGCCTCTTAACCTCCCTAGGTTTCAGGCAACTCTCTAGGTTTTTCCTACTAAGTCACAGACCGGATTCTTGAACATACTGAATCTCTAAGATCCAAAGAAGCAAAGCTGCCATGGTGAAAAGGCAGATGATGAGGCTGACATTTGGAGGCAGGGACTCTACCTGTTAACCCCCATCCCTGCCCAGATCACAGTGTAGGCATTAAATGGATGCTTCTTGCTCTGCTTTCATTTGTGGTGAGTGACCTACCCCTTACGTAGGTGATGGTTCTCCATGAATACCCAGAATTCTGTCTGGAGACCTCTGTTTTGTCCCCAAATCCTGTCCCCAAATCCACTGTCTACCTGGTTTCCCAGGTAAGGATGTTAACACTCCTTCAAAATTAATTTTTTTTCTTATCAAAATCTAGAAATTTGAAAATTAGAACCCACCACCCAGCATTTTTTTTAACCTCAAATAGTATCTCTGATTCTATTCAATTCACCAAGTGTTTATTAAGCACTTTTTTTGGTCTCTTAATTTGTTTTAAATTTTCTCAATTACATGTACAATTTTTTTTTAACATTCGTTTTTTAGAATTTTGAGTTCTGGATTCTCTCTCTCCCTCTTTTCTCCTCCTTGACAAGGCAAGGAATTTGGTATAAATTATACATGTAAAAGCACACAAAACATATCACCATATTAGCCATGTTGCAAAAGAAAACACAATCCCCTCCAAAAAAAGACCCAAGAAAAATAAAGTTTAAAAAATGCTTCACTGTGTGTTGAGACTCCATCAGTTCCTTTTCTGGAGGTGGGTAGTATCTTCATCATAAGTCTTTTGGAATTGTCTTCAATCAACAAATTGCTCAGACTAGCTAAGTCATTCATAGCTGATCATAGCACAGTATTGCTGTTACTGTGCACAATGTTCTCCTGGTTCTGCTCACTTTACTTTGCATCAGTTTATATGCCTTTCTAAGTTTTTCTTTTTCTTTTTTTTAATAATATTTTATTTCCCCCACATTTTTTAACATTTGTCTTTTTCCTTAAAATTATAAATAGTGTCTACCTAAAACTATCAACAAGCATTATTTGTAATGGGGATAAGCTAGATGCATTCCCAATAAGATCAAGGGTGAAACAGGGATGTCCAATTATCACCCCTACTATTCAATTTAGTACTAGAAATGTTAGCAATAGCAATAAGAGAAGAAAAAGAAATTGAAGGAATTAGAATAGGCAAAGAAGAAACTAAATTATCACTTTTTGCAGATGATATGATGATTTACTTAGAGAATCCTAGAGAATCAAGTAAAAAACTGCTTGAAATGATAAACAACTTTAGCAAAGTTGCAGGATATAAAATAAACCCACATAAATCCTCAGCATTCCTATACATTACTAACAAAGCCCAACAGCAAGAGATAGAAAGAGAAATTCCATTCAAAGTTACTGTAGACACTATAAAATATTGGGAAATCTATCTGCCAAGACAAACCCAGGGCCCATATGAACATAATTATGAAACACTTTTCATGTGAATAAAGTCAGATCTAAATAAGTGGAAAAATATCAGTTGCTCATGGTTAGGCCGAGCTAATATAATAAAAA
>CM053624.1:225696050-225718678 GCA_028646595.1 Phalanger gymnotis
ATAGAAAGCATTACAAAATGCAAAATGGATAATTTTGATTATGTTAAATTGAAATGTTTTTGTATAAAAAAATCAATGCAACAAAGATTAGGAGGGAAGCAGAAAATTGGGAGAAAATCTTTATAACCAGTGTCTCTGATAAAGACCTCATCTCTAAGATATACAGGGAACTGGGCCAGATTTATAGGAATACAAGTCATTCCCCAATTGAGAAATGGTCAAAGGATAAGAACAGGCAGTTTTCAGAGGAAGAAATTAAAGATATCTATAGGCATATGAAAAAATGCTCAAAATCACTACTGATTAGAGAAATGCAAATCAAAACAAATCTGAGGTACCACATCTCTTCTGCCAGATTGGTTAAAATGACAAAACAGGAAAATGATAAATGCTGGAGAGGATGTGGAAAAATTGGAACATAGTTACATTGCTGGTGGAGTTGTGAACTGATCTAGCCATTCTGGAGAGCAATTTGGAACTATGCCTAAAAGGCTATAAAAATGTTCATACTCTTTGACCCTGCAATACCACTTCTAGGGTTATATCCCAAAGAGATCACACAAGTGGGAAAAGGACCCATATGTACAAAAATATTTATAGTGGCTCTTTTTGTGGTAGCTAAGAATTGGAAATCAAGGGGATGCCCATCAACTGGGGAATGGCTGAACAAGTTGTGGTATATGAATGTAATGGAATACTATTGTGCTATAAGAAATGGGGAAGATACAGACTTCATAATAACATGGAAAAACCTGCATAATATAATGCTGAGTGAGTAGAGCAGAACCAGGAGAACATTATACACAATTACACATATATGGATTCTGTGATGACTAACTCTGATAGACTTGGCTCTTCTCAGCAATACAAGGTTCAAAGACAACTCCAAAGGACTCATGATGGAGAGGGCTATCTACATCTAGAGAAAGAACTATGGAGTCTGAATGCAGATTGAGGCACACTTTATGCTCGCCTTTTTTTTTCCCTTTTTTTCTCTTTTGTTTTTGTTTTTCATGATTCATTCCATTGGTCTTAATTCTTCTTTACAACTTGACTATAAGTTCAATGTGAAGTTATATGTGGAAGATATATCGGATTCCATGCCATCTTGGGAAGGGAGGTGGGGAGGGGCGGAAGAAAATCGGGAACTCAAAATTATTTGGAACTGAATGTTGTAAACTAAAAATAAAAAATCTTAATTATAACCACCCCCCCAAAAAATCAATTTGTCTTTTTATAATTTTGAGTTTCAAATTCTCTCCTTCCCTCCCTTCCTAAGACAGCAAGCAATTTGATATAGGTTACCTATGTGCAATTATGTAAAATGTGTTTCCTTATTATTTGTGGAAGAAAACTTGAACAGAAAGAAAAGAAGGAAGGAGGGTAGGAGGCAAGGAAGGAAGGAAGGAATAAAGGAAGGAAGGAAAAATTATATGCTTCAGTCAGTATTCAGCCTCCATTAGTTCTTTCTCTGGAGGCAGACAGCATTTTTCATCATGAGTCTTTTGGTAATGTCTCAGATTACTGTATTGCTAAGAATAGCCAAGTCATTCACAGTTGTTCATCATATAATATTTCTGTTACTATGTACAAAGTTCTCCTAGTTCTGCTCAATTCACTCTGCATCAGTTCATCTAAGTCTTTCCAGGTTTTTCTGAAGTCATCCTGTTTGCCATTTCTTAGAGCACAGTAGTATGCCAAACATATACCACAACTTGTTCAGCCATTTTCCAATTGATGAGCACCTCCTCAATTTTCAGTTCTTTGCCACCACAAAAAGAGCTGCCATACATATTTTTTGTACATATCTTTTTTCTTTTTCTTTGATCTCTTTGGGATACAGACCTAGTAGCGGTATTGCTGGGTCAAAGAGGTCACAGTTTTATGGCCTTTTGGACATAGTTCCAAATTGTTCCCCAGAATAGTCAAATCAGTTCACAACTTCATCAACAGTGTAACCCAATTTTTCCACATTCCTTCTGTTTGTCATTTTCCTTTTCTGTCAAGTTAGTGAAGCTGATATGTACGAAGTGGTAGCTCAGAGTTGTTTTCATTTGTATTTATCTAATTAATAGTAATTTTGAGATTTTTTTCATATGAGTATAGATAGCTTTGATTTCTTTGTCCAAAGATTGCTTGTTCATATCCTTTGACCATTTAACAATTGGGGAATGACTAGTATTCTTATAAATTCAACTCAGTTCTCTATATATTTGAGAGATGAGGCCTTTGTCAGAGAAACTTGCTATAATAATGTTTTCCTACTTTCCTGCTTTCTCCTTTTTGTCTTGTCTACAATGGTTTTGTTTTGTTTGTGCAAAACTTTTTATTTCAATGTAGTCAAAATAATCCATTTTACATCCTATAATGCCCTCTATCTCTTGTTTGGTCATAAATTCTTCCCTTCTCCATAGATCTGATGGGTAAAATTTTCCATGCTTTCCTAATTTGCATATGATATCATCCCTAAATCATGTAACCATTTTGACCTTATCTTGGTATACAGTGAGAGACGTTGTTCTATACTTAGTTTCTGCTAAACTGTTTTCTAGTTTTCTCCACAATTTTTGTGAAATGCTGAGTTCTTGTCCCCAAAACTTGGATCTTTAGACTTACCAAACGCTAAATTTATTATGGTGATTTACTGCTGTGTATTGTGTAGCTAATCTATCCCACTGATCCACCACTCTATTTCTTAGCCAGTGACAGATTATTTTGATGATTACTGCTTTGTAACACAGTTTGTAATCTGGTGTGGCTAGGCCACCTTTCTTCACACTAGTTTTTTCATTGATTCTCTTGATATTCTTTTTTTCCCTTTTTTAAAAGATTAATTAATTTATTTTTAGTTTTCAACATTCACTGCCACAAGATTTTGAGTCACAAATTTTCTCCCCATCTCTCCCCTCCCCCACCTCAGATTCTCTTGATATTCTTGACCTTTGATTTCTCCAGATGAATTTTATTATTTTTTTTAGATCTATAAAGTAATTTTTTAGTAGTTTGATTGGTATGGCACTAAATAAATAAATTAATTTAGGTAGCATTGTCACTTTTATAATAGCCTCATTCTGTCTATGAGCAATTAATATTTCTCCAATTGTTTAGATCTGACTTTATTTGTGTGAGGAGTGTTTGTAATTGTATTAATATAGTTCCTGAGTTTATCTTGGCAGGTGGACTCCCAAGTATGTTATATTATCTATAGTTATTTTTAATGGAATTTCTCTTTCTATTTCTTGCTGGTGAACTTCATTGGTAAAATATAGAAATGCTGATGATTTATGTGGATTTATTTTATGACTTGCAACTTTGCTAAAGTTGTTAATTATTTCAACTAGTGTTTTGGTCTCTAGGATTTTTCTAGGATTTAGTTGATTTCTCTAGGATTAAGTATATCATCATAGCAACTGCAAAGAGGGGTAGTTTTGTTTCCTCACTGCCTATTGTAATTCCCTCAAGTTCTTTCTCTTCTCTTATTGCTATAGCTAGCAATATTAAATAATAGAGGCGATAATGGGCATCTCTGCTTCACCCCTGATCTTACTGGGAAAGCTTCTAGCTTATTCCCATAACAGATAATGTTTGATCATTTTAAGAAAAGCTCCATTTATTTCTACGTTTTCTAGTGTTTTTAATAGGAATGGCTGCTGTATTTTGTCAAAAGCCTTTTCTGCATCCATTGAGATAATCATATGGTTTCTGTCGGTTTTGTTATTCATATGGTTAATTATGTTGATAGTTATCCTAATATTGAACCAGTCCGGTCTTCCTGGAACAAATCCCACCTGCTCATAGTGTATTTCTATTCCCATTCAGTTTTCTCCAGAGGTCTAGCGTATCTAACTTTCCTAGAATTCTATTCATCTACTTAACTTCTTTCTTGTTTCCTTTTACTGCTCATTTTAGAGATGAGGAAACTGAGGCAAACAGGGTTAAATGACTTGCCCGGGTCATACAGCTTGTAAGTATCTAACGCCAGATTTCAACACAAGAAGATGAGTCTTCCTGATTCCAGGCCTGGCACTCTGCCTGCTGCACTACCCAGTCACCTGGGAGATGGGGAGTGCCTTGCATGTATTAAGTGTTAACAAATGTTCACTGAATTCTATCTGGAGAGTTCAGGGAAGGCTTCGTGATGGAGGTGGTATTTAAGCTGGTCTTTGAAGTGTTAGGAAACTACTGACAGAAACAGGCACAAGGGTAGAGATGAGAGGTTCACCTCTGTGAACAAAGGTTACAAAGCAGAAAAGTGTAGGACACTGAGCAGTTAGCTTGACTTGACTTGAAATATGGGTGGGCCTCAAGGGCTTGGTGGCAGATAAGGGATGAGGCCTGAGGTATCTTCACCTGGTGGAAGTTTCCTGGTATCTTTAGAACTTGGAAGTTACTTCTTGAGGGGTGATGGAAGAGCCTGGGAGGACCAGCTCAGGACTGAGCCAAAGGCTTTCTAATCCTCTCTGCCTTCAACTCACAGGGTAAAAGAACATTCAAACTGGGGGTCGGGGACATTTGTTTATTGTTATAATCCTTTTATTCTTGCTTTTTTGTTTTTACCTGACAGTAATTTCTCCTTAACTACCTGCCGCCTGATTTTATCCTCTGCCAGTTTTACCCTGAAAGAGACCTTGAAAGATCTGATCCTACTCCCTAATTTTATGAAGGACAAGTTGGAGTCTCAGAGATGGGAAATGATTTGCCCGAGGTGGCTCGGCAGAGCCACTCCACAAAACATCCTCCACCCCTCAGGGTGACACTAGATGGTAATTAGTGAATTCCTGTTACTGTTACTCCTCCCAGGTAACTTGAGGTACCTCAGTGTTGTGGGAAGAGGACAACGAACTTGGAACTGGGGTTGTGGGTTTGAGTTTCATCTTTGCCTCTTGGTAGACATGTGACCATAAGCGAGCCTGTAAATGGGGCTAATGATTAAGTCATGCAAAAATGATTATCCTCATTTTAATGAAATGCCTGAAAGTCAGGTATGTTACATTTCACTCCTCCCTCAGGGTTCTCCTCCAACCTACTTTAAGGTGTTGGAAAATCTCTCATCTTTATTATTGGCTCAAGCTCCCTACCGATTGTATTCCCTCAGTTTTTAGAGGTCTAAGCGCCCCAGTTCCATTTAACCAGTTAAGTTAGATTAGCTTTTACAAAGGAATATTACTTCGAAGGCATAAAAAGAACAGATACAAAACCATTCCTCCCACCCCAACATCTTGGTGGGCATAATCCCCGCTACATCTCCTCAGGGACTGAGGAGTTGAAAAGGATTAGGTTTATAGCTTAATTCAACTCCCATAAAGTGCTAGTCCACTAAATTCTAAGTCTGAAACTCTTGGGTCTTATGTCCTGGGACCTTAACTATTCAGGACTTCACTGTTGGACTGGTGACAATATCTATCCTGGAATGCTGGGTTCTAAGGTCCTCACGGTTCTAAGGTACTCTGGGTCTCCACTCCCTGCTCCTACAACTGAAAGAGACAAATGAAATAAGACCAAAACCCCAAGCCCATTTCTCAGGGTCACCTTCCTGTGGCCCCACCCTCCCCCCACCCAGATTAGTGCATGGTACCCATGCTATGGGTGAACATCACCTTCACCCTGAATGCCACCAGAGAGGGTGACAATGTGCAGTGAATGGAAAGAAGCTACTCCCACGTGGTTGGCAAACATAGAATGTCTTCTCCCAGAAGCAGGTCCCCAGCATCTGCCACGTGGGTCCTTCCATCTTGGATGGTCTGGGCATGCTCCAAAGCCCCACAAAACTAAAGCCATATACCCTGTGTCACAGTAGCAATCCAAAGCCACGTCTTGAGTCTGGGGACTTTAAAAATTAGCAACCAATTGAGATTGGGGGTGGCAGAAGGATGCTGAGGACCGAGGGAAGAGGAGAATATGGAAGAAGGAAGTATAGAAAGTGTGGGGGAGGGAGGAGAGAGATTCTGAAGTTCAAGTTTACCTACTTCAGAGTCTGGGACTTTTGTAACAATCTTTGCACACTGGGTTTATGAAAAATGATCCTTCTGAATCACTGAAGGCCAGCCACTGACTATTTCAAGACATGGAGTGGGATACTGGATTGAACGCTGATAATAACCACCATTTAAATAGCATGTTGAAGTTTGCAAAGTACGTTATCATATACATTATCTCATTTGACCTTCACAGCAACTTTTGAGAAATATTCTATAGGTACTAATATCTTCATTTTACAGAGGAGGAAATAGAAGTTCAGAGAACTTGTCTAACTTGCCCATGGTCTTCCTGACCCTGATTTTGACTTCCAGCAACTACACCACACTGTCCCTTAGCTGTGTAAGGTGGAAGCCAATGTTTTAGCTGAGAGCGGCCCAGGAGTTGGAAGTGGGGAGCATTGTTATCAAGTGCCAATGGCTTCTATATCCTTTTGTTTCCAGTGGTGTTTTTTTGATTAATATTTGCCACCTTGAGGACTGTTTTCCAGACCAAAGGCTCCTGATAGTCTGTCTGAGTCAGAGCTCCCTCCCAAGCCTTATCTTGTTGACCTTGCCTTCTCTGTTTTTTTAAGAAAATTCTTAACCAAATTAAATTCTGGTTAACTCACTAATTTCTCCAAGCCTGTGTATACTAGGAAGAATATAGGCCTTACTTTGTAATTGAATGGGACCTCAACTTTTGGATTAGCTAGAATTGATTCATAGCAAAAGAGCAACAGTGATCTAACCACAATAAGCAGGGGACAAAATATCCATGCAGGTTTTGGGGTTAAATTTGCATAGAGGCACAGATTATGTGAATTCAGAACAAAGAATTTTAGAGCTAGAAGAGATCTGGGAACATAAAATGATAGACCAAGAAGAGAAGCAGTAGATCGGGTGCTGGGCCTAGAGGCAGGAAGATCTGAGTTCAAATCCAGCCTCAGATACTTATTAGCCACGTGACCCTGCGCAAGTCACTTAACCCTGTTGGCCTCAGTTTCTTCATCAGTAAACTGAACTGGAGAAGGAAAAGGCAAACCACTCCAGTATCTTTGCCAAGAAAACCCCAAACAGGATCACAGAGAGTCAGACATAACTGAAAGATGACTGAACAACAAAAATGAGGATGATAACAGTGTTTCCCAAGATTGTTGGGAGGATATTTGTAAAGCATTTTTGCAAAGTGCTCTATAGATGCTAGCCGTCATCGCTGTTGTCATCAGCAGTGGTGTCTCACTATCATCCAATCTAATCTTCTCATTTTCCAAAGCAGAAAACTCAGTCCCAAAGAGTAGTGACTTGCTTGTGGTCAAACAATTGGTTAATGATATGACTGGAAAGGGAACCCAGATTTCCAGACTCCCAATCAAATGTCCTTTTCACTGGTCCATACCACTTTTCATAGACAGAAATTATATTTTAAAATTAAGATATTAAGAAGGTATTGATAGCTATTGGAATTATGCTTGTTTGTTGAAACTGTCTCTATTTGTTTTGAATTCCCAAATGGGGAAACATTTTATCTGTAAGAAGAATATAAGGGCTCACATTTATTTATTTAAATTTTTTAAACATTTATATTTAATGTTTTGAGGTCCAAACTCTAGCCCCAACATTTCCATGTTAGTCATTTTGTACAAGAAGACTCGAAGAAAAAAATGAAAGAAAGTGAAAAATAGCATGCTTCTGTCTATATTCAATCAATATTAGTTGTTTTTCTGGAAGCAGAGAGCATGCTTCATCATTAGTCCTTTGTGATTGCCTTGGACCATTGTATTGCCGAGAATAACGAAGTCATTCACAATTCTTCATTGAACAACATTGCTGTTACTGTCTACAGCATTTTTTCTGGTTCCATTCGCTTCACTATGCATCAGTTCATGTAAGTCTTCCCAAGTTTTTCTGAAATCATCCTGCTTGTCATTTCTTACAGCACAATAATATTCCATTACAATTATATACCACAGCTTGTTTAGCCATTCCCCAACTGATGGGCATCCTTTGATTTCCAATTCTTAGCCCCCACAAAAAGAACTGATATAAATATTTTTGTACAAATAAGTCATTTTCCCTTTTTTTTGGGTGTTTTTGGAATATAGACCTAGCAGTGGTATTGCTGGATCAAAAGGTATGCACAGTTTTATAACCCATTAGGCATAGCTCCAAATTGCTCTCCAGAATGGTTAGATCAGTTCACAACTCTACCAACAGTACATTAGTGTCGCAGTTTTCCCACATCCCCTCCAACATCCAATATTTTCCTTTTTTTCATATTAGCCAATTTGATAGATGTGATGTGGTACTTCAGAGTTGTTTTAATTTGCACTTCTCTGATCAATAGTGATTTAAAGCATTTTTTCCATATGACTATAGATAGCTTTGATTTCTTTGTCCGAAAACTGCCTGTTCATATCCTTTGGCCATTTATCAATTGAAGAATGACTTATTTTTTGTAAATTTAGCTCAGTTCTCCATATATTTGAGAAATGATGTCATGATCAGAGATACTTGTTGCAAATTCCAACGCCCCCCATAGTTTTTTGCTTTCCTTATAATTTTGGTTGCATTGGTTTTGTTTGTACAAAACTTTTTAATTTTATATAATTAAAATTATCTATTTCATGTTTTGTAATACTCTCTATATCTTCTTTGGTCCTAAATTCTTCCCTTATCCATAAATCTGACAGATAAACTATTCCATGCTCTCTTAATTTGCTTATGGTATCACTCTTTGGGTATAAATCGTATATCTATTTCCACCTTATCTTGGTATACAGTGTGAGATGTTGGTCTATAACTAGTTTTTGCCATACTATTTTCCCAGCAGTTTTTGTCAAACAATGAGTTTTTGTTCTAAAAGCTTGGATCTTTGGGTTTATCATATGCTAGATTGCTATGGTCATTTACTACAACGTAATTTTTATGTAATCTATTCCACTGATCCACCACTATTTCATAGCTAGTACCAGATTGTTTTGATAATTGACACTTTATAATGCAGTTTGAGATCTACTGTGGCTAGACCACCTTCTTTCACATTTTTTTTCATTGATTCCCTTGATATTCTGGATCTTTTGTTCTTCCAGATGAATTTTGTTATGATTTTTTCTAGCTCTATAAAATAATTTGTTGATAGTTTGATTAGTATGGCACTAAAGAAATAGACAAATTTAGGTAGAGTCGTCATTTTTATTCTATGGGTCCAGCTTACGCATGAGCAATTGGCATTTTTCCAATTGTTTAGATCTGACTCTATTTGTGTGAAAAATTTTTCATAGCTGTGTTCATGTAGTTTCTAGGTTTGTCTTGGCAGCCAAATATTTCATATTGTCTACAATTATTTTAAATAGAATTTCTCTTTTTACCTCTTGGTGTTGGACTTTGTTGGTAATATATAGAAATGCTGATGATTTATGCGGGTTTATTTTGTATCCTGCAACTTTGCTAAAGTTGTTAATAATTTTAGCTAGTTTTTTAGTTGATTCTCTAGGATTTTCTTTTTTTTTTCCTTTTTTTGGCAGGGCAATTGGGGTTAAATGACTTGCCCAAGGTCACACAGCTAGTATATGTGCCAAGCGTCTGAGACTGGATTTGAACTCAGGTCCTCCTAACTCCAGGGCCGGTGCTATATTCACTGTGCCACCTAGCTGCCCCCTAAGATTTTCTTAAATGCTCACTTTTATATACTGCTTTAGAGCCTACAAAGTGCTATCTTGCTATCAAATAGTGACAGTATTATCATGTCCATTTGACAGAAAAGGAAATTGAGGGTGTTCCAGGTATGGGGGAACAGACAGAGAGTCAAGTGGTCAAGATCACACAGTTGATAAGTGACAGTCCATCAGACATTGGAATCCAATTGAACACAGACAAATTCAGCAAGCATATCAGGGCAGCTAGGTGGCACAGTGAGTAGAGCACTGGCCCTGGAGTTAGGAGGACTTGAGTTCAAATCCAGCCTCAGGCACTTGTCACGCTTACTAGCTGTGTGACCTTGGGCAAGTTATATAACCCTAACTGCCTTTCCTTCCCTCCTCCAAAAAAAAGTTCAGCAAACATCTATTATTAATAGTAATTACATTTGCACATTGCTTAAGGTTTGCAAAGCGCTTTACAAATATTATCTCATTCGATCCTCACAACAACCCCCATTGTGGCCCCATTTTATAGATGACAGAGGTTAAGTGGCATGCCCCAGGTCACATGGCTAGTTAGGTTTCTGGGGCTAGATTTGAATTCAGATCTTCCTGCCTTAGGTCAACTGCTTTATCTACTTTGTCATCAGCTGCCTGAAGGGTAGAAAAGTACATTAATGTAATGGAGAACTATAATGTAATTAAAACTGACAGATTTGAGGACTACAAAAAAAAAATGGGAAAGACATTTATAAAATAATGCAAAGTGAAAAAAAAAGAGCATGTGCTAACTAAGACCAGAGAAGAGGGATAGTAAATAATCAATCAATCAAACATTTATTAAGTGCTTACTATATGCCAGGCACTGTGCTAAGAACTAGGGATACAAAAAGGGACAAAAGACAATCCCCGCCCTCCAGGAGTTCATAAAGGGAGACAACAAACAAATAAATACATGCAAATGAGCTCTATACAGGATAAGTGGGAAATAATTAAAATAAAAAAGGCACTAGAATTAAGAGGGGTTGGGAAAGGCTTTCTGTAAAAGATGGAGTTTTTGTTGGGACTTAAAGGAAGCCAAGGAAAGCAGAAGGCAGAAAAGAGGAGGGAGAGCTTTCCAGGCATGTCTTGTGATTTGACCAGATGAGACTCTAGGTAGCCATTAGAGACTCTGGCTTTGAGAATGACAAAGAAAATGTCCAGAGCACAGAAATGAAGTGTCTTGTTCCTGGAATAGCCAAGAGCCCAGGGTCACTGGACTGAAGAGTACCTCTGGAGAGTAAAGGCTAAAAAGACTGGAAAGATGGGAGGAGGCTAAGTTGTAAAGGATTTTGAACAACAAGCAGAGAATTTTCATTTGATCCTGGAGGCAATAGGGAGCCACTGGAGTTTTTTGAGTAGGGGTGGGGGAAGCGGTAGGACTTACACTCTAGGAAAATCACTTTAGTGACTGAATGGAGGATGGGTTGGAATAGGAGAGACTTGAGGTAGGCAGGCTATTGAAATAATCTAGATGGGAGGTGATGAGGGCCTACACAAATGTGGCGGCAATGTCAGAGGACAGAGGGGGGGCATAATAGACAGATCTTGGCATCAGCTTGGATATGGCAAGTGGGATATAGTGAAGAATCCAGGATGACTCCTAGGTTGTGAGTCTGAGGGACTGGGATGATGGTATTGCCCTCTATAGCAATAGGGAAGGTAAGAGGGAGAGAGAGTCTGGGAGGAAAGAAAATGAATTCCCTTTTAGATATGTGGAGTTTAAGATGTCTACTAGACATTCAGTTGGAGATGTCTGAAAGGCAGTTGGAGATGTGAGATTGGAGGTCAGCGTAGAGTTTTCCAGCAGGATAGGTAGATTCGAGACTCATCAGCATGGAAGATGGTAATTAAATCCATAGGAGCTGATAAGATCATCAAGTAATGTAGTATAGAAGGAGAAGAGAAGAGGACCTAGGACCAAACTCTGTGGGACACCTATGTTAGAAGATGTGATCTAAATAAGGGCCCAGCAAAAGAGACTGAGGAATGGGCTGATACAAAGGTAAAGAACTAGGAGAGAGTAGGGTCCTGAAAACCTAGAGAGAAGAAAGTATCAAGGAAGAGAGAGTGATCAACAGGATCAAAGGCTGGAAAGGCCAAAGAGAATGAAGATTCAGAAAAGGCCATTGGATTTGTGTAACGCCAAGCTTTTTTTGCTGTTTTTTGTTTGAGTGCTTCTCAGCACTAAGGCCAGAATCTCGCCTTTGTTTTAATCAAGAGTCTTTGATCGAATCAGGAGTCTTTGACTTTGATGACCTGCTTAAGTCACAAGAAAGCATGTCAGATGAGTTTGAGTTGCATGGTTTTGACACCCTCTGACCCTGAAGAAGTATACATATATACTCTGAGGTCAGCATTTTGCTAGGCGCTCACTCACTGGAAGAGTGTAGTGTGATTTGACTAGATGAGGCTCTGGGTAGCTGCTCCTTGGAGCCTCTGGCTTTGAAAAACCCAGATGTTGGTGCTTCTCTCTCTGGTAACTATGTCTGTAATGTCTTGGACAGACAGCTAGAAGCCTGTCTGCTGATTTGTGTTATTTTGCTCTGTTTCTGCTTGTAATTTCTGTTTGTGTTTCCTCTGAAGTTCAGGGTGCTGACTTTCCCCCCTGAACTAAGTAAATGATATATGTATGTTTAATTAAAGTGAAATTGTAAACCCCTTAATGTTGCTTTCCTTAGAAAAGCAGATCAAAGAACCTGTGCTAGCAGCCCTCTTGTGTGCTAGTATTATTGGCCTTACACAGCCACTATAGTGGAAAGTAGCATTATCGATACAACATAGCAACTAAGAAATCACTAGCAACCTTGAAGAGAGCAGTTTCTGTGCAATGATAGGCTCTGGAGCCATATTCTAAGGGGTTAAGAAGAGAGTGAGAGGAGAGGTGTTGGAGATATTTATTGTAGATTGGTATTTTCAAGGAGTTTGACCACAAAAGGTAGAAGAGACATACAATAGTTAACAGAGATGAAAGAATCAAGTGAGGGGTTGTTGTTGTTTTTTTAGTATAGGCAAGACATGGATATATTTGTAAGCAATAGAGAATGATCAAGGAAATGGAGAGAATGAAAATAGTGAGAGAGTGGGGATGACAGAGGGCGGTTATTTGTTAAAGGAAACAGGAAGAAATGGGATCACTTGAGCAGGTAGAGTTAGCCTTGATAAAAAGTTAGGCTACCTCATCATGTGAGACAAGGGTGAAGAAAATGACAAACGATATCTGAGTGATAGGAGATGAAAAAGGGGAGAAGATGGAGGTCCTGGCCTCATTTTTTTTCTATAAAATACAGAGCAGGGTTCTCAGCTGAAAGTGGGAAGAAGGGGAGCCATGGGAGGTTTGAGGAGGGATGAAAAGGGTTAGAAGAGCCTCTGTGGACAGTGGAATAGTAAGTTCATAATGGAAGTGTAGTAGGATTGCCTAGCAATGGTGAGGGCCCACTTGAAGTTATGTAACATAAATTTGTAGTGGACTCAGTCAAAATAGTTATGTGAGTTTCTCTATCTTTGTTCAACAGCACATATGTAGGAGCAAAGGCAGCAAATGGTGGGAATGATTTGAAGCTGAGACTTGGTTAGGCATAATGGGCAAAATGACAAAGGGACTAAGGATTCAGAAAAGAGGACAGCATAGAATTGAATTAGTTCACCAAGGGGTTAAGATGAGGAAAAGAGAAGAGAGTGGCTAGTGAAGGGAGGATGGCCTAGGAGAGAACTGAGGTGTCAAGTCTAGTACAGGCTAGATGACCTGGGAGAGAACTGAAGGGTCAAGGGATTGGAAATCATGGTGCATACTACAGTTGTCCCTTCCCCAGTGTGACTTTCCCCATTGCGGTTTCAATATACCATGGTTCAGCATAAGAAATTAGATGGGAATTTTGGAGGAGTTTTGCGGGAGCCACAGATAACAGATGAAGGCCAGCAGATAGCACAGAAAAAGTTTAGAAACTCAGAAATGCATAAAACATATGTATAACATTACATAATATCAAGAAAAAAGAGAAGGAAATCTGCAAAGCTGGAAGACTTCTTCTCTGGTAAGAAGGAAGGGCCAAAAATTTTACTCAGATTTTCCAGATTGTGGGGGCACCACACCTCTAATCCCTGCAATGTGGAAAAGATAACTGTATAGAGTTTTGAGTAAGGTAGAGAAAGGTTTTGTAAGACAAGGCGGAGGGAGAGGTGAAAAGCCAATGGATTATGGTTGGATGAGGGTTATTTCAGGATTTTTTCATGTGGAGGTGGTACACTTGTGGGTTATTTTAAGACCATCTTTAAGGATGAGGAATAAGGACAAATGGACAAAGAATTCTGATGGGGACTTAGGGGTAGTGATTGAAAAATGATGATGGTATTTTAGCTATTGAAATTAACAAATTTTCATGTAAATTGTCATTAGGCAAATTTAGTTGCTTATCTTGATGTCAAAGCAAAAAAAACCCTTTAACTTATAGAATAGTCTCTCTTGTGACAGGCAGTAGGGAGATTTTAGGTTTTTTTCAATCAAACAAACTTTATTGAACAGCAACTATGCATTTAGTATTATGCTAGGCATTTTATGTCCTATGGACTTAAATTGAAAATAATTTCACATTTTGTTTTTTCCAATTACATATAAAAACATTTTAAACCTTTGTTCTTAAAAAATTTTGAGTTCCAAATTCTCTCTCTCCCTCCCTTTCCTCCCTCTTCCTTGAGAAGGCAAGCAATTTGATATAGATTATACATGTACATCATATAAAACATCCTATATACTTTTAAAAATACCTTCTCACACATTTTTTGTGATCTTCCCACTACTCTAAGGAGCAGCAAGGGTAGCTATTATTATCTATTTCATAGATGAAGAAAAAGGGGTGGAGAAGTTGTGGAATATGTTATTCCTCTCTACTTTGGCACCATGCTCCTGACAAAGTGAACTACTCTCTGTGTCACAGAACCACTGAATTTGAAAGTGGATCCCAAACTAGTTATCTAGTTTATCTAGTCCTACCAATATACAGTTTTGTCTCATATCATCCTACATCAGAGCCTTCACTTAAATAATTCCTCAACTCCCAAGCTACCTTGGACATGGCCTTGTATGGTGGAAAGAACACTAGATTAAGAAATAAATGACCTGAGTTTTGTCTGGTCTCAGCTTCCTGCCTCATCCTTTCATTTCTGCCTGTTGCCATTCTACATACTAAGACTCCTCCCTGGTTCTTCCATTTTCTTACCTATAGTATGGTGGGATTGGACTAGAGTGGTCTCTGAGGTCCCTCCCAACTCTGACTCTCTCAGATTCTCCTTTTTAGGTTGATGATCCTGCCCCTTTCCCCCTCCTTCCATCTAGCTTGCTATTTGTATTAAAGGGGAAAGGGATGAATGGGTGTGGATGGTTAGGAGTGGGCTTTAATAGCACAGGCAGAGCAGTAGGAAACCTATAAAACCCAAGTAGAGAGAGTCACAGTGGGCATATAACACCTGGGGACTTTCCACAACAATGGCTGGCTCCACCTGTCCTCCAGAAGGAAGTTTACCTCATGTGAGCCACTCTGACTAGCTGAAGGTGAAGTCTCCCCAGCGGCACTGCATGAACCAGGCTTTCGGACAAAAGTCAGTTTATGGATT
The DNA here is from genome assembly GCA_028646595.1 of Phalanger gymnotis. Lineage (NCBI taxonomy): Eukaryota > Metazoa > Chordata > Mammalia > Diprotodontia > Phalangeridae > Phalanger > Phalanger gymnotis. The sequence continues at coordinate 225,711,295 of CM053624.1, forward strand.
CCAGCACTATTTCTCCTATGGGTGAGGGCGGCCAGCCCCAGAAATACCATTTCTCTGACATGGGACTGTGAACAAGGAGACTGGAACAAACCTCCCACTGCCCATCCAACAAGCTGCTCAGCTTCCTCTCCTCCAGATCCTGCTGTAAGATACAGTTCTTTCCTGAAGCCCAAATGCACTCACCTGAGGCCCAGAAATGCAACAATCAATTCTGTATGTTTCTTGTCTCTGCACAGTGTGGTTGCACCCAGGTCTTGCCCAAGAACTTCACCTGACCTGTTTCTTTCCTATGAGGGCATTCACTCCCTTTCTTTCAAGATATTGCTATGCTGAAAAGAACCCTGAGCCTGGCAGTCTTGAAGACCTAGGCCCAAGTCCCTGCTCCAGCAAGTAACCTCCTTTCTGGGGGCCTCAGTTTCTTTATATATAAAATGGAGATAATAAACTACTGACTTAATAAAATCTAGAACTGGAAGAGATCAATTAACCCCTTATTCTCCTTACTCTCCAGGACTTCTCTTTTTTTATAGCAGCAGACTTCTCACCCTAGAGATGCCTCCTCTCTGAGGCCTGCTCTCCTGATTGGTAAAGCCCGCCCTGGATCACTCAGACTACTCTACATCTCCTCCTCCTCTACACCAGTCTTCTCCCTCGCTTACACTTCCTCTTACTTTCTTAGCTACCTTGAATGTGTTGTCTTTCTGCTTTCAAATGTAAACTCCTTGTGGGACTTTTTTTTTTTGTATTTGTATCTCCAGTGCCCGACACATAATCAGTACTTAATAAATAAATGCTGTATCTATCCCAGGGGCGGGGAGCCTGTGGTTTGGATGCTGCACTTGAGGACCTAGAGGGCCACATGTGGCCTTAGGCCTAAGGTTCCCCACCCCTGATCTATCCAGTCTAACTCCTCTTTTTATAGATGAGGAAACTGAAGTCCAGCAAGGTTATCTTGTAACTTCTCTGCCTGTGGTTACACAGTGGCAGAGCCAAACTTAAAATCCTTCCAATCCTTCCAAATCCAATACTTTTCCCGTGCTTCTATTCTTCCTTTCCTGTGGGGTGGCTATGGCGAAAGTAGTTTGGAAGCGCTATAAATCCATAAACCGTTACTACAAAGACTTTCTGCTGCTGAATTTTGGCTGGGAGAGCAATGAGCAGGAACGAAGTCTGCTTCTGTGTTTTATATCACTAACTGCATTGCTCAAGCGTGTCAGCACTGATGGAAGTTGAGGCTCCCCTTTCAGTACGTTAATGATAATGCATAGGGCCCTCAGCACACTTGTAGCTGATACACTTCTGCCCTTGGAAACCTAGAGAATCATTCCAGCAATGAGCAGCCAGACTGTGGCAACCTTAGAGGCCCTAACACATCATCCTAATGTGGGGTCTATCCCAGCTCCGCGCATGGAATACTTTGCCCTAAGGGCCCGCACGGGACAGTAGAGGAGATCTTCCAGTCACAGGCCTATCTAGTCTTCTCCCTTGCAGCCAGGCTCTTATCCACTAGAACCAATTCAGGCCGAGATCTGTTGGAAGTGCTTTGCCTTGCTTCCCTGCAAATTTGTTTTGATGAAAAGAGCACTGGACAAAGGAGTCAGGAATCTTGGGTTCTAGTCACAGCTCTACCCCTAAGTCACTGTTTGATCTTGTGCAAGCCATTAGGAAGGCATCTGGGACTCAGTTCTTTCCTATGTGAAATGAAGGAGTTGGACCCCTTTCAAGTAAAACTTTGTTATTTTCTGTTTTAAAATTCCTTCCTGCTCTTTATACACTCTAGATGAGAAGGTCCACTCCACCACCGAATTGTTTTGTTCCAAGAGGTCTTGCAGATCTAACATTCCATGTTTTAAGCTCTTTCGGAGCATTAATGTTCTGTATCCTGTTTTCTAGGCCTTCCAGTTCCGGCATTCTGCGTTCTAAGGCCTCTTTCAGTTTGAACATTTGACTTGTAAGACTCATTTCAGTGCCAAGATTCCAAGTTTCTAAGTAGTCTCTGCTCCTTTTACAACCATTCTTGATGATACCTTCAGTTAGGAATTTGGAAATAGACCAGCTTGGGCTCGGGGGTGTCACGCAAGGTCAACCCAACACCAGGAAGAGCAAGGTCAGGCTGGTCATTGCAGGAGATGATTAGTAAGTATTAGCCTTCCTCAGATACTTAAGTAACCCAGGAATGTGATTTCAAACCTGCTTTAGCAACATGGCACAGAGGTCCTGGGCCCTGGCTGCTTTGCCCTTCCTGATTCCTCACCGAACCTCAAAACCTTTGCTTTTGTTCCAAACTCCGTCTTTCCCCTCCCCTGGCATTAGATGGCCTGGGGCCACAATTTGCTAATCTCGTTTCTCTGACTCTTGGACTGACTTCCCAGACTCGGCCCAAGAGGGCTGATAATGCTTTTGCTAGTACCTGACTATCCAACATCACACTCTGTCTAGCAGATCAGTCAAGAAGCAGATGGCATTGCTAAACCAGCCTTCTCGTGAGGTTCTACGAGCCCTAGAAAAAGAGAACTATAACATTTTAAATCTTCAGGGTGAGCAGGGACCTTAGAATGAGTTGGAAAGGACACAGACAATTTAGAATTTCCATCTGGAAGAGACCTTAAAACAGAGAACGTCAGAGCTGGAAGGAACCTTCGGAATCACCTACCCCAATTCCTTCATTTTATAAGACTAATAAGGAAAGTCACTTGTGTGAAGTCACCCTACTAATAACCAGGCAGGGATCAAAGGGCCATTGGATGATCAGTTTAGAGCTGTCAGGGATTTGAGAGCCCAGAGTCCAATCTCCTTATTTTTCAGATTAGGATTTAAGAGCAGGGATTAGCATTTGGTTCCAGTGCTTGCAATAGATGCTTAATACATGTTTGCTCAATGTAATTGAATTTCCACCAAGCCATACTTCCTTTAATGTGAAAACAGGCTTTTGTGTGATCTCTGATCTCTAGAGGGAAGCCTATGCTACTGGAAGGAGCATGATTAGGGATCACTTACACACAGGAGACTTCATGGAGTAGTGGGAAAAAGCCCTGTAAGGTATGGAAAGGAGTTATTACTATCTCTGTTTTACAGATTTACAGGGGATTTGAAATCAGAAGAGGGAGGGTTCAAGGCCTGGCTCTCCAATTTACTAGCTGTGTGATGTTGGAGAAACCGCTTCTCAGTGTCTTCACTCTGTAAAGTGAGGGCGATGACACATTACCTGTTACAGGACTGCTGTGATTAATGTGTTATATAAATTGGATCTATTATTAGCTCAGGATGCCTCTGTGATGTGATTTGAGGGAACACTACGCCACAGAATTCCGTCCTTATGAGCTCTGGAATGTCCTTTCCTAAGGCTGATTGCAGCTTTTGGCTTTAAAGGCTTCCACCCTTTACAAAATGTACTATCATTGAGAGAAGGGCTAATTAGGGGAACTGGTTTTCAGATGTTTATACCAATGAGATCAAATACTGAACTCTCAACCCTTGTCTCCTCACTTTTTTGGCCATTTACAAGAGAGTACACTGATAAACTAGAATGTAACCAGAGGAGGGCTGCAGGGTTGTGGGAGGGTGTTTTAAACCAGTTTATGTGAATAAAGAAATTGAGGCTATTGGGCCAGAGGAAGAGAGGACTTGGTACATGGCTTCCATCTTCAAGTCTAAGAGGACTCTAATGGGGGGGGATTATTATTCTAATTGGCTATGGGGATAGGGCTAGAATCAATTAGGGAGTTCGGGAGAAGGAGGGATGATTTGTAGGGATATAGGTTTTAGCCCTAATATGATGGGGAATGTTAGAATCATTGAAACCATCTCCAAGTGGAATAAATAGCTTTAAAAAGTAGTGAACTCTTTGATTCTGGAGGTATTTCAGTAGAATATGTATGACTTGTTGGGATGTTGGGTGGAGAAAGTATCTATGGTCCATACAAGGATTGGACTAATCGACCTTTAAGTTTCTTTCTAAATTCAGGATTCTAGGATTTAATACTAATGACTTTCTAAGCTTTTCTAATAGCCAAAGCAGAGCAGTAAATTCTGATCAGAGGAGGGTAGAGAGATGAGTTCAAGCTTGGGGCCCAGCTCGGGGAAGCTCTAAATGAGCTCCACAGATCACAGGAAAGGGCCATAAGGTCATAGCAGAAGCTTAATAAATGCCGAAGTTAAGGTAGAATTGAGGCTAGAACCCATTTCTTCTCACTATCAGTCCAGCACACTTGACCTTGGAAGCATAGAAGTCAAAATTCATCAGAGATGAAAACCAAGATATGACTGGGTACCTTGGTGGTTGGAGTCAGGAGGGGAGTGGGAGCTCAGACAGAAAGGTGGGAAGGAACCACACAATCATTGCTGCCCTCGTAATTTTGCTGAAAACAGGCCTTGAACTATCCTCTGCTTCCAGGAAATAGTTGTCAAGGGCTAAATGGAGCCCCAGGGGGAAAGACTCCGGTTGATTTCTCTTTTGAATATCTTTTGTTATACCTAATTTTCTCTGTTAAATAATCTAATACTTGGGTTCTCTAGAATCTGTCAGTTTGAATTTCTTTACAGGACATACTGGCAAATAAATACAGATTTCCCCCCTAAGGTTTTAATTTTACTAGTGCCTAAAGTATGCTTACGTAAATATGCTTTTGAACCATCAGTTGACAAATGTTGCAAAGCTTATGATATGTTTTCACTCTTCGGTAGTTCACAGTTTTGCAATTAGGATATCATTTTTTCCCCTTCACCTTTATCATCTCACTGCAGTGAATAATAATAATTCAGCAATTCAATTTAATAAACATTACCGAGTACCTATGGTATGCAAAGCACTGTTCTAGGTATTGGGGATACAAAGGCAAAGCCAAAGCAGTTACTTATCCTGAAGGAGCTTTATATTTTACAGATAAGTAAAAGATAATCCACGGAGAACATTAATAACTGGGAGGATCAGAAAAAGGTTCCTATAGGGAGTCATATTTGAATTGAATTTTGAAGGAATCTAGGGATTTTTAGGGATAGAGATGAGAAGGAAGTGCATTCTAGGCCTAGGAAGCAGCCTGAGTAACGGTATAGAAAAGGGAGAAAGAGTATAAACTTCAAAGAAAAGCTAGCTAGTAGTTCCATTTGGTTGGATTATAAGCTACATGAGAAGAGTAGTATGGAATAGGATCAAAATGGTAGGTGGAAGTCAGATTACAGAGGGCTTCAAATGATAGGCCAAGGAACCTAGAAGCAATAGCTAGTTCTCTACAGAAGAATTTTGAGTAGGAGAGTGATGTGGTCAGACCTAGGTTTTGTTGTTGGTTTTTAAGTTATCTGACTCTTCATGACCCTACCTGGACTTTTCTTGGCAAAGATACTGGGGCTGTTTGCTCTTTCTTTCTCCAGCTCAATTTGCAGATGAGGAAACTGAGGCAAACAGGGTTAAGTGACTTGCCCAGGGTCATACTACTAGTAAGAGTCTGAGTCTGGATTTGAACCCAGGAAGATGATCTTGCTGACTCCAGGCCCTGCACTCTATCCAGTGTGCCACTTAGCTGTCCCTATTAAAAAAAAGACCTCAATGCCTTGTTGTTGGTTGTTGTTCATTTGTATCTGACTCTTTGTCATTGTTCAGTTGCACCCTACTCTTGGCAAGGATACTAGAGTGGTTTGCCATTTCCTTCCCCAGCTCATTTATTAGATGAAGAAACTGAAGACAACAGGATTCAGTGACTTGCTTCGGGTCACACAGCTGGCTGAGGCCAGATTTGAACTCATGGAGGTGACTCTTCCTGATTCTGAGTCCTGCACTCTATCTACTGTGCCACCTAGCTGCATAATGTATTAATTTGGCAATTGTGCAAAGGATGGATTGAAGAGGAGAGAAAATGGAAGCAGGGAGGTGGGTTAAGAGGCTATGCAATAATGAAAAGAGATGAGGACTTAAGTTAGAGCAGTAGTTGTGGGAATACAGAGAAAGAGATGGACACAAGAGATGTTATGGAAGTAGGATCAGAAAGGCTTGATGATTGGTTGGACATGGGAAGTGAGGAAGAGGGAAGTGTCAGTAATGATCCTGAGGTCATAAATCTGCTTAACAGGTGCTCTCAAACAAAATGGGGAAAATTGGAGGAAGAATGGATTTGAGGGGGAAGTTTAACGAGTACTGTATGGACATGTTGAATTTCAGATGTCTATGGGACATTTGAGTCGCCAACAGACATCTGGCAATATGAGACTGGAATTCAGGAAAGCAATTGAGATTAGATAAATAGGTTTGTGAGTCATATACATAGAAATGACCATTAAAACTACAGGGATTGATGAGATCGCCAAAAAGAAGGGGTAGAAAGAGAAGAGAATAGTGTCAAGAACAGAGCCTTTATGTTCACCCAGACTTGGTGGACAGGAGATAAATTATGATCCAACAAAGGATAGTGAGCTAGAGAAGTCAGAAAAATGGGGAGAGAATCAGGAGAAGGCAGTTTCATGGTAGACAGTGGAGAAAACAGTATCCAAGAGGAGTGAGTGTGGTCAGTGGAGTCAAAAGTTTGCAAGAATCAAGGGGGACGAAGGTTGAAGAACAACTATTGGATATAACACTTAAGAGATCATTGGCAATCTTTGAGAGAATGATTTCAGTCAAATGGTGGGGTTGGGAGCCAGATTGCAGGGATTGGGAAGTGAGTGGGAGGTAGGAAGTAGAGGAGATAAGTGTGGATGAATCTTTCCAGTAGTTTGACTGTGAAAGGGAGAAGAGATATAGAATATTTGGGATGGTAGAACCAAGTGAATCCTTTTTTAAGGATGGGGAGTCCTGGGAATATTTGTACAGGGCAGAGAAGGAGGTAGTTGGAGAGAGAGACAAAGAGAGAGAGAGAGAGAGAGAGAGAGTGTCGTTAAGCAAAATTGTCTCATTAGCATGGCTTTTGTTTCTTTTGAGTGGAAGTACTTTCAGCTGTTAAGTGCTAAGCCCCAGGCCCAGGGCCCTGTCAGGTGTGAAACCTGTGTGGGTGTGGATTGGTGACTTGGGAGGGGCCAGCTCAGGAACCAATGGTCTCTGGTCATTGAGGCGGGGCTTGAGAACACCGGAGGCTCGGCTGCAAGGAGGGGTGAGCCCGGAGACAACTTCAGCAGCGGCGGCGGAAGGTGTGGAGGCCAGAAGCTGCGGAAGCCAGAAGCTGCGGAGGCAGGAAGCTGCGGAGGCGGGGCTTACCCGAGTGCGAGCAGGAACGTGAGGCCAGTGAACATGATTTGGCTAAATACTCTCTTGCTTTTCTTTGGCCTCCTGGTTGCCCTTGTGAAATGGGCTTTCTGGACCTGGAGTCTTTTTGTCAAGATGTTGGAATGGGGAGGCTGGTTCAAGTTTTTGCTGCGGTGGGGCCTAAATAAATTTCTTGTTGTTTTCTCCTTAGAGAATCTC